>CM076261.1:35199357-35799357 GCA_038380795.1 Pyrocephalus nanus
TCTGCTCATATGGCAGTGTGTTCTGCAGAAAACCAATACAGATAATAAATTTCTTATTTTGGGGTTAAGAAGATGTATAGTGTGGGTTTTCTTCTGTCAAGAATGGAAAAGGAAACAGTTGTATGTGAGAGCAACCCCGAATCTTTTTAATGCTTAATAAGTTTTTTTTCTTGTCCTTCTCTTACAAGTTAATTGATAAAGTGGAGGAATAAAGAAATATCAGTTCAAGATGACTATGCAGCAGCAACTAATTTCTAGTATGATCTAGCCAAATCAGGATGCAGTAAGGAACTGAAGTACACACTATACTGCATCTTCAGATGTCCTATCATCTTAAGATATAAAGGCTCACAGCTTTTAAACAACAAAAAATACACCTTCGATTAAAGTAAACCTTGTGAGTGAATCACAAGGGGGTCAAATAGAAAAATAGTATGTATAAGGTAAAATAATTTCCAAATAAACTACACTTTTTAATCAAAGGAAACATGGCCAGGTGCATATACCTTAAACTGCTCAGAGGGGATTTGTCGGCATTTTTGAAGGTATTTTTCCTCCCTTTTTGTGTCATTTAGATACATATGAACACATTACATTTTGTGCTGTATATATTTTTGGCAGTTTACAGAAGGAATCACAATAGTGCACAAGCTCTAACACAGATTTTGTTTAATGAGATATTAAAAAACTTATGTGCATACAGTAAGATAGTTGTACATATCACATACATACACATACATTCTATGAAATTTCATATAGAAAAATACTACTGCACATATAATAAAACATACCCTTAAATGTCAGCATATTTTGGGATGGAGGAGTAGGAAGCTGAATGATTTGCACTTTAGATTAAAATAAAAAAAATAAATTCCTACAGGAAATTAGAGATACTAAACATTTTTATACCGTTAAAAAACATTAGCCCATGCATCAAAAACAAAGGAAACAGTAAGAAACCAGCCATTGACAATGGGAGTGTGTACCTCTGATTGTGTCACAAGATATGCTGACTAAGACTTTTCTTGGTGATAAGACATTTGTATCATTTCTCCTGAATGAGCATTTTCTGGTGTCTAAGGAAGGGTGAGTGCACACTATATCTTTAGTACAATTTAGCTTGAAGAGTCAGCTAACAAGAAGAAACAAATGCACTGGAAATTAGCCTCCTACAAGCTCATAAGTCTTCCAATAGCTCAGAGAACTATTACAAAAACTGAACCTCCTTTTATTTATTTGATCCTCAAAAATATATTTTTTTATTTCTATTGTTTACGTCGGTTCAACATCTAGAAGGTCTCCAGTTCAGTGGCTCTCTGAAACCAAGTTCTACCACTAATATATAATTGTTGGCCCATAAATACCTTATTTTATTTGAGTTCTGAGGTTAAGTTCCAAAGGGAATTAATGACCAAAAGAATGAACTATATTCTTTCCCTTGATGGACGCACAACTCTGTTTACAGAGTTAAGCAAAGCTAATTAACAAGTTAAGAGTTCTTGAGTATTTATCTCAGTCTACTTTAGTAGAGTGAGCCATTAGTTACAAAAAGCTTTACTGCTATTACAACTGAGATGAAGTAGGGAAGTGGCATCTATATAATTTGTCAATTTGCTTCCATAATTTAAAGAAAACTTATTCCAGAAATAAATACATCACTTTGTCTGGGGGAAAAAAAAAAAATCTACAAAACACAATTGGCAGGAGACATTGTTATTATCCATTCAGTAATGACTGAAAAAAAAATCAGTTATTTGGTGGCCCAGGAGACATCTTCAAATTGATAATACTAGCATGCAAATTTATCATTCAAGTTGAATTTTGGTAAATATGTAATAGTAATATAACAGTTAAATAAAAGCTAGAGAGATTAGGACAGTGGTACACATCACAAGCCACTACTTGTCACTAACCATATCCTGGATTTGTCTGCATACTGTTGGGTTAGCATCCAGACTGGACAGGTTGATTTTAAAGTTGCATTAATGATCATGTTTAATAAAAGATAATATTTGAACCTTGCTTACATTGTTAAAAATGATCAACGGGGATGCCTCTCCCCCAGGGAAAACGGTTTAATTAAGTTGAAGGCAAAATCTTTGATTGCGACATAATTTACCAAAAGTCATCAAGCCCCTATCTGTGAAAGCAGAAATTTCTTCACTAGGACAGCCAGAATTTTTTTCATTCTGTTATGTTGAACTTCACCTGAACATGAGAGCGAGCTTCTTCACTGTGTGTGGGACCAAGCACTAAAGAAGATTATCCAGAGAGGTTGTGGAAGATTTTCAAAAATTGTCCAGATGCAATTCTGTGCCATGTGCTCTAGGCTGACCCTGCTTGAGCAGGGAGGTTGAACTGGATGACCCAGTGTGGGTCATCTTCATTAATTCTGTGAATCTGTGATTATGTTTACTGGTTGGTTGGTTGTTTGGCCTCAGTTATTTATTGGTTTTGAATTATGAAATTACTCCATTTAAACTATCAGTATATGCAATTTCAGTATGATGTCTTCATTTAAATTTTTGTTACTTAGAGACGTATTCCCTAAAAGTCCAATACTGTCCATATTAATAACCATCTGATTACTTTTGCTCTCTAAGAGTATTTACTGCTTACATGGAATAAGAATACTCACAGCTATCTATTGCTTTGGTAGTCAATATCTATCGACTATCTATCTATCTATCTATCTATCTATCTATCTATCTATCTATCTATCTATCTATCTATCTATCTAAATATGTATTGCCTGTCTTCTGCATCTGTCCTAGTTAGAGCAGCTGGGACCAGTTTATCACTGTGTGGATGTAACCCAAACTGTGTTTTCTGCACCCTCTGTGTCATTTCCCAGAAACTGTTAACAATAGACCATCCGCAGCAGGTGCCCAGAGCACACCTGACCCCTCAGGCTGTAAGCTGGGAGAAAGGAGGATGTTCCTGTCCCCACACACACAATTCACAATCACCCATTGTGGAACTGCCCACCCTGAGGGAGGTGCTGGGCATTCCTGCCTCAGTGTATATAGCCTTGGGGTCTTGGGACTTCTGGTACCACTCGTGGGATCCAGAGGAGGACCAGAACCTCGATCAGACTGCGACCACCACTTTTGACTGGACTGCAACCACCGCTCTTAAGCAGATTGTGACCATCACTCGCACCAACAGGTTCTTCCTCTCCCTTTATTTTTGAACTAAGGGGGCCCACGAGGGGCTCAGCATGGGGGCCAACAAACACCATTCTGTTCATGCCCCAGGGTGCCAGGTTATACCTCTGAGTTTTTTTGTGGGTTAAAACCAATTGCTCATCTGTATAATTGTATTTATTGTATTATTTTTATTAAATCGTAATTCTGACTTATAATCTCTTTTGAGTTGGGTTAATTTCTCCTGACAGTTTGCCTTTAAACCAGTACAGCATCCAAGGTACATAGTTTCTTAACTCTACTTGGACAATTCATTGGTTTCTGTATTTGAAGCTGCCTGGAAAGGCTGCTGTCAGTGTTCAGCTTCTTTTTCAAACTAACAGTACAGTCTAGGATATTTAAAGTCTCTTGAGAGACATATTTTAGAAGTTAGAGGAAAAAAATACAGGATGGAAATAAAACTGATACCAACAAGTTATTAATATATTTAATAACGCAAAAACTCTTGGTCTATCACCAAAGAGGAAAATATTTATGCTGTTACTGACACCTTTTAGTCTCTCATTTTTCCTAGAAACTTGTAATTTCTTCATTAACAAAAGTTATAATGGATTTCAATATTAGGTATCATAAAAAATGAATTAATTAGCTTGCTTCTGACTTAAGTTAGGAGTAGTTAATTCCTTGCCTAACTTATCTTGGAAAGGTGTTGTAGAAGTGTTTAATTGTCTTGTTAACCTTGTGCATTTGGAAGGCACATTACATAATGCTGTTTAACAAGTACACTTTTATACACTTTTATACATAGTGCATTACATAAAAATTGTATATATTACTTCGGAGAAAATTATTTCAAGAAACATTGCATTTACTTCATTACAAAGCAACTGTTTACAAGAATATGATACCATGCATTTTATATCTCCATGATCTACACATGGCCAGTTGTTTGAGTCATTAACCATTAACATTTCAGTCTCTCACACCTAGGAGAACTAAAAGCTGATGAAACTGAAAAGTAATTACTGGAAAGCAAAGGAAAGAACATTAATAAGTAGGAGAAATCCTGTGATTTTTATTTTTTCCCCCAATATTGAATCTCCAAAATTGAGTACCTGTAATTATCTCAAACCGTTCAATAAAGATAATTTAAGATTTGGTTTGTAATTAAAACTGTGATATTTTATTAGCTTACCAAATGCTAGCTTTGAATAAACCTAATCTAAAGTTATTAAAGAAAAAAAAAAGTAAGCATTTCAGATATTTCCAAGTGTCTGAGGCAAGGGATTGTATTAAAAGCTTTTAAGTAACAAAATTAATGTGAAATTTGTTCATTATTATGATGCAATAAGCTGAAAACCAGAAATGTACAGCAAATAATCAGGGGAGAGAGAACAGGAAGAGGACTTCCAGATGCAAAAGTCTTTCAAATAAATGTTGATGTTAGTTTTTAAACTTAGTAGAGATATAACATTCACAGAAATGGATATCTCAGTTCAGTAAGAGGCACAAGACCACATGTGGATACAAAACTGTATCCAGGTTTGGCCCCCTGTACAAGGAATATAATGCACTGGAGTGAGTCCAGCAAAGGGCCACAAGGGTGAGGAATAGTTTGGCTTTAAGAAGAGAAAATGTAAGGGTGATTTAATTGCTATCTACATCTACCTTGAAGGGAGACATGGTGGGTTTACCATAACTAATGGCCAGATGCTCACCAAGCCACTCTCTCGCTTTCCCCTTTAAAACAGATTGGGGAGAAAAAAGGATGAAAAGGCTCAAGGGTTGATAACTCTTAACAGCTATCACCAAAGGGAAAAAAGAAAACTAAATAATTTCCAAATAAAAGAGATTTGAGTACTGTGTGTCCATACAGGGCAGCTGCAGCCACTCCACAAAGGGGTTGTCGCCCACTGTAGCAGTAGTTTACAAACCCTGTGAGTAAACCCATCTCCAAATTCTCCATCTCTTACAGTCCTATCCCTTAGATGCTGTACAATATCATGTTGTTGGACTTGCTGAGAGCACCAATTGTACTGATAGATCCCTAGATGACTTGCAAACAAGCAAGTTTCAGATCAATATACTTATTTACAAGTTGTACAGACCAATTTTGAAATGCCTGCTTGAGGCTCTTAATAATGCTAGAAATTATTATATGAAATGAATCACTGGATGGTCAGCACACCTCTGACCTCTGGTAAACTCAGAGTTTGGGAATAATGTCAAATATCACTAAAGTTTTTAGAGAGCCCAAAATTCTTCTTGTTTCTATACATAAAACTTCAGCTGAAGTATCAGTAGGAAACATATATGATAGATTTTACATCAGTAAGTCTATTTCTGTGTAAAAGGGAATATAATAAAATAATAATAAATGCATTACTGGTTTCAAGATCTGTGACATTTCAAGAAACTCAAAAGATTAGCAGGCCTGTAGGAGAGAGCTTTAGCTTCTTCCTAGTCCACATATATTTGAGATTCCTTGTGAACTTTTGACTCAAATTGCTTCGGCACAACTTTTCCCTTTTTTTCCCAGCAGCTTGAGCATAATGGCCATTAATTCGTCCTATGGCCTCAAATACAGCCTCCCTGCTGATACACATTTTTCATTTGAATGTTTCACTTAGGCACTTCTGTCTAAAATAAGAGCTACTGTGTTGTTTTCTGGAAAAACTATGCAGAGACTAAGTACAATACCTTTCTCTGTTCTTGGGAAAAACAAAAGTCTTTATAATTAAGAAGTTTTATTTTTTTATGGGGTTGTTTTGTAGCTTGCAAAAACAAAACAAAACAAAACCAACCAAACAAAAAAAAAAACCCCACAACACAAAAAACCCTTACCAAAAGACCCAATGACAATCCAAACAAGCACTCCACACTAAAAGTTAAATTGAAATACCAAATAGCATAGTTTAAGTGGTTAGGTGGTTAGAAAAGGTAACTGGTAGCTAGGCATGGTAACATAGCAATTGTGATTATGCCATGGAAAGGAAGCCTTAAAATTAAGCTAGGTTTCTCAAAGTTATAGTAGAAAAAAAACTAAAAGCGAAATCACAATCTAATCTGTTCATCCTTAAAACCCAAATAGAAATCAGATTTTACATCAAACCTTATGTTTCTCATGTGAAAAGAAAAGCAAAAAGAAAAAAATATCTAGCCCATAAGGACATTTTGGAAATAAGAAGACTAAACTAAACAAATCTCAACGGTTCTGACAATCTAGGCAGTATTTAACTTCTGAACAATGCTCACAATTAAGATGCAAGTTGAATTTGCAAAGGTAATCAAATTAGAAAGATGGGAATTAATTAAATTCTGGCAATGAAAATCCAGAATTTTATCATGATAAGCCAGGCAAGACTTTACTTAATCAAATGTCACAGTGACATTGGTAATATTGATCTTGTTGCCCAACTACCTTATGGAATGTTAGTTTTAAAGGAGAAAAGTTAAAGGATAAGACCAGTTGAAAATGTTAAGAGAGGAAATTAACTGAACTTGTGTATGTCAGTTCTCATAATTATTAAGTATTCTAGTAACATTTTAGTTTTAGAGAACTACAAAGTTTAACTTCTATCTTCCTAAGTGTTATAAGTCCTCATTCCCCTCACAAAGATATTAATTGTCTTTATTGGCAAGTTAGTTTTTCTGCTGTAAGCATGAAGATATTAGCTGCTTCTCCCTTTTTAAATGCTTCTCTCCCTCTAAAATACTGGTTACTCCATCCATCTCAATATTTCCCTCATGATTTCCTTCTTATGTCTTTTTCCTTCCCATTTCTTTTAAATCACAACCCTTCCTCATCTCATCCAGTGAAAACAGTAAAATCTTTTCACTCCTTTTGCATTTTTTTTCTACCTCACATTTAAGTTTCCACAGTTCTGAAAAAACCCTAACTTCCTTTTGGCTCACCTCACAGATGCTTTCAGTTCTCTCTTGTTCCATTTCTGTTCCATCTGATTAGGCTGCTCTTGATTTCAGGCCATGTTTCCCCCGTAACAGCCCAGAAAGTTCAATTCTCAGTAGTCTGGCTCCTTTCCCCATACTTCAAGAGCTGAAGTTAAACACAGTTTCAAACTGCCATTGTTTTAACTAGTTTTATAGTGATGATTTTCCAGTCAAAACATTTCAGATATTTTTCTTACTTTAAGGTCCTTTAGTTAAATTAATGACATTTTTATGATTATATATAAATTTGTGAAACTGTTGAACTTCTGTGTAACAGGCAATATATATTCAGACAATTTGCATGCTTTTACCTATTTTGGTTAGGATCCTTCATATTTATTGAGTGCTGATTGCCGATGTACAATGCACATAGCTCAAATATTTTTCTTCAAAATTATCTATAGGCCTACTTGCAGTTCTGCCAACATTAGAGCTTAGACACCACCTTTCCTGAAATACTCTTGTTTTCTTCTTTTAAGACAGATGAGATGAATCCACATAATTAAATTTTATAAAACAATTCATTTACTATTTAGTGCCCTTGTATTCAGAGGCCCTGGCTAGGAACAAAAAACTTTTCAGTTGAGTTTTAAAATTAATCTAAGGTGACAAAGAGAAGACTGTTAGGCAGCAGGAAATGTAAAACAGTGGGTTCTTTTACTGATGACACAGTGCAAGAGACCAGTACTGAGTGAATCTCTGTAAACTGGTGTGGAGGAGGTGATTCACAATTGCATTTAATAATCAAGTGCTTTGTAATTAAGCTTATATGACATGTTTAATAGAAAACAGTGTGGCAGCAAGCCATTGAGTTAGTAATGGTTTCTAAATATATAAACAACTTCACTTGACAATACATTTTAGAACTCTTAATGAATCCCAATAAATTAGTATGTTCATCTAATATTATGACAAAGTTTTTCAATGGCACTTAGAAATTTTTCGAATTAAAAAAAGGATACTTCTGGTGTACTTACACAAACAAATTTACTATTGTGGGTTTTTTGTGGGTTTTTTTTGTTTTTTTTTTTCAACAATAGACCTAATTCACAGATCAGAGAGTTGCAAGAAACAAAACAAAGCAAATCAAGGCTATTTTGCTTCATTTTACTGTGGCTGTCTTTACTTTAATCAGAAATTAGGTCTAATACTTTCCCTTTCCATCATAAATCAATATAAAGTGCAATTCAGTTAAAAGAAAAAGCAATAATTGCTTTATAAATTTCGATAAATTAACAAAATATTTCCATAATCTATTTTACTATGTATGCTTCTGTATATTTTCTCAAAATAAATCCTACATATACAGCAAATCTGCACAATTAAGAACACTTGGAAATGGTTCATGGCACTTTGAAAGCATGTTACAACTATAGTTCCTTGATATGATGATCAAAATATTATTTCTTTATTTTAAGAAATTGCTATAGTATTATGAATCACATTTTTTAAACATAGTAGCTGAAAAGCCTAAAGTTATCTGCTAAAATATTTGCTGATGACCCATGAAGAGATATCCACAGACTTAGGTAATGAGCTAATGTGGGTGTTTTTGAAGAATGGATATGTTAAGACATGAGATGGACCTTAGCATAAGCAATGTAGCCAGTCACCTGGCGCAACAAATAACCTTACACTGGTGCTTACTTTGCCAAGGTGTATCCCTGGAAACCTATAACGCTTGCAACTCATCTCTGCTAAAGTATAAGTCTTTTTGGTCATGGCCAGTCATAAGCAGATGTGATAATTTCCAACATTAGTACTTGGCTTGTCCATCCTACCAGCAGTATCAGAAACAGAGATTCTTATCACCAACTACCTTTTGATTGCCTACTTTTATGTAAAAATTTCTAAATTCCTTATTCCATCTGTTAGGGCACATTTATTCCATGTAATACACATTGTAGAAAGTTCATGTCCGTCTTGCCCCAAAGTAGCTGTGCCCAGTCAGCTGGGGATGGAACATGCTCAAGTACACTGGTTAGCTGACACTATTTCCATAAGGAATTACAGCATAGGAAAACAATCTTTAAAGACTATGAGTAACTAGTCAAGAATTTGTGTGCAAGATCAAGAGGTCTGTACAGCCATGAGTAAATGTCTAATATCTTCTCCCAAGAATAGGAAAGAAGAGATATAAAGCGTTCTGAAAAATGTTTTACCATTGCTTGATCTTGCAGATCATAAAAATCCTTCACAGGTCTCTCCCTGTTATTTTCAAGGTATATCCCTTGATAATAAGGTAACTTGAGTGAACTCCAGTCCATCATAACTTTCTTATTCTGATGGTTTTTATAAAAAAATGACGTAAAGCAGGAAGTACGGGAAGAGTTTAACCAGTGTTGACATAATTATTTGTAAATAAAATTTTAAATAATAGCCATGATTAAAAATATGTCTTATTCATACACTCTGTAAATAGAAGCAGTTAGAATCACGTCTCCATTTAGTGTTTTCTTACAGAAACACCACATCTGATGCTATCAAGTTTTTTAGTCTGACGTACCCTACTCTGCTAAAAAAAAGAGGGAAATGTAAAGCTAATAAGTCAATCTTCTATATCAAGCCTTACAAATATATCAAATCTCAAGTACAAATTAATATCTGTTCCTGATTACATACAGAAGTAAAACCTTGATATTGTTGACTTATAAGATTCTTGATTATAATTTCCAGGACACATACATGTATATATAAAGGTATTTATCTAACATGCACATTAATGCCTGTATTTCATATGAGAGCACACATTTTGACCCTGTCTCATACATAGATGACAAGAAACTATCAGTAGTAATTTGAATTATGAATAAAAAGTTTGTTCCAGCTTTCCCTCCTCTGTCCTCTATGGACTTAAAATGTTTACAAGAAAATTGTCCTTATCCTCGTAAAATCATTTTGTGTTGCAGGGCAGTGACTTAAAAAGTTCAAAATGGAAAGATCAGTTAAAAGTGAAATAGAAATATTTAATTTGTTTTCCATACCAAGAGACTACTGTAGCTTGCAAAACAAAGACTTCCAAAGCTAGAAATATTTGTGTCAACACTATCTATATTCAGTTAAGTTTCTTGCAAACTGGTAAACTAAGTGACACAATCAAAGTTTCTGCATAAAATCTACTTCTTTCCATTGATAGATAATATATGGTAAAGAAGCAAGAAGTTAAGTTTGAATAATGTCCTTCTTCAAGCCTGGTCACTCAGTGCCTTCCTAAACAGTTGTGGTTTTTTTTTTTTTTAATTGAGTGTCTGCAGTACTTCCTCTGCAGCAGAAACAAAAAGGAGCCATTTCTTAAAGACAGCATTCATGTGTCATCTTCTTGTCTTAGTCCCTCTGCATTCTACAGCTTCTTTGATAAATACAGGCACTTGTGCTTAACTGAATAGAGGATGCAATTGAAGTTGCTTTGAATTCTGAGTTTCGAGCAGTGCAGCTTAAACAGTCTCTTGCATTACATGCCAAATAACACATGAATTAGGCTACCTAGATGCTAAAGTGTTCTGCATTAGACAAATGCATTTGGATAACGAGGAAGAATCAAACTGATTAATAAGACACAGTTTAGTCTCGCACCGCTCAAATGACACCCTGGAGATCCATTACCATCTGGCCTGCTGTCTTTTCCCTGAAAGATGAGGAATACCTGTTTACTTACTAGCTGTTCATAGCTTGGGAAAGACAATATGGTGCTACTGCTGAGAGAACAAATCAGTGGCTACTACTGACCTTCTGGACACAGGCTGTACAACTGAACTTATATGGTGTCCTGACAGTTCCTCCCCTTACACCTCTTTCCCTATTGCACAAAGGAGAGACATGCAGGTTGCTCCTAATGCCAAGGAAAAAGAAAATGGTAAGTGATTCCACCAGGCTGATGGATGAAAAAATGAAAGAACAGAAATCCAGCCCCTGCAATTGCCAGTTTTGCACTGCAGCAGTGCATGGTTGTGTAGATCTTATATGCCTGAGAGATTTTAGCACATAGTAACAAAACATACAAACAAGAATCGTTGTCATAGTGTCTGAAGGAAGAGATGTGGCCTTTATGTTTAAAGTAATGGAGTCTAATCTGACACAAATAAAAAAAAAAAAAAAGAAAAATTAAAACAATAGTATAAAAAGCTTCCTAAGGTTGCTTAATTTTACTTTTCAACTTAGAGTACAATTTATTATTAAATAAATACATCAAATTTTGAGATTTAAGCACTTTCTCCTGCATTAGATATTGCAAAACTTTGCAAATTCAAAGGAAAGTATAAAGAATCATGTCATTCACACATTTCAAATCCTCTTTTTTTAATGTGCAATTCCTTTATTTCTAGCTCATTTTCCAGTATAAATAGTTTGTCTAATCTTTCATTAATATAATTTTGTAGGATCCTCTGTTTCCTTTTACCATGCATCACATCTTCAACTGTATATAACTTGAAAAGAAATTAATTACATTCCTCAGCAGACATTTATATTTTCATCATTTTATCTTATCTATGTTTTAAGAATTCACAGAAGAACAATTTTCTCTTATAAAAGTTTTTTTAAATACCAAGAATGACTATTAATATTTATCTGGTTTTATTTTCACTTTTTTAATGAAAAATATGAAAAATATTTGTGAGGGTAAGCAAGTAATTTGGTCTGACATTTAACATACATTTCATTCAATCCCCTATACAGGCAGGTGAGGGGTTCATATATTTGTAATAATAGGAAAGACAAATGTGGTAGAATAGTGATAACTTGCTGTATTACGGTCTGTTCAGTTTAGACATAGTCACAGGATCAGGTCTTCTCAATCAGAAAATGAATCAGATCTTTCATATTCAGAGAAAGGGAATAACCACTGAACTAGCTGATATAAATGTAACAACCAAACTCCCTTACCATATATTTTCAGCTTGAAGGATGCTAAGAGTCCTAAATTTATAAAGATTTGGAGGTAGGATGAAATGAAGGACACTGCAACATAAAATGAATTCACAAAAAACCTCCAAAAGTAAAATTGCTATGTATATTATGATGTTCACCTACCAATATTATTTGGTTCCTCACTGTGAAAATAACTTTGCAGTGAAATAGTCGTATACAATTAGACACCTTAGATTAAAAATTTAACAAGGAATGATGTGCCTGATTTTTTAGCTGAAATATCAATGCATAAATGTTACACTAAATATGGGGTATAGGTAAAGTTTTTCTGTGTGTTTAAGAGAAATTAGAATGATTAAATAGTACCTTGCCTTGGATAAGAGACAGTTATATTCCAGAATTTTACAGAATATTCTCTAGCATATAATGCATCTACATATGGTTTCTTTCACATAAAAAAAGGTCATGCTTAGTAACCTGATAAATATGTCTTACAATAATTGCTAATCTTCAGAGTATCATTAGTACTAAATAAATAGACTTTGAACATTGGCATGATTAGCCTCAAGTGATCTCTCAAATTAAGAAGCTGAATTTAGTTTGTTTTTCCCCTCTGTATTAATAAATTCTGTAAAAGTGTTAGGCAGTTCCAGTTATCTTTACCAACTACACAACCCAGTACATAAACTGTTTCAGTAAGCATAGTTCAAAACAGCTTTGAAGCAAAAAGTTACAGCTGAAATTAGACTTCAGAATTCTTTTCTACCTTATAATATATTCTATGCAGAAAGAATTTGATTTAGGCTGATTGAATGTCCCATTACCAATTCACACTGCAGATATATTTTGCAACTGAGTCTGCAGAAGTGCTGTGTGCTGTTGAATGCAAAGTGGTGTTATAGGCTTTAAGAAATTTAAATTAGAATATAATAACACAAATATATAAAACTTTCAGTTTTAGATTTAAAAACTACACTTCTTTCACCTAAATGTTCTGCTTTCCTTCAAAAAAAAAAAAAAAAGGTAAGAATAAAAATGAAACTCAGATCTTGATTATATTCTGGTGAAAATTAGTTAAGATGTTAAGGCACTGATAGCAAATACAAGAAAATCATAGAATGTCCTGAGTTGGAAGGGACCTACAAAGATCACTGAAATCCAACTCTGGCCCTTCACAGGACAGCCCCAAGAGTCATACCATGTGTCCGAGATCATAGTGCAAAAGTTTCTTGAACTCTGTCAGGCTTGGTGCTGTGACGACTTTCCTGGGGAGCCTGTTGCAGTGCCCAACCACCCTGAGGGTAAAGAACCTTTTCCTAATATCCAACCGAAACCTCCCTTGACACAGCTTCATGCCATTCCCTCAGTTTCTGTTGCTGGTCACCAGAGAGAAAAGTGATGCCACTGGAGTTTTTTCCAGTTCTGGACACAGTGGTCCTCATCAGCCATTGATACAGATCCATTGATTACTGTAGCTCAGAACAATATTGGAGATATAAATAAAAGGTAAGACACCACTGTATTTCCTAGGGACCAACACTTAAAAAAGAGAAAAAACATACATTATAGTCTCCCAGCTCTGACCAAAACATGAGATCTTCAGTAATGCAAAGATTTAGTGATTAGTTACCATTTCCCAGGACATACCAAAGCCTTTTCCCATTATAAATGCTAGTCTGACAACCCTCAGAAATCAAATGTCTTCTTGATACACCATAGTGCTAGTAGTTATACTAAATTAGGTAATATATATGCAATCATGAACACTAACAGTGATGTGCCATGTAGCTCAACAAAAGTATATATATACCATATGAATAAGGTAGACTTTGGTTATTCTAAAAAGAACAGGTGTCAATTGAAATTACTCAGTTTTTAGAGGATTGGGGGAAAAATTATTTGAGAATAGTATAACCAGATTACTGAAAAAACTCTTTATGACAATATATAACCAAAGTTGACATAAAATATTGATAGTCAGTGAATCGGTAATTTATTTTTTTAACAGAAGCTGGAGATAATTTAAGTAAAAAGTATTTAAAATATTTTTACATTTAAAACATTCCTACATTTAAAGATTCATAATGTTAAGAATGAAGCTAAAATTCTTTTCCTTGCTATGTTACAGTCATCATTATGGCTATGGCTAGGCTTCGCAAATGAAGATTTGAGAAGGGCTCTACCCACACTTGCTACAAGCGTGCTGATATTTTGCAGTACATGGGAATTAATTCTGTTGTAGATACTTTTGTTTATGTTACTCTTGAGTGCTGTGTACTTTCTTACTTACCTGCTATATGAGAATGTAGAATTAGTATCAGTGTAATATATAAAGAAAATACAATGAATGAAAAGTGCCCAGATACTACTATGGAACCATGACTGATTTGTGCAAACTGTACTTCATCTGCATATTTTGGCTTTTGGTTTTGTTTTGTTTGTTTCTTTGCTTAAACACCTGTAACTAGTAGTCAACCATAAATGGCTTTAGCAAATAAAATGCGCTTTGTTCTCCTATGCTTATATTTTATTTCTGAAACTGACAATAGAAAATTGTGATATAAAGGTTTCTGTTATGCAACTTTACTGAGGACGATATTTAGAGCAAAAATATAGAGGTGGAATAAACTAGACCTGTGGAAGCAATTGATCCGGTGTAAGGGAAACAGGTGTAAAGAACTAGAGATCATCATGTTAACCTGTATGAGACTGAAAATAATTCTGTTAAGAAATCTAAGGTATATTTCAGGAGAGGGACAATCACTATTGTTATCCCAGTCCATTTCTTTTAGATTGTGTAATATCATTTCACTATCTCTCTTTCAAATAAGTATGCAATATATGTACTGTATATGTAATGTATGCACTGAAATACAAGAGGAGAAAGAAAGAAAATAATCTACACATAAAATCAAAATATTTTTCACAAGGATAGCATTAGTAATACAACATTTCTAAATTTGTCTAAATTTGACTTGAAATATATAGTAGCTTTAAAACACAAGAAAGAGTGTCACTACCATCTGTGTCAGATCAGATGACTCTACAATTCACTTCAGTGCTTTATGAAAGTGTGTAATGCAACATGTGATAAAAAATTCTTTCAGTTTCTTTCTCCAAAGCCCATTCCTTAAAGGGTTGAAGAAAGATCAGTTAAAAATACCAGTATGTTGATAAACTGAAAGGGTGTTTTCTGGTTTTGATTGTTATTGCTTTGGTCTTTTATCTTTCCCTTTATTTGTTGGAAAATAGGTACTTATAGAGAGTAATTAATTGGAAGAGTTAATGGTCGTACTGATATGTAAGGCTGTTTTGCTAAAAAGGAAAAAAAATAATGTTTGTTATCTGAGAAATTGACTGGAAATAGAATTACAAAAAAAGTAAAAATAAATTGGCAAATACTATTAAAATACTGTCCATTATTTAATGCTCACATATCGAAATTAATGTATTTTAATAATATTTTCACATTCCAGATTTCCTTCGGTCCAAGTTAAAAAATCTAAACAGGGCTAGCCAAGTAAAATTTAAACTTTTCACTTGGCTAGTGATCTTTACAACAACTTAAGGCTTCTGCATGAAACTTTCTGGGCTCCTGGGAATTTTACAAGCAATAAGAGAGAGTAGCATTTTGTAAAAAAAAAGAATTCAATTTATCATGTGTTTTGGGTTGAACTTGTTTGGACGTCAGGTGCCCACCCAGCCACCCAGCCTGACAGGGGAGAGAGTAAGATGGAAAACAACTTGAGGTTGGGATAAGGCAGTTTATTAAAGCAGAAGCAAAACAAAAGCTTGCGTGTGCAAAAGCGAAGTGAAAGATAACATGGTTTATCCTCTGCTTCCCGTGCGCACTGATGTGCAGCCACTCCCGAGCAGCAGGGCTTCAGCACTTCAGTGTAAGGGTTCCTCAGCAGGCAGCCACTGGAGACAATGAATGCCTGCCCTTCTGCTCTGGGCCTCAGCTTTTATATCTTACGTGAAGTCATATGGTCTGGAATATCCCTTTGGTCAGTGTGGGTCAGCTGGCCTACTTGGGTCCCCTCCCTGGATCTTGCCCTCGACTAAGGAAGGAATGTTACAGTGCTGATGCTGTGCTCATCAGTAGCCAAAACACCCATGTATTATCAAATCCTTCTAGCTACCAATGCAAAACATTGCCCTGTGCTCTCCCATAGGCAAATGAACACCACCTCAGTCAGACCCAGTACATCATTTTTCTAAATTTTCTCCTTTGAGATCTCAATAATTTCTCCAAATGATTCATTCCACTATGAGTCATCATCAAGAAAAAGATATGATGAAAAATATGATCTAAATAATACATACTTTCAAGTATGGTAGAGTAGGTAAAAAAAACCTTGAGATTTCCATGAAACTGTACAACTCTTGGAGCTGCTATTTAGCAAAACAAATTTTCAATTAAAGCAAAGGATTGCACAATATTCTACTCTATTCAGAACAACAAAAAGGGCTCTCACGGAGATAGCCATTTACTCAGCTCAATTTATCACTTAAAAAATCATTTCTAATCCAATCCACACTCAAATCATTGCTTGATGAATCACATCATGCGTTAGCCATGCTTGTAGAAAGCCCTTCTCAGAAGCAGAGTGACATTTTGTCACTTATATCCTGTTCTCACATTGTATCCTTTCCATTGTGAAGGATAAGAATGTCAGCTTGAATAAGGCAGGGCAGAGAGATATGGTTTCTCACAGGAAAATAATATAGGCAGTTACCTATGCACTGCTCCAAAGAAAAACAACATAGATAATGTGTTCAAGGGAGGCACCAGAACTGTAATGCACACACAGTCTTTCCAAGGACATCCAGATCATTATCAAATATTCCAGATTTCCTTACATGTCCCCTGGGGTGCATGTACATAGAGGTGAGAGAAGTTCAAGAACAGATTATGAAAACAAAACAAAGATTCAAAAAAATTACCTTCAGAGTCCTACTTTGCCTTTGATCCTAAAAGAAGCATGTACCTTTTCTTCTCTAGGCATAATAATTCTGCACTTAGTTCACAACAACCACCTGTAATGCTACAGGCTTGGGAAAGAACCGCTGGAAAACTGTTTGATGGAAAGGGACCTGGAGATACTTGTTGACAGCCAGATAAACATGAGCCAGCAGTGTGTCCAGGTGGTCAAGGTGGCCAATAGCATGGCCTGTATTGGCAACAGTGTAGCCAGCAGGACCAGGGCAGTGATCCTCTCCCTGTAGTTGGCACTGGTGAGGCCTCACCTCGAATCCTGTGTTCTGTTCTGGGCCCATCACCACAAGAAAGACATTAAGGTGCTGGAGCATGTCCAGAGAACGGCAATGAAGCTGGTGAAGGCACTGGAGCACCAGTCAGATGAGGAGCAGTGGGGGGAACTGGGTTTTTTTAGCCTGGAGAAAAGAAAACCCAGGGGGGACCTTATCGCTGTCTACAAGTACCTGAAAGGAGGTTGCAGCCAGCCCGGTGGGAGTTGATCTTTTCTCTCAAGTAACAAGTAATAGAACAAGAAAAAATGGCCTTAAGTTGTACAAGGGAAAGTTTAGATTAAATATTGGGAAAAATTTCTTCGCTGAATGGGTAGTCAGGCATCAGAGCAGGTTGTCCAGGGAAGTGGTGGAGTCACCATTCCTGGAGGTATTTAATAGATGTGTAGGCATGATACTTAGAAACATGGTTTTGTGTTGGATTAACAGCTGGATTTGATAAACTTTAAGGTTTTTTCCAACCTAAATGATTTTTTGATTCTATGATTTAAGGACCTTCTTTATACAGATACTTCACAAGTTCAAAGAACATTGATGTAATCCTCATTTTCTAGATAAGCAATGGAGAAAGAGGCATTAAACAATTTATTGTTAAAAGAGTAATAGAGCAGAAAATCTCAAACAATAGAATTCAAGTTTTCTGATTTGTTTTTATGACAAAACATTATTATCACCAACTCATTACTATTAGCAAGGAGTTTTTTATGCAATCAAACAAATGACTAGGTTTACCTATGGGCCACAGTGTTGCAGAAACTTTATTTTATATACTGCAATATTTGGTATTTGTTAGGCCTTTATTAAGGCCTAACATCAACAGATGACAGTTTAGTGATACCTGCAGATGTCATCTTGGTTTCCTTTTGTTGTTTTTCTGCATTGTACACCACCAACATGACATGGAAGCTATCATCACTGCTATCCTGCTGACAAGGCAGTTCATCCAAGTGCTCAAAATATCTGTGTGAATATTCAAACTGATCTGGTTGATTTTGCCTGGAATAATTATGGAGCACTCACGGCAACTCTGCATCTGGAAAAAGTGTTATTGCATGCCTACTTGATGCTGCTGGAAGTATTGAAGCAATCTAAATACTTTCTTTTGTCTTGGGAACCTGCATACAGTCTCAGTTTATGTTATATACAGAAGATGTTGGAGATTTGATTATCTTTCTAAATATGTTATTATCCAATTGCACGAATATACTCTTAATTAGGAGAGTTCATGATTGCCATTCAAGATTTATATTTTTGATGGAAAGTATGTTCTTTATTTGCTCATAGTTTTCTATTCTGTCTTATTCAAAGGATTTGATCAGCAGAGAGTGTGACAGCTGGCTTGCTTCTGTTAACCCTTGCAGGGTTAGCAATACTCTTCCACAAGAAGCTTGCTCACCTTGAAGATGTTTTTACAGTGTAGGGTAGCATTTTATCAGATCAGAAGTGCAGTGTAAGCATAGCCAACCTACCTTGTCTGAAAGGTTTCCTGAATCCGGAATATAATGCTCACGAACAGTATTTGTGAAGTTGTGTGCATCTCACATGAGAAAGATAGATTATGATAGGAGTAGCAGTGGTAAGTCTTGGCTTCTGGAGGAGCACAGAGATCTCTGGAGATCTAAGCATTGATATACATATCGAGGCAGTCTGTTTTTTATCGAGCCTCCTGTCTTTCTGAGGAAATTTGTTGTCTCTTTTCTTTAGAAAAAGATACCTATTAATAAACAATTTGTACTATGAAAAAAACTTAGTTTTCCTTCCTCCTTCACCCCAATCCACATTTTAAATTTTTCTTTCCATTATTCTGGCAAGTGGACATCAATATGCTACACTGTTTGCCATAGAGCATCTTCCTTTAAGTGCCTGTATTCCTGGGAATAGAACTGCCTAATCTGATAAAACATTATTACATGATAATCACCAAACAGGATAATACAGTATGGTGGTTGTTGTATTAAATACGCGGACGGCCATGTAAATAAAACTGGGCACTCTATGATGATGGCCTAAATTCAGCTTTTATTCTCTCATCCAGCATATTACATCTTGTCTTCACACAGCTGCGCTCACACTCTGTCCCTGTAGAATCTTACAAACACTGTTCTTAGCTCTATTATCTATATTTACCATTAGCTTTCACATATGATTCGATGTTCACCTCTTATTTACATTCTTTTCCATGCTGCTAGGCACTGCGGCCTTGCTGCATCCTCCGACAGTGTTTGTGCTTTATGGATTCATTAGTATTTTGACTTGTCTCAACAATTCTCATTTAGGGAAGAATTCAGATTTTGCTTTTGTGAAAAAGGATCACTTATAAGCTAGAGAGAAAGTACTACTATCTTAGAACATTTCATATGTGATTGACATTATGCTCTCAGTGAACTAAATAAATTGTTGCAATATAAAGTCCATTCTAGTGCCTATTAACAGAATGAATTTTTCTTTTTTTGTAACTCATTTGCCTGATCACTTACAAATCTTTACTTTATAGCTAATTTTTCTCTTCCTTTTTAATCTTTTCATATATTAGGAGACGATATTACATTTCCAAGACAGTAAAGCCAATTGTAGACATAGTACTACTTAACATTACCTATCAAAAGTTTCTTCACAGATAATATTTAAAACACTAGAGTATTTGAAAGGGACATTCATTCTATGCTTTAACTAAATATTTTCAGTGCAGGTTTACATCCAAAGAGCCCTGTTTTTTCTCTCCAACTTGGACCAAATGCAAAAAAAAAAAAAAAAAATAGCAATTTTCCTTCTTTTATAATAAGCACTTTGGAAAGGCAGCAGTTGTGTGGGGTAGTGAAAATAAACATGTATTATTACAGTTTGTTACTTCCATCAAACAATGATGTAAATCTCACTAGACCATCATTTCACTTTTTTCCCCTCCAAGAATTCATGCTTTGATGGAGCTTTTGTTACTTTTTGAAGTGTATTAATGGATTTTGCACATGAAAAATGACAAAACAGGAAAAAGAATGTCAAGTATGTAACACAGTTGGGCTAATATTTAAATATACAGACTTAGTTAAAGGGAAGAAATAGTTATTTTGTATTTCAGGAAGTACATTCAATTGTCTCATATAATTGTCAAGTTTTTAACTAAGAATTTCAGATCATATTTGACCTGTTAAGAATGCCTGATTTATCTTCTTCCTGAATCAGGAAGAAATAGCATTTCCTTCTTATAAAATAGTCTTTAAAATTTATAAATTCAAAAAGCAGCAGCCTAACATAGTCTGTGATCAGGGCCAAAAGAGATATTGATATATTTCCAAGATTTTCCATGCCATTTTATATACCGATTGCTCAGATTAATCAATAACTCACTTCAAGAGGCATCATACAGTTTTCTATTATCTCCTGCTTGGCCTTTTGAGTTGAATCACATATTAACTATATCCATTAACATAGGCATTTATTATAAAAGTCTGTACATGCAACGGTTTCTTAGCTACTGATCCCACACAGCACTGCTTAGCAGAGGAAGGTATAGCTTGTTTAGCTACAAAGTTGACAAAGAAATGAAAGCGCCACCAGAAAGCAACCATACAACACAGGTTAAATCTAAATGTGCAAACTTAACTTTTTTATTTAATTGCACGCTCAAACATATTTTCATTTGCTTTAATTATACTTAAAAATGACTAATTGCATATTTCCAATTGCATATTTCCAATTATCAGATTGAGATTTTCTCCTCAAAAGTGAGATCATGATCATAGTAAGTATCTATCATAAAGTACATTTTTTTACTGATTGTTACCAAGTCAAATTTAATAGCTGTTGTGTAAAGGGTTATGGTATCTGTGATATTTTAATATTATGTCAAGGACACCTCAAAATAGATAGATATTTCTTTATTGTAAGTATAAATCAAGCACATTTAATGTTATTTAAAGCAACAAAATAAAATGCTTTCTTCTCTATACCTACCAAGTTGTGTTGTGTTACTAATTTATGCTGTCATATGTAGTAAATACTCATTATGTTGGAAGGATGTTATGAAGCTTTAGCTATTATCCTTTTTTTTTTTTTTCCACTTGGAATCAGTTAAAAAGAAAATTATATTATGGGATTTATTGTTGTTGCAATACACACAGGAATTCCTGGTCTTGAACCTATATGAACACTTAAAATGAAAAATCACTCAAAGTAGAGAAGTATCAGAAAACTTCAAGACATCACAAAGCAGGGAAATATAACTTATCGCATTTCCATTAGACTTATTTTTCATGACATCTGGATTATCTGTCTGTGAGGCAGGTCATACTATACTAGGCATATAGGAAACACTTGGTATTTCTCCATTTTATATACCTAATTTGTGAAAAGTATATTGAGGATCTTTACACTCTTATTTCCCTCTCAATTTTCTTCTACAATCACACGTAATTTATATGCTCTCTCTGTCCTGATCATTTCATGTTTGTTGGCCCCAGCTTACTCTGGGCAACAGGGCTGTTCTGAAACTTCAAAATATTTGTAAAGTTCAAAATATTTGTAAAGACCAGTCGAAAGGAAAACAGATGTTCAAAACCTCATTATAAACAGACAAATTAGGACAGTGTTCAAGACTGTTTCTCTATAATATTTTCCTTTGAGGCACTTTCTATGGTTTGCAAACACTAGATCAATTATGAGGGTGAAGCATCACAAACTCTCATGCAGCAACCACAAAAGACAGATTATTTCATCCAGACAAAATTAATCAAAACATTTTCTTTGATGAAAACCCTGGAGAAGCATATTAAAGAAACCAAATGTGCAAGGAAACAACACTGAACACCCAGACATATAAAGGGATTGTAGTGGAAATGCTAATTATGAGAAGTTATAGAATGCTTGTTTCAGTACCCTAGCCAGACTCCAGTTTGAGGTTTATGCTAGTTAAATTCATTGGTTGCACAAATGAAAAATGCCACAAATAAAATTTGTTTAGAACTAGATCTTAAAACTTTAAAGGCAAGTGAAAAGAGATTTGGGTTTCCCCCTTCGTTCAAACTGAACACTGACTTCTCTGCATATTATTGATAATAAGCCTCAGACTTTGACAATGGCAAATGGCAGATGATTTAGAGGGTGAAACACAGCCCTTCAGCTCAATGTAAATAAACAACACAAAAACAACAAACAAAAAACC
The DNA here is from genome assembly GCA_038380795.1 of Pyrocephalus nanus. Classification (NCBI taxonomy): domain Eukaryota; kingdom Metazoa; phylum Chordata; class Aves; order Passeriformes; family Tyrannidae; genus Pyrocephalus; species Pyrocephalus nanus. Next base: position 35,221,750 of record CM076261.1, read on the forward strand.
AAACAATTTTTTTTTCTTTTCTTCCTGGAGTTGTCATTATGAATATTTAGATTTTGTAACATTATTTTATTGAAATAATAATAATTTAAAAATCATAGTCATACTGCCCATTCACATTAGGAGATAGAATTTTTAAAAATATAATTCTTCATCAGGAAATGATGGCTAGGTGAACAGAGGCTTAAAAATTCAATACTACAAGACTATCTCTGTGCCTTGTTTGAAACTAAAGTTTTATATTCCTGGAATGCATTTAAAAAACCCCTCACACTTCTCTGCACTCAGACATTCTCTTTCTTTCCATACAGAGTTAGCAGAATTCATAACACAAAAATAAACCCCAAAATAGCTAAGAAAAAAATCACACTGTAATTTTTAACTTTCCTTGACACTGTATCCATCTTTTTTCTCAGTCCCCTTTAAAGCCTGATACTAACTCTGCTTCATCATGTTTTTCCTGAATCCTCTGTTTGAAGGAGAGAGATAAACATAGCTTCCAAATTCCTCAAAGTATTCTCCCAAGTGATTTACTTAAATGAAACCATTGGGAATCTTTACAGGCACAGTTACAACTAGTAGTCCTCATATAGCACAAAAAAAGTAAAAATAACATCACAAATGAACTGCAAGCTAACTAAGGGAAGGCACAATTAACAGAACTAGCCAAGAGTACAGGTTAATTTTCACAATCTTTACCCCCTCTGCAATAAGACTGCAGCAAATGGTTGTGGCATTATACCCAGAAAGAATGAGCAAATTATACCTAGCCTACCATAAAAGGTTAGGTGTTAGTTGCTTTATATCTCACAGCAGTCTCCCCCAAAATTATTTCAACAGGCTCACTGATTCTGTGAAAGCCTTTTTAAATGTTGGACATGCACAAATATACAAAACTTACAGAAAAATATTTCAATATAACATATTTAGTGAGGACAACTCAGATACATGAATCAACAGAAATAAGAAGTCATTGGAGAAGGAGGAGAGGAGGAAAAAGGAGATTACATCTTATTCTCCCTCCACTTTTCACCTGTTAGACATATCTTTTTGCAGTTGAGAAGTTTCAGTAGGCAATTTCGGCAAAATTAGGTTCTCAGAAAAATTATAAAAAAAGCAGGCAAGTAGGTAGAAATCAGTCTTTTATAAATTGTGACAAGGGAGCTTGCCTACCTACTTTCCTTTTGTTGTCTATTATCTAATATCTTGAGTAAGACCCTAAGGGAACAATATAGTGTTGGATTTATTAATACTCCCTCTTATATTTTTAAGTAATCATTTAGTTTACAAAAATGGTGGAAATAGATACAGTAGTCTCTTTTATTTTTTTCCCCTTAAAATAATTTATTTCTTTATGTTTTAACTCCCACAGGAAACTTATGTAGACTTCAATGGGAATAGAAGTAAGCCACTAATCCTTGATGGTACTTTGATTTTAATCATTTGACACACCAAGCACTGGCATGTGAGGACAAAAAAATTTCTTCCTTTATACCTATCTCTCTCTCTCTCTCTCCCCCCCCACCTCTATCTATCTATTTACATATATATGTTTGTATATATATATGTGTATAAATATATATATATAAGAAAGCATGCAGGAAATCACACATTCTTTCTTTATCTCAGTAGTAACCAAGTCAATCAAATGGCTTAATCTATCTGTAATTAACTTAAATGAAAAGAAAATGTTCAATATAGCAAGAAAAATCATGGTCCCAAATCAAATAGCACCATATTGCCTTTACCAAATGATGAGAAAAATTTTTCAATCAAAATAGAAACTATTATCTTAGAACAAGAAATGCAGTCATGAACTACTGCCCAACAGTTATCTATACCTACATCTACCCCAGCATCACAGCTAACTGCAATAATTCAATAATCACAGAAATAATAAGAAGTGCAGATATATAACAGGAGTGTCATGCAATGGAAGATAGGCATCTTCTATTTTAAATCCTATTAAGTTAAACAGTTTCCCTGTATGCCTACATTTACGATGAATAAACACAAAAAATGTTTAGAAGTTACTTTGTTTTATATAATGGTAAAAGTTTCTTTTGAGTGAAGTTCCTTGAGTTCTGCACAGTCTCTGGAGTGAGTTAGGTGCTTTAAAATGGTGCCTGTAGAAATCCTTAGGTTGAACATTGAGCCACTTCAAGTAGGTAAAAGGAAAACTGTAGGTATAAAGCTGTATCAACTTGTCGGATAGAGATTTTCTCTGAGGCTCAAGCAACTCTATCAAGGATTTGGAAGCCTCTCCTGTAACAGTTCTTTGTGAGAACTGCAGAAAGCTGTTTTCTAGCAAAACAAAATTGCAGGAAGAAGAGGAAACTGATATTCTGTGCTTCATAGTTAAGATCCTCAGACAGGTATCTTCTCATTTCTCTCTTAAAAAAATTAGAAATCTCTATTTCCCAGAAACATCTTACATAGTAGGTAATTTAGCTTGTCCAAAATGAAATTATTTTTCATCTTTGTTTATAAAGTGGTAAATGAAAAAATATAATATCTTTAAGCAAGAGAAAGAACTAATTAATATAATTATATATAGATATGCGTGTGCATGTAGCACCTTATGTCAGTGGTTAACATCTACTCAAAAAAAGTTGACTTTTTTTTCCAGACAAAACAAATCTAAAATTTACTTTTTCAATACTTAAACTAATTGTGAGCTAAAAAAAATCCCAAACTAAATAAAACAAACAAACAAACAAAACAACAACCAAAATAATAATAAAAAAGGATCCCTTCTAGCTCCTCATTTAGTTCTACTAAAAAAAAAAAAGGTATCTCTGCAACTCACTGCCAAACTAAGCCTTATTCTTGTCTGTTAGATCAAGAGTCTCTAAAGATTTATATGAAAAATGCCTAGTTCCTGAATTCTGGGTTAGTCACAAATCAGAAAAAAAAGATTTCCAGTCCTTGCTATACTCATCAAACAAACTTATTTCTGAGAGTTTGAAAATAAATGATAACATTCTATTGGGAGATCAAAGACAATTTGGACTGAGATTGTGCAATTGTATTTATGGAGTCCAGTGCCTCCACTCTGTCTAAGACTTTCAATCTACTTAGTAAACATCAAATGTTCAAAAGTCCAGTTTTTCTTCCTCATCTTCTGAGTCTTCATTATACAGCAATCGTGTCTTCCAGTCAGAGCATCTGAACTGAGTGCTGCCAGATAATTCTTGAATGGCAATTTCATTTTAAATACAAAAATTATTTGTCTTCAGGATGGGTTTTATTCTTATTTCTTCTCTATGCTAAGAATATTGAAAATATACTTGCTTTCATATCTTTTCCTCCATAAATGCTCATGCAATCTGCATTTCTCAAACAGTAGTCTGAAGAATTTAAAATCTAATATTGAAAGTGGAAAGAACATATACATGTGTCCGTCCCTCTGTTAATAACACCCAAGGTTAACACTGTGGGCAAAATCATCAAAATTTTCTGAAGTTTTTCTTATTCTACTAATTTCTGTATTTTTTTTTAATCAGCATATGTTTAGCCTATATATGTCTTTCAAAAAAAATTGAAATTAAATGAAAAATCAGGGGATAATCTGCTCTTCAGAAGAACATATACCACAGTGCTGCCTGCTGTCTTTATTTTTATTCTTTTATTTTTAAGAATGTTTTTTACTTCTTGAACAATTTATAGTCTAAATGGCTTGGAGCTACCAAGATTTGTATTGCTGAAGTGTATAATAAAAGTAATCCTGATAAAAGAACCAATCACTGGAAACTTAGTAAACTACCTTCACTCTACTGATCACAGAATATTTTGAGTTAGAAGGGACCCACAAGGATCGTCAAGTCTAACTCTTAAGTGAATGGCCTATTTAGGGATACAACCCGTGAACTTTGGCATTATTAGCAACATGCTCTAACTAACTGAGCTAATCTTGAGTAATTCTAATTTTATGTGGTTTACACAAAATAAACCATGAGTTGCAGTTTAAAAGTTCCTCTAGCTATTGCTTGGGATAACCTTAATTCTGTGCAGTAAGAAGGTGATACAACCATTTGAAATTCATGCACATTAAGCCTCTTGGCTACAGCACACAACGATTTAATCTTTAAACTATTATGATTGGCAGATAGCTACCAAAACAACATCAGTAAAAGGATTAGACTATAATACAGTATCAAGTATATGAATAAAACCCCTCAGTCTTTTCCATAGCACTGTACTTCAAGCATTCTTCATACGATTTTTTTTTCCTTTTACTGCTTGGAATCATTATTTTTTCTTTGAATCTTTTTACAAGAACTGATAGTCATTAATCAGAAGCAAGCTGATAATGATGTACCAGTAGCAAGACTTGTTTCTTTGCCTCCAGCAATCCTTCAAGTATCATAATTTTAAAGGTTTATGATTCATTATACTTACATGTTTCCTATAATAGGATGTTTTACAACATAAATGAAGTAATAATATGCACATTTTCACATTTCAGACAGAGCGATTTGACAGAATTCTCAACTCTGCCACAAATGTCCTGTGCTTTTCTGCTTTATATAAAAGCAGTCACTTATTATCTGTACTAAAAATGGCTATGAAGTTTTTTTTAGAATTGAGAATATTGTCTGTAGTGGCCTTAAGATATGAAAACAAGGAAACCTGGTACAGTGAACTGCTAGTGTGAACATTGCTTTTCTTTTTGGAATCAAGATTTTATCTATTGAGGATGCTCATAAGTCAACATAGGCTGTTTTTAACAGCAGTATTTTACTTTTGTTAACTGTAACCAACTTTTAACAAGTTCCCTGCTCCCCCCAAAAAATTACCCAAATGCAAAATTTGCCACAGAAAAATGTGCAGATGTTCAGATATAATTTACAGTAACTGTAAAATTACCATTGACCATAGGAATTACTTGCAAACATGCATTCTGTGTCAAATTAAAATTCTTAATGTAATTTAATTAAATTGGTCTCAAATAATAGTCATAATATGAGAAAGAGCAATAAATATTGAACTATTGACATCACTCAAAAAAGGAGAAAAAGAAAGAAACATTGTATAACATTGAGTCATCTGAGATATCCTCAGTATTTAATGAGACAGAATGAACTTTTGCAGCTGGAAGGTTAATATTCTTTTATATAATAGCATTTTTCAATAAAAGAAAAAGTACTTTCTGAAATAAAATTTTAGTCTTAATCTGAATATTGTCTTTCCTTTTTCTTTCATGTTATCTGACTTCAAAAGAAGAAAAAAATATTTCCAGTAAATAATGTATATGCTCCAATTTCAAAATCAGCTAAACCACACAACAGTATGTGAATTTTTCATTAAGATTCATATAGATAAATACAATATTCAGTGCACTGTAATGTGGCATTTCCAAACAAATGCTTATAAAGTTCTCAGAGCATACTGTCTTCCTTCAGTCCACTTGATTAATTCTTCACCCTTATTTTGTTCATTTTAGAGAAACAAAATAAGCAAGTAAACAAACAAAAAACCTTACAAAGTTCTCTAGAAATATTATCCCTGAACAAGAATTTCAAATAAAATGTAGAGACATATCTATAAAAAAGCCATACTTCCTATGTCATAGAAAAAAAAAAATTGTAGAAATATGTTAGTATTTTGTTGCCATTTTAATTTTTTTTTCACTAAATGACCCAGCTGAGACAGATTGCTTACTGCTGTGAAGAGGCTTATACAGCACTAACGTCATGTATGAAACAGATGTCTAGCTTTGTTCTATATTGTGATTATAACCAAACAGGATTCAGAAAAAGATTTTATTATGACATGAGATCTATAACAGCAAATGCTGCATGTCCTGGTGGAAAGTATTCTAGTATTAGAATACTCCTGCTTCTGGTTTTGTAAAGCTAAGAGAAACACAAACATCCCAAATTTGCTTCGAAATGTTGGGTTTGCCTTCTACTGAATTTTGGATTAGTGTCAGAGTATGGGGATCAAGTAGAAGAGAGGTGGAGGGAAATTCTAATAGAAACACAAAAATTTGGCGGAAATTTTGACAATGACTGATATGTTGGGGTTCTGATGTCAAAAGGTAAACCACTGATCAGAGTACACAGGTGCCAAACACTTTATGTGCTACACTATGTATACTTGTAATATAATTGACGTTTTATATCTACTATGCAGTTTGTTGTTTAGGTCTGTTATTTTTCTTATGGATACCATCATGTAAAAGAAGTAGTGTGTATGAATGTAATGTAACACATACACCTTTCTGTTTTTAATACAAATTTAAAAAACGTAGTTTCCACCAATTGCTAATATGAAGTTATTATTAACTAGTGTATTAAATAATCTGACTCACTCCTTTTGTGTTTGGAGAGTTCATTTTCTGCTTAATGATCCTGACAATCTGCAGCTCTTGGTTTCCTCTGAAGGGAATGGCAAGAATTAAGTTCCTCTATCTGATTTAAATAGTGGTATAGAGTAAATGTATTTGTGATAAAGTAGCAATCATTACAAAAGGAAGGAGTTTATAAAAGTCTCTTTCCCACAGTATTCCAGTAATTTTAAAGATCTATTTCTATTTGGTTGGCTCTTTTTATTTTTAATGGCACATTTTTAAGGAAAACAAAATTAGAGAGTAAACTTAATCTAAATCCTGATTGAACTAAAGGCAAAGAAAATAAAGTGCTTTAAATTTGTGGTCCTCAAGTAGGCTTGGAACACAAAGTCTAACCTCACATAAATTACCCAGGCTTTCCAAGTGTTTTATTAGGTATTAGAAATATGTTCATTAATTTTTTTTATAGATCTGAGCTATTTTGTTTCTTTGTGTTGTTTTAATAAACCAGACCCACAGAACATTTAATTTCAGCAGAATCGGGGAGATGAAGTTATAAATCTCTATTCATTGGTAGTGTTAGTGTAATACATAAGATGTAGAATGGTATGAATTCATAATGGATTTACAATCACATCTAGTTGTGCACTATTGGTAAATAGCATTACAAACCAGGATCAGTTCAATACAAGCACTTCTGATATTCAAGGGAAAGGTAAAATTACTATAAATCCCAAAGGTCCTATTTATGTACGTGAACATAAACTTGTCTGTTGTTTATGATCAGTGCTGCACAGGAACTTACATTGAACTCCTTGAGAAGCAGACACACTTCGGCAGATTGTTGAAGTCTCAGAGTAGTGATGGGCACAACAGGTAGATATTAATTTTGTTTCTGGTAGGCATTCAAATATCTTCTTATACAAGTAAATTTTGGAAGAATAATTAAAGCAGTATATATGATACCTAGTCATCTATGCAACTCAAGCATATGATCACCTGTCTACTATCATTACTCACTATCAGAATACTACTCCTGATATACTCGTTCCTTACTTCGAACCACAAATATATTGTAACTCAATTTTCTTTTGCATTGTCTGTGTTCCTGTAATCTTTTTTCTGACCTTCTCCTATTAACCAAGTAAGATATCAATACATTAAATATATAATTTTTTTCCTATTTTACAATGGACACATAATTATGTTGCCTTCTGGATGAAAATATTTCTCAACTGGGGATGATTTAGTATTAGTAAAAAACATGGTCAGACCATTGAAAGATTTTGCCTTTCAGAAAGTAAAATGCAGAGAGACATTTTATCCAACTTATAGTATTCTTGCATTTTTTTGTTTGGTTTGTGTTTTGTTTTTTTTCATGAAGTTGTTTTGGAGTTTTAGTAGTTCTTCCACTGTATTTTCCTAAAGATATGTTTATGATTAAAACCTGGTAAAACAAAAAAAAAATTTTGTAAATTTTGTAATGCCTACCAGTCGATATAGTCTTGTTGAAGTATACATATATGGAATTTCTATGCAGCAGTATTTGGTCTCCTATTTTATTGAATTCTTAATTCACTATCAATTAAAATGCAAGTATAATAATTGATTTAATTGTTACACTGTAGTTTATTATTCATGAGACACATGCTTTGGTCCTCATTGTTTAGGCTTTATGTTTACCATTTTTGCTTCTGTAGAGCTTAAATATGGGATATTATTTCTTTGAAAAGCGTTTTATACACTAAAAATTAGAAAAAGTATATACCCACCTTACCATTATGTTAAAAAACAAGAACAACAACAAGAAAAATCCAAGCAATAAATTTACCGAATTTACTGAATAAACTGTCCTGTTTATTGCAATTATTTATTTTGGAATTAATTTTTTTCTTGTAGTAGTATTTAATTAAGATTTTCTGAAGCTAAGGAACAAAGAAAATAGTGTGCAACATTGTGACTTTATGCTTACTCAAAAAGTTAATTTGACATTTATTGTCCAATTAAATATTTTAACAGGATATTTTAGTATAGTTAAAAAAAAACAAAAACAAAAACAAAATACAAACCAAAACCAACCAAACAACAAAATGCATAAAACCACCAACCAACCAACCAGAACCCAATCAACAAAACCCATTAACTTAACATTGTAACTTAAACTATCTTAAAACCCATATACTATTAATGAAAAGTTTGGGGGTTTTTTTAGGCTTCAATTAAGTGTAAGGACCTATAATGATTTTGTGAGAATTAATTATTTCTATTTGCATAATTTAACTGCAGCATAACATATATATTAATGAAAAATTAAAGTAAAAATGCTCTAATACCATATACTGGAATAACATGAAAATAAATGAAAAAATAATCCACGTACTATGGAAATTTTCCATTAAAGCTATGTAGTCCTAAATTATGTTTTTATTCTAACTACAGCACAGTAAATTCTGGCATAAATTAGCCTATATATTTAAATGCATACATTAGAAGTCTAAACCTACTGAGATACACTTTTCACTCTTTTAATTTCTTTCATTAGAATTGAAAACTGATGATTTTATGTTCTACAGCTGGTCATAACATATGCCTGGTCCCTGACCAATCTGGCACACTAGAAGAGTATAAAAACCTTTCATCCTTGCATAGCTTGCTTAAAAGCCATGCATCATCTATTTTAAAATCCACTCTCTTGCTATAGAATTGACTTCAAAACAGAAGGTACACATGATGAGTTGACATAATTATTGCTATAAACTCCCATAAACCATTCAGAATATCTGAAGCATAAAGTTAACTGATACAGATGATATTAACATTGTTAGCAACAGCCTTTTGCATGGAGTTTGCAAAACTGAGTCTTGTCATAGTTATTTTGTCTCAACTTCTGTTTACCCTTCTAAAGCTTTATTTTTCCTTTGCTTAGCTTTAAGGCTTTTGGTTTTTTCCCTAATGACAAGGTAGCTCATCTGTTTTGTTTTACAATTTCTTTTATTTTTATTTAGATTCAAATGATAGAAACATTCTTTTATACAAATAGTAGTCCCAATTAGTTATTCTGTGCAGAATGAAATATATACAACTCTAATACAGTGGTATAGTATAGAGGAATACAGTCTTGAGATGATAGTGAGGGCCTTCAAAGTGGGAACACAGGATACCATGTAAAAATGCAGGCATAGGGTTTAATTAGAGAGGGGCAAAGGCAGGCATTGGAGATCTCAGGCTATAAAACTCAACAAATGTCAGAAGAAGAAGACCTAAAGCTGAAACTAAGCAGTCTTAGAATAAGAAAACACAAGTATGTAAGATATGTCACATTTACCCTCTACAGTAAATTCAGATGTAACACGGACCTGCAGAAGAACACTAGCAAATGTACAACAGTGACCCAAAATGAATCCTTGGGTAAGAAAAAAAATAACCAGCAGCATGATCCTACCGGTAGAGAACTTCAAATGCTGGTAAGCTGATGCACCAACACAACCAAACTGAAGCTCTCAGTCCAAGGGCACAAAAGGACTGTGTAATGTTGAACATAGTCCCTGAAAAAGAGGTATATACTAAATTGTGGATGTATGTCTATTCCAACTGTATTATTAGCACTGAGACCTTCTGTAACAGCAGGGTTTGGTGTTTTTTTTTTTTTTTTTTACCCTCTAAACATTAGATCTGAACTAAGAATTATTTGATTAGTTTGTTAAGATTTCTGTTATAACTGCAATACATCATTGGCTTTACCTATGTATTTCTTTTTTGCCCAGAACAAGATTTTGCATGTAACAACCCTGCACCTTTGAAATAGTTATGGCACATTACAGAAATTCCAGACTAAGTAAACCTCAGAAAACTGAACCAATTTTTTGAGTGTGTATGTCTTCTGAGTTATATTTAGATGGTAGCTCCACCTCTCAACAATCAGAAAAAAAAATGCATTTCAGGTGTTCCCATTTTTGTCCTGCTGGCTAAAAGAGACTAACAGAAAAATGAGTTTACGCAGTTAGTCACGTCACTATTCACAACAGGTTTTAGCAACAGATTACTCTAACCCAGGATGAAAAATTAACTACTGTGAATGAAGCAAAAGTGAGCATAGGGATAAACAAAACCCGGTAATCTGCATACCCCAGCTTCTTAAGTTGCATTTAAAAATGGAAAATAACTCTAATCCAGGAATTCGCAAAACACATAAATGCTGGTGAATCTGACCAGATGCACTCTAATTTTGCAAAAAAAAAATCTTTCTCCTATCCCTATGTATCAGGGTTCATCTATGGTGTTGGTGGTATGTCGGGAGAGTGGTTTGAATAATTTATTGTACCTTATTATTATTTTCCTACTTTATTTAATAATACTTTTTTCCTAATTAATTCATTGTTTCATTTGCTGATAACTTAGATTGTGACTCTTGATTTTACTCTCATCTAGAAATTAGAGATGCAGCCATAGATGCAGCCATAGGAGCCAATACATATGGTATCCTCCCACTCCACTACTTCTAAAATTTAGCTAAGATCTTTAGGAGCACGGCTGATGCTTTTGCCTTTCCCTCTGGCTTATTTAATTGCTCTTACTTCTTGCACTATACAGTGAATAATAACACATGACCTTTTACTTGGTTCTGCGTCTACATTGTGTTTAGTGAAGGTCCTCCTAATTATGCAGACTTCTGCAGACAGATTGCAGTACTGACATTTCTATGGAATACCACAACTTCTGCAACATTTTTGTTTCTGAAGGGAAAAAAGTTAATTGAGTGAACTTTTTTCTAGCCACTTTTTCGTTTATAGCGCTTCGTATCATTTTATCCAGCAAAACCAGAGAGGCATTAATCTGCTAACTTCGCAGTGCAGTATCGAGCATTCTATCAGAAAGATTTGAAGCATATCTAAATTTAAGCTCAAGAACAGGGATACTAATTCAGAACTGTCATTTGCTGCTGCAGGCTATGGCTTTGTTTGTATGACACCTTCCTAGTGTGTTTATTACCATACAGCAAAGTTGTGTTCCCAGCATGAGCCGACATCTTTCCAGTTCACTGATTTCAGAACTGTATCTGAACATATTCATTCAACAAAAATAATCTCTGGACTCTACAAGTTTTCCTTACGATTTGATTAAATCATACTAGAAAAGCAATTGACCTGAGGGATAGTAGTGATGCTAAAATTAAGTACAATAATATATTTGACTGATTTTGTTGTTTTCCTACAACATCAGGTACTGAAACAACTAACAAGCATATAACTCAAAATATTTTTACTTAGCATGTCAAGATGAAGAAAGTATTACAGTTAACGTGACAACAAAAATTACTGTAAGTAAAATGCCAAACAGGATATTTGTGATTACACATGAGGTGTGGCACAGTAAAAGGAAAAATAAAATACATGAAGTAGATAGCTGTCAAGAAGAATGAATTTTTTTCCATACATAAAATATACCTGTCATGTAACCTAGGCATGTCAAGGAATATACATTAGTCATGCCCATTTTTTTATGAAGTCAGATTGACTTTCTTTGTCACATTTGCAGGTCATTCTTTCAATTTTGTCATAACTAGAGAAACAACTCCTTAGTGACACATTATTATTTTTCTTCTGAATGTGAGTATAAATCAATTTTATCACATATACATTTGTTTAATATTCCATTAGTTTACTTTCTGGAGTCAAGTTCTAATCATTTGTAGTATCTAAGAGACAATCAAATCAAGGTTTCTGAGAAGAATAACCCATGAAGAGTAGGTGTCAATAAGAAAACAATGACACAAATTCTATGGTCTACTGCCACTCTAAGAGAAAATCAGGTTCATGAACACCTGAGAAACCTTAACATGCATAAATGTACGGGACCTGACGAGATGCCTCTCAGAGTCCTGAGGGAATTGGCTCATATAGTTGCCAAGCCACTCTGAATGACAGTTGAAAAGTCATGGCAGCCAGACAAACTCCCAGCTGACTGTAGAAAGGGAAACATTTTTAAAAATATTAGAAAGGAGGACCTTAGGAGGTTCTGAGCTGTCTGCATTACCTCAGTGACTAGGAAGATCAAGGAATAGATTCCCCTAGAAGCTATGCTAAGGCACATGGAAGACAGGGTTGTGATTTTAGAGAGCCAGCATACCTTCTCAAAAGGCAAGTCTTGCCTGACAAACCCAGTGGACTTTTATGATGGAGTGAGTACATCAGTAGACAAAGGAAGAGCTACAGATGTCATTTAGCTGGATTTCTTCAAAGCCTTTGGCCTGGACCCCCATAACATCCTTCTCTCTGAGTTGGAGCATTTGATGGGTGGACTGCTCATTAGATAGGGAACTAGCTGGATGGTCATATCCAGAAGGTAGTAGTCAACGACACAATGTCCAGATGGAGATCAGGGACAAGTTGTGTGCCTCAGGGGTCATCATTGGGGTGAGTACTGTTTAATGTTTTCATCAATGACTTAGACAGTGGGATTGAGTGCACCCTCAGCAAATTTTCAGACATCAAGCTGAAGCAGTGTTATTTACACAGGTGAGGGATAGGATACCACCTGGAGGGATGTGGACAATCTTGAGGATTGGGCCCATGGGAACCTCATGGGGTTCAGTAAGCCAAGTGCAAGGTGTCCCACCTGAATCAGGGCAAGGCTCAATATCAGTACAGGCTGGGAGATGAAGGCATTGAGAGCAGATCTTGAGGGGTGCTGGTGGATGAGAGGCTGGATGAGGTGGATTAGCTGACACTGTGCACTTGCATCCCAGGAAGCCAACCATATCCTATACTGCAGCAAAAGCAGCATGGCTTTTCAAGCAGGTCAAAGGAGGTGATTCTGCCACTCTACTCAGCTCTGGAGTGCTCAGCACTGGGGAGTGGGTCCAGAAGGAAGGCAACAAATTATCAAAGGGATGGAATAGTTCTCCTAGGAGGACAGGCGGAGAGAGTTGGGGTTGTTCAGCCTGAAGAAAAAAAGGGTCCAGGGAGATACTATTGCAGCTTTTATAATTACAGGGGGCTTATAAGAAAGATGGAGACAGATTTTTCAGTAGGACCTGTTGAGATAGGAAAAGGAGTAATGGTTTCAAACAAAAAGAGAGTCAATTCAGACTAGACATAAGGAAGAAATTTTTACAATAAGGATGGCAAAATATAGGTTGCCCAGAGAGGCTGTAGATGCCACTTCCCTGGAAGTGTTCAAGGTCAGGTTGGATGCTGGAGCAACCTGGTGCAGTAGAAGATGTCTGTGCTCATTGCAAGGGCTAGTTTTGGGCTAGATCATCTTTAAAAGTACCTTCCAGCCCAAACTGTTCTGTGATTCTGTGAGTCTATGATTCTTTTTTTTGTATCATCCTATTCTTCCATGATTCTATGATTCTATGATTCCTGTTTCTTCCACACATTTAAGTCAGGATATTGAATAAGATAATTTCACTTTTCTGTTCCACAGTTTAAGTGCAAATGATAACGATTCTTGATTTTCATATTTACAAACTGGTTTAGATAACCAAAACTTCTAAAATGTTATTATTTGAATAAAAGTGCAAAATCATCACACACTCATGCCATCTATGTGAGAGAAAGGTCTCAGAGGCAGCAAAAGAAGGAAAAAGCATAAGAGAGGAAAGAAAAGTCTGTTTACAGACATATGAGTTTAAACATTATTTCTGTAAAAGTAAAGATTTTGACAGGTAGTATATGTGAAAAGTACAACAACATCTATTCTAAAATAACTGAATCATTACTTACTGTCGATTAATTACAGACAGACTTTATTATTTAAGGATCAAAGTGAGCATGGCCTTTTGTAAAATCAAAACCATGGCACTATCTGAAGGAAATACAACATCTCCCATTCTGATACTTCATGTTAAATATTTAGCATAATTTCTCAATATTATTTCATGGATTTGTTTCCCAGCTATCTGATACTTATTCAGTGTCACCTCTGAACACAGTATTCTGTACTATTCTGAATGACAAAAAGATGAGGACAAAGTGCATATCATTAATAGATGCCTGCAGGTGGATAGGTCACATTATCAGAACATGCTTTTTTCTCAGAAAAACAGGCCCAGATCCAAAGAAGGGCCCAGCAGTCCTCTTTGTTGGACATTGAAATACCTAATTTTCAGAAATCCCACTTTTGTAAGGAAATTCTTAGTATTACACCATCAAGAATCTTTTGAATCAGTACTACAGGCTCCTTAAAATTACCGTACAAATTATTAAATCAGTAAAGCAGGCACTACTATTATAATTTACTGATTTTTGTGGGATTTTTATACAGTGGTTATTATCACATGTACACACATTACAAAATCCAGAGAGCTTAACACAACATTTTCCCTGTAAAATAGAAAGTATTGTAACTTTTACTATGAAAGTATATAACAAGTATAATAACTCTTAAGAGAGAAACATGGAACATACTTTTATCTCAAATGTGTTTCTGCCTTATAGCTAGTTACCAAAACAAACAAAAACAAACACACAAACAAAATATATCCCCCCTGCCCTACCACTGAAAAAGAAGGCTCAAATAAAATCAATAAAAATGCAATATGAAAAAAAGTATATAAATATATTACTGCAGTTGTAACATACATATATACCACAAATTAATGAAGCAGAGTATATTTCATCAATTTTTTTTTAGTTTTCAACAACACTATTTAACAAATTTATCTTAACCTTTGAGTATGAAAGAACTACTCAAAGAATCATCATGGAAAGTATAAACAGCTTTACCAAATAAAGTTTCATTCTGGTTCTTTTTCATTTTAATCAAAGTCCCACTGAGTTTTCAACTGGAAAAAAAAAAAAGGTAGCTGTGGGAGACTATAAAATCAACACAGTTTATTTACAATAATCCAAGATAAAAACAACTGTTAACAGAACATCAGAAATTACATCCCCATTGTCTACTGTAAAAAAAAAAAGAAAGAAAAACAAACAAACAAACAAAAAACCCAAGAACACAATAATAAACTCTGCAAAGACTAGAGGTCTTGTTTTATTAAAACTAACAGGGCATCCCAGGTTAAATCATTAATTTCCAGTGCCCCATAATGCACTCGGCGTGAATCTTTGGCCATTAACTACCATTGTAATTTACTTTTTCTTCAAACAACATGTTTTTTATGCCTTCTAACTGTAACACACACTAAAATATACTATATATTGCATTATTATTAGGTCATTGAAACATTTGCTTTTAAGAGGTAAGAAACATGTCATGTAAAAACTTTGCAGTTACTTTAGGGTCTGTTTAGCAGAGGTTTAAAAGCATCAAATACAACCAGAGTATTTGTTTAAAGATGACCCTAGAGTTAACATAGTGAGATATTCCTCTACAGTGTGACAACATATGTCATTAGTATAACTAATATAAAACTAATTACTATATTATTTATTATTATAGTAAAAGTAATCAGAAGTATATATCATTTGATTAACATTTTTGGAAATTGAGTCTTTATTTGTCAAATACCTCTGGGAGGACCCATTCTATAACATTCCCCAAAATAAAACAGATATATAACATAATTGAGAAATATAACTTATTTTATCTAGAAACACCAACTTAGAATTTGATTTCTATGTTAGAACTCCTGTTACACTATCCAGTTGAATCAAATTAATGTGCAATTAAGTGAATGTTAGAGGGAAAAAATCCACAGGACAACTTATTCACCTCATCACATCTCTCTTTAACATTATGAGAAGACAGTTAAAGTAACAGACAACTTTATATATATAAATAAAATGCATATAAATTGGTATGAGGGAAAGACAGTCTCCTTATAAAGTGTATTTTATAGTCTATTTCAGTCACATTATTTCAGAAGGCAGTGCTCAGATCTTTTTGGAAATATAGTCTGCTGTAAGGTATTTGTAGATTGCTGAAAATCAAACCATGCAACCACCTAGTTTCTTTTTAAAAGCCTCAGCTGGAGGATGTGTTAATATATCAACTCTTTCTCACAGCAGTTTTACAGGGGAACACTTAGTGCTTCATCTAAGCTTTGAATTTTCAAGCTGCTAGCATCTGTCATGATGTCAGGCAAGCCTAACACGTGAGGCAGCTATTGCTTGTTTAGTATTGAATGCAAATATTCACTCTCTCTGCAATGTTTTTATCTCCTTATATTGCGTGTATAATGACAAAACAGGTTTGAAATGTTACATTCAGACACCAGCTGGGCAGACTGGCCAGGAGGGCAGAATCAGTCCTGCTGTAGTGTCCCTCACTGAGCTTTTCACACAGTGCCACAGGCGTGAGTTCCTGGGAAATGGTTTATGAACCTCATTCAGGCATCACACCCTGACGCAGTTCAACCATGACAGCACTTGCTGTCCAGCCCTGTCAGGTGTGTGTGTCTTTTGGTGCCACTCTTCCTACACTCCTCTGATACAAATACATTTCCAACTCTGCCAGCATGTAATTTACTCATTTTTTTATCTGCCTAATACGATATGCTATTTCTGTTCCACTTGCCATGCCAGATTCATGCTTGATTGCTGCTGACCCTGTGTCTCCCATAAGAAGCAAACAAGGCACAAGTGGAATCACCATTTGGATCTGGGGGAAGTCAGGGCATCAGTGCTGACCTACATCCTGTTGGGTCACTGTTTTGCTCCCTGCACAGTAAAGCTGAGGTGTGGGAGAGAAGAGGTGCAGGTCCCCAGTGCACAACAAAAGGAGGCATCTGACCCCTTTGTTGGGTTCCAGTGTGACAGGAAAAGGAGCATATTACTTTTGGTGTTAACTACTGCATGTAATTTCTGGGAATTTTCAGAGGCATGTGGTATGTAGTGAAAATGACTGCAGTGAATATTTCTGTTCAGAACTTTCCAGTTGCAGCTCAGATGAGGCTCAAGGTATCCCTAATTCCATAGCATGATTACTTAACAAATTATTTTCTCTCAAATTGTTCTACTTCTGATTTAAAGTTGTGCCCTCCATGTTAAAGATACAAATGCATTGTTAGTCACAAGATCTTCTTATTTTCCTGTGATATATGTTGGGAATTCCTAGGCTGTCTCCATTTGGACCATGAAAAATCTTATTCTAAAGAAATGTTGCTAATGTTGTTAATGTTTTCTTTTGTGTAACATCAAGCCTCAGCTGCTCCATGGGCTTGACTTTTTAAACTAGTTCAAATGATCTAATATGACGTGTAACTGGTATAATGCTGTTTTCTCCCTGAGCAAATCTATTCATAACCTTTTGAGACAGTCTGGCAGTAAGTATACTGTAAAATGTGAAGAAAAATGTAGATATATAGTAGCTAAAATACTTAATTGAGGGCAAAACACAGAAGACTGTTATTTGTGTGTTATTGTTACCAGAACACACTGTCCACAAAACAGATTATTTCATTGCTATTATTCCCTTTGATCCGATAGTACAACAAAACCTCTATCATCTTTCAAAACCAGTCACAATCTTTCCTTAGATTTCCTTTAACAAATGCTCTCAATCACAGGCAAGAAGATTTTCTTAGAGAACAAGATGTTTAACTTCGATGCTAAGTTTAAGACTATTCATACACCTTCAAGTTAATCTGGAAATTACTAATTCAGCATTATCATTCTAATAACAGCAAAGTGGTTTTTTTATACATTCTGTAACAGATAATTTGACAGCAATAAAGCTTCCTTAATAACCAAGGGAAAGCTTTTATTTGAGAAAAGCAACAGAAGTTTTAGTATTGCATGACAAGGTTTTCGTAGCAGGGGGCTACAGAGGTGGCTTTTGTGAGAAGCTGGAAGCTTCCTAGTGGAGCCAGTGCCACAATGAACCCACCGCTGGTTAAGGCTGAGCCCATCAGCAACAGTGGTAGCACCTGTAGGGTAACATATTAAAGAAGGCAGAAAGCTATTGCACAGGAGAAGCCAGAGAAAAGAGTGAGACTACATGAGAGACTGAGAGAAACAGCCCTCAGACACCAAGGTCAGTGAGGAAGGAAGTAGAGGAGGTGCTCCAGATGCTGGAGCAAAGATGCCCTGCAGCCTGTGGTGAAGACCATGGGGAGGCAGCTGTCCCCCTGCAGCCCAGGAGGTCCGCAGTGGAGCAGAGATCCATCCACAGACCCTGGAGGGACTCCATGCTATAGCAGGTGGATGCCTGAAGGAGGCTGTGACACTGTGGGAAGTGCTGGAGCAGCCTTCTGGCAGAACCTGTGGAGAGAGGAGCCCATGCTGGAGCAGGTTTGCTGGCAGGACTTATGATGCTGTGGTGGACCCACTCTGGAGCAGCCTGTTCCTGAAGGACTTCACCCTATGGAAGACACCCATGCTGGAGCAGTTTGTGAAGAACTGCAGCCTGTGGAAAGGACTCGTGTTGCACAAGTTCATGGAGAACTGTATCCTGTGGAAGAGACCCTATGCTGGAGCAGGAGAAGAGTGTGAGGAGTCCTCCCTCTGAAGAGGAAGTAGAAGTAGAGACAGCATCTGATGAACTGACCGCAAGCCCAATTCTCCAGCCCCTGTGCTGATGGCAGGGGGAGGAGGCAGAGAATTTGAAATGAAGCTTGAGAAGAAAGGAGGGGTGGAGAGAAGAAATTTTAAGATTTTATTTCTCATTATCCTATTTGGATTTGGTTGATACCCATGATGATAATTTGTGAGTGATCTCTCCCTGCTCTTATCATTTGAGATGGTGGAGTAATAGAGTGGTTTTGGTGGGCACTTGATGTCCAGTCAGGTTCAACTCACCACAACACTGTAAGGCAGCCATGGTATTACTTTAGTACCATTTTTAGTTTCCAGTATGATAGGGTTGGCTGGAAGCTTTTGAGTGTCACAGGTTGTATTTAGAAAGCTATGATTTTAGAGATGTGAGAGAAGACTGAAAATGCATTATTCATGCTGAACTTCTGACAAGACATAGACAGTTGTGGTTCCTGCCAGCCTACATTAGAGCCTTGGCTCCTAAGCATCAAATTTCTGGGCTTCCAGCTTGTTTCGCATTTGCCTCCATATTGCTGTGCCACAGGACCAGAAACCCTGAGGCTTATGTCTGATCTGTGAATTCAGATTGAGTATTTTCCACCTCCTTTTATTTTTAAACCATCTCTTTTACTTTTGTTGATTTCTCTTTTGCAGGAAAAAAAAAATTAAACCCCATTTTTCACTCCAAAATGTCTCTAAATTCTTTCATAATTCTAGGTTGTCTCTTTCCTGGAACAGGTATTATGGTTTCAAAAAGTTTGACATCTGAGGTCGTGAGTTTTAATACTCATGATATCTCAGTAAACTCTTCAATAGACATCCAGGTAAAGATCTGAGAACCTTTATGTCCACTGTAATTTACAGCATTACTTACTCATTCAACTGCTATATGATTGACCCAGCCAGTCATAACAATTTTGAAGTGGCATCAAATGTTGCTGACTTTTACATTGATTATATATTTATATCAGGCCTTTTGCAACATTACGGACAGCATACACGTAGTGCTCTTCTTTAGAAATCTCAACTACAGTGCACACTTGAAAATGTTGCAAAGTGTTGCAGATATTGTTCAAAGGCAAAGAGGAAGCAGATGTCATATTTAAGAAAAAATTAAAAAATAAACAATTGTTAGCTTAACTTAAATATTGTTAAGAAAAAAAAAAAGTAGTACACTTAAAATTATAACATACATTCACCTTAGTCTTTCTAGTTTTCCGGATGTTATGCTCCAATTCCCCTATTGTGAATGTCTAGAGGTCTACTTTGATAGTGGTGGTGATGGCCTGGAGTTGTTGAGTTGTCAGAATTTGGGAATATTTCTCTAGGAGGAATATGATGTTCATATTGATGGTTTTTTTCTTCATAATTGCAGGATCTACTTGGGATAATTTTTATATTTTTCTTAAATTACTTTTACATCTTCCTCTTTCTTCCTTGATTTGCAGTTCCATGTTACCTCCAAGTGTCTTTTATATGTATTATATATAATTTCCTAATTCTTTTTGTTACCTTTAACACCAATTTTGTCTGCATTTCTTTAACTGACCATTGAAGAGTTTATTGCTCATTGAAGATGTTTATTGTTGTGGGGTGTTCATTGCTGATCCTATGCCCTCTCTAATCCCTTGTATATTCTCCTCTGCACCTGATTCTGTGTCTGTTCTTAAAGCCTTTGCTCTTGTAACAGGCATGTATTTCTCTACACTTCCTCATTATTTTAGAGTCACAAACATGGCATTCTTCATAGACTACCTGCTTATTACAGCTATCTGTGTAAAATAATGACTGTATCCCACAAAGATAAACAAAAGCAAAACAAATTGCCCTTAGATATCTGGTGAATTAAAAAAAATAGTCACAGCTGAGCCAAGTAAAACAAAGCTGCAGCAAGGTGAAGAAAGCACCTTGATCTTTAGGCCTTGCAAATTCCATTCAAAACCACTATTAAGAGCCACTATTAGTGACTGCAATACTGTCCTAGAGGACTACATGGTTACAATGACCAGGAAAAAACTTTGCATTCAGGGTTAAACTTCACTGGGTTTAATAATCCATAAATCTGATGAGGACAACAAGAAGAAAAACTGTGCTTCTAACTACAGCTTCGAAAAAAAAATTACACAGGAAAAAAATAATATTTACACGGAAATTTAACAGTTTTCACTGAGTAAAATATCTTCTAAGACATCAAAAGTTCTGAAAGGTGTCAGCAACTGCAGGAAATACAATTCCTTCCCATAAGCTAGTAAGGTCGAGTCTTGTCTACAGTTCTGTTTCTGTTTCTACTGAGCCATCTTTTTTGCTTTTGTTGTTTGACTGTCTATTGCTTCTCTTCTTTCTTGAAATATCTTAAAGAGTTTTGTCTCGGTATAGTACCCATTTCACTGCACTCAATGAAGTTAAAAGTGAGGATATGTCAGGGCAAACCCTAAGGTAGCAGTGCCACATGCATAATTAAGACAATTTGAATCTTTTGGTAGACCACAAAAAGAAAATGCTGTGACAAAGGACTTCTACTTATAAAGCACATACCATACAAGAAATTGCATCAAGACAAAATTCATTAATAGTTTTATTAATAGAGCTCGTGTTTATCTGTATGCATTTCTTTTCCTTTAATAGAGTTTATTTAAAGCACAATGGGTCCTTCCGTGACAAGCTGAAGCCGTTACGATTTTGTTGTGCTCTAACTCCCGTAGCTTGTAGAAACGTATGACAGGAAACTGACTTATTCACAGTTTATCATGTGTTTTCTATGTGACAGATCTTCTGTTTAATAACATGTGACTGTTCACCTTGTCTTTACAACTGCATTACAAAGCAGAGGCAGTCTTCTGGAAGAAGGGGTAAAGGGCATGCTCGTTCTCTGAGTACAACTGGATTTATTTCAGTGTACCCCAATCCTATGTTAGGTGTCGCAGGTGAGATTCCTGAGATGAACAGGGAAGTTGCAGCCAACAAGTACAAGAGCAAAAGCCATAGTTTAGAATGGTAAAAAAAGTAAGAATGAAAAGATTGAGTCTGTAATTTTTCTAAATGAAAAATTGGTGCAGAAAGGAGGAGTCATGGGAATATTTCTGTTTTGACACAGTGGGCAGAGAAGAAATCTGTTTGAAAACTCTATATTTTATCACAGCTAATACTTTTAAAATGTTAAATTGGAACTGTTTTTCTATTTGTGTTTTAATTAAACACAAGTTAGGAAATTGGAAACTTTTGCCATCTTTGGTGTGCTCACTTAAAACTAAAGCAGTTCCTTTTCAGAATTTTAACCATCTTGGACTCTTGACTCAAAAAAAAAAAAAAAAAAACAGAAAGAAAACCAAAACCAAAACAAAATCAACCAAAAAACCACAATTAAAATAGTATCAAGAGGAAAACTTTTCATATTTCATATTCTCTCATAATGTGTGCAATAATTAGATGGGGTTTCCTACCTTTTGTCTGTCATTCCATTTTTACATTGCATTTTGTTTAATGCTGTGTTCTTTCAGTAGTCCCTTTATTATACTGGTTTTCTTTCCCACTGTGTTTTATTCATTTTCACTTCTCCCTGGTTTTAGTTTAATTTTTATTTCAATCTAGTTAATCTTTGTTTAGGATAATCTGTTCTGGCTTTCAAAAACTACATTGTAAATCTACTTTTTTCTATTTGTCATACAAACACGTACCATTTCATCATTTATTAATATCATCACTATTTAAGGTGGTCTGATGTTTTTCATAACAATTAGGATTTTTTGGTTGTTTTTTTGTGTTGTGTTTTTGTTTTGTTTTGTTGGGTTTTTTTTTAGTTACTGGTAACCACGCCAACTTCTAGTTACATAGGCTGAAATTTTACTTGGTATCTGCTCCATGTTTTTTTCTAGTATGAATATGTGTTAGGATTACTAGAAAGTATGTGGACAGAAAGCACATGTGATGTGTTTCTGCAAATATAGCTTTGTAGTCTTTAACACTGTAACTAACAATATAGTATAATTGGCCTCTACCTAATTAATTCTTGAGAAGATCTTTCTGAAGCAAGATGTTGGCAGATGGGAAATAATGTGTTGTTTGCCGAATTCCTAATTTTCTACTGAAACAGTAAGCATTTGTCTAAATCACAAAACTTTGAACCATTGCAGTCCATGTATGCCTAACAGAGCCAAGTTAAGGCTTTAGAGACCTCCGTTTCAGTATCTTCATTTATTTTGTGCAAGCCTCCAAAACTTACATATGCAGATAGCAGACACATGCCACATGCAGAATGATTGAGCATAATACTCTTAAACCCTGTAAGGGCAGAGCAGGATTTACCCGATAACTTCCTCTGTTCATTAATGTATGTAGAAATAAAAGCTAAGAGACTGACAGCATAGAGCTACTTGTATGCTCTTCATTGAGACTAGGTCCATCTAAACATAGGAATATATAAAGAGAATGAACAAAGAACAGGTCTAGGTTTGTTGTAGAAAGGTGAAGCAGAATAGAAAACTGCTGCAGAATTTTATTTTTACTTGTAAGTCTGGCAAAACCCATGAGTTCATATATAGATAAATATTTATATGTACAACATATATACATATCACATCATTAGCAATCCCGAGCTTTGATAAAAGACATTAGTATAAAAGATTTTAGAGGAATCTACCTGGTTCTTCTTTCTAGCTTTCAAGTATTCTGCATGCCACCTTTGACTATGACTCATAAGAAGTATTAGTTTGTGGTGTGCTTTTTAATGGTTGAGGGAGTTTTTTGCCCCTTTTTTTTTTTTTGTGTGTGTGTGTGTGTGTTCTTTTTTTTTTTTTTTTTTTTAACTAGTAACCTTTAAATGTTCAAAGTTATTGTTCTTAGAGACTTACTAAGCTAAACTTTTGCAAAAATTTTAGCTTGTGAATACAATGTGGAAAGAACCATGAAGGCGCTGAACACAATTGAATGTCATGACCACCCAAAGCAATGAACAGTGTGTTCTATTATGACGCTTGCTGTGATATACTTGATTACTTTCAAAAGTTTGGAACTCTAAAACATAGTGCTCACTATGTACATTGTTCAAAAAAATATTTGTTTCATTTTTACCTATATCTTGTGCATATATCTACAAACACAAACACATGCACATGTAAACTACTGTATATTATTTAAAAACATTAAAATGAAATCAAAGCAGAGGACATATGTAAGCTAAGAATAAAAGCAATTACAGAGAATGCATGGTTAATCCCAATAGCAGGCTGGTAAGGAATTCATTTAATGTAGCTTGGCTAAATTGAGGCAAGGAAATGCAGTACTAATTAAACTCAAATTTTTATCCTGAGCTCTTGTGACTACTTTGGACAGTCTAAGCACTGGAAGAAGTTAATTTTATTGTTTTCAGACCAGTGACAAATAGTTTTTCTATTTCCTCTCTTTGTCCTTACCATCACCTTAAGCTCTTGGCACTCTTTGTGCATTTGAAAACCAAATATGCATATTAAAATGGTAAGTAGAAGGAAAACATAAACTTCTATGGGTATGTGCAAAACTTTTTGAGTTTGGGAAACAGAAAGAGACTTTAATAGCCATTAGCATACTCAGCATTTACCAGACTCTTTCTCAGGATGACTTGTCTGCAAGGAATACATTAAAAAAAATTTATTTTACTTAATAGGAGTATTACTGGTTGAATGACTTAAAGATTGTACAAAATACTGTCAAAAAGATTTAAAGAATTTAAAGGAAACCCAGACTGTCCTTTAAGAAATATTTGTTTTTCAGAAAATTTTCAAAACACATTACATAAAGTTGTGTTGTGGTTTAACCCCAGCTGGCAACTCAGCACTAGATAGTTGCTTGCTCACTCTCACCCTGGTCAGGAAGCAGAAGAGAATTAGAAAAGTGGAAAAACCCATGGGTTGAGATAAAGACAGTTTATTAGGTAAAGCAAAAGTCACTCAGACAAATAAAGCAAAATAAGGAATTCATTCCCTGCTTCTTGTGGTCAAGCAGTTCTTTCTTTCTTAAGTACATATATTTAAGTATTAAAGCATAGGAAGAAAAGATGCTAATCAGTAGCAAAAAGAAAGAAAAAGAAACAGGGAAGCTGTGAGGAAATGTAATCAAATGTATCTCATGACTAAATACTAAAGTTTGAGGGGAGTGTTTCAGATCTTCAAGACAAAAGGTAAAATCGTTATTGTAGAATAAAAAGAATTGAGAAGCAATCTTCAGAAATACTCCCAGTTAGTCTTTCTTTACTTATGCTGAAGTTGAGGAGACTTTATTAACATGTCTGAAAGGTAAAGGAAAATGCTTTGTTTCATCTTCAGTAATGAAGACAAATGCTAGCTTCTGAGTATTAACCTTAATGGATACAGTGTGTACTGTACAATATTTACTTTGTCAAGTAACCTTACCTGTAACTATAAATGTTTTAAGCTCTATAAGACTCTGATCTTGACAGGAAAAAGAAATAGCTTAGTTCTATATAATTTCTTATTCTTCACAGTGTGTAAAGTGTGGGGGATTCTAATTAATTAAAAGTATCACTTATTACCAAAACATAAAAGTATCCATTGGGCTCCTACACAATAAATATTGATTTGGATACTTTCCTGAAGTATTTTCTATCACATCAAACATTTTGATTTGTTTTACAGTAGGGTACCATCAATTAAACTCACACAATTTTAAGGGAAAGATGGAAAATTTAGCACTTGTAATGAATAGACAGAGGGGAGGACAGTAGAGGGAAAAACATTATTCCTGTCAACTTAGAGGACAGCTCCATTTCAGACACTGATATTCTCTTACAATCAAAACTGTTAGTTTTGTGTTGACTAGTAATCTACTTTGCTATTAACTGTGAACAAACTCTTGGAATAGGACTGCAGTGTTTCTACTGGGACAAAGGCAGATTAAAGAATTTACAGCATAATTAGTTCTTAGTATTATTCATTCATTGATCTTGTTAAAAACTATTCACTTATATTAAGAAAATCAGAGAATTATTATTTTCCTTGAAAGGAAGGGAAATTAAATCATGTAGCTTGTGCTGGTTAACTCTGTTGGTGATGACTTTTCCCATACTCTATCTAGAAAATCTAAAATGCTGAGATACAGCTTCTGGAAAAGTATTCCTGAATTATTCTGAAATAGATAAAAATATAACCTTTATTTTAGAATACATAGTATCATTTCAATAAAATATCCAAATAAAATCTGAAAGCTCACTCAACTACTTGTGTCAAAGTTGTGCTTTTTTGTTTACGTGGCAAGACCAGTAATGGGGTTGTCCACTGTTTAGAGTCAAAGCTGGGAATAGGGATTTCTCCTCTCCACTTTTATTACATGATCATATATATTGGAATAGTGTAGTCCTTAGATAAGTCTTTTAGAAAATTAAATGAAAAAGAGGTGAGAAAGAAGGAAAGAGGGAAGGAGGTGAAAGTTACTGAATTTTAACTGTGTTTGTTATAGCTCTTGCACCTGTTAAACCACTTCCAGTGGAGTATACTGTCCAGTATTTTATTTCCCTGAATTCCATTATTACTTTTCAGAAAAACTGAAAAGATAGAGCAAATAAGTACCAAAACAGACCACAAAAAGTTTATCTATAATATTAAGCATTTTTGTCCAAATCAGGACTGAGCAAAATGTGGTTTTTTGAAATAATTTTCATACGTCTTTCATATTTCATTCATTGTTTATTACAAAAGCAATTACTTATTGCATAAGTTCAAAGTCCTGAAGGTGTATTAGACATGGTTTTGGAACATTTGCTGCAATACATGGAAAAGATTATGATATGTATTTTACATGGCAACAGAAGAGAGACTATCCTCAGGTATGCTGTCAAAATCTCTCAGGACAGAAGAAATTTATTTGGCTCTTATTTTTTTAGTTCCTTACTTCCGATAACACTTTTTTGTTTGTTTGTTCTTTTTTCATAACTTCTTTTAGATTTATTTGCTCTAGTATTCATCTTCTGACATAGCTGGTGTCAGGGAGAATACAAAATGAATGAGTTTTATGGGAAAGATGTCATAGATTTGTATAGCAATAGAGCTTAAAAGATACTAGTTTAAGATTTCCAGTGTAAAGCTTGCCTTCTTTCCTTTAAGCATTTCTGTGAGATGAACTATATGCAATAGATAGCAATAGATTTCCATCTTATGGAAAAATAAGAATAAACAAATATCTGTATAGGTTCACAGTACAATTCAAAAATGGTAAACAACTCAATATCTAAGGAAAATTAGCACAAATATTTTACTTTAATGCTATAAAAAGAAACAGAAAAACTGTAAGAGAAACAGTGGGGCAGAATAAATTAAAATAAGTTAGAACACAGAGGTACCTTTACGTTTTGTTTAATTTAAACAAAATATGAAGCTGTTATGGAAAGATTTTGATGTGTTGAGGACCATCTGCTCTTATTTTGTTATATAATGATTTGCATAAAATCTATTAAGTTCATTGTATTGCATGCTTCAGGAATTTAATAACCCAGAATTATGTATAATATACAGCACATGGCAAGGAATTGTAATAAAAAAGAACAGCACTTCCAACTGCATATAAAAAAGAATGTGTGATTTTTAAAAAAAGTAAAGCTAATGTGACCTATTTTCTGTTGTATTTATTTAGTAATTAATGTGTTTGAATTCCTGTGAGGTTGTATGTTCCATATTTCTGTATACTTGATACAAGAGGGCAAAGACTGATGTTAGATTTACTTGGTATTTCAATAATACTATGTTTTTCACATACTTACAGTTCTTAGATATTTATTAAGCTAATATGGATTAATTTCATAATTATGCTTTGTATATATAACGACTAATTCTAATCTCATTTATACCCGTATAAACAGTGCCCTGACATTAACAGCTTTGTTATTGGTATAAAACCTATAGGAATAATAACCACACTGATGTAATAAATCATTTGAATTGTACAAGAATGTCTACTGCAATGCTTTCAGACTTCTGCGTCATAGAATTGCAAAATACTCTGGAAAATATTTCTGTATAAAATTTAGATATTGCAAAATGTTCTTAGAAATATCCTACTGATGCTATTGAAGAAAACCACCTCTATACAAAAGCGGATAGCTAGTCCCTCCTCTAGTCATATTGAAGCAGCTGTGATTCCCTTGTCAAACAATAAAGTCAACCAAGGCTACTTCTGAACTTCATTAGGTGCCCAAACTACTTGGGGTACCAAGATGTAAATTCCCAGTTTACTTAAAACTTTAGACAAGTCATTGAATTCCAGCCCTCTAGATCAACATTAAAAATCAGAGAATGAAGTCAGAAAAAAATGTTTGAAACATCTTTGTTTTTTGTTTTGTTTTTGGTTTTTTTCCCCCCAGTTATGAGCTGTTCATATGGAAGTTTATCAAACAAAAAGCTGCTATCATTCTGCTTTCCGAAGGTAGACTTAAATTGCTTGTAATTAAGAATCCTGGCTACTTTCCCTTATCTCCATTTCTCCTTTTACAGCTCATTAGCTATATGCTGTAGCAGTTCAGACTCTGGGACATGCATTAATTTCTATCAGCTGGCTGGTGTCTCCCCAGCTGAATGGCATCTCCCCAGGTGAACTGAAGCTGACATTAGCCTGAGCCCAAGTTTTAATACACTACCCTAAAATTGATTCCCCATGATCTCCCTGTGCAGAGTACTATGGAGATATAAGAAACAGTGGTGTATTTTGTTAGTAATTTTCTATACTGAGGGGAGTCTTGCAGATTAAAATGACTTCTTTTATAGTACTGCAGCAGCATAAAAGAAATTGACTGGGACAAAGAGCCTCTCCAAGAATAATGACAGCAGTATCCTGACTAATTTAGTAGATACATTTTCCTAAGTTAGACTCAATTTACCTATCAGAAAATCTCAATATAACTGCGTGCTTGCTTTGCCAAATTAAATAATGATGCTCTACCTAAAGAGACTTCTTAGCTGTGAAACTGCGTGGTGCCTGTAGAGCAACATCTGTAAATTGAATGAAGTCTGGTTAATCTTATACAAGACATGAAGCCTGCCTATCATCACATTCTAGTCTTATCCAACACCTCAAGTACTTTTACAGTGCATATGTCTAAACACTGAATAAGGCTGGCCCATACAATTGTTTTATATTATTGCTTGTTTTTCTCAACAAGTTTAATCTATTAAAGAATACAAATGGATATAGCAGAATTTACTGATATTCAACATAAACAACTTATGTTACTTCTGAATTTGAAGGATCAAATCTTAGAGCATATTGAATTTTACAGTTGGAAAAAATATTACTGGTATTTTAGGCTAAGATAAATAACTCTGATATTATACAGTGTTAAAAGTCTGAGTTTTATTAAAGAAGTTTCAATCAATGAAAAAAGTGTAACAATATTTGTTTGCTTCCTCATCATCTGGGCCTATTCAGTGATTATTTGCATTAGTTGATTTGCAAACTGTTGTCCTGAGAAAATGTGCTTTCTGTCAAATATTTTCTCCTTTGTTGTTGTTGTTTGTTTGTGTTTGGTTTTGCTTTTGTTTGTTTGTTTTTATGGTTTTTAACTCCTTCCACCTTCCCCTTCCACCCCCCCACCTCCCCCATGTTGGAATGCCTAGCTTCTCTCACTTCTTTTCTTTAGGATGGAAAACAAAGTTAACACTGGGCAGAAAAAATATTTTTTTCTCCATTAAGAAAGTATATTTGAACTTTTGACTCTTTCAAACTCTGAAGAAAAGAAAGTCATGAAAAAGGTGTTCTTTTATTTCTGAATTACAGAGAGATTCCTTTACTTTTCTCTGCATTAGCTGTGTTAAGCAGCTTTTCATCATCACTAGGAGAGTATCTTTCTTCCATTTTCTTTTTTCTTTTCCTTTTCCACTCTTAATGTTGTGTCTAAACAAGATCCTTAAAGGATCACTTATAATTCTCAACTGATTCAGTCCACCTCTGCAGGGAAAAAATAAAAGTTAAATCAAACTTTATTCTGAAAAGTATTAAAATACCATGATCTCAGGACTGTGAAGTGTGACATATTTTTAGTCTATATTTCTCCATATCTTTCCCGCAACATTGCTATTTCAAAAACCTTCATTTTATATTGATTTCTCCATTGAAGTATAGTATTTCCCTTTTGTTTTCACTAAATTTCATTTTGATTCCCCACAATATTTATAAAATAATTTGAAATACTGTCACTGGCTAATGTGCTTGACTCCAGCCTTATATCATCCTCAGAAATGTTCTGTTTCAGCTCTTTAATGTAGTCTTCAACTTCAGATTTAGAGTCATATGTATATCTTACATATTTTCTTCAGCCATATTTCCATATTTTACGAAAATGTCACAGATTGTGTCAAAACCTTACACAATTCAAGATGTATCCTTGGATTCATCCTATTCACAAGATCTTCTGTTGAAAAAGGGAGATAGAAGGTTTATTTCAATACAGTGACACCTTTCAGTGCTGATGACTCCAAATGGCTGGGGTTTATGCAAAAGATTCAGAAGTATGTAATATGCCTTTGGAGACACTGGCAGCAGTCTTTCATTGAGAAAACATGATGTGGATCTGTAATTTTTGTCTGAAAATTTTTAATTCTGTTTTTTTTTTTTTTCTTAAAGTAAGACATTCTATCTTTTTTTGCAACTAAAAAAGAGAAAAGAAAGGGAAAACTTAATACCTATCACACAAAAAATTCAAACTGTTGATGCAGTATCCTTAGTCTATTTAATTCTGACTGTTCTATTCTCAGGAATATATCATCTTCTGACCAAAAGCTACCATAAAAATATGATCATGTATTAAACAAATACAGTAGTATTTTCTTCCTTGAGACTGTTGTGTTGTGTTTCATGAAACTTCATAGTGTGAGGTTACATTAAGGATAAGGCACTTTTCATGTCTCTATTAGATATTTTAACTTGTGTAATGCTCACCATTTTTTCTTTGACTGATATGTTATCCAAAGCATATTGACTTTGGCTAATGGAAATGTTTTACTGAAAAATATGTTTGGAATTATATGAATTCCTTTTTCCCTTTTCATATAATTTCAACTACAGAGCAACTGTAGATGAAAATGTGACACCTCACAAATAGTCTAATGGTAGTAACTGAAGGCCTTAGCACACTCTGACACAAGTTAGCATTATAAACAAATAATAGGTAAGCCATGCACCAAATTTTCGGTGTGATTTGGGACTAACTTTATGACAGTTCATTAAGTTACTCACTTGTACATCAATTTTGTTAAAGATTTTATTACAATTTTCTCCCTATTATGAGAATGGAATTCGTTATAGCCAGAATGAGAAAAAAAAAAAAACAACAAAAAAACAACCCAAAACTAGTTCTATAACTTTTTTCCTTTTTCTTTTTTTACTCTTCTTATTCTTCTTGGTCTGCTAATATCTTGTGTTCTGAGAAATGGACAGTGAAGTTAAAACCTATGGGACCATACCTTTTATTTGGAAGAGAGACTGAATCTACACAATCTTTGTGATATAACATTGTCACATAAAAATAAAATTAAGAAAATAGTCTGTGTAAACAGGTGTGGGAAGTGTCATTAATGAGGAGCTTATAATTAGATTAATTCCTTACAATCCAATAGCTGACATAAGCAATTTTAAAATGCACTTTGTATACTGTATTAAGAATGACATGAGATTAGATCATTGCTCTTAGTGTACTGAGGATGGTTAGAAGATCCTGGATTAGTAATAAATGACCAAGATTCCTTATTTATGGGTAGAATTAGAGATAGATAAAAATGGCTATCATTGTCTTAATTAACTCTATGTGTTAACAATATGGGAAATAATTATATTTCCGCATGGTGAAAATGATATATATGCATCTGAAAGCACATCCTGTATTTCATTATATATAACCGGGTTAGAAATTTACAATTAGAAAGGTACTTTAGAAGTAGGCAGTATGCCTATACTTTCCAAATTTTTGCAAACTAAGATAAGCTTTTCATTGAACACAAACTCCATCGCCTAGCTCTGCAGCACCCTAATATTTCATGTACAGTAAAGGCTTACCTACAGAAACAAATTTCTTCCTCTGTGGAAGTAAGTTAATACTTATTATATCACTTAAAATAGTCAAACAATATAAATATATAAATGTGAAAGTTGTAAACAAATAAATAAAAAGTCTTAATAGAAAATTTGTTTTAAATTTTAATGATTTGCTACAGAACAGAGCATCAGATCTATTTACATATTTGTAATCTTCATGGCAGCCAATTTAATTGGAATATTTTTCTTTATATTGTAAGACATATTTCATTGTATAATTTCTAAACAGCTTTAAATGTACTGAACAAGCTGTCACAGAGATTATATATATATATATACATGCATATAAAAGTACATATATGTGCTTCGGTTTTTAGATAAAAGTTAGTCAGTTTCTAACCACATAAGGAAATATTAGCAATTACATATACTATGAAGCTTCCAATGTTGCTCCAATTCCCCTTTAATTTCTTCTAAGACTAAAGATGTTACCAGTGAACTTGTATAACAATTGTCAGAAACCTAAAAATTTACACTCCATGAGACCTTCTTATTTAAGTAGCTTTCTAAATATAAGGAGTAAAAAGGCAACATAAAAAAGTGATGTAAAATGCAACACAGAAGGTGACAAACTATTGTATGAGTCTAAGCCTATTCCCTTTTTAAAATTGGTATATAAGCTAAGCAAAATTATTAGAACAAGACCCACCTACCCTGAGCCCAGTAAAAGACCACACTTGGACTTCACTTGGTAGGTTGAAGGTCTCCTTCCCTCACTCTAGGGGACTTTTATCACCCAGGCTTCTACCACCACCTCAGCGAATCGGAACTAAGCCACCATCAGAGTGGCAGTGACCAGGTCTTATCTCTGGATCCAGTGGGTGTCTTGTGGCTCCTTCCAGTCGTAGCGCTGCTCCAACTGGCTGTGCCAGCACTGCAGTCTCGCTCCAGCACTGACCCTCCAAAACGAGACAATGACAAAGACAGGCTCGTGTAAGCATAGGTTATACTTTAAAAAGAACATCAATTATTTTCTTTATAACAAGGTATCAATTCTTTAAAAAAGTATTTGGAGTTTACATCTTTTTACTTAGTGCCTGGTACTAGTCCACAGAATGAGCTCTTCAGCTGTTTTGCAACTCTGTTCCTCTGCCCCAAGCTTTGAGGAGAAAACCTATGTTGCAGACTGTGCAACCTTACTGAAAAGCAATGTAGATTAGTGTCAATTAAGTTTTTTGCAGTTTCTGCAGTAGATTGTTTTTCCTACTCAGTTTAACTTCATCAAAGATAGCTAAAGGAGCTCTTATGATGCTGCACTCTGACTGCTGCCTGCAATAAAAATGATAAAAAATCCAACAATAGTAATACCCCCCAAAAATAAAAAATAAGATAAAAAAAAGTCCAGATTTCTTAAACGGGGAGACACAGCCTCACTCCTTGGTTCTCCCAGTTACAGATTTTAGTCTCTGCTAGGAACTGTATAGCCACAGGAGAAGCAATACTCTTATCTGATTATAGACAAGTAGGTCAAGCTGCAATTGCTACCTGTTTACAAGCATGGGATAAGAGTTTGATTATTGGGCAGTACACTCTACCTTAATATTTGCTCCTCACCTCTGAGAAATAAGAGCTTGAAAGCTACTTAAACAGACACTTTATTCTAAACAGTAGATCTCTTGAACCTATGACCGTAAATTTAATTTTGATCATTTATTGATAGAAGGACTGGAAGAAGCAATTTATATACAAGTCATTCACTTTTATTGTGTTCATGACAGAAAATACTTCCACAGTTTGGAAGGATTTGTAGAAAGGGAATACTGAACTGAAAGAATGAGTTTACAATCAGTCAGATTATAGAACATCAGTTGTTAAGCCTCCTAGAGGCAGTAGTATGTGATGGAAACCTTGAAATTGTTATCAGATAGACACCAGAGCAAGAAACAACGAGTATCTAAAATGAGTCTCTGTATGTCTGCACAGAAATATAGAAACATATACATAGTAAAATGCATCAAATTTGACTGAATTTTAAATCTCTCTTTACATATGTACATTCTGAAAAGTTTTGCTATAGGACTCACATGATTTTAGGAAGGCAATACCACTTATAAACTGATGAATCATGAATTAACTTGAATAGAGAACAAATAATGCAGTTTATGATCTGAAAATACAGTAAATCTGTATGATCATACAAACTTATAGGCAATCCAGTGCTCAGAGAAAGTTGACATCAAAATATGACATAATAAAATTAAGAGTTAAGCTTCAAACAAAAAGGAGAATCCCTCTTTCTATGTGCTTCTGCTTAAGTGGTTGTAGTTCATTATCCAACATTTTTTGACAAAGCACTTAATTGATGGAATTCTAAGTTACTTTTTAAATTTAAACTTGCTTTCATTCCTAACAAAAAGAAAAAAAAATATGCTTCTTAACTTATTGCTTCCTTTTAATTGCTAAACATTTTAATTAAACTTCATTGGTCAGAGATTTGTGGGGAAATAAGCTGAGTATTATCTCATGCTCTGCTTTCTAATGGTGTTAAAACAAGGATTAGATAAGAGGATTTGATAATATGCCCACTACTCTCTCTGGGAGACTTTCCAGTCTTTTAAGAGTTTTATGATATTTGCAAGCACAGTTGTTATATTTGAAAGTCTAATTTGAACGGGCTGAAAGAATGATTCATCCTAAATTACAAAATCCACATTATATCAGTTTACAACCAGCACCTTTTTTTTAGAATTCTTCCTGCATCTGCAGTTTATAAAAGCCTTGCATTTTTTGGTTGTTGTAAGGTGGCTTAATTGGATTCCTGCTCATGTTCTTTTCTCCATCTCTTCTGCCTATTACACAGATTTTTATATGCTCTTCCAATCACAGTAGTATGCAGCTGCTGGAGGTTATAACATAAAATATTTCTCTGGCTGTTTATTTGTGATGGTATGTGCTCCAGAGTATGAACAACTGATAAGGTGCATTCCAAAACAGCTAATTTAGTCCCACCCAAGTAGAAAATTAGTTATTTTAATGTATAAGGAGTATTACTTGTAACCTTATCTATTTACTTTCTCATACGTTCTTAATAATTGACTTACATATACACTGTAGAACTGTCTATATGCTCTTCTCACAGAGCTTTTTCTTGAACTAGTATTTTTCTTCATTTTTGTGAAAATAATATATATATTCTAAATTTATAAGAAGATTAATAATTTTGCTAAAACATGTGTATAACTATTATATAACATTTTTTAAAGTGCTGATTTTTAGAAATGATTGCTAATTGTTTTACAAAAAGCCAATGGATGATGTACAATTTATAACTTATTTTACCTTGTTTCATCATGTGAAGACATTATTTTGAAGTTAGATACTCTCCTAAAGCAGAAACTGTCTGTAATCAAGAATACAAATAATATTTAATAAGTCATAGTGCTAAAAGTTTAGTGGTATTGCTGCCAATACATATTTTTGATGAATTAACATGAACTCTTCATGCTGTGGTGGAATCCTGGCAGCCAGAGCTATAAGATGCATTATCACGGACCTTTTCCCTCAAATAAGCTCCCAGAGCACAACTATCTGCACCTAAAGTATTAATTTGCTCAGAAACTAGAATTACACTATTTTTAAAAGTGAAAGATCAGAATAAGACAATCAGAAATAAAAAGTCTTGGGAAAAAATGTCCCTCCTCAGTGTGTCCTTGAAGTTTCATTTTCCATGTTCAGCAATTTTCGGTGGCTTTATTCTGAAGACAAACTCCACCATGCCCTCTCTAGATAGTCTTGAAAAAAAGTTTTCGTTTAGCTGTCCTTGAAGAGCTGCCTGCTTTTTCCTTATACTAGAATCTCCTTGCTACTGAGACACTCAGTTTTTTCTTTGTCTCACTCTAGAAAATTTCTGTAGCCTCAGTTTCCTACATTAGAAGAATGTTATTGTGAAATAAGATAATTCACAAGTACCCCCAAAAATGCCAGGCAGTGGAAGTTCAGGAGAATTTATTCAAACAATCAAGAACACTAGACTTACAAGGGAAAACCACACCAGTGCTGCTAAAGCACTGGGCCTGAGAAAGACACACTCCCCTGTCTTTCTTCAAGGCTTTTACTGTCTCTGTCCTCCCCCTGCCAGGCTCTCTCTGCTGGCAAGGCCTGTAACATCTGTTTACCTCTCTTCATGCCAGAATGAGAAAGAGAGAGCTGGAATGCAGAAAGAAAAGGGAAAAAAAAACCCCACCTAACCAACCTTGAGAAAGGCACTTTCCAGTCAGGAAAGACT
This sequence comes from Pyrocephalus nanus, assembly GCA_038380795.1. Taxonomy (NCBI): domain Eukaryota; kingdom Metazoa; phylum Chordata; class Aves; order Passeriformes; family Tyrannidae; genus Pyrocephalus; species Pyrocephalus nanus. Next base: position 35,257,769 of record CM076261.1, read on the forward strand.
TCCTAAGCAAACACCTGTCTCCTCAAAGTGAATTCTTCTGGCAAAAAGCATATTTACCCCAACAGTTATTGTAATTGCAGGAACAAGAACATAAGTGTTTTAAAATGTCAACATTTAAACTGACCTATAATTGTATTTCGTTCTAGATCTATAATTTCTTAAAACCCGGCTATTTTTTTTACTCTCTCCTTTTGAAATCAATTAAGGTTTTCTCTAATGAGGTAATGTATGCCTTTTAGGTCCTCCTTATGTTGTTGCCAATGTTATTAACTGAATGGCAAGTAATATAGAATGAAATACTATAGATGGTGACATTGATATTTGAGCATATATTTCAAAAAGATGAAAGCTGTGAGGCTGTTACTGAAACACAAAGATACTTTCTACAGTTATCTTCAAAGGTACATTGTTGCTCTTGATTATAATTTAATTTTTAAGAAAAATGTTCCCCTTTGGGAAAATAAGAATTTTTTGAAAATTATAAAACTTTAATTTAAGAGTATTATTTTACTGTGCCAGTATGAGAAATAAGGAATTTTTCATTTGTGTTGTTTAACTTTTTTGCTAGACTCCCAGAGCATATGTAGCAGCATCTTTTTGCTAACTCAAAAACAAGTGTAGTAAAACAGTAAAGAGATTTTTAAAGAGATTGACATATGTGCCAAGTACTTAGTAAAAGTAATTAATATAGCTGTACAGAGAGATTTTCATTTTTGCGAGCTTAAAAAAAAAGAACTCTAATCCACAGTCATGCAACAAAAGGTCAGTCATACACCAGACATGATGATTGTTGTGGTAACTATTTAGTTGGTTGTCTGGTAGCACAAGTCTCGTGTTCTAGGAAAACTTTTGGCCTAGACAGACAGGTCCATCTGTCCTGACACCAAGAGTATTGCATGCCAGATTTGCAGAGGGGTTACAAACTCTAAGTATCATCTGGAAATCTTAGGGGAGCTGAAAACCCATACTGCTCTAGTATCACCAAAACTGGGACTGAGGGGGCTGACTTGAGGTCCTAGTCCATGGGTAGGATGAGTTGGGAAGGTCTAGGGGTCCAAAAAGGAGTCCTGGTCTGTGAGCAGGGTGAGAAGATGCACAGGGACTTTACCTGCACAGTCGGATTGGAGGTGCCCTCGAGGCTCAGGCATACAAGTTGCTAAGTCCCAATTTTAGAGTAGTAGCACTTGTCACTGGTTGTACAGTCGACAGAAAACACAGGATTCGAAAATACAATAGAACTATGAAGGCTCTTGATATCTAGTAAGGGAAATTTTTCTCTATTTTATTCTGTCTTGGTCATCCTGCCAGGTTTCTCATTCATGCCCTTCTAACAAGCTTCTATGTAACTTTGTTTTCAAACTTCAACCTATTCTCCATAAAGGAGAGCAATTACAATAAAAACAATAAACAGTTGATTGTGACGGAGTCAACAAAGTTATTGGTGGTTTTAAATTTTTTGAGGTAAGAAGATTTCACTCTTTTGGCATAATGAACTTTACTTTCCCATTTCATGCTCCACCTATGGAGTACAACGAAGAACAAGAAGCTGAAAAATGAATGATCAGTTTTCTCCAACTGCTGTTACAGACTGCCCAGGCTCACAGCCATATAAAAATATGTTTTAAAATTCTAATAGTGTCTTTATCCTATTGTATGTGTTCTGAGATCTTTAGCTTATGTACAGTAAACCAATAATATTAATATAATCCTGCTATACATTTATGTTCTGTAATGGAGATATGCATTATACTTCGCTTCATACACCAAAGTAAAGTAAATTAGATTATAGTGTAGGTATTTTTAGTCAAGTCTAAGGAATCTGAAACTCAGGCTAACTTCCTTACATATCTCTGACATTAGTTCTCCATGGTTTGGAGAGTCACACATTGGTTGAGTGCTAAAATATGTCATGGAACATTGAAAAAGAAATACAAAAAATGTAAGAGTATCTGGTAAGAGATCCTTTTTCTGTCCATCACAAACTCTACTTCATTGGAAACTACTAAGCTGAAAGAAGGCCCTGATGATTGTGAGCTTGGGAAATCCAACATACAGTTAGTGAGCTAATAGGTGAAGCATCTCAATCTGCTGTAAAGAACAGAAGCAGAACTTTGTGTTAGTCCATTAATTCAGGAGACACTTCTAAGTCAGGTTATTACTTAATAATTTGAATACGACACATGTGGCATTATTTATGATTTGGAATCTCTTACATAATTAGAGACATGATCATCTTTTGTAATCTGCAGATTTTTTTATAGGGAAAGCATAATTTATTACACATTAAAATTCATAGCCTCATACATTTCCTTACAATTGTACATTTGCAGGACACAACTATATTTATCTGTGAGAAATATACCCCCCAAATTAATAAACTCTTAACAGAAAATGTATGCCAGGCTGTACTCATTGTTTGATTCAAAACTGGGCACCAATTGCTTTCCCATGTTGGAACCTGGATTAATTTGCCAAATTCCCATTCAGAGGAATTAGTTCTGCATAGACTATAAGATATCACTTAGATTAATGTGTCTCCAGCACATTACCCATAATGATAGTCAAATTAATTCATTAAATCTTTGACCATCTCTAGAAAAAATGTCCCCAAGAAACATTAATCAAGTAGATACTTCATATCATATTCTATATAGTATTGAAGCTAAATTACAGTAAGTAACTCCATAAGAATTTCAAAATAATAACTCTATCACATTATTTTTCAACTGAAAGCAATTCAATGTAATTATTATACAGTCATACCAATATTTGTTGCATAGAGGTGACTGCCTCTTATACATGATATAGGATATATGATAAATACCTACTGGAGTAGTAAAACAGATAATAATGCTCTTTAACATTAATACTTTTTAGATTCTGGATGGAAACATTTGAATCTCCAGAGAACAAAAAGAAATAGAGTTCTAAAATGAGCTGAAGTACAGATCAATAAACTAATTCAGACTAGCATCAGAAGTCAAGATATAATGTTCCTCAGTTTGCAGTCCTACAAGAAATATAGGATACATTAAATTTAATATTTCTGGATCTGACAGAGGTGAAGCAGTTACTATGTTCCTATTAAAAACTGTAAACAAATCAATAGAACTTTTTTCTCGAGGAATTTAATTAGATTTTTTTCACTTATTACACCAACAAAATATGTTTGACGAAAAACAAATGGACATCTCTGCATGCAAACTAAAACTAGTTAAAACAACATTGCCAGTTCAAAATCTTATGTCAGATTTGTTTTTTTTAATGGCATAATTTGTTTTCACAGTTGTCAGTTATGTTTTAGCTAACAATAAAAGCTTTGATAATTGCCTACTTTTAAGAAATGTAACTTCCATCTAAAGCATTTATTGTATCTTGTATTTGGGCTAAAGAAATGTTGATACTCATGAAAAGCCTTATTCTTTTGCCATGGCTCTAGTTTCACATTTATTTCCATTGTATTGTTACTCACCAATGGGAAGTACTGATAAGCAACTTCCAGTTTCAAGAGCAACTAAACTACAGTAACCTTTTAAAACCAAGGCTTACTTAACAGGCTGGTAACAAGCTTTAGGCAACCAATGCCAAAACCACAGGAATTACTACTATATTAGCCCTCTTCTCTTAGGCATATAGTGTCTTCACATTTTCATGAAGAAATTGTAGTTTTCATTTTTGCAGTCATCTCATGGCAGCACTGGGAAGTGAAACAGTGTGAATGGTATTTTTTGCATAGTTTTGATAGCCTTCAGCAGCCTAGCTGCTCGCCCTCTTTTCTACTCCATTTGTTCGTATCAGGGCATACAGGGTATGAATGCAACCAGCAAACCCAATTAGCATGACAGAGAAAATCAATTATCTTTTTATTTATATCACATTCTATTAGACAAAAGCAATGAAAGATAGAACTAGTTCCCTATTTTATATATAAGTAATGTTTTTAATTATCTGCAAAACTTATGCCCTTTAAACCAAGAGGCTTACAGTGTATTACTATGTTTGGATGGGAAACCAATTTCCAATAATAATAATAATAACAATAATAATAATAATGTTGATATTTTCATATTACTATATGTTTTCTAAAAGAAGTAGGGTTTGGATATACTTTTTTTTTTTCCCCCAAAAGGTTTTCAAATAAAGCATCATATCCTCTCAAATTCATACTTTGTTTTGGCAGAAAGATGTTAGGTTCTTAAAAATATCTATATTATGAGGTCAATTTCAGGGAAACACAAAATGGTAATTCCAAGAAAAAGCTTATTTTTTCCAGGAGTATTGAACTAGCAAAATGAACCTTTATGGATGTTATTTGTACTTCCTTTTTAGTTTCAAATTAAGCACAGGAAGCTATGCAGTCCTTTTAACCTTACCTTTTAAAGCAAGGTGAGAATTTCAGCTATTTCAGCTTGAGTCTATCTTAATTCTTACAATGTGCATGATCAATTTTTCTGATCCACCCAGAAACTTTGTTGAACCTTAGATCATATCAATGCTACATCAGGTAACCGTCCTGTCCTTCTATCGACTATATGCTATTTTGTGATGAAACACCCTTAAAAATGGAAATAAGGCTTTTAAAGTACTTTCTCAGCACAGCTTTCTTCACAGTTAATCTTAATTCAGCAACAAAAGAAAAATGGGTGGTGAATTTTTTGAAAAGTTCTTTCAGAGGCCTAAGTTAGCCATTAACAACCAGTGTAGCAAATACATATAGATTATAATAATTTCAGAGATTCATATACTTTCTCCTCTGAACTTTGACCTGAAGAGGCCTTTATTGGAAATGTATTTGCTAATGTGAGTGATTTCTTTTAAAAAACATACACACAGTTTAACAGAACAGGACAGCCTTTCAAAACCATTTTATAGTATTACATAGAGTTACGGAATATTTAAATTCTGGAGCTATTTTTAAAATCTTCTGGATAATGTCTTACTTCTCATTTGTTTCTACTGATAATTTATTTATTTTAATTATGGATTAATAAATTAGTAGTTAAAATTAATAAAAAGCGTTAATTTTTATTTTTTTTTAAGCAATGCAGCAGGAAGCTTGAAGAATTTGAACTACCATGATTTAGACAAAAATCTAAGCTACTGGAGAGAATAGATTTACAGATAAAATAATCTTAATTCAGGTGGAAAACCATAAAATTTGATTATGAACCTAAACACATATTAATATAATAATATTGTATGTTATTGCTGAAATATAACCAGAATTGTTTTGACATAGTAGAGATTGAACAAAATGGAGATTACTTCCAATCTCAGCCATTCTGAGATAATAAATACACTTAAAAACATGGAATACAAGAATCTCTAATTTTTTTGGTTTAGGTTGATAATGAGCACACATGACAGTGAGTCACTCACCCAGTACAGAGGGTAGTAATACCCTCTCAGTTATACTTCCATTTTTGCTAAAAAGTCAATAAAAAATTAATATTCTAAAATAATAATTTCTGTCCTGAACCTGTCCCTTATGATCAAGAGTGCTAATCAAGAGCATTGTGAAGTGGCATGGGGAGGGAAGAGAGAAAAAAGTTTTCTGAGTATGTTAATGTCTAACTTTGATTCCATGTATCCTTTTCAAGCTCTCTTTTCCTTCTCCAGATTAGAATAAATACAGTTTTGAAAGTCACTTCATCTGGGTTTATTACAAGATTTATGCTGTATCAACTATAAAAAGCATAGTTTCTAAATTAGGTATTAGAGATACTATTGCAATCTCTTTGTCTAACATATGTTCTTTTATGCAGAAAAGGAGATAGACATCATCAAACGTCATCCTCTGATGGCTTATTTTGATGTAATATCATTAACCCATTTATGTTAGAGCACAATCAAGTTAAATATTAAGTAGTAATCAAGTCTAAGAGTGGATAAACATTAAAATTATGTTGATATATATGTTGATATATATCAACATATGACAAGCTGTTTGAAAATTAGTATTTTCAAAGGAAGTCATATTAAAGATATCCTAGAGAGAATTCAGCTTATGCATTTTCAACCTGACTGTACAGAAAAAAACCCCAAATATAACCACTTACCTGCTGTAGAATAAAAAGCTGTGTATAATTTTTTTTGCAAGACATTTCCCTATACTAAATAAATTAGTCTCTTTAGATATCATATATCAAGAAATAAACCAAGTTTCTACTGTCTCCTTTCAGACATGCATAAATCCCTTGTTTTTATTGATATACCTAAGCTTCTCATTCTTGAAGTTCAGCTGTAATTGTAAAAGACAAAACAGGCTTATATTCAGTCTAGGAACAAAACCATGCAGAGTAATCCCAACTACAGTGATCATAGGCAAACTCGTGATGTCATTGTAATACATGTTAGGCAACTACACCACTAGTTATAGCACATTCAGTGAACTTTTAGAGTTAGTAGACACAACATCAACCATGATTTCAGATGCTGAAAGTTTGGTTGTCACTCAGCATCTATTAAAAAACCTAATTTGTCTGAAAAATATTTTTAATATTTACTAATTAAAATATTTTCAAAAATTATTTAAAATTAGACATTAATGATTCAAACTTAATAAAATTTAATAGATAGGTTTTATTTCTCTATCTCTGTAAAACACTGGACATGGGCTACCCATATTCTGTGGTCTGTGAGCAATCTAAAGCATATTATATATAGATATCTAAAGTATAAATGCAAAGAAAAAAGTCAAATACAGAACATATGAAAGGAGACTCTATTTAGCTCTTGAATGTAATTGAATGTAATTTTTGAAGCTGTCAATAACAGCTATAATCCTTATAAGACACTTTACGAGACACTTTACATTCTAATTGAATATTTTGAAAATTGTGACGAGATAACACTGGTGTAAGTTCTGTGAAAGGCTAGTCTGACTGCTTTTGTTTCTTCCACTACACTTTAGTATGTGTAATAGCCTTCAGTTCTTCCATTTAAACATAAAATTAGTAGATATATGACCATGTCTAATGAAGTAATTCTGAATAGCAGAAATCTTTATTGTAACCACTGGCTCACAGTGGAGAAATAATTTTCAGATTCCTGAAAATATGTGTAGACATGACTTTGACTTTAATTGTGGTCCTGATTTAAAGAGCTAAATGGAGCTAGCAAAGAATTTTGCTTCTAATAAGTTTCAAATGTAAGTCTCCAACTTTTCTTTAAGGCCAATTTTGCCCCTAAGTTTGCACTGTGGGAATATAAAAGCACTACCACACCTTTTGTGAGTGACTTTGACATAAAGTATTGCAATGAGGTAAATTTCAAAAATCAAACCCTAATCTAAAGTCTGACTCCAATAACCTATGGCATTAGTAATCGCCAGTGAATTTCAGAAGGAAAACAGGGACAGGGGCAGATGGTTCTTTTTACTTCCCTTTTCAATAAAATGCATTTCAAGAGAGCTTTCATCTGTGCTACACTCAGATGATAAAGAATAGAAACAAGGAAGCCAAATTTCTACTTGGTAATGAATAAAAAAGTTAGCTGGTCTTATATTCCATTAAAAGAGTGGCAGTCCAGTCTGGCTTTAGACTAGTCAGTTCATGCATTATAATATAGTTTTAGAATACCTTTTTAATGTTGTGTTTTGCTATATTAATCGTTTTTTTTTTCCTACATACTTACTTTTAAAGGAAGGCCAAACTTAAGCTTTGTTTTCTGGTTAATTTTTTGTTAGTATTTTTTTCTTTTTATCTCCTCTATCTTTTCTAATATCAGACAACATGTCTGTTTGAGGTTCCTGCAGTTATTAGGCAATTATGGGTCCTCTGAATATTAATAAGCATGTTAAATTTTTTTGAAATATCATCATATTATAAAAACTGAAAGTAACATTCATATTCAACTGAAAGCTGCAACTGCAGTAGCTGAGAACCCTATTGTATTATGTTGCCTTGTATCATATTTCATGTGATGCTATTTTATTTTATTTTATTTTATTTTATTTTATTTTATTTTATTTTAAATACTTCATGGCTTTCTTTGAGAATGAATTCTTATTTTTTTTTTGGCTCCTTAAATGAGATAGATTCCCAAGGGGATAGTTTTTATTAACTGCAGTGTATTTGTAGCTCTTATATAGATACAATAATACACGTATATGCATCTCAACACTTGAAATACTTTCCCTTAAGACTTTATTTCTCCAGTGTTACCCTTGGTTCCAACTGAAGTTTTTAGGAGAAGAGATAGGATCTTTTTATGGTTTCCTGATTATTTAAATCAGTAGTAGCTGAAGACTCTAAAAAGGGCATGGAGTGGGTTGTGGGACAGACATAAACTGCGCTACCTGGAAAGAATATAGCTGGTGAAGGCTAACTTCTCTTATTCTGACAGGTGTGTGTGACATATGAATGAGAAGTATTGTGCTTAGCTTGGCATGAGAGAAACCAGAACAAACCTTCTATATAAAGTCAAATATATATTAGTAAATCTAATCAATCTAATAAAAATAAGTTCTCATCAGTCTAATTGCAATAACACTAAGAATCATAACCCCAACTAACACAGAAATTATAGAAATTGCCTTAAAGTTATTAAACTAGACACTTCACTGACATCTATCCCTTTCCAAACCAGGTGTTATCCACATCTCTTGGATGTCCTTCTGGGTTTTCAGGTAACAGTTTCACTCTGCCTCAGCTGAAGAGGAGGATTACAAGCTTTCAGCATCCTCAGGGCTTCACTGAGAGGAATCTGATGCTTACAGAGGAGTTTTCTTCCTCCTTGTTCTTGACCCTACTTAAGTTTATTTCTGTATGTTTACTAAGCACAGGCCACACCATAATGATGCACATGGCACAACCTCAGTTCACCCTGGGGAGATGAGTCACCCACTCCCAGGCAGCCAGGGCAGATGGCCCCAACCGGATCAGGCCCTGTCCCCATCTCCTGGCCCTGTACCCCCAGGGCACTGCAGAACAAGGAGGTTTCTACTAGTGATGGCCACATCATATTTACTGAGCTGCAACACTATTCCCATGGGATGATAGGACCTAATGAAAGGACGTTCAAACAAAAGATGGATCTTATTTAAAGAAACACAATAAATTCTTGACCGTGTGTTGGATACAAATGTCTTCCCTCAGTTTTAAATTTTGAGGAGAAGGAAAGTAGCACATAAATAACTGAATCACTGGCTGTTTTGAACTGCCAGGGATGAACCATTGCTACTGCATTTAGCTGCCCATCCACATAGGCTAACCAAACACAGACAGAAATATTCTATACAAATGCTAAAATTACAGTGGCTGTTTATCATAATAAGCATATGTAGCAGTACAGAATAAGAATTACCAGTTATAAAACCTGGTCCTCTCCAGTTTGCATATGTGTTGGTGAATTGATCGTAACTGATGTTTCTATTCCAAGTACCTCAGGTTTTATTCTGAGCATGCATTTTCAAGGCTTCTCCTGTAATTCACTTGATATTCTTGAGGAGTGGTTTCTTGAAACCACAGCATGTTTTAGTCCTGCACCACATAGATGTTGTTACAGAATCATCAGAAAGTCATGTTATGTAGCAATGGTAAACAAACACATAAAATATACTTCTATCTATATTTCATAGTATCTACTTAATTATCGGAGTGTTATGTGTAAAGGTTTGATTTGATTCTTTTCCAATTATCACAGGGTGCAGGTAATGCTGACAGAAACATTTAAGAGGAACCATGCATTATTTCAGCAGTAGTTCTAAAGGCAAGTCAATGCATTTAACAAAAATAAGTTCAAATTCCCATGAGGAAACACAGTCTCTTAGTACAAAGTAAATATTGCAGATGACCTTAAGAGCCTTTCATGTTTAAGACCGTGTGACTCCAGCATTGTTTCAAAATGGCAATTAGAACTAAATTACAACTGCATTTCAAGAGAAGTATATAGGCTCAGATTTCTTTTTTTCTTTACTGGAAGTCTAACAGCTTCAGTTCATTTCATAGTGTTCAAAAGGAGAATATTTAGGACTTCAAGTGGTAAACTTTCTGGAAAAGAAATTTCTAAACTCAACAGTTAATATTTAATATCTTTAAACCACCTGGCATGTTACTAGAGTCTTCGCCCCAAGCTGGAGATGCTGACAGGATTGAAGCTGAGATGAGGCATCTAACCATGGAATTTCCATTAAATGGGAAATACTCTTATATAAAAGATGATAAAATTATTTCAGTCAAATTCCATTCTCAGGTACAAAGACATTTATGAGAGCTCCACTCAGAAAAAATTCTTCAGTCATCTCTGGATGGTGTGATTTCTCAGAAGTGCCAGCTGCCTAGGTTGTTGCATGTGGTGGGTTGACCTTGGCAGGATGCCAGGTCCAGACGCAGCTGCTCTACCACCTCCTTCCCAGCCGGACAGGGAAGAGAGTAAGGTGGAAAAACAACTCGTGGGTTGGGATAAGGCAGTTTATGTAAAGTAAAAATTAAAGTGGAAGCTTGCGTGTGCAAAAGTAAAGCAAAAAGATAACACGATTTATTCTTTACTTCCCATGAGCAGGGATGGTCGGCCACTCCCGAGCAGCAGGGCTTCAGTACATATGATGGTTCCTCAGCAGGCAGCCATTGGAGACAATGCCTGCCTTCCTGCTCCTTGCCTCAGCTTTTATATCTGAGCTGATGTCATATGCTATGGAATATCCCTTTGGTGAGTTTGGGTCAGCTGGCCTACTTGTGTTCCCTCCCAGGATCTTGCCCTCAATTAAGGAAGTACTGTTACAGTTCTGATGCTCGCAGTATCCACTGGTATGTTCATGACACCCTTCTAGCTACCAATGCAAAGCACAGCACTGTGAGGGCTACTATGGGGAAATGAACTCCAGCTCAGCCAAACTCAATACATTGCAAAATCTGTAAAGATTTTGAGAGAAACTTGTGTGAAATATGGTGAATTTAATTTCAAAGTATTGTGAAATATGATGGCGGTACTTTCTAGAACAGTGTAGATCACAGAACATTCCAAAGACTTTATGTTGGCAAAACATTTATGTAGTAAATACTCTAAGACATCAAGATTGCTGAGGGGCTTTGTTTAATTGCACCTAAAGTACAATATAAAGACTTCAGAGTATATATTATTGTTAGAAGTAGAAAGAGCTGACCTGAACAAAGTCTTTTCATGTGTTGATATTTTAGTTTGGGAAAGAAAAGATTTATTGACACAAGAATTTTTTGAGAAAATTTGGTCAAGAAAAAATATAGGCAGGACGTGAGAAGAAAGTCTCGTATCCATTAGAATAGTGAGGTTCTGAAATAGACCTTTATGCAAAGATATGGGGAAAATTAACCTGATTTTTCTTATGGTAAGGTATATGAATGAAAATGCAGCTAAGCTTGAGAAACTATGCTCTAATTATCTTAACTTTGACATTAAAAAATTAGGATTCATCCTATCCAGTGTTTCAGGCCCAAGTTTAATGTCTGAGATATTGACAGCTGTATCTAAGCTTACAATCTGAAATATTTTTTCCATTTAATGAATAAAACCAGGCACTTTCAAAATATATTTAAGCTGATTTATTTTAGGATGAAATGAAACTTATTCTCAAAAATCATGCTTGTTCTATTACTAATCAGTTAATTTTAAAAAAGACAAACAAACAAGGGCCTTAAAGAAGCAATATATACTAATGAAATGTTCATCCTTACATTGTAGAAACAGAATAATGTCAAGATTACAAGGTAATTTAATAGTATGTCAAGCTGACGGAAAGACCATGTTTAAAAGGTCCCTTTTCAATCATGACATCAAGTGTTTGAGACTCACTTTGTTATTTCATGTTTTGTAACCTCCAATGTTTATTTTTTGCTTCTTATCTGTACACCTTTCTTCTTCAAACAAATGCATCTTGTTAATATTTTCATTATATAGAATACATTTCTTGCAAGAAAGTATGTTTTAATTTTCAAGTTATTTGCAAGAAACCAACAAAAAACCCGAACAACCTTTTTAGTGAGAGTTTGTTCAATTTTCCATTTTCTTTAAAATGCACATCTAGAAGATGAATACTCCATAAAACCTTCACATGCACTCTAACTTTTTAGATGTAATGTGTTTTGATTGGTTGGCCATCTTTTTATTTTATCCTCAGAGGATGTAATAGCCATGGTAGCAGAGTACATGAGCAGCCATTAAAACAAAGAACACTAAAAAGGTCAAAGTAGCATTATGCTGTTTGGTTTTTACCCAATGTTTGTTGAATTAAAAATCTCTTTCTTACAGTAATGGGCATTGCTGAAGGAAAAAGTGCACAAGTAACATAATCTAAAAATTCCAGTCCTCATGAGGTCTAGTTAGTACAATTTCAAACAAAAGAAATAACACTGCTTTTGACTTAAACTTTATTTTATGTTATTTCCTAAGAAAATCTTATTTGCATTTCAATAAAATTGATTTACATTGTAATAACAAAAACACAAACATGAAAGAAATAGCTGAAAAAAAGTTTCTTAGAAATATAGAACATTAGACTTTATAAATGAGTAGTAATTCTTTCTTTATATATTTGGTTAAGCAACATTGTGTTCTTGAATATTAATATGTTACTTTATATGGTTTTATGATTCTGCATACTGAGAATACAGCATATTTCTTTCCTTTATATAACAGAAATCAAATAGGTGTTTGTCTCCATTTTTCTATCATTTGGACTTACCTGTAGCTATGAAGAAATTTATGTACTACTAGAATTCCTCATCCTAGGAACAGCAGATCTATCTAGTCTTAATACTGATTTCTCAAGTGGTAAGGGAAACTCAGTCCTTTTAATTTATTTGTTTGTTTGTTTGTTTATTCCTATATATGCTTCAGTTCCACACAGACATAGACAGATTCTACCACTAAGTAATTTTGATGGACTATCAGTTGACAAAAATAGAATTTAAATTTTCACTATCAGTGGGTCAGGTTTTCTATGACGAATATTTAGTTCATTCTGTTTAGCAGTACTTCAGCTACAGTGTATTTTGTTCTGGCCTAAAGCCAAGAAACATTTAAACATATGGGCAAGATAATTAGAACATTTCAAAATCTGTCAAATTCTGGTGGATCAAACTGACCAATTTTTTCTGACCTATTGCAATTCTTTGCATTATGCTATTAGAACATAACAGTAGGAACACTTCACTTTTTTACCTGCCAAGGTTCTAATGAGAGAGGAATTTCAGAAAACATTTTCAAAATAGGAGAAAAAACCCCAAAATTTGTTAGAGTAAACATTAAACTATTACAGAAAAGTACAATATGCCCAATTTCAAAGCATGAGAATAATTCTGTTATGAATAAATAAACAAGCTGTCCTTATTGCCAGTAGTTCCACTCAGCATCATTAAACAATTTTGAAGTAACTGCATAAATAAAAGTGTCAGGCCCTTAGAGTTTTTGTCTATGAACATACAGAAGCTCAAATCATGCAGAAAAATTGAAAGTACGAACATTTCATACAGCAAGCCTTCAACAAAAGAGAAAAAAATCGAGTGCAAAGCTGAGCTCCATCTCTAATGTTCAGTTTTGACATTGCTGTGGACAGTAATACCATTAATAGTTCGCTTCTGGTCTGCTCATGATGGGATGTTATCATGGGTCATAGCCCTGGCCCCTAATGTTCCAAGTCAGCTTTCTGAAATGACGGTGCAATCCCGTGTGGAGAAACAATGAAAGTTTGTGAAAGATTCTGCTAGAAATAAAAGCTATAGGATAATTCCATCTACGAGCAACAGCTCTTTGTCACCCACTGATCTTGGGCTTATACGAATTGCTATGCTAATGGATTGTTGACAATTTCTGAGATTCAGAGACTGTGCAGAAAGAGGGGATGATTACTAGTAAATTTGTTGACAAAAAAAGGGGAGAAAAAGGGATTTCAAATTACAGAGTGTACACAGGAATTTTCACAAATAGGAACTAGGTACTTTTTACAGAGTAATGCTACACCTTCCTGTTCAGTATTGTAAAAGTGTCCTGGCAGTCAGGAAAGGTTTGTTTATCAAAGTCCTCTGGTGAGCTGCTGTCTGATAACACTACTTCAAATTTCTATCAGCCTATCAGTTATTCACTAGAGCTTATATATGTTATTTTAACTATTACAGGAAGTTTTCAACCTGAGAAGCAATTTAACATCTTGTAAAATGGAAGGAAGACCAGTGGTTGAGAGATCCCTTTTATCCCAAGTGAACATGAAAGAATACAAGGTAGATTTTCAGAAGCAAGGCCTTGTTCAGAGAGAAAGGTCTTCTAAAAGGGTTTAGTCTTAGACTACAGTTACAGCTTTCATGCTGGTGCTGAGCCTGCTGCAGACAGACCTGTTCCAGATCTCTCTGCCACTGCTAATATTAAGGATTTCAGACTGCCATTAAGGAGCACACATGTCCAGTTTTAAGGATTAACAGTGCTGATGGGAAATAGATTGGTTCAAACTAAAAATTCTCTCTCGGACTGAAGTGTAAAGATTATTAATTGTAAATAAATGGTTTAGAAATTGAACAAGTAGCCATTGGAAGTAACCAGGGTACATTTTACGCATTATAATCAATAGTGGAAATATTAAAAAAAAGTCACCACAAGGTGACACACAAGTTGATGTAGCTCAAACTGAAGTTGCATAATATCACTGTGAGTCTGTACGTGCTTTCCCATGCATGTATTTGCCATGTTCTAAAAAGTGTGTGTGGTTTACCAGTCGTGACACCTAAAGTCCATATAACTCGAAGTTCTTCCATTTCTGAATATTCTTTTCCACCTTGATCTCAAAAAAGGTATCTTCTGTTTCTATGCAGCTTTGAAATAGATCTTCAAATGGCATTGACTGTGATCTCATACAGGGTGGTATGTTAAACTAGAAAATTGTATTTAAACTTCTGTCCAAACAACTGCGTGAGAAGCATATACAAACTGTCACTAGCAGACAGTCTTCCTAGGTTTGTTCACTTTTTATGCACTTTCCTCTCAGTACACCTATGTCCTCTCATTTTTTTCAGTATGATTCAAAAACATAAAGGGACAAGACACTCTTGATTCAGTTTTTAGACCTAAATACAGGTTACCTTTATATTAAAAGTAAGAAAATATATACTGCAATTTAGGAATACTTCAGAAACATTTTTTACATCTTGTTTATCTTGCAATTAGTAAATACTTCTTGACTTTTTTTCAGAAAGCATTAAGTCCACATCTTTTTTTTTTAATGTCTGCATAGTATTCCATCATTTATTTCAGTATTTCCAGCTACTATCAATTAGCTGACTAACTCTAAGTATATTACATTGAATTATATGCACTAAAATCAATAATTAAAGTCACTGAACTTATTTAGTATCCAGTAGAGAATTCATTACACTTCATCAAAGGCATTTTTTCAGTATGAGCATGGAAGAGTATTGGAAAACAGCCTAAAAGCCCTGCTAACATGAAGATTCAACTAGTTAAGAACCAATTCAAAGTGGTTCAATTTTTCCAATATCAGGTTATTAGAACAATGTATCAACAAGTGCTTTTTAAATATTATGTAGCCTATAAATGATTAATTTAATGAAATTAATGAAAGAATAGTTCTATGTTAGTAAATTAAAAAGAAGGATAAAGACAAATATAAAAGAAAAAGAATTCCTATCAGCAATTGATTGAGATTCAATTTTACTTCCCAATTCATAGGACTGAATTGTGATTCTGAATCTTCGTGATACAAGAATGCAAGTCTAAGCTGAAAATGCAGGTAACATAGACAGGCTTTTAAAATGATAACTTAAAAAATGCTGGTAGGTTTCCCAAATACATTTTCCTCCAAAAAAACCCCTGTC
Organism: Pyrocephalus nanus; assembly: GCA_038380795.1. Taxonomy (NCBI): domain Eukaryota; kingdom Metazoa; phylum Chordata; class Aves; order Passeriformes; family Tyrannidae; genus Pyrocephalus; species Pyrocephalus nanus. The sequence goes on from CM076261.1 coordinate 35,273,566, forward strand.
TTGCTTGAATTTGAATTTAACCCTGTTTTTAGATTTCCGATTTTACATTTTTCCACTCTCTCTACTCACTGAGTGTCATTGCTAGGTTAAAGGATTTCACAAAGCTGGTGAACTTGCACTGAAATTCACACAGAGTTTTTAATTAATTATATTTTTGTAACAACATGTCTGTGCAAAGACATGGGATAAGTTTAATAAAAATAAATAAATAAAAAAAAAAGTTAAATCAAGAGAAGCTGAGATTAATTTTTTTTCCCAGACAAAAATCCACAGAAAGTGCTGTTTTCTACTGTGAAGCAGTAGTAGAAAATGCCATCTTTTACATAAAGAAATACAATTTCTTTCTTAAGTCAGATGACAACATCTATCCTGGGATGACTATTCTTACTAACAGAGATTAGTACATTCAGTCTGGAAATACTGAAGAAAAGAATTGCAACATCTTCCCCTATGATACATCTTTTCAATTTTCTTATTGAATCAAGTTCAAAAATATACCAAAAGCAGTTGGGGGAGAAAAAAAAGGGAAGTGGGATATAACTCAAAAGAACAAGAGTATAGAAAGCTTCACAGGCAGTTTTGAAGTACAAACAGAATTAAAATGAGCCAGTAATATTTACAGGCAAAAACACTCAGCTCACTGAGCTATCTCAAATGGTTTCTTTGAATAGTTTTATAGTTGCACCACTTCTAAAGCTCTCACCAGGGTTTAAAATATGACTAAGGTAATTTACCTCCTGATATGGCATTAAATTTAGCAGTTCTTAATGATCACATATAATCCATTTAATTCTGGTGAACTGCAGCAGTGTAAGTGAAAATTGATGTAAGACTGATATAATTATACCCTACCAATAACCAGATTATTTTAAGAGGCTGTCAAAAAGATTAAAATGTAAAGATTTTCTAAAGCCATCCTGGAATAGTATTTAATAGGAATCTTTCTTTGCTCAAGTAAAGATTTGTTCTTCTTTTCTTAGCTCAATGATAAAGTAAAATAACCATAAAGAGAGCTAAACATAAGTAAATAACAAAATGTTTTCTATCAGATCAACATATATCATGGAATAATATAGTCGTAGAATAATTTGGACTGAAAGGAATCTTCAAAGATCATCTAGTTCCACCTCTCTAAATTGAATGAGGGGTCTTCAACTTGATCAAGTTATTCAAAGCCCCATCCAACCTGACTTTGAATGTTTCTAGGGATGAGGCATCTACAACCTCTCTGGGCAACCTGTTCAAGTGTTTCACTTCCCTCGTAGTAAAAAAACCTTCCTTATGTCTGGTATGGATCAGCCCTATTTTAGTTTAAAACCTTTACCCCTTGTCCTATTACTACAGGACCTATTATTAGATTTCACCTTCAATCCTGTGTTCAGTTCTGGGCCTACAGAGAAAGAACAGTACAAGAAAGATAGTATTAGAGCGTGTGCAGAGAAGGGCAACAAAGCTGATGAAGGGTCTGGAGCACAAGTCATGTGAAGAGTGGCTGAAGGACCGGGGGTTGTTTAGCCCAGAGAAAGAGAGGTTCAGGGGAGACCTTATCACTCTCTCCAACTACCTAAAAGAAGATTTAATGAAGTAGGGGTCTCTTGTCCCAGATAACAAGTGACAGGATAATGGCTTGAAGTTGTGCCAAGGGAGATTTAGGTTGGATATTAGGAAAAATTTCTTCATAGAAACAGTTTTAAAGCACTGAAACAGGCTACCCAGGGAAGTGGTTGAATAGCTCCACCCTTGGAGCTATTTAAAAGACATGTAGATGTGGGACTTTGGGACATGGTTTAAGTGGTGAATACCATGGTGGTGGTAGGCTGGTGGTTGGTTGGCTTGGATGATCTTAAAGATCTTTTCCAACCTTAATGATGCCATTATTCTATCATTCTATATACACTTGAAAATCAAGTTTATAAGATGGCAATGTGTACTTTAACTGTATCAGTTATTAGCTACTTCTTTCCTAAAATTGAATCCAGGCTCTTGCTCTTCAATAGCAGTACCTTGGTTTTAAGACATAGTGCATAGGAGGTGGACAGGTATCCCTTATGTCCACCTGATTTTTACACTTAAAGGTATCAGCTGGTGCTGACAATACAGAACACAAAACAAATATTTAAACAGGTATTATCACTGTTTTATCCATGTTTCCTGACATAACTCTCTATTTCTACTCAATAATACTAGCCCATGGTGACACTGCTTTCAGAGAAAAGATAGTTACTCTTGGAGAAAAGCAGAATGGGGGAAGTATATCAAGATTTAACCAGCCTTGGTGTCCTGTAGAGTCATAAGTTGTATTTGACATCAAATTTCTCCTTGAAAAAGATGTCAGCCTATCTGACTTACTGTAGCTGACAGAGGTGAATAGTAAATATGTATAGGAATTACTAGATTCTTAAATATTATTTTTCAGTTACTTAGGCAAGTGAATGTAGTATGAATAAGAATTAATATAAGATAGTCATATAAAATGAATGTTTCTTTTCTAAAATCAGGAACTAAATATACAAAATCCTTAGTGCCACATAGATGCTAAATACTGAGTTGGTTATCACAACATGTTCAACATGACCTTTTCATCATAACTGAAAAATGTCTGTATAGATGCATAATTATGACATAGTTCTCAGAAATAAAATAAGACACGGGAAGTAAAAGTAAAACAAATCTTTTTAATTCATTAGAAATATGCCTTATCCTTCAGTTACTCATGTATGCTGGTTTACAGCATTTAAATGTAAGACCAGGGGACATAGTTACTTAGCCCACAATTATCAGTTTTTCTAGAGCATATATAAATAAAGAAAAATAATGAATGACTATATTCTGTAAATCTTTAACTGCTTTTCAAACAAGTATGATATAACCTCAACTCCTCAGACAACAGTGAAGGAGAGAAGAAAACAAAGACACTGCTGCTCTTCAATTCAGATACCTTGATGGCTTAGACACAGATTACTTGCATAGCTAAAGACTATGTGTTTCTTACAAAGCTGTTATTGTAATGATTAGTCTGTAAATACTAATGGACATGAAACTTATATTAATGAGTAGTATGTAAACCAGTGTGTAAAACATTTTTTTTTTTTTTTTTACTACTCATTTACTCTCTACAACTACCTGAAAGGAAGTTGTAGCCAGGTGGGTGTTGGTCTCTTCTCCCAGGCAACCAGCAGTAGGACAAGAGGGCATGATCTTAACCTGTGCCAGGGGAGGTTTACGTTGAACATTAGGAAAAAATTTTTTACAGAGAGAGTAATCAGACATTGGAATGGACTGCCCAGAAAGGTGGTGGATTCACCGTCCCTGGAGGTTTTTAAGGTGAGACTAGATGTGGCACTTAGGGCCATGTTCAAGTAACCACAGCCGTATTGGATCAAGGGTAGGACTTAATGATCTCAGAGGTCTTTTCCAAGCCATTTGATTCTATGATTATGTGATTGTTTCAGACATTGTGTATTAATAAGTGTAGACTACTTCAAATTGTTAACACACATAAAGTAGTTGGGATTATGTTAACTAAGGTCCTGCACCTGGGTCAGGACAATCCCAAGCACAGGCTGAGCAGAGAACAGATTGGGAGCAGCCCTGCCAAGATGGACTTGGATTTTCTGGTGGCTGAAAAGCTAGACATGAGCTGGCAATATCTGCTTGTAGCCCAGAAAGCTGACCCTAACCTGGGCTACATCAAAGGATATTTGGCCAGAAGCCTGAGGGAGGTGATTCTGCTCCTTTACTCTGCACTCATGAAACCCCACACAGAGGACTGTGTGTAACTCCAGGGCCCCCAATATAGGGCATGGACCTACTAGAACAAGCCCAGAGAAGGGCCATAAAAATTATAAGAATTATGGAACCCTCCCCTACGAAAACAGGCTGAGAGATTTGGAGTTGTTCATCCTGAAGAAGAGAAAGCTCTGGAGAAACCTTAAAGCAGCCTTCCAGTACCTGAAGGAAGCCTGCAAGAAAGATGGAGAGGGACATTTTACAAGGGCATGCAGTAATTACACAAGGATGAATGGCTTCAAACTAAAAGAGAGTAGATTTAGATTAGATGTTAGAATTCTTTACTGTGAGGATGGTGAGGCACTGGAAGAGGTTGCCCATAGCAGTTGGGTATACCCTATATCTGGAAGTGTTCAAAGCCAGGTTGGATGGAGCTTTGAGAAAACTGGTCGAGTGCAAGGTGTCCCTGCCCATAGCAAGGGGGTTACAACTAAATGATCTTTCAGATCCCTTACAATCTAAAACTTTCTATGTTTCTATGATAAATGATACAATAAGATTTATGCTGATTTATGTAAGAGTGGGTCACATTTCAGTTACAACGAAAAGCAGAATGTAAAATTTTCTTAATGTGGATCTAGAATATATATTGTAAATGATAATGACTAGAAAGTGCATTGGTCATTTCCAAAATAACTAAGACCTAGGTAATTCTCTACAATTGGTAGCTGAAGAAAACAATAATCAAATGAGGATATTTCAAACATTTTCCATGGAGTCTGAACTAGTCCAATTTCATATTTTTAATCTGTGATCTGGAAATAGACATAAAAGCTATCATTGGGAAAATTAGTGGAATGAGTTGTAATGCAGATAACACACTCAAGAAAACCCTGTCTAGATTATTTGATAAGTGATGTACTTAAATAGCATTTCTTTGTACAACCATATTACAATTAGAAGTCTAGAAAAAAGGAATGCAAGCCATACCTACATAATGAACGACTGTTTCTTATATGGAGAATTTGTTTTCTTAGAAGGATTAGGAAAACTGGTTGATGCAGTTTAATGCTCGGTAGCCAACCTGCAGGGTAAAATATTGCATTAATGTAATATTAAATCATGAATTGTTAGGGACTGGTACAGCAGGATGAACTAGAACAAGCTTAGTCTATACTAGAACATGTAAATCACAATTATATGATTCTTTTTTATTCTGTTTGGAATCATCTTAGGGGCCATGCGTTTCTTTCCTTATCTCATGTGACATTTGTCACTTGTGACAAGGAAGTTTACATTTAATTTGCATGCTTACCTTGTGGACAGTCTTAGTATCTGTAGAAAGGGCCTGTTTCTGATAGGTTTCATTGTCATTAGTTTTTTTATGATCTCATTTTTAGCAAGACCTTTGTCTATTAACAAATTTCTGTAGTATAATGCATCCTGGGAATAAAATAAAGGGTAATATTAAAATGTTTGTGTGTGGAGTGACAGTGATACTGAAAACAATGTAGAGGTCATACTAAACAAACCTGAATATGACATAGTGAAGACTTTGTCTGATTATGTGGTATAAAAAAAATAAATGTAAACATTAGATTTACATTTAGGGGAGTACTGACCTACTGATGACCTCCACAGATACATTGTTGAAATGGATTTTTGAACATTATATTTTTCTAATATCCTTATTTTAAGAGTATCCTTTTTTTTAAGTTTAAAAAAAAGCTTTGAAAATTAGTCTGTAGGTGAATAAACTTTTCACTGAAGAGTGGGCAGAAAACAGTCTCTTCAATATTTTTAAAAGAACTTAGTCACAATATGTGAACATGCCTAGGATGAAATTGTGCTAGAGAGTACTGGAATATTTCATTTATCAGAAAACCATTATAAAGGCTTATTTTCAGAAATCTGTGCTTGCAGTAGTGCACTATTTTGCCCAAATAATAAATACTGTTTCAAGGTTGTGTCTATTTAACTTCTCCTGGGTAGACATGACCTCACAATAGCGTTTTAAAATGTTGTAGAATTTAAATGCTGAAAATTATTTGAAATAGTCTTTTAAATCGCTCCCTACACATGTTGTTTAAGGAAGGTGGATTATGTTATGCGTGCGCTTTAAGTTACGTTGAATCTGGGCTGTACTTCACAATGGGAACCTAGTAGTCACTTATCAGCCTTTAAATACTGGCTCTTCACCAAAATGAGTACTATTACTGAACATATTGTGCATATGCAAAAAAATGTCTATCAAGTAAGCACTGCTGACAGTAGTACAAAAGTGTTAACACATTGCCACTTATTGTAGAAATCATATCTACAACTCATTGGTCATTCATTTGGGGTGAATTCACATGGGTAAGCTTGCTTTCTTTTTTCAGATTTTTTTTTTTTTTACATCCATCTGCTCACATAGATTCCACAGATTGCGCTTGTAGTTCTGGCTGTCATAGAACAAGAAGGCTTAGCAAGTATAGCTAATATACTTTAAAAGTAGTTTGAGAGTGATTTAAGAACATGGAGAAATGTGTAGGCTCCAGGCAATCTAGTACCTTAGAGAATGTACCCATCCCAGAGCTGTAAACTCCAATAAATCGTATTGTGAACATACTGTAAACATTTTCAGTGTTCCAGCTGGCAAAATGTATTTTCGTGCACGCAACATAGACCCTGTACCAGCATGATTTTTGCTCTTGACCAAAAAGACACAATTACTTTTTAAGTAGTGTTTAGGTTCTGTGTTGCATTCTTTGCCTTCACTTAAAATACAATACTGTCTTTTTTTTTTCAGTATCACAGAACAAATTTTTAGTAACTAGAATCAATATGTACAGATGGGCACTTAAAATACAACACAAACCAAAAGTAACAGCCTGCCTCATTTAAAGTCAATTGGACTGGAAATGGAGCCCATTTCAGCACCACTAGGGCGACCAGTCCCTGATATCATCACAGAAGACAACCACATTGTCAGTCATCATTTACTCTTAGTAAATCTATGTTGACTGTTCCCAGGTACCTTATTGTTCTCCTTGTGTTCAGAAACATGCTGCCAGAGGACTTGTTCCATGATTTTCCTAGGTGTAAAAGTGAGGCTGAAAGACATGTAGTTTCCTGGATTTTTAAAACATTTGCTCTCTCCAAACATGAGGGGCACTGTTCATAACTCCATGCCCTTTCAAAGAAGATAGAAAACAGACTTGATAAGACATCCAGCTGCTCTCTCAGTACCTTTGGATGTAGCCCATTTGGCCCCATGAACTTGTATAAATCAAATTCTTGAAAATAACCTCTTCCTTGATCCTAATCTGTCACTGAAAGGTCTCTTCTTCACACCCTGCTTCTCATTAGAGAGATCTATAATGGTGGGACATAAGCTAAGTTTCCAGTTCAGAGTTCACAGTACTCCCAAAACACCACTCTCCAATCATCCTGCTGCAGAGCTTCCCTGAGTCCAGTCCATTGTGGGTACTATTTACCTTACTGTAGAGAATCGGGCCCTCACATCAAAATTCCTGTCTTCTTACTGTTCTATTCCTGAGTTCCCTGTTTATGTTTCTTCTCTGTGGAGGTCATTAAAAACTTCCTGATAGTCTACTTGCATTACCTCCATATTCTCAGTCATCTCACCTTTCTCCTCCAGGGCAAGTGTTTTAATCAACAGCAGAGCAGAGGCTGTGCTGAGAAGGTGCAATTCCTGAAGGGCTGATGTCCAGGAATCACCTATCTAAGTTAATTCCTATGGATTTTGAGCTTTCAGATGTAGCTCATGGTCTGAAGGACATTGTGATGGAAAATTCAGACTAAAAAGATAAGAGGACCCCAGCAGAGAACCGCTGGACAGCCAGAAATCTTACTTTCTGTCTGACAGGTCACCAGCTTGCTCACCAGATCATAACAGCTTGTCTTGGATCGGTGGAAGCAGACATGTGCAAGGCAGGATGAAAATGACAGTGTGAGAATCAATGTAGGTGACTTCCCTGTTTTGTCACAAATAGTGCAATCCTAGGCAGAACTTCCTCTCCATCTTAAATGCACAGCCCCCAAGAACTGCTATGGCTTTGTCCTGTCTCACTTCTGCCTTGCTCTTCACACTATACCCTTAGCCCCTATGTTAGTTGTCAGTATCCTGTGCTACCATATCATGAGTTGTCATATCCAACTGAACTCATGCCCTTTGCTGAATTTTATCTCTTAAATGGCCAAGCCTGCAAAAGAGTGCCATCTCATACATTTGAGCAGATTTCACAAAGCTGGATACATCTGTTTTTTTTAATGAAAAACTAACCCTCATGTAAAATAGGCATAAAAGAATATATGCATAGGAAAAATTGTATGCATGAGTATCTGTAGAGAAGAGACAAACAGGACACTCTGGAGAGCGTGCATTTGTATTTATGCAAAGTTTTGTAGAAATTACTTGTCCTCAATAAATATAATTTAATTAATCCACATCTATCCTTGATCCAAATACTATGCACCACCATAGTTAGTCAGGGATTTAATACTGAATCAGAGGAATAGTTTTCACAAACCAAATGTATTATTTCTGTGGTTTCCTTGTCCTTTCTTTTCTGTGAATCTTGTCAGCTTCATTCTATGATTTCCATAAGAATCTAAGCCAAAATATTTGCTTTCCTGTGCACCTATTCTGAGACACCAGTTTGTCAATGTTTGTACTAAGCTTTAAAGTATAACTGCCAGCTAATATAATGTATGAGTCCATTAGAAATAATAATATTAGAGAAACAGTTTAATGCAAATGTTATCTCCTCATTTTCTCCTTAATCTAAAGTATGTGTTTAAAGTTAGACTCATTTAATTGTACTTCAATATATGTTGTGAATATTTACTGCAAAAGGTTTTTTCACAGTGCTCAGCTCTTAGTACTCATTTATCTTCAAATTTCACATGCTCAGCAGTTTGGTACAAGAGAATGTATTTAGTGTCTTCTAAATGTAAATATCAATACAGAACCCTAACTTTAGGTGGTCATGTTTCAAACTTTCTTGGTATGGCATATTAAATTTACTTAGAATTGTTCAGTGGCCATCTGTGAGCCCACAAGTGTACTAAATCTCATATGGTAAGCAAATCTGTAGCTTTTTTTTTTTTTTTCTATGTAGCTAAGAAACATTACTTGCTAGTCACTTTAAATTTAAGCATGGATTGCAGAAAAAGTATTTTGAAACTATGTGATAACCTGCTGCCAAAATACTGTTTACAATGAGAATTTAAAACAGTGGAGAAATGCTTGTTTTCTATTTAGTAAAATTTATGACCAGATCGAGATGGGAATAGCTGCCACGATAGAACTCACAAAAACTGTCAGGCAGTGGGTGACAGTCACTAGCACTGCCAGTGGAATGAAATTTTGAAAGGTACTCCACCACTGCCAACAGATAATTGGACACTCTGCCTAGCTTACTTCTAAACGAGGGGGTTTTCATCCTATATATAACAAAAAACTATTGAAACTTGCTGATTTCATTAGTACAATGGGCATTCTTAGTGATTATCAAGCATGGGTACTTATATTGTCTAAGCATCATTACATCTGAGGATTGAGATGTTCTTAAAGTGTTTGAAAAGCAGAACTTAAAATAAGCTTAAATGGAACAGAGTTAAAAGCAGCAAGTTCCTCCCTTGCCTGTCACACAGAGAGGCATGTAATAAACATCAAGCCTTGTCAAAAAACTCCATCTTTTCAATACTGGTGGAAAGTCAGCCATGAAGTTGTGAGTGTCCCATTTTAATCTCATAAATTAAACTATTAGCTAATCACAGAAGGGTATGTAAGGTGGTTTTTTTGGTGGTTGTTGGGTTTTTAATAGTTGCCAGGTAATCACTAGCAGCTCAAATTAATTAAAATGGAAAGTTTAGCTAATTAGAGAGAAGGATTTTAGCCTTTGCTGTCTCCAGCCCCAATGATCACATGAAGATTGCAGTCTGTCCCACCTGTTTGATGAGATGGTCTGATGAGATTTTTCCCACAGCACTCATGGGGATTTAAATTTTAATTAAAAGATTTCTGGTTCCTTTCTCATGATGTCACAAAAGCGGCTCTCTTGAATATCTCACTTCTCAAACAATAGCAGAATATGAGAGAATATTCTGGAGAGAATATCTCTACATCATCTTAACTGAATTCTGGTTATTGATATTCATTATATTCCTTTTTGAATCAAGAATGATCACTGACTACTGTGCCTTCCTCATCTGTGCTAAAAACTGAGTACAGAAGAACTTTCTCTAATATCATCTGTATTGGGACTGAGGCTGATGTAGCAAACTGGTTAGGAAATAGATGATGTGTCATGGCCATGAAAGTTCCCAAAACCAAAATCTTGTATGTGCAAAGCTGCTTTTAACATGTTTAGACCTTTTCTACCAATAACAGCAATTTAAATACATGCTTTAAATTAATATTCCATAAATGTCTGTAAATGAAACTGTACAATGTAATTAGAGAATCTGTAGATTAATTAAGGTGTTTGTTAAATATATTTAATATTTAATTAAATATAATTAATATCTACTGAATATAATATAAATCATAGTAGAAATTGTTAACAATTTGCACATGGCATCCAGATGAAATGTAAACTAAAAAGAAAGAGCACACTTAATTAACTTAAAGGAGAAAGGAAATAATTTCTAAAATATAAAAAACCAGCATAAGATGTTGTAATAAAGCCAGTTTCACTCATGCAATATAGTTGAAGTCAATAAACCTACACTAACAATACCTCTACACACAGGAATATTGTAGTACATAGCTTAGAATATTTTAACTATTAAAGAAATGCAGATTCTTAATATTAAAGCATTAAACCTATTTTAGCATTTTAGCAAGGATTCTGATACACTGAATTTCTCTGGAAATTTATAAATCCATATTAGAAATTTTTCTGCTGGGTCCAAAATAAGAGTTATTTCAGATAATTTATATTACTTATTTGTAAATCTACATATGGAAAGATTTTATGGTGTTCTAAAGAACTCAAGAGGTTTCTTACAGCCTTATTTTAGTGTTCATTAAATTATCAGAATAAAATTTAAAAATATTGTGGTAATCTTGAAATTATCAGAATATTTACACATTTTTGGACTTTTTCATTTAATAGGTACAGTACAGTATAACTTCATATTTTATTTTTCCTCATGTAATTTTATATCTAGATAAGGTGGCTAACATTTTTCCACGTTGTTTTCTCTTAGCATCTGTAATTTAATCCTGTTACTTTCTTGCAGTGAGACTGTATATATATTGCTGACTTTACTAGACTAAAACCCACTTCTTGAAAGTAAAGGATTTAACATGTTTTCTCACCTCTGTCATTTGAAAGTGTGTCAGATTGTAAAGTATTATAACTTTTCTTTTAATATTCTGATAAAGTCTAGTAATGCAGTCAAATGTGTCAGTAAGCAGAAAAACTCTTGTACCTGCAGGATTTGATTTGTAATGTAAAAAGTAATATTCATTGATGAATGTTGAAGGTGGATAGGGAGGGGGACTCCAGGCTAGAGGTTTTGACCCTTTACCCCTAGTCCTGGAGGGGAGTGTGTGTCCCCTCCCCCCTCCCCCCCACCACGGGGTCTCCATGGCCCCCGCAGAGACCACAGGACAGCAGCAGCGAGGAGAGAGGCAGAGAGAGTTTATTGTTCTGGGTAGCCACATAAATAGCTCTTGAGGGGATTACACTGGGAGTCCAGGAGGACTTACAAACCAACCAATGATAACAAAGGGTTAACAACCAATAGGGAGACTTTCAGGTATCTCTCAGACATTCCAAAGTAGAGATAAAGACTGAGAATCCTGGGAAGAAGAAGGTGCGTTTGCACGTTACAAAAACCATTTTGGAAGCATGTTCACTTAACACTAAAAACCTCTGTCTTCTCTCATACACCAAAAGCCCACTGCAACAATTCATTCATATCAGTAAGGCAGTGTCAGAACAGGGCAAATTTGATAGAACTCTATGGAAGTCCAAAAGCATTCGCAGATTTTAAGTGCCCCAAACAAGATCCCAGATTCATAGAATATAATCTAACACATATATAAATCAGCAAAATTACTTTTTGAAGAATAAAATTATATGGACTTTTATTTCCAAATTTTACACCTTGGAGTCTATTTGATTATCATGAGCTGCTAGCTAGTGACTCATTCAACACTTTACTAGCCAATTTGTTTTGGTCTTATTTTTGCACCTAATGGAGATGTTAGTTTTTTTGTTGCATTGTTATATACTTGTGTCTCTCAGCTGAAAGCCTCATAGAATCATAGAATCATAGAATGAGCTGGGTTGGAAAGAACCTCTGAGATCATTAAGTCCAACCCTTGATCCACTACCACCACAGTTACTAGATCATGGCACTAAGTGCCACATCCAGTCTCATTTTAAAAACTTCCAGGAACAGAGAATCCACTACTTCCCTAGGCGGCCCATTACAATGCCTGATTACCCTCTCTGTAAAGAATTTCTTCCTAATATCCAACATAAACCTCTCCTGGCACAGCTTAAGACCATGACATATTGTCCTACTGCTGGTTTCCTGGGAGAAGAGACCAACGCTCGCCTGGCTATAACCTCCTTTCAGGGAGTTTTAGAGAGTGATGAGGTCTCCCTTGAACCTCCTCCAGGCTAAACAGACACAGCTCCCTCAGCCTCTCCTCGTAGGACTTGTGTTTGAGTCCTTTTACCAGCCTTGTTGCTCTTCTCTGGACCTGCTCCAGCACCTCAATATCCTTCCTAAACTGAGGGGTCCAGAACTGGACACAGCACTCCAGGGGTGGCCTCACCAGCACTGAGTACAGGGAAAGAATCACTTCCCTGGTCCTGCTGGCCACACTGTTCCTGATCCAGGCCAGGGTGCCATTGGCCTTCTTGGCCACCTGGGCACACTGCTGGCTCATGTTCAGCTTCCTGTCAATCCAAACTCCCAGGTCCCTTTCTGCCTGGCCTCATGAGGTGCTACAAGCTGACTAGCTGTGAAAACACTTGAACAGTACATTTTTTACATTTTCAGGAAACAGCCACTGTCTTTAGGGCATCGTTTAACTATTTCCCATTAGTTGATAAAAAAATTGCCTCAAAAGCATAGGAGACATGATCATTTGGGGAAAAAAATTGCCTTTCTAGTAGTTTTTTATATTACATTTGTTTTGTTAATTTTTCACAGGTAGCCTATGGTAATAATATTGCAAATTTAAATTACATCTATAAATTTAATGGAGATACACCTGAAGCCTATGCATTGCCTCAGTAGTTGTTAAACAGAAACTTATGACATCTGATATATTTATTTCGTTGTTATATATGTGGTACATAACAACGGTAAGAAAAAGACTAAAAAATAAAGAAATTGCCATTTTATGCAATTTTTATTATTGTAAGTAATTTTCAGGAACTGGCTCAAAATATATGTAAAGTTCACCTACATGTTGTTAGGTTATCATCAAGTATGTAAATGCCAGAAGAAGAAAGGATATTTGGTTTTGAACACAAACAATTCATACACAAATTGAGAGGAAGCATTTAAAAAAATCACCCTTTGAATATCTTGTAGAGATGACTGTGTGGATTTTATGTCTTTTGTTTTGTTTTATTTTGTTCAAGTTTTTTTGGTTTTTTTTTTTTTTTTGTTTTTTGTTTTTTTTTTAATAATGTAGATGTACTGATTTACTTTAAGGTATATTTATCTTTTAGGGTTACAATAGAGAGAATAAAATATTTATGTTTTCTTTCTGAGAAAGAGTACTATTAACTGGTCTGTCACCTGTTGATTCCTTGTTTAAGGCAAACTGCATCAAATGAAATCCTGTCATTTTTTTAATTGCAACTTATGAGGTCCCTGTAGTTGTAGAACAGAGTTGGTCACAGTGGCATTCAGACAAGCTTGCCCTCCTTTAGGGAGCAGCTGGCCCTCACTAAATCATGACACAAATAGTACTATACTTCTGAGTGAACTGAAACTCTTCGATTTTGTTATGAATTTTACCTCTAAATATCTTTTTTTTTCCCTAGAAATTTGAAAATGTATTTCTTAGTTTCAATATCTGCTAATTTAATAATAGGATTTCCTGAATCTCTACCTGTTAGTTATGCTGATTTCAACCAGCAGTTAATGGAAAATCAGCAAAATCTGGCAAACTGTCATAGACATTTTGGAATCCCTCAGTCCTGTGAATCCTACACTTCTCCTGATTCTTATTTTAAAGTGATCCTGGAGTTGACTACTAGTTTCAGACTGTTAAGGAATGGGTCCTGTCTGATTTAGGCCTTTAGGATTTTGTGCCTCCAGTGGCTATAAGAATGTCTGTAAGAGTAGGTTTTGCTTTCTTTTTCTTCGGAAATAATGGAATTCCAAGTCACTTCAGTAGATCTATTCACTTTTGAATGAACTGACTACAGCCTCACAACTTCAGATATTAGTTGCATTATTTGCATTCTTACACATAATAAATTGTGAAGAACATGAACTCATGAATTCTCTTTAAGCAACAAAAAAGCCCAAAGTTAAAGCCTGCACTGAGAAGAAGAAAATCCCGGGGTGTTGATTTTAAGTAGAATGAATAATGTTATGTTAATAGGCACTTGCAAGTTGTGTCTGGTCTTCCCTTTATACCTTTGGCTAGTGAGTGCCAGCTGGTGTACAGTGCACAGATTAGACTGTGATGAACAACATTATTCACAAAGATTCCAGTCTTCTCTTTTTCTAATATATGTAGAATTCACCAGGGAATCACTTAAAGAATAATTAAAATTTTAGAAAGATGAAAATCTTACAAGTTTATGCTTTTTTAAGTACTTATGACAGTAGATATAGTAGAAAAAAGTACACTCAGGCATTGATGATTGGGGGAAAAAGCAGATTCAGTGTAGAAGGGGACTTGCAAATTCACAAAATTATGCAGATGGTAGAAAAAAAAAGACTTTATCATCAGAGCTGATAGCTTTCATCAGACAGTTCTGCAAGGAGTGTAAGACATGCTATAACACTGCCCTTGGAGATGTAAATCCCTATATTTACTATGTTGTTGAGCATAATTTGCCTGTCCATAGAGTTTGATTCTTGCCAAAACAACTCCTCCGCTCTTTGTTGCTAGAAGCAAACCACATCTGTCTCTGGATGTCAGTTCGGTCCTTGAGAGTTGTATATAAATGAGGAAGAATAAAAAGCCCTTGCAATACTTAAAAGCAGGCTCTGTTCGTTCAACTAAGAAGTCTGAGAGATGTAATTACAAAGCAGGTGATCGACTACTATGCATGCTGATCTTTAATCAACACATACTCAAACCTAGAAACCCATAGTACAAGAAAACAATTAGTTATTTTAATAGCTAAAGGGAAATCAAATGAAAATATGTTAAGAGCAGCCTGGCAGCTTATTACTGTGCTAGCATTATGTGTCAGTAAAACACACTTTTATTTGAAGCCTATATGATAATTTTAACCAAATCAAATTTTTGAAAAGTTTAAAATATCAGTCACCAACTAGAAACATTTTAAATAAACAGCAGTCTAAATTTTCACTTTATATTCTTTAACTATGTTTCCTGCTTTTTTTGTGAATATTAATTTAGAAGTGTGAAATAATGACATTTTAGCCAGAAAGAGCCTTGGCATTCAGCCATTCTATGTCAGCTAGGTCCATTAAATACAGTTTTCCTTAATTTATACCATCTTGAGATAGGATGAAGTCAGTTCTGTTTTGGATGACAATAAACAACGAGAAGTCAGAGAAAAATGTGACAAAGTTTAAGATTTCCCAGATTTCTTTCCCTTACCATAGACAGCAAGTTAAAACATCCAGGTCTGCTTTGAACACATCATAACTTTATGAACTGGATTCTATATTAGTCTGTATGAACTATGGTTATGCAACTAGATATGTTCAGCAAAGGAAATTATCAAACATATAAAATTTCTGCTTTTACTCAGCTGCAGAATTTCAAGAATTTATATTACAATTTCAGAAGTAAATTTTGTTTGTTTATCCTTTTTGTTGGCTGTTATAGTCTCTTTGACTTTTCATTTCACACTATCAAGTGATAAGTCACAAAAAATAACAGTACCTACCCTACTGTTATGTGCTTAAAATATTAGAAATAAGTTTTTTTAAAAAAGAATAACATATCAGAAAAAATAATATATATATATGGTTCTGTATGAAAAAGTTTTAGAATTATCAGAAAACCAGTTGAAATAGCTAATGCTATATTTTTTCTTAAATGTATAACTTTTGGTCATTCATGGTATAATGGTTTATATTGGCTTGAAGATAAAGCTGTTGTATCATTAAAAAAAAAAAAAAAACAAAAAAACCAAAACAGGAATATGCAATTATAAGGGTGTAGTATGTTTACACCTAATAATACCCTTCACTTCAGCCAGCACTTAAGGTACTGAGTGTTTGGCTACTCTTCTGGAAAGCCTTCTTTCTCTTTGACCCCTTGAGTCCCAAGGTGTATGCAGGCCTGATTTAAGTGATTCCTGCTATGACTGGAGCCTGATAACTCTGATTTTCTCCTGCCTTCTGTGAGAAGGCAAAAAGTCCAGGGAGGATTGAAACCTGCCTGGTGAGATTCTGATTCGATACTTGCTGTATCCTGATCCTTGAGTACAAAGAGCCTGTGAAATAATATTTCACAGATATAAAACATTCTAAATATTTCATAAGCTTCTTTTTATTATTTTGTTTCTTGTGTTATCCATGTCTTACTTCCTGATCTCTTCCCACCCCCCACCCTCCCCTGCCCCTCTGTTCTTGTCTGAAGAAATTTGACAAAGTGAAGAACAAAACCAGAATATTTCAGCAGATCTTGATGAAAATGAGTCTATACTGAGTTTGTTGAAAAGACAAGCAGTTAGAGGAGTGGAGGTTTCGGGTAAAGAAGTGTAATAGAAAGTCTACATTGAGCAAGACAGGATAAAATTATATAGAAAAAAAGCAATATACTTCAATAAGAGGGCTATGCGCAGTACAGGCAGCTAAATGATAGATTATTGTGAGTAAAGGTAAATATACATTTCTGCATTCAGTTATTGAACTGGCTTCAGTAAATATTCACCTCTTGTAACCTCCATGCAGAATAGAAATTGGATTCTGCATGAACAATGAAACTACATTAGTGGACAATATTTTAACTGTTAGTGTCAATAAAAATACACCCATTTTGCTCAAGGAATACATGTTTGACAGGGCAGGTTCCTTGAATGAATTCAATTGTATATAATTTTTTGCTATTTAACATAATTTTCTTTCAGCCCATCCCTTCTGAAGGCCAAGTAAGATTACAGAAATATTTTCCTCTGTAATGTGATATTAAGGAACAATATAATCTCCTACAATTTATTGATGCATTTAATAATAGCTTTCACTGCTAACTGTGTTTATGAATTCCTTAAATGTACTTTTAGGTCCTCATTCAACAAGGTACTTAAAAACAAGCCTACATTTGAGCATAAGTGGTAAAATCAACGGGATGACTTAGTCATTTATATTGTCAGTTCAAGTATCTTGCTGATTTGGAATGTCAAGTGAATTAGAAGCAGATGGCAGCATATATCTCAGTCGGTGGTTAACAGGGAGGGAATCATGTAAACTGCACAGCAGGTTTAAGTTTGGAGAACCTGAATAGTGGCAAAATGGGTTGTCTTGAAAGTTTTCTTTCTGATTTAAGTCAAACTATATTCCCCAACAGAAAGTCTAGATGGGCTGCTGCATTACAGACTTTCATATCTCTAAATCTGTCTGGTGTACGTTGTCATGTAACTTGAAATTTCAGTTCTGGCAAAGAATCATAAAGTAGGTTTTATGCTCCTTCTCCCATATCTGGTGTTTCATGCTACATTTGCCTGCAGATATGTGAATTCATGCTAGGGATCCTTATGTTCCTTGTTGGATATAGAGTGTATGTTTATATTCAAGAACACAAAAATTGCAAATTACAGTATCTCAGTGAATGCTGGGATTTCTAATTAAAAGCAAGATTACAAATAATTGAAAAGGTACTTAAATGTGCTTTAGGAAAAAGGTTGGTAATGGTTTGTTGTTTTCCCATCTCCTTGCGTTTTTGGTATACTACAAGACTAATAATCTCCATTTTGATTTTCCTTATCACTGCTTTTTTTGGCATAGTTAATATTGTTTTTTATCCTATTTTTCCTTCCATCTTCTCTGTGATACTTTTCTTTCTTATCACTTAACATGCAGTAAAACTGAGAAAGCTCTGTCTGAAGATGTTTATAAACACTGGTTTCCTTTAACTATTAATGTTTTGTATACATTACCAAAGTAAAAAAAAAAAATTCACTATAGTGCATATAACTAAAGAGATTATAACCAGCAGAAAAGAGGGGTGAGCTGTTTCATTCATAAGCTGCTTTTGCTTTTTTGCCTTGTTTCTATCTATAAAATTCACCAAGGAGAGCGTGAGTGAGTGTAAACAAAATATTTCTTAGTATTACTATTTTGCACCAAAGGGTCAAATTTCAGGACTAGCTTTAGTTCTTTTCTTTATTGATATGCCATGTTCTTTGCCACACAATTTTAGCAAAGCCATCCCTGCTTACTCAAAAGAGCAGTTTTTTGACAACTATTGGCAGAGAACTGTGGAGGTCTTTTTTCCCCTTTGCTTGGATTTCTTTAAGTTAGATTGAAAGAAAAAAAGAGAGAACCTGAGAACCTTACTGTAAAAGAGTATTTTCTCTCTCTCCTTTTTTTTTTTAATTTTAATTTTTTAAAATTTTTTAATTTTATAGAAATTCTAAACATATTTGTGGGCCATTTTTTTTTCTGGAATGCCTTTTATAAAAGCAAACAAACTGAAACAACAAAAAATCCATAAAAAACCAAAAGCAAAACAAAAAACTTGGCCCCAAGCTGAAAGGGAGACTCACAGCAAGAAGAAAAGGAAATCAAATTTTTGGAAATGTATTTTTTGATTGTTTTAATAGGTAAGCTCTCAGGCTCAAGTCAATTTCACGTATTTCATGCTGACTAAGTAAGTCTTCAGTAATCGTTAATACTTTCTGCAAGATAATTTACAGCTCAAAGGATCTGTGACTTATCAGGAGAAAAAAATAAAAGGACACTCCACTTTCCAATTTCTTTTTTTTTTCTTTTTTAAAAATTTAATTTTTTCAACAGGGAAACTTTATTACACTTCTGACTAACAGTGTTTATACTTGAATCCAAATCTCTTAAAAGAAGGAAAAAAATTATACATTCATTATCTCACAAACTTAAAAAGTGTTGAGCAAAGAGCATAATACAGAAACTTATTTGTGATTATCTCGAGATGTAGTAAAAATGCACCTCTGCCTTAATTAAGGCAAAGAAAAATTAAGGAATGGTGGCAAAAAATCATTAAAAAGACAATTTCACAGGTTAGGATAGGAAAAATGAAACAGGAAAACACTCAAAATTTCCATAGAAATAAAGCAAATAGCTTCTCTCTTAAAATAGAAGTGTTTTTGTGCCCCAGAAAAGAACACAGGGAAAGAAGTTTTTAGGAAACACAGTGATTTTCCTGTTTAAGCCTGGAAGAACCTGAAGGCAAGTGAATGAACTAGAATAAAGATGCTTTTCAACAAGGTAGTCCTAGATACTGTAGGTTGATTTAGTCTAAAATATGTAAGAAAGAGTGTTGACTCTGCCTTTGGGGAAGGTTATCCTAAAGAAGTGAGATGTTTTCTCATATATGCACAGCCCTAGGGCACAGTCAGGTTTGTAGAAGCTGCAAGAGCTTTTTCAATTACATTAACTCTCTATCCTGATTCTGAAACTGAAGAGCAGGTCTGCTAGGATAGGGACAGATGGCCAGCATGAACAGCTCAAGAAAATATAGTCTGGAGAACGAGATTTGCCTTGAGCTTTCTGGGTCATACTCCCATTATTTGTGGTAGGACTTGAATGCCTTTTCCCTTTCCCATTTCTGTGCACTCTCACACATACACATCACAGTATTTAGAAGAGAATTAACTACTTGTGATGAATAAATGTATAGCAAAAGATAATTCACATCAATTATATATTCAATCCTCTTCAACCTGCTGGGAGAGAAGCTCTTGGAATTTACACTTTGCAGTGAGAAGTTAATAGTTAAAAGTACATGCTGTGGTGTATTAAACTATAGTATGACCTTTCTGTGCATTAGCTTCTCCAGAATTCCTGCATGCATCCATGTGTGCATGTTCCCACCCCATAGTACCTCAGAACAATTATGATCTATCTCACCTCTTCTTTGAGCTTTCTCAAAGAAGTTGATGGATAGGCTGCTGTTTAATACTTTGAGACAGGTATTGCAATAAATTTTTTTGATTAACTAAAAATTCAGCGTTGCTGAAAAACCTTTGTCTTGGAAAGCAGGAATTTGGGATGATTGGATGAGAACTCATATTTAAACCAATGAGGGATGGCAAAAGGAGGGCAGTCTGAGTAACTGATGAAGTTATTATTTGCCTGATCAAGCAAGTACCAATTTGCTTAGTGATATGCTGAGACTGCAGGTACTGCTAGGTCAATCTTTTAAACAGAGAAGGGAAATGAAATTAGAACTGAAATTACAGTCAGAGCAAGCATGGACTGTTGAAGGTGTCTTGGTTAAGTGGGATCTAATTTGTTCAGGCTCACTTTAATTACAACCTGAGTACATCCTAAAATAGAATTCGAAACAACAGTATCTATGGACATTAACATACAGAGTCATGAAATATAGGGAAATATCTGCTCATATTTTTAAAAAATATTTTATATATATATTAAAATTAATATATATACTTGTCTGCCTTTTCCTTCAGGAGAGTACTGTAGGAATGGGTGAACATATGAACAGACATTATATTATATATTTTACCCATAATTTCATAGTGACATACTTCTGACTAAGCCCAATTAAAAGAATGTGTCACAAGGCCAAACAGATGAAAATCTAAAGAGAATTTTCCTTTAAGAAATAGGCCAGCTTTAAGTTTGGTTCTCATTGGCAAGGAAAACCTCTGTGACAAAAATATTGTTGAATGGTTGTGCATTGTCTGTGAATAACATAAAAATTGTTCCATGGAAAGTGTGGGACACTGCCTACAAAGAACAATAAAGCATTTGTATCCCTATTGCAATTAAATGGAAAATTGCTACTGCTTCTTGATCTGCTTGGAAATTACTCTGCTAAAAAGACCTGCATTTTTCAGTTCCTCTCCAATATAACACACTGGATGATTGTGTTTGATGACTGTTGTAACTGAATACATAGATCTGCATATCTGTTAGGAAATAAATTACCACTGTGATAGAGATCCCATAAATCAGGACAGCTTCAGACTTCAAAGCTACCCTTTACTGGATTGAGTAAAGTGCCAGGGTTTAGTTTTTAGTAGCTATCAATCATTAGCACTACACCTACAAAACAATTTGTGCCTACAAACTTACCCTAATTTATCTGCCAACATACAATACCATGGAACATAGGAAGTGTATTTAGAAGTGATGGCTGTGACCCTTCACTGCCAAGGTCAAGATGATCAAGCTTGAGAGTTTGTTGATAAGGAAAGTCAGAATTTAAACAGGCCTCCTTCTGTTTTTGTCCTTATTCCTTTTTCATCATTGCATGTGCCATCTCCATCCCCAAAAGAAAATCAAAGAATCACAGATTAATTTATGTTGGAAAAGACCTCTAAGATCACTGAGTCCAACCCTTAACAACGCATTGTTAAGTTCACTATTGAACCATGTCCCTAAGTCCCATGTCTACACATCTTTGAAATACCTCCAGGGATGGCAACCCAACCACTTTGCTGGGCAGCCAGTTCCAATAATTTACAACCCTCTCAATGAAGAATTTTTTTCCTAATATCTAATATAAACCTCCTCTGCTGCAATTTGAGGACATTTCCCCTCCTCCCATCACTTATTACCAACACTCACCTTACTACAGCCTCTTTTCAGGTGGTCCTAGAGAACAGTAAGGTCTCCCTTGAGACTTCTTTTCTCTGGGCTGAAAACTCAGCTCCCTAAGCTGCTCGTCATAAGACTTGTGCTTCCAGACCCTTCACCAACATTCAAGGTCAGGCCTCACCAGTGCTGAGTACAAGTGGATGATCACTGTCCTAGTCCTGCTGGCCACAGTAATAGGTCAGTAAAATGCTGGCCCTGATTACTGTGGCCTCCTTGGTTACCTTGACTGGCTTTTGACCAACACCCAAGTCACTTGTTGGGACCCAAGTACAGGACCTGGTACTTTGCCTTGTTAAAACGCATACAAATGGCCTCAGCCCATTGATCAAACCTGTCTGGATACCTCTGTAGAGCCTTCCTAACCTTCAGCAGATCAACACTCCTACCCAATATGACATCATCTGCAAAGTGATTGAGCATGCCCTTGATCCCATCATCCAGATCATTGTTAAAAATATGAAGCAGAACTGGCCCCATTTCTGAGCCCTGGGGAAAACAGGGGGTGATTTAATCTTCCTTTGACATTCCCATTTTGTAGTCCAAACTCATTCAGGTATCCTTATTCTGCAGTATGTTTCTGGTTCAATAAGATCTCTAAGGGACTAGAGCAAGCAATGGGTGAAGTTCCTTGGAAGTTTGATACTTTTTATGATGATGATGATGATGATGATTTATTACTTCGTTTTTACTATTAATATTAATATTTTAATATTCTCTGTGGTTACCAGTGACAAGTTGTGTCAGAGAAGGTTCAGGTAAGATACTAGAGAAAGGTTTTTTCCCCAGAAGGTGTTTGGGCACTGAAACTTCCCCAGGGAAGTGATCACAGCACCAAACCTGACAGGCTTCAAGAATCATTTGGATGGTGCTCTCAGGTTCATGATGTGACTCTCAGGGCAGTCCTGTGCAGAGCTAAGAGTTGAACTTTGGTGATCTTTGTGGGTCCTTTCCAACTCAGCATATTCTGTGATTCTGTGATTTTGTATTCTTTATAAAGGATCTGCATGACAGGGTTGAAAGAATCCCACTTATGTCAGCCATGTGGATGACAGCAAAATGGGAGATAATATACATACACCAGAAGGAGAGGCCACCATTCAAAGAGACCTAAGGAGGCTGGGAGATTAGGTCAGCAAAAACTGCAAGAAGTTTAACATGGGGAAATCCCAAGAAACAGTAAAGGCAGGAGTCTGACTGTCTCTGGTGCACGTGCAGAAAAAGACCTGGGGATCCTGGTAGACTAAAAAGCTAAATATATGCTATAAAAGCATTCTTACAGCAGTGAAAGCAAACCATATCCTGGGCTACACCAACAAGAGTATAGCCAGCAGATTAAGGGATGTGATTATTCTTCCTAGCAGGTTTTTTTCCCACAGCTGGGACACTGTGGTTGTGGTCCCCACAGTTCAAAAAGCACTAAAAAACTGGATGGGGTCCAGGAGCCACCAAGGACACCATCAAGAAGGCAGGAGGGTGGGAGAATTTTAAATATGAGGGAAAGTTAAAGGAATTAGATTTGTTTAGCCTAGAAAACAGAAGTGTATATGTGGAGGGAGTTATCACATTGTTCCAGTACTTAAAAGGCATAGAGAAGACAGATGTGTTCCCTTTTCAAGATGAGGTGACAGGACAAGAGTATATGATCACAAGCTGTTTCAGGGAAAATTATCTCTGAATATCATTTAAAAAAAATCTTCACAGTGGGAAAAGTTAAACCATGGTTATCCAGAAATGTAATAGTACCTTTCTTGTTGGAAACAGCTTAACGAGTCCTTCGATAAACTAATCTAAGACTCTGTTTTCAACAGGAAGTTGGATAAGATAGTCTTCAGAGGTCCTTTCCAAGCTAGACTTTTCTGATTGTAGGATTCTGGAGTCTTCCTGCTTCTTTTGCAGGACTGTTCTAATATTCTGCCATATACCCTTTCTGCTTGTTCTGCAAAGTTATGCTAGTTTTCCAAGCCATCGTCCAATGCCTGCAGATTTCATGTCTTGCATGTCTTTTCCTTCACCCTACTTGTGTAACTGTGCCACAAGTCTCTGTTGATCTCTTCTCAGTCTTGTACTATTGGTGTTAAAATGCTACAAAATGCTTGCACACTGTTACCAATTGTTCATTTCTATCTGGGTACAAGATAGCAAATATCAATTGCATCTTGTTTAGTATGTATCCATTTTGTGCATGCCCTGCTTTGGGCATACCACTAAACATGCCTGTAATCATTGTAGGACAAAAGGATTTAAAGGCAATAGAAATCTCACAGATTTAAATGCTTTGAAATGCTGCAGCAGATGGTAAGATGGGAAGCAATTAATTTTTTTTGGAGGGGGGTGTTTACAACTCAAAAAGTGCTTGAATTTCAGGATAAAAGTAAAATCACTTTGTGCTGAAATAGCACAACTGTTACTTGAATTTTCCCAGAACTAATAGGTGTGCTTTTTTATTAGGAAGTTAATACATATTTTTTGCCTATATTATTAGGGAAATTGCTAACAACAAAACTCACTGGACTGATAAGTAAAAGACTAGCTATCTGGAAGTACCTTGTGATGACAGGCCCTCATATGAAGAGATTACTTGACTGATGGGCAGGTGAATAAAGGCAACTCATGAGAACCTCTTGACCAGATAGAAACAAAAATGAACCATGACCTACAATGTAGGAGTTATTGACAGACAGCTCTCAGAAGAATTAATACACTGCAACTCAATTAAACCACAATCCTTTTATCTTGTCTTTCTCTCTGCAAGTCCAGGACAAGTGGAAGTCTTCATAAATCTGAAATATTATAGTTCAATTAATATGCACAAGAGCTACAGATTCTGTAATGGGAATAGAGTTAATCTAACACAAATTCCCTTTTGGAGACTGAGAGTAACATTAAAATATTTTTCCCAACTCTCATCCTACTTGTGTTGATTTCTCAGCAGAGTAAGAACATTGATTACAGTGGTGTAAACTGAGCAAAGTTTTTGTTTGTTGTCCTGAACATTTAAAGTATATGGGTTTGATTGTTTTTCTCCATTAGTCAACGGAAATTTAATGTGCAAAGATGAGTAAAGAAAGATGAGTGATTCATTTTACACAGAATTCTTCTGTTAAGCTTATTATAGATCACATAGTTAAACGTCATATTGCTCCCAGTGGTTTTGTCTCATTAGTTACTTGACCACTGTATTAGCCTGGACATTCATATTTGGGGAAAAAAAGTGTTTTAGAGAATTCTGTAAATCCGGACATGCAAAGATCATGAAGAGTGCCTATAATATAAGGGCTGTGTTTTGAATGCATTTCCAATTATTTTATGATGCTTACTATGATAATAGCAGTTTTATTACAGAACTTCTAAAATTCTTGATTGTAAAATTGATTAGAGAGAGGTATGGGTCAGATGGCTTTACCAAACCAACTGCTTTGTCTTTGACAGATGCTATCTGCAACAGATATTTAGTTAAGAGTAAGAGAACAGCAGGACAGAGTACAAATACACAGACACTATCCTGGCTTCCATTAATTTATAGCTCATTGAATTTCTGATTTCAATGATATCTTTTATTTCAAGGCTAAGCAGTTTGCTTTTATTTTCATGAATTTACATAATGGAGCTAATCATTTTTAGAACCCTTATTAATTTTTGGTATCCACATTGTGTCCTAGAAATTGTGCCCTCTGAAGAACAACCTTTTCAATTTTTTATTTTGAAACTTTGACTGAGTTAATCTGCCATTCCTTCATTCTTTTCCTAGATCTGTAACCCAGCAAATGTGATTTTTTTGCACTATTTACAGAAACCCTTCAGCCCCAGAGTGCTTTGTGGGAACAGGTCTGGGCTCTGTAGGGATGTCCTTGTCCCGGTTCAGGTCTGGGTGTCACTGGCTGACCTAGCTGCCTGCAGGTGAGTGGCTCTTACGTTCCCATGTACCATGTCTCCCTGGGGATGTGAGATACTTACAGGGATGTGGGCTGTGCAGAGGAAAGGTATAAAAATAAACTTAAAATGGCCTAAAGCTGACAAGTAAAGGACCCCGTCCATGATCATTAGAGTCCTCTTATTGAAGCCCTCAGACTGAAAGCTCATAATCCTCCTCAAGAGAAAGTGAAACTCTTCACCTAAACATCCAGAGGAATGCCCAAGGGGTGAGCATTAACACCAGGGAAGAATAGTAGGATAGTGAGGAGTTTTTTGCCATCACATTTTAAACTGTTGTATTAGCAAAGCTTGGTTTTATTAATTAACAGTTTGGATCTATCAGACTTGATTTTTTTATTTATTTTTTTTCTTTTTGTTTGTTTTTAATTAACAATGCATTCTTATTTTCAGTTATGTGTTTATCTCCCCTTTGCCTGTAGCAACATATAAGATACTTCACAATCTGATGGTGAGTCTGACTTTGTGCAAGCTACTTTGGACCAGTGAGTTCTGTAAGTTTGGAGAACTTTAATGCATGTTTCATAAGAAGCAGAGAGTTATGTGGAGTTTTTACTTCAAAAATATATTAATGAAAGCTTATGCTTCTAATTCACTTACAATATTGAAAATCTCATCTCTAAATCAAGAGACTTTTCAAGTACTTTAAAGTTTTCATCTGACATTCTTACAGTTTAATGGATTTTAATGGATTTTGAAATTCCTCCTGCTAAGTGAACTATGAAATAGTTTTTACAAATATGCAGAATACTGTCAAAGACCTAAGCAAGAATTTCCTATAAACTCATCAAAAGATAAAGGAACTCAAACACTGAAACAAAAAAAATCCAAACACCCAAACCATCATGGTTTATTACTTATGAAAACAAATATTCTTCTGAAATGTAATGCCATGTTGGGTTTTTTTATATACAGTTCAGCACAAATACAGAAATATGCTCTATTCTGTTCCTTCTGCCTTAAATGATACACTTATGCATTGCATTGAAAATATTTTTGTCTGTGGAGTTGTGGAAAAATGTTTTACTTTCAGATTAAAATTCTGAAAGACTTCCATTTTATAGTGCAAAACTGAAATTATTTTCTTGGCTTCTACATTTGCCTTAGTTTTTTCAGAATTATACTTTTTTTCAGACTTGTGTTTATTCATAGATGCTATAGCTACAGAGGGCCTCCAATACATTAAGTGATACTCATCAATCTAGATGAGAAAAGCTTCTAAGACCAATAAAGGTCTTAGTAACATTAAATATTATTGCACTTTTCTCCAAAGGTATATCAGAAAAAGGGAATAGGAGCAACTAGATAGAGGTCATTTCATGTCATCATATCAGGAACTAAGACTGCACTATGTGCACTTCAGGAGCTGTAATAAGAAGTCATTTGTCTGTCATTGTCTGTCTTTTCCTCTCATATCAACATATGAATAAAACTTTGTAGACTGTGAGTGCAGTCTCCCATATCAATCACTAAAGCAGTAAAATGGAAAAAATCACAGGAATGGCAAAGCTGTAAATGTTCAGGAGCCTTTTTGTTTTCTCTTGTTGCAAACTTATTATTTGCCTTGTCACTGAAATACATTGAAATACAATTACTTATCGCATTCTCTTGAAAGTTCATAATAGACTGCTTTTTGTTTGTTTTTAATGTTCAGCTTTTCTTTAGCTTTCAGTAGAAAAAATGTGCCCTATTTTGTTGTGAATATAGTATAGAATGATTTTTTAGCAATTTTACATTGAGAGTTCCTACAGGAAAGGGAATTACCAGAATAATGATCTTCATAAATCAGAGAACCATGTCAACATATTTTTAGCTCTGTTACAGATTTCATTTAGCCAGCACCATTTCTTCAACAAATTTCAAAAAGACCATGTTTTATAGTGGGAAGGGTCATCTGACAGTGTGGGACAGCTGGTGAAAGGATTTAATCTCCCATTTTTGTTGCCATGTAAGAGCTTACACATCATTTGCATTTCTAGCATGTCATTTCAATTTCTGTCTAAATACCCTAGCACTGTCATATGCAGATAAGAAGGTGGGAAGAGACTGCAGTGCTGTGCCTCCCTGGCAATGAGAATGTCCTCAGTTCAGCTGTAGTTGTGAGACTAATGAGAAATATTCTCAAATCCCCTTCTACTAATTCTGCATATAGCAGAGAGGTATAGCTACACCTACACATATGTACAGGGATGTAAACCCATGGGAAGAAGATCATCACTGTAGCAACAGAGAGATTATGATGGAGATACAAAACTGAAAGATAGGGTCAGCAGCCTCTTTTTCAGATCTGCTGAGGTGTGTAACTATTTCACAAGAGTTGGTATCAGATGGATACAGAATTTGACGTTCCAAACAGGTCCCTGCTCCAATCAGTAGAGCAGTGAACAACTGAGTCATGATGCTGGAGCATGAGTGTGCATTACATGTATTGATTCAGGTTGCAAAGTAAAAATAAAAGAGAAAGACAGGGGGAGAGTCTTCTATTTCTTGCTGTCCTAGAGTCCTTTAGCAGCTGCAAATGATCTCTGATAGAACAAATAATATTTTAGTTAAACATTTTCTGAATGAGTATTGAGAAAATAATATCTTTTGCTTGCTGCTGTTTCAATATGTACTTCAGTGATTGCTTCAGTTCAGTTCCAATTTGAGGAAAACTTGCTTTATTTCAGTTTAGAAGTAACAACTGCTCAATTTTTTAATTTAATAAAATTTCTATTATAATGAAATTTAAAGGAAAGTATTCAGAAATTTTAATTTCCATTTTAAATATATTATATTGTAATTCAACCACTGCAATTCAGAGATTCTGATGTCTCATTTTCTCTATGAGAATTACTTTAATCTGAATTTGGTGTCAAGCTTAGTCTTTATTCCACCTTCAAAGAAGCATTATAAAACTGATAAAAGCACTATTCCAAGCCAGAGGATGTTTCACCCTTTCCTGCTGCTTGGTTTATACTGGCCTTTTACCTAAGGACAGACTTCCTTTTGGACTTTAACTGTGCTTGTTCTGGGATTTCCTTTATTTGAAAAGTCACTGTGACAGACTATTCAAAGACAGTATTTGGATCACGATAGCTACAAAAAATTAAAAACAGATGAAAATTTTGTTTTAAATAAATTCATATTCTTCCGCTGTTTCAGGAGTAGCTTTGCCATCCCTATCAACAAGTATCCTGGAATGTAAAGAAGATTTTAGCTGCCTATCAGCCCAAGCTCCCATTTCCAGCAAGTGATACCAGGAAAGCTATTTTTCCCAGGGCTCAGCTGAGAGCAAAGCAATCTTGAGTGGCACAGTCTCATAGCTCCTGCTTATTTCAGTATTCAGAGGGACCTCAGTTGCATAACTCAGCCTCTTACAGAGGCAAGCATAGAAAAAGAAGAATGAACAGTTAAAGTAGTTCATTACGGATCCAAAGATCTGCATTTCTGTCTACACCACTGTCAAAGAAACTATATGACATTCAGTAACACAAAGGTAGTTTTTAGCTATGTATTACCCATTTGCTGACTGCTCCGTTTGGAAGAACTGATAAATGCAACAGAAATTAATACATTTTAAATACATGAAGGTAGAAAATCAATCTAGAAAGTTAGGTTCTGTATCTTTTACATTTTCTATGTGAATATAGTAAATTCTTTGATTTTACAGTCTCTGTCCCTAATACACCACTCACAAATAACAATTATGTTAAAAATTTTAATCTATTAGATGTACTTCTGTTATATGGATGATCCTTGTAGAAAATGTCATGAAAGAGCTAATAGCTTGGTGTTCAGAGCAGGGGTTGAATACTGTGCAGTAACTGATCCGGCACATAAGAATGGAGTTGAATGTGATTGACTAGCTTGGCCAAGCACAATCCTTCCTCTGCAGGAACAATATCCAATAAGACAGAAAAAAAGTACAGTGCAGTTAAAATATCTAAAAAATTATCATAATGACACACAGAGGGGGATTAAAATATTTCTTTGCAGACAAGCATTCTAGCATTGTCTTGCTCGTGAATGTTTTTGACTTCATGATGACTTGACATCACATAATAAAATCTTGGTGGAAGGGAGTGATAGATGACATACTAAACTAACATTTTTAAACTAACTCCTTTATATATCTCTTTCTTCTGAAGAAAGGTCACTGAATGTTTCAATAATCAAGACTTCATTAGACGTTCCCAATTACCAGAAATTTTTTTTTCAGAAAGAAACAGAGAAAGTCATTAAAATTAAAGCTAGGGAAACAAGTACAAGATCAAAGTAGCCATTTTACATTTATCTGCTGTTGATCTCATTGTTCTTCCTTTTACTTGGTTAGTAATAAGCTTCTTTAGCCTTACTTTAGTCTTTAACTAATACTGTTTTTCAAAAAGTAAACTTTTCTAGAAAGATTTTTAGGGAAAATATTTTGACTTGAAAATACATGAGAAGTGTTCTGCATGCCATACATCTTCAAAACAATATATATTTTGGTAGAAGGTAGCCTTTAGGAAGCGTTTTTCTGAAGAACAGGTCTTCTTTCAATTACTTAGGTTTACTTTATTTCTGAAAGCAATATTGCCCTATGTTTAGTAGGAGAATAAAATGAAAGTGTAAAAAGTATAAAAACTGAAAAGTCCCATTTGGTATGACAACTTTTCCCTGAAGAATGACAAGATACAGGATGTAGTCACAAGACAATAAAGGTAATACTTCAGTTCTTCTGGATGCTGATGTCTTAATGGCTTAAAATAACATTTGAATTATCCTGCTACTATGGTAAGAAAATTATTGTGACTGACAGGGGAAGTATGAGAATTATCCTCCCTCAGGCTATTTGAGAGAATAAATGGTTTCTAACTCTGCCATGATGGACCTCTTCTGGATTGGCCTGAGGAGGAAGGGCTGTATCTGAGCTTTGGTTTCAGGACAGGCACAGGACCTAGTGCCACATCTGTGGTATACTTATAGACATGTAGCCATGCTCCACAGTAGGCATCTGTTTTGCTCAGTAACCACTCAGCAGAAATCTAAAGCTGACCTCTACTGCTGAGGGCTGCTCCTTCCCTCTCCCTCTGAACAGCAAAGAAAGAAGAGAGACTTAATTATTGATCTTATTTCTGAATATGTATGAAGTTTATGTAGGGAACAACCAAAAGAACAGGTAAGATTTGCAAACATTTTCAAAGACACAAGAAAACAACTTCTCCTGTAGTTCGAAACAGCCCAGAGTCTGTGGGCCTGATTGTTTTGTTTTTTCTTCTTTCCTCATGGAAAAAATGAGAAGAGTGGGAAAAGAGCAATATGTTCAGCCTGTATCTTCTTGCATATTGTTCTTGTAAACCAATCAAATAAAAAATCTCCCTGCTATATCCTCAAGGACTCAAGCCAACAGAAAAACCTCTCAGTGGTAACATTAGTAAAGTTCTTTGACTCGTCTCTTGCCTAGAAGAATTTGCACACAACAGAAAGAGGAGGGAATTGATATTCACAGTGTCTCATTGCTGAAACACTTATGAGGTTTGACAGTACGAAACCTTTGTTCTGGAGAAACAAAAACAGAACCAGTCAGGAAGGATATGAGCTTAGCCAGGCAGATGAACCATATGTAAATTCTGGCTAGCAGTCTGGGTCATCCCAGCTGTGCAAATTGAGGGACAAGTTTGTACTGGTTCCTGCCACTGTGCTGTTTCAGATCCTGATTTGATAAGCCTCCTCTCATGAGGGAGAAATGTTTAATTTTAGTTACATTTTATGAGTCTTTAGCATTCTGCTTATGTTAATCATATGGGAGTGAGCAACTAGTTGTCTCTTGGCTGTATTCCCCAAGTTTTCCTCCATGTAATTGTTTTTATATTGTTTTAAATTGTTTAAATTGGGGTTATATTTTATCAAAATCTAGATTGGAAGTAAGAGGTGTTAGGAGAGATGAGAATATAAAAAGTCACATCCCAAAGGAAGGAAATGCTGTCGCTAGAGAGGGAAAAGGCACCAGATGTTTTTATTTGAGAGAAATAAAAAAAAAAAAGCAGCTTGCAATGTATGACCCAGCAGAAATGAAGAAAAGGTGATAAAAAATACTGTTTGGATGTCATGCAAAATTCTCTTTTAATTTTTTTTTATTTAGGTGGTAGATTTTTGTATTATTTGGGTCTTCATAGCAATATAGCTATCTGTTTACCTCACTGCTTATTTTCATCTGAATTATACACAGCCAAATGTTTGCATTGCTGATGATAGTCTTCTATTTCTACAGTGAAATTGTGTCACTTCAGAACTATTACTCAAAGATTCCTGTTTGTCCTCTCTGACTTCAGAATAAAATCTTTGTTCTAAAACATGTTTTCTATGGGAGGTTTATTAATTTTGCATTGAAAGTTATGTTCCTGTTGGTTACACTGGTAAGGAATTATGGAGTTGATCACAAAATAGGTGAAGGGATAGACCCGATTCCCTTAGCTTTCAGTTTTATTGTTTCTAGGCCAATATTGACAACAAACCGTGATCCTCCAATAGGCATAGTCTTTCTTTCCTTTGGTAAATACTGTCTGGAACAGAAAAAATCCAGGACACACCACATATGACACACCATACGATGACTGTTCTGAAAATGCTTGCATATTTTTCATAAACATGGAGC
The DNA here is from genome assembly GCA_038380795.1 of Pyrocephalus nanus. NCBI lineage: Eukaryota > Metazoa > Chordata > Aves > Passeriformes > Tyrannidae > Pyrocephalus > Pyrocephalus nanus. The sequence continues at coordinate 35,305,805 of CM076261.1, forward strand.
GCAAATCACCCTCATGTCTAAAACCTATTAAAAAGTTGGTCTATGCTATAGAGAAAATGGACAGATGCATGAAAAAGCAGAAGTAGGAGGATACTGTCTGAGAATGTGAGTGGAAAAATTTTCCCTATACTGTCAAAGAATTAAGTCAGTTTCTCTCTATATGGGTAGGCATGTGTGCATTTGTACAGACAATTTTTATGTAAAATTATGAAATGTTAGCCCATTAAACTTTTGCAGTACTTCTTAAGTCAGTTTGAAATGCAGAATTTCTTCTCTAGGTAAACAACAGTCTTACTAGAACAGATGCAAAAAATAGTAAACAAATCATGCAAGGGATTTTTAAATGAGCAAATCATTGCTCCTTTGTTTCATGCATTTCTTGATTTAGCACCATATAATAGTCACACATGCATTTTTAGTTGAAGTCCTTTAGCAAGTGCAACATTGATGCAATAGATGTCCAAAAGAAAAATGAACACCAAGAGCAAAATTGCCTGTCCTTACTCTGGTTTTTCAGAAGACTCAGGGGATTAGCCACTAACATGGACTGCAGATGGCCATTTTGGGATGAAGCAGGGCAGTGGTGTGCCTTTATTCATGCTGGTATACAAGCTTTTGATTCATAACTAACCACAACATCTCATAAAGGCTGAAGGGAATGAATTAACAGAAGAAAGAAAGGGAGCTTTAAACATTCTCATGCTTTTTTTTTTTTTTTTTTTTTCCCCTGCTTTGGAGACAGTTTTGTGCAAGTTTAGAGTTGATTCTATTTTCAATGTCTTCTTAAAGTGTTTTGATTCCAACTAAGCATTTTTCATAATGTCATTCCAAACAACGTTATTATTCAGATGACTCTCTCATGCATGAACAAAGTAGTTCAAATGGCTTGTAAATATATTAGCAGGGCAAATATGTATTAACTTGCTGCCTTAGGTTATGAGGCTTCTTTTAAAGGAAGATAATATTTGTGTAGAGTGAATAGCTTTATTGAATTATAACATATAATGCAACATTACATGCTGTCAATAAATGACATTGTGTTTCTGTAATGGTTGTATTTGAGGAGAGACACCATAATCACAGAAAAGCAGCTACTTAGAGTAGAAGTTCTGGAAACTTTATCAAATCTGTCTTTTTTTTTTTTATTATTCCACCCCCAGAGTGATGACTGAAAACAGAACTCCTTTTTACCAACACCATTTTATTCTAGTAACCTGGTTTTCAGTAAATTTAGGTGCAAAATCTAAGAAATGTTTTATTCTCTTGTACACTAAAACTGATGTTAAACCCCTCAAGATCTGAAATAAACTTTGCAATTTTTTGTTTTAGTCGTTAGTCAGTAGCTGTAGCTGGACAGTAATGATTAAGCAATTGCATTGTGAACATTCCCAGATTCAAATGGAGGGAAGAACTGTGCACACAGACTAATTAACATGAGAAGCAAGAGACATAACTAGCAAATAGGAGTTTGAGTACTAATTAATAAATAATTGCATAATATCATAATCTGTAAAGCTGTAATGCTGATGCTTTAGTTTGTAAAATGTATAAATAGTGTAAAGTTTTGATGATCATGGAGCCAGCCTTTCATAGGTTACCATCCAGCTCCCTACTTTGCACAAACTAGAATAAAAAATTGAAATATCTCGCCTCAGTGTGTTCACTGGTGTTACACACCAGGTAACAAGTCCAGGACAGCAAAAAGTTAAACTCAATGGCTCTTCATCCATTATTTGTTACTGAAGAACACATAGAAGTTAGAATTTCCATTCAGTTCAGACTTTTCATACGAACAGTCTTCGTTGCCAGTTTACAATATTAACTTCACAAATTTCAACTTTTGCATCCAGATGCTTACAAGATGAAAATGAAAAGACTGCAATTTGCACAATTTTTTTGGCCAAAACTAATGATGCTTTAAAAATATAAATTTACAACTACATTTCTTCACTGTACCAATCACTTCAGAAAACTCAGATCTACAGTGGTGAGCAGAACTAACTAGTCTTTCTGGATACAGTGATAAAATTGATGATCTCATTCTAACTATTCCATATCACATACACTTATTTAAAAGGGAAAAAGCAAAACAAACATTCATGACGTATTTTGAGATCTGTTGAGGATGTTACCATTTGATTTCACAGGTTCAACAGGATATATATATTAGATAAACAGGCCAACAGTGACTTTTCCACATATGGCACTTTTGACAGTACTGCAATGCTGCAGGGTTGGCAGATGGAGCAATTATATATTTTCTAGCAAGGAAGTAACCTTTAAAGTAAGACTCTAATGTAACATAAGAGATGGTATGATTTAAGAAATGTCTGCTTGAGTTCTCACTAGGTAATAACTTTCAGTATTTTATCTGTTGGACTATTGAGATTACTTTCCTCTAATTAATAGATCTATAAAGCAGTCCTCTTGCATTCCACTACTACATATGTGAATATATCCGAGTTGAGTTGTTTGATGAACAACAAATTAAGTTGGTTTGGTTTGTGGTGGTGTTGTGTTTTTTTTGTTTTTTTTTTTTTTTTTTTTTTTTTTTTTTTTTTTTTGTTTTTTTTTTTTTTTTTTGTTTGTTTGTTTTTTGGTTTTTGTTTTTTGTTTTTTTTTTTTAATTGAGACATTATATGGCTTCATTTTGCCACTGAGAAATCAGAAAATCCCTAAAAATTAAGTTGATGTGCTGTTTTTGATTTGTTTCTTTTGTTCTCTTTGTATAATTTTTGGTTTAAGTACATTCTCATAAATGGTAAAAGCATGCATAATTTAAAGAATATATTCAAATCAAAGCTATGTTGAACAATCCTCTCTATTATGGATCTGTGTTTTCATATTCTAGCCTGTACCTTCCAGAATTTTTTCACCAAGAGTTTCGTTTACTGAGATGTTTTTAAAAATACACTGGAGCTTTGTCCTTCATTGAATGTACCTCAGCCTTCAACCTGATAGCTTGTGTTTCTCAGTTTAATGATGTGGTCCAACCAGACAAAAACAAAGAAAAGAATGCTACTGTGAATTTATGAATGTGAATTGATCTTTATGCAACATCTTACCTTTTCATTTAACTTGTAGTTACAAGGATACTACAAATAAAGTAGTTGGTGGATTTATATTCAAGTTATGTCTCATGGCTTGTTTGGTCATGACATACAAGTATCTGCAGCTAACCTCGGATATGCTACTATTAAAAATTAGCTAATGCATAAATAAATGTTCTTGGACAATATACTTAACTCAAAAAAAAGAAGATGCAAGTTATTTAGAATCAGGCATTCATATTTTTTTCCTGACCATTATGTATAGTAGACCTCTGCTAGCAAGAGACTAGTATTATGGCTTCTTGAAACTCACTGTTAGTTTAATATATCTATTAACAGCCGGTGTAGCAATTCACCGGCATGAAAACAGCAATAAGGTTTTAATAAGAACTTTACATAACATAGTGTACATAATAAATCTTTTTCATGTCAAATTCAGAATTTAAAAATGTGGTGGTAAAAATGCAGGATTCCTTCTACTACATATCAGGAAGAAACCAGGCAAAATATCACTCTTAATGAGGAGTCATAGCTTCCTTTATCCTGTGTTGGTAGTTATATATCTTTACCCTCGGATTTATTCTGAATACAGTCAGTGATACACCACAGAAATTATTATTCTTTGACTTTTTTTTTTTAGTTTTCACTCTTAAATTACGTGGATTAGAAGTGCTGACAAATGAGAATGTAATGAAAACGAATGTATATAATGTCAGTGATTATATCTGCTTCCATTACTCCTCTTATTCTCCCTCTCTATTTGTCTTGTCTATATGAATCAGTGGAGAGAGGGAAGACGGGTTTTTCTTCTCTGAGGACAGTTGTCAACTTTATATTCTGCCCTTAGTTTTAAAGACATGAGGTGGCGCCATCTGTGTTGCTTCATGTAGAGGCCAAATCTCTGTTGGTAAGAAGAATGAGGTTTATCTCTCTGCAAGAGCTAGAGGCATAAGGGTCTGTAGCAGTCTACTGTGGGACTTGAAGAGTAAGTGTTGGAAACCTCCTAGTCTCTTTTCCAAAATATTCAGTTCTCAACCTGATTTTCCTGATTATTATCACGTCCCTTGTTTAAGCATCAGACTGTACAATTGAATGATTCTTTTGCTTTTTTAACAATTTTTAACAATTTTTTTTCTTTCTCTATTTCCTCTTTTTCCTCTTTTTCTACCTCAATATGAACAGAATAGTAGAGACTAGGAAATTTCTGCCGTGAGGCATATAAACTGAGTAGTTATGATTATTTTTGTTATTAACTTCCAATAAACTATTTAATAAAATCACAGAATTGTTCAGGTTTAAAGGGATCTCTTGAGATCATCTAGTCCAGCATTTTCGTACCTGAGGAGAATCAGCTACAGCAGATTGTTAGAGACTGTGTTTAGTTGGGTTTTGAATATCTCCAACAATGGAGACTCCACAACCTCTCCAGTGTCCTGTTCTATAGTTTGACCACCCTCACAGTAAAAAAAAAAGCAGGCAGATGGAATTTCATGTTCTTCAGTTCATGCTCATTGACTCTTGTCCTGTCATTGGATATAACTGCAAAAAGTCCATCTCTCTCATCTTCATCCTATCCCGCCATGTATTTATAGACATCAATACAATCCTGACAAGACCTTCTTTACCAGCCTGAACAGTCCCAGTTATCTGTGCCCTTTACTGTGCAAAGATACAAGAAAATGCAAAGCTGACTCCTCTGAACTGGATAGGTTTAAATGTCACTGAAGCAAACACTTATAACTATGACAATAACTATTCAACTGGAGCAATTTGCAGTGTTGAATAATTTATTTTAAATCAATGAATTTGTCCTGGAAAGGGACTTGGCTACTCATAAGATACATGGAACAATGAAGATCTTAATTTCAACATGTTTAACATTTAATGCCTTGCTGAAGTAAAATTTTCCATAGCTGTTGAAACCTGGCTTTTCAAAATTTGGCCACTTGCACTTTCTAAGTGTGACTATGAAAAAATACATAAAAAAAATTATAGAAAAAAAAATTGAAACCTCAAACCAATCAACACTGACACAAATTTGACACTCACTTTATTTCTTCTCTTCCCATTCTCCTCTGAATTCTCATTTTGTTCTTCTCCTATGTGTTGTACTAATACTACTTAACCCATGCCAAAGAGGTACATTTGATTTGATATTTATAAGACTGTCATGGGAAATGTATTTCACCATTCTTTTAAAAAATAATAAGAAAATTTAACAATAATAACCTTTGATATCACTTTGATATGTCTGTGATGCGTCTTGACATCAGAAGCAGCACTTCCACGTTGTGTGTCCAAAAATATGTCTGTCCAGAACAGAAGATCCCATAGGCCATAGATGATCAGTGTGTGAGAGAACACATCAGATACTTTGAATCCTTGATAAATTAAGTAGTAAAATGATCCCATGGAGTAGACCTACCAACAGATGCTTTTTTCCTCTTTTCAGAATTATTAATTAGTAAAGTGAAAATGAAATAGTTTTCTAAGAAGATTAGTTTATGGGTGTGGTATGCACTTTATAGCTGAAAGCTGTACATGCTTGTTGGAGTTTACAGCTCTTAAAAAGCACTACTAGTGCTTCCACATGATTTTGTTAATTTTAAATTACATTAGTCTCTATAAGAATTATACTTGTTTGTATTATTTTATTTCAAAGAGATGGAGGAAAGTACATACATTTAAATCAGAACCTTGTCTTTTTTTAAGTCATTGCTCCTTGAATAAATATTCTCTGCTTTAATAGCATAGTTATATATTTCCATGAGAGTGATAAAATTACATCAGTTTAGCTCACACACCTCCTGTGTTATCAGAAGTTTCTGTGAGACACTTACCTTTTTAACTGCTTCCAAAAATGACAGAGTACCATATAAAAGGCTTGTCTTAGGAAACCATAACTACAGAGTGGTTGAAATAAATTCAGACAGGTTAAGTATTACATACATTTTCTTGGAAGATGGCAGCAGTAAGAAAGAACTTGCTTTCTACTCTTTCGGGTTTTGTTGTTGCTTCCCTATTAGAAGCAAGCTTAAAGAAGCAGAAAATGTTATTTTATAGGTATCATATAAATAGAGAGCTCATCTGTTAAGTCAGAAAAGCCCTTATTAGTGTGGCGGCTCCATAGCCTGGGTGCATACATATGCCATATCATATGACAGGGCACTGCTTGCTGTACAGCCTTCAGACATATGTCATTTCGTATAACCAAACACATAGGGCTAGTTCAAACAATGCCTTCTGACAATAGGTATGTATTCAGGGAAATAGCTATTATCATAGTGCACAAATACTGTTATATTTGTGACTGGTGTCGACAAGGAGAGAACTTTTTTGCCTGTAGTATTTCCATAGCTCCTTTAAAAAATGTCATATTTTTACCTCTGATTGTTGAGAAGTGTTAGGATATGTTAGGATGTCTTAGGATATGTTATGCCTTCAGAGATGCAGTAACTTTCCAACTTGAAGTACTGGGTGGTGGGGCATGGGTGGTAGAGCGGAAGAGGTACTACAAATGATTTTATGGTTTCCCATTTCAATTCAATAAGAACAAACACCTGAACAGTTGTTTGTGGTTTTTTTGACTCTCAAGCAACATGAGGTTTAAATCTTGTTAATTAAGTTCTATTGGATACATATATGCATTATATTCCTTTCTTCAATTATGTTGGTATTACAGCCATGATAAACTGATGCAATGTTTTTGTTTTTAACTGTGTTTTTACCCTGAAGCTTCTTGTTCACACAGAGTGGTACACTGTTAACTGTATTGATAACTGTCCTTTACTGTCAGTTTGACTGTTGTTGGTTTTGTTCGTTTGTTTTAGGGATTTTTGTACAGTTGTGTTTTTTTTTCTCAGCATGCTACTACTGTTTTATGATATGAAAAAAGGGAATTTTCCTTTTACTGTCATTGTCTTGAACAAGAAAAAAAGAATCAATTATTTTGTTTGGGGCTCTTTTGCATGAGAGAACTATGAATCTTGTGTGCTGTTTCTTTCTTATTTTAGCCACAGATATCAGTCTTACTTTCTTGAATTTTAAGGGATTTATTTCTTATCTCTTTCAAATTTTTGAAACACAAACTTTAGCCCCTTATTTCTCTACCTGGATGGTAAAAAGAAAAGTTTATTTACCTTTCTTTTTTATGGAGGTTTATGGAAAGATTTTGTGAGCTGCTATGTAGATATGTGTAAATTAAATTTAAGTAAAACAAGTTTGAAGAGATATTTGGACTGAAGAATTAACACACACTTTAATATATTTTCTATTCTCCTAAATTGAATTTATTATTGCTAATAATAAAAAAGTTTTAAATATAAATTTAATTGCTCTTTATTTCCCTTTTGTAATCAACATATTTTTATCTACGATAAATTTTACCTATGATAAATTTTCCTTATAAAATCATTATCAGTTTCTCCTATCTGCTTTTAAAAAACAGTGACAGAAAAGAAATATTGTGAATGTAATTAGAATATGAAAAAAAAAGAAGAAACTGTGGTACATAGATGTTGTTACTCCTAACCTGTGAGAGTGATATAGCTATTTGAGGGAATGTAACTAAAACTGAAACTACGAAGCAACATAAAATAAACAGTTTGGTGAATAAGACAGTAATATATAGGAAATTACAATACAAGTCTATACGAAATGGAAAAAAAAAAAAGAATAAACACTGTCCTAAATTCTGTCTTAAGTTAGACATGAAACATTAATTTCTGTATCATTAGCCTAAAAATGACAAATCCACAGAAAATTAACCTTTTTTTTTTTTTTTTCACAACTCATATTCCTTTGGTATTTATAAACCTTTATTGGTATTTGAACAACTGAGAAGAACATTTCTATATATGACAAAACGTTAAACCTGTTCTCATTTAAATATATTTATGCAGGCAAAGATAATAAAAATTAAGGTGTGTTTTTTTTTTTTTTTTTAATTCCAGCAGATTTTAACATTTTTGCTTGTGTCCTAACAAAGCAACTATCCAGGTAAACAGATATTGATATTTAAGTAATGAAATCCTGTTGAAATATTATGTAGGAACAACATAAGAAACAACAAGGAAAATTTCCCATGTGTATTGAGAAACTGATAATGACTAATTAAATAATGACTAATTAATTAAACAATTGTGATGAAGTGAAATTATTAAAACTAATAAAATGTTAACCTTGATATTTTTAGATTTAAGTTTGTGTGCTCACAGAGGATTATAATTAAAGGACCTTTCATTTAGGGGACTTTATGAGGATCGGTACACACAATTTTTTCTGTAAGTGCAATGCTCAGGTTTTAGTTAGTTACTGTAGCTATTTAATCAAAGTATCTTTTAAAGCATTATCAGTAAAAACAAAGTAGGTACACATGTACTCGAAAGAACTGTCATTCTTTAAATGAGTTAGGGTGGTATTTTTCTGGTTGACATCAGTTTGCTGCAATTCCTTTATGCTCATGGAGCTGAATGTCTTCATTCCCAATTAGAACTTGACAAAAACAAAGAAAAAAATCTTTTTTTTGTTTATCAATTACAAATATATCCAAACTATCCTCACTCTTGGCCTTTTTTTTTGTTTGTTTTGGTTTTTGTTTTGTTTTGTTTTGTTTTGTTATTATTGTTTTGGTAATTCGGTTGTTTGTCTTTTCCTTTCAAAACATGTTAATTTTTTACTGAACTTGACTTCTCTTTTCATGCAATGAATCACTTCTTCAGGCCACTTAAAAACACAGCCTCAAAACAGAAATATTAAAACAATTTTATCTTACAAACACACTGTCAAAAGGATGAATGTGATAACTCTGATCGCTTTGCATTACTTTGTATGGCTTTGGTATCTGGTACTGGTTTTTGGGAATAGAAGGAGAAAGGGGAATATATTCTGTGTAACAATAGACAAACTCTTTACTGTAACAGGTATAAAAGTTTGGGTTCATTCTATTGTTCTGCAAAGATTCAAATCATGTCACAGGAACCTCACCTTATAAAATAATTTTAGAAGAAAACAGTGTAAGCTACATTTCAATAAGAAAGATGGGGAAAGACAATGTAATACAGAGATAATTAGGTGAGTATATGGACTTCCAATATTTTGATACACAAATCTGCATGGGAAAAATCTTGGAAATGTTAAACTTTAATAATATGTTATTTTTTTCACAATCATTTTCCACAATTTATGCAATTTCCTTACCATCAATGAAACTCAAATATATTTAATCTCATTTTAGACTTTCAGGTGTTTTTTCACTGGATTTAACTCGAATTCTGTTATTGTCAGAAGAGGGGGTGACACGGTTCATCTGGTTAGAAAGTTGACCTTCTTTTTCCTTACTCTTCATGTCATCAAATCTTCAGAAATTTGAAAAATCTTTGTTGCCACATAAGAAGTTAATATTTGGTTTTATATTTATGTGTGTATTTTTCTCACAAAGTTTTAGGCAATTTGTTTTAATGATTAAGAGATGTGTCTTCAGGGGAGTATACCTGCTGCAATCAGGAAAAGCTATAAAAAATAAACTGGTGAGAACTCATAAAGGACAATTAAATTATCCAGTGATGGAGTTTTGAAGATGAAACTGTATTTTAAAGAACATCAGAGATGCATTATAATCAATGAAGGTTATAAGTGTAAATATTTCCTCTTGATTCTATAATACCTTAATGTTATTTTCATAACTTTTAAATGAAAAAAAAACAACAAGCCACTTTTGTTTTAATGGCATGGCTTGTTGTTTGTAAGTAAAATACTCATTTGAGGAAACTTTATCCTTTCATTATAGAGGAAAATCAAGAATCATTTGCCAATTATAAAATGTAGATGCCAGACTTACCACTATCTAACTTAAATTATGGTTTTCTGTAAACACCTCCTCTAGCACCAGAACAAGCAAACTTTGAAAATGAGAGTCCGGAAACATCCGTGGGGGCAGATGTACAATCTAATTACCCATGATTAACCTGAGATACTGCTAATATTAAGCTTCAATTCACAGAAATGCAAGTGAAGTAAACAGCTTTTCTCTACCGATGAGCTAGAATTAAAGCACTGGCTACCTTCTGCTCTGTGGCTTGCAGGTGTTTCTACAATACGCTGGTACATAAATACCTGTGTTGCCATGTCTGTGCCAGTGAAAGCAAGGGCGAAGTATGATGCTGAACCAGTGTCATCTACCTTTCTTATCAATGTGTGGTTGATGTCTAAAATTTGTTTCATATTATAAACAGGAAACACAAGTACTGTACATATTTGTTGGTGAAAATCTGACTCAGATTTGCTCTGTTGCAGAGTCTTTTGAAGTGTCAGTTCATATTCTTAAACTTAATAAATTTCCCTTTTAGATTATACAAAGTCAAAAGATTATAATGGCAAAAAGAGCAAGGAGAAGGGTTTAAAAAAGTCAGTGGGAGATGAAAGGAAAGGTCGCAAAGTATGAGAGCAATCCATGGATGTTGCTGCCTTTGCTCCCAAAGCCCAGCATATCCTTCGTCCTTTTACCTGGCCATTCTGTCAGCTTTCAAACACTTATCTGCAATATCTGAGTTGATTATTGTTACTATAACTGAGATTTTAACTTGAATTGTAAACTTGCTTTAAGTTTGAAGAGGGGTAGAAAGGTTATTAAACTCTCTTAAGGTTCTCACTATGTGGAGTGCATAGATACTAGTGAAGCAGAAGAGAAGACAATATTGTCACAAAAAAAAGGTGAGAAATATAAAATAAAATTCTTCAGAAAGGTAAGGAATGTATTAATATTTATTAGAGGAGTTACATGAAATAGATGCCTAAGAAATCAAACAGAAAAAAATTATGAAACCAGTTTGCAGAAAGAGCTAAGTGCAGGAATATAGCTTTCCTCTTAAAAAGGCAAACTATGTCATCTAAATGTTGTATTATCTGAACAGCTGAGTATTCCAAAATGCTACCAAAATTTGTGGTTAAAAAAGCTCAGACACTGAATAACTTTATGAAGATAAAGGCCATGCAATACCACATTGAGGTAATTTTATTTCAGACCATCTTCTCCTACTTCCGTATTTGGATAATCCAAAATTTAGGTACTTCTTTATAGAGCAATTTCTTTCAGATAACTGTTTAAAATATGATTATAATGGTCATTTTCAAACAATATGAATAAATATTTACCCATCTTTCATCATATTGTCATGTAATTTTCTCTCTTTAGTGAACAGCAAAAAAATAGAATGCTTGAGGGGAAAAAGAATACCTTTGTGTAAAAAAAAAAAAAAGATGTTTTGTTTGTGTGACATTTTATTAGAATTACGATGGGCATCAAGGTGTGATCTTCTATAGCCTGTGCAGGATGGACCAGAGAATCTGTAATTTTGTAGCTGTTTCTTAGGAGGTCTGGGTGATATTTCAGATGGTACTTACTTAGTCTGAGTGGTCTTCAGTCTCAAGGTTTGTGGGTTTCTGTTATAAACTGACTACATGTTGTCATTCAGATCTGTACCATTCAGTGCTCTGGATTTGGTAAGAATATTACGCATACAAACATGAGATCTAAAACCTAGAGGGAAACAGTTAAGCTGAAATTAAGCTAAACTTCAGGCATAAAATATATTGCTCATTTGACATTCAATTGTTCTGTTCCAAAAGTAAGATGAGCAAAATGAAAATAAATTTGATAGGTCTACTCCAAATTAAACAATATTGAAAATATTAAAAATAAAATATAAGCAAGTTTCCATGGCTAAAGCTTACAGTCATTACTATCCATACTATGTTACTGTTGTTTTCCATATTTGTTAGTAAATACTATTAACAATTAAATCCAACTAAAATCAGAATAACTTTATAACGCAAAATTATCAGAAATGGAAAACATTTATCCTGCACTAATGCTAATGCTAAATCTCTCAGTATTTTTGAGGTAGGTAGCCTGTTAGGCAACAATTTACACTTATCTATAGGACAGCAATAAACCTGAGAAATTAAGATAAAGTATTATGCCAGTAACATAATGTACAACATAGTGTGAAATTTTTTAATGAAATCATCTCAACTGAAAATACAGCTGTTCTTCATCTTCCATGATATTATTTATTCCTAATACACATAATTATTGTTATTATTTTCATGCAGATATTAACAATACTAAATTAAATACTGAAACTTAAAATCCATTAACTAAAATAAAAGGAAGTTTTAATAAGCATTCCAAGGTAGGCAATAGAGGCTGGTACCAGTAGTAGTTTCCCTTAACTAAATGGCTTTTTACTATTAAAAAGAATGAAAATTACCTTGAAGACAGTGTGACATAGGTTGTTCTCTTGTGAAACTTAGGACAGTGGTATCTTAAAAAGCTCAGAAATAGCATCAGTATTTCTGAAATGATACAATTTAAAGACAGGAAAGTGATCACAGTCTGAAGAGTTGAAGTATTACAATTTTTTATGCGTGTACATCCTGTATATTTTGTATGTACATCTAACCCTGGATGTACATACAGATTGGGGAACGAGACAGTAGTGAGCAACCCCACAGAAAGGGACCTGGAAGGAAGAGTTTAGGAATACAGTTTGGTCTTGCCAAAAGAAAATCAGAGATAAGAAGGCAAAACTTGAACTTGATTTTGCCGCTTCTGTGAGGATAACAAAAAGTCTTTCTATAGATTCATCAATAGCAAAAGGAAGGACAAGCAAAACCTCCATTCTTTATTGAACCTGGGTGGGAAAGCAATTATCAAAGATGAAGACAAGGCTGAAGTATTTAACACCTTCTATACCTCAGTCTTCAACAGTAAAACAGGTTGTCCTGAGGACAGACGGCTTCTGGAGCTTGTAAACAGAGATAAGAAGGTGAATATCCCCCCTGTAATCCAGAAGGAAATAGTTAGAGACCTGCTGAGCCACTTGGATCCTCACAAGTCCATGGGATCAGATGGGATTCATCCTAGGGTCATGAGGGAGCTGGTAGAAGAGCTTGCCAAGCTTCTCTGCATCATTTACCAACAGTCCTGGCTCACTGGGGAGGTCCCAGATGATTGGCACATGTTGTGCCCATCCACAAAAAGGGCTGCAAGGAGGACCCGGGAAACTCCAGGCCTGTCAGCCTGACCTCAGTGCCTGGCAAGTTTATGGAGCAGATCATCCTGAGTGCAATCACACAGGACCTACAGGATGGACAAGGGATCAGAGCCAGCCAGCACGGGTTTAGGAAGGGCAGGTCCTGTCTGACCAACCTGATCTCCTTTTAGGATGAGGTGACCCTCCTGGTGGATGAGGGGAAGGTTGTGGATGTGTCTATCTGGACTTCAACAAAGCCTTTGACACTGTCTCCCACAGCATACTCCTGGAAAAGCTGGCAGCCCATGGCTTGGACAGGGCACTCTGTGCTGGGTTAGGAACTGGCTGGAGGGCTGGGCCCAGAGAGTGCTGGTGAACGGGGCTGCATCCAGCTGGTGACTGGTCACCAGTGGTGTCCCCCAGGGATCAGTGCTGGGCCAAGTTCTGTTTAACATCTTTATCAATGATTTAGATGAGGGGATTGAGTCCACCATTAGTAAATTTGCAGATGATACCAAGTTGGGAGGGAGTGCTGATCAGCTGGAAGGCAGAAGGGCTCTGCAGAGGGACCTGGATAGGCTGGAGAGTTGGGCTGTTTCCAGCGGGATGAAGTTCAACAAGGCCAAGTGCCAGGTCCTGCACTTTGGCCACAACAACCCCCTGCAGAGCTACAGGCTGGGCACAGAGTGGCTGGAGAGCAGCCAGGCAGAAAGGGATCTGGAGTTGCTGATTGACAGGAAGCTGAACATAAGCCAGCAGTGTGCCCAGGTGGCCAAGGAGGCCAATGGCATTCAGGAACCTGAATTCAGGACCTGATTCAGGAACACAAATCCTATGAGGAGAGGCTAAGGGAGATGGGGTTGTATAGCCTGGAGAAGAGAAGGCTCAGGGGAGACCTCATTACTCTTTACAACTCCCTGAAAGGAGGTTGCAGCCAGGTGGGGGTTGGTCTCTTTTCCCAGGCAGCTATCGGTAAGACAAAAGGTCATGGTCTTAAGCTCTGCTAGGGGAGGTTTAGGTTAGATATTAGGAAGAAATTCTTTACAGAGAGGATAATCAGGCACTGGAATGGGCTGCCCAGGGAGGTGTTGGATTCTCTGTCCCTGTTGATATATTAAGACTGGATCTGGCACTTAGTGCCATAGTCTAGTAACTATGGTGGTAGTGGATCAAGGGTTGGACTTGATGATCTCAGAGGTCCTTTCCAACGCATCTGATTCTATGATTCTGTGATCTTTCCTCTGTGGTGACCAGTGACAGAGGGAATGGCCTGAAGTTGTGTCAGAGGAGGTTTAAGCTGTATAATAGAAAAAGGTTCTTCACTCAGAGAGTAATTGGGTACTGGAACAGGCTCCCCAGGGAACTGGTCACAGCATCAAGCCTAACAGACAGAGTTCAAGAGGCATTTGGACAATGCTCTCAGCCACATGGTGTGACTCTTGAGGCTTATCCTGTGAAGGGCCAAGCTGGACTTCAATGGTCCTTGTGGCTCCCTTCCCATTCAACATATTCTATGGTTATATGATTCTATGATTTTGGAAACAGAGCTAAAACGGGCTGCTAAGTCTACCACTCTCTACTCCCCTTTGGAAATTCCTTCCTCTTTCACATCTGGCTTTCAGTGTTTAAAATTGCAATGTCGATACTTCTACACCTTCAGCAGTGAGACAAGCACAAACTGTAAGTAAAATGGGTTAAAAATTTTGCAATAAGAATTATTTTGACAATAAATTGTGTTTGTAATAGAACAAAGTGTTTTCATTCAACCTCTACATAGGTGAAAATTACAGGATTTGGCAGTTTGCTAGTGTTTCATTTTTTTTATGTAGGATAGCACTGCCATTCAAAATTTGCCTTTGGAGCATTGCAATTTCTAAGTTAATGATCTTTTGATTTTTTTTTAATTCAAAATTGGTGCTTCATTCCCTACAGTTTTATACTGAATCTCATGGTGAGTAGTTGGAAGACTGTTAAAACAGATTTTGTCTTGTGTCTTATGGTATTCACAGGTTTTAATGCATATCTTTATATTATCAACAAATAACCTTTTCCAGTTAGCAGTTCTCACATTTATTGTTTTGTTTTTTCAGACCTCCTTGTCCTTTACCTTATTTGTGTAAGGTAAAAGAACACTATCTTTATCACTGTTCCACTTAGCTCATCAATGTTACAATTCCAGACATTCAAGAAAAGGCTTTGTTATTTTTTCAGGTGCTTTTATGTTAAATCCCAGAAAGGAAGACAGTGCTGACCGAATAGAAAATAATAGATTCAAAATAAAACTAAGCATTTTTACAAAGAAATGTATAACATTTAACTTGAAATGGAATGAAAGGCACATAAAAATTATGCAGCCCCAGTGACATCCAGAGGATCATCCAAGATGCTTTATTTACATATTTTTTGTCCTTGCAAAAATATTCCCTCTATTTAGACAAGAACATTTAAAAAGTTGCATCCAAAAACTATATGAAAAGGGGTTATAAAGTCTAACTTACCGATGACTAAGCAGTCTGTTTTCAAAGCTAGATATCTGACTATCAACAGTCACAAATACTATGTTATGCTAAAGGATTTGTTTGTAAAGCCAAAGCTCAGCCAAAATACCTTGATTTCAGGGTTTTCTGATACTGTTTTGTGTAACTAAAGTTGTTTAACAGTAATTTGACTGGCAATATGACAATGTTATACCTCAGTGGAGACTTCTTAATTTTTTATTCTCTACTGAAGAAAGAAGGTTTATAAGGAGTTTGAGATAAAAGTGTCATTGGCTACTGAAATGTCTTTTAAAAGTCTGTTAACTCCTCACAAGGCTTCCTTTTTTCTTAGCCAACAGCTGGCTGTACTCCACCAAATATTTATATCCACCTTTCTGTTCAGTCTCCTGTTCTTCAGAAGCTGTGGGCCCTATTCCTAGGAAGTCACTTTATCATCAACTTGCCATCACTTTGGCACTTCCATAAAAGCAAATGTCAGTATAACAGTAGTAAGTGGGCATTTAGCTAACTAAAATTGCTTAGACGGTAAAATGAAATGTATGCATAAAATAAGTAATCTGTGAAATGAACTGAAGCTCAGCAAACTTCAAGGCAGTGGGGGATTTGGTCAAAGGAGTACATGCTTAAGCTGTGTTCCCCCAATTCCTTCAGAACAAGGGGCAAATACTGAAAGGAATATGAAGACTGGCCTGATTAATATACAGGTTAGAGGCTGGTGGTATAGGTGGAAATTTTTTTTTGATCATTGGGTGGTTTACACAGCACCAACAGCAACTGACAGATGAGGTCCACCTGTCTCAGACAGGAAAACATGAGATGGCAGGGCTAATTGAGAGGGCTTTAAACTAGGTTTTAAGGGGGAAAGGGATACAACTAGGCCTACTGGAGAGGAGCCTAGGGGCAACATGCCAGGGTTGGAGCTGAAATTGATAGCCCAGCTGAAGTGCATCAACACCAATGCACATAGCATGGGCAGTAAACACTAGGGACTGGAAGCCATTGTGCAATAAGAAACTGTGACGTATTAGTTGCTAGCACAGACAGGTGGTGGGATGACTTTCACAATTAGAGTACTGCAAGGGAAGGCTATAAACACTTTAGAAGAGATAGGCAAAGCAGGAGAGGTGGTGGGATAACCCTGTGTGTTAGGGAGTGTTTTGATCATATTGAAGTGAAAGATGAGGATGACAAAGTTGAGTGGCTGCAGGTAAAGATCAGGGGGAAGGCTAGCAAGGTGGATGTCCTGTCTGTTACAGACCACCTAACCAGGAAGAATAGGTAGATGACACATTCTGCAGAAGGTTGGCAGAAGTCTCACAATCACCAGCCTTTGTACTCATGGGAGACTTCGACTCAACAGATAACTTGCTGGAAAAACAATAGGGCAGAGAAGGAGCAGTCTAGGAGGTTCCTGGAGCATGCGAAAGATAACTACCTGACACAGCTGGTAAATGACCCTACCAGGGGTGGTGGTACCCTGGTAAGTCTGTTGTTTGTGAACAGAGAAGGACTCATGGGTGATGTGGTGGTTGGAGGCTGTCTTGGGCATAGTGAACATGAAAGGCTAAAGTTTTCTACTCTGGGTGAAGTTAGGTGGGGCACCAACAGAGCTTGGACCATCTTGGACTTCTAGCAGGCAGACTTGGACCTGTTTAGGAGATTGATTGATAGACTCCCATGGGATTCAGTCTTGAAGGGCAAAGGAGTCCAGGAAGGATAGACATACTTTAGGAAGGAAATCATGAATATACAGGAACAGGCTTTCCCCAAGTACCATAAAGCAAGTCAGCAGTAAAGAAGAATGGCCTGGTTAACAGAGAACTTAGGCTGGAACTTAGGCCAAAAAAGACTGTATCGTCTCTGGAAGGAAGGACAGGCAACTTGGGGGGACTAGAAGGATATTGTGAGGTTATTTATGGAGTGAATTAAAGGAGCCGAAGCCAAACTGGAACTTAGTTTGGCTGCTGCTCTAATAGCAAAATAAGTTTCTACAGATAAGTTTCAAACAAAATAAGTTTCTACAAATACAGCAAAAGGGCAGTGAGGAGGTGTCTCTGTCCTTTGGTGCATGCAGAGGGTAGCATAGTGCCAGGGGATGAGGAAAAGGCAGAGGTACTTAATGCCTTCTTTGCCTCAGTCTTTAATGCCAAGACCAGTTTTCCTCAGGATATCCAGCTCCCAGAGCTGGAAGTTAGTCGTGGGGAGCCTCTATAATCCAGGAGGAAATGGTTAGATACTTGCTATGCCAATTAGACACCCACATGTCTATTGCTCCAGATCAGAGTACTCACCCAAGAGTAGTGAGGGAGCTGGCAAAAGAGCTTGCCAAGCCACTTCCAACCATTTCCCAGCAGTCCTGGTTAACCAGAGAAGACCCAGTTGACTGGAAATTAGAAAATGTAACAACAATCTACAAAAAGGGTCAGAAGGATTATTTGGGTAACTACAGGCCTGGCAGCTTGACCTCAGTACAAGGGAAGGTCATGGAACAATTCATCCTGAGAGCCATCACACAGCACGTGCAGGACAACCAGGGGATCAGGCCCAACAAACCTGGGTTTATGAAAGGCAGGCCCTGCTGGACAAACTTGATCTCTTCCTACAGCAAAGGGACCCACTTAGGGGATGAGAAAATGATGGACTAAATGATCCTGAAGGTCTCTTCCAACCTTGAAGATTCTGTAAATCTGTGAAATATGATGAGCCTTCTGATCAGTTGTCTACAATCAATGCAGAAGTGTCTACAGGAATTGCATAAGTGCACCCATGGAAGATTACCTGTCTTTCTGGTGTTGCCTCTATACCAGTTCTGATCCATGGCATTTTTTTTTCAGGAGTGCCTTTCTTTTGTTACTCAATAACACCACAATCTAGTGACTAGAAGAAGACCTTGGGAAATTGATCATATTGTATAAGCATCAGGTTATAGCTTGCAAATTAATCTTCCTTTCCAAATATTTTTGAGGATGAGACTACCCTTTTTAAAGATAAGAATGCAGTGCAATTCCACTTTGAATCTAATTTTTAAGGGGAGGCACCAAAACAGGAGAAAGCATTCCCTGATTTAGAATCTGTTTTGTAAATGGCAAAGAATATACAGCATTATACATAACAGTATTCAAGAAATAAAAATGTTAGAAATGTAAAACCTCAATATATTAAATAGCTGACATCTAAATATATCATGAAATACTTAAAATTGCTGCATCTGAGCACCTATAGAGGCTAGTTCAGATTCAAAGAGTTACTTTGAGAATATAGATTCTGAAGATAATTGTTTAAAAACAAAACTAGACAATACAGGTGCCTTTAAAAAGTTTATGCAGGACATACAATCCTTGCAATTCTTCTGACAGTAATAGTTTGTGTCCAATATTTATATTGGCATATTATTTATTAGTATGGAGTGCTGCTTAATGTAGAGGTATTTTGTTTCCTATTATTAATTCTGATAGCATAATCAGGAGTAATCTATCTGTACTAAGCATTCCACACAAAACACAACTCAAGAGAGACAAAATATGAAGGAAGGGATTACACCACAGTGTTGGAGTTGTATCTTAATTGTAGATGACTCCTGAGGCTGCAGTGCTACAAGAACAGACAGAAATTAATACCTCTGGTAATATAAGAAAAAATGCTGACATTTTCTATTTGGAATTAAAACTTTGCAAAATTATGCTTTTAGCTTTAACAACCAGTTGAATTGAATTTAGAAGTCACTAGCGTGCAACAAGGAGCCTAGTTTTGTTTTTTGTAAGTTTTTATAGAGAAGTGAGTGCATTTCCTGTGAAAATCTAACCATAGGGGCAATAAATCGAGCTATTAAGAATATTATTATTCCTTCATTAAATTTCACGGTTTGTTATTGTCCAATGAACTGCAGTTTTTAAAGAGATAGATATTGCAGGAAGGTTTCTAAATAAAACGGGGGTGGGGGGGAATTGAATAAGAGAGATTTGCTGCTTAAGAATTCTTTGATTATAACTTGATATTAAAATAAAAGAAAACAAGAACCTAATCCAAAACAACAAAGAACAGTTGAAATATATTTATATAGTTAAAAAAATATTGAGATAACTTCAATGTCAGCCAAAGGATATGTGAATATTTATTTAAAGAGTTGACAAAAGGGCAGATGATTAGGACAGACAGAAGCTAAACACACAGTAACAGAAACACCGGCTAGATCAATTTTAAGAAAACTAAGATACTTCTTTTATTGTAAAAATTAGAGAAATGTAATGATCATAATTATTACTATTTGAAGTATCATGTGAAAATATATTAACACTTACTTTTCAACATTTAAATTCTTTTTAATGAATTAAATGTTATTAACTGAAAATAAGTCAGAAGGAGCACTGTGTGTGATGTTAATGGTGCATATTCTCTTAGGAGTCACTTAATAATTTCAACTGTTACAGATGTTTCACTTGAGAGTTCTAAGTAGCCTCTAGTGTCAATGTCAGAAAATGCTGAACGTGATAGATGTTTGCCCAGGATTTTTTAAAAGAAATTTCATTATTACTTGTTTAAGTACTTTCTGTCAAACTGATAGATGAAAAAAATTACTACTTTAAAAAAACCCAAACAAACAAACAACAAACCAAACTTCTGAGTACTTAAAAATATTTTTAAATATTCCTTTTATTCCTCTAAATAGGAAGACCTATACTATCACCTTACCTTTTGCAGTACAATTGCACGATAGCAGGTCTTGACAGTTTTGTAGTCTGAAAATTTGGTGATTAACTGAGAAAAAGGGTGATACAGCCAACACAGTTAATGAATTATTCTTAATAGCATCTATATTAAAGAAGTACATGTTTTACTATTAAACTTCAAGCAGAAAAGATATAGGAGCACAATTCTGGTTTCTACAATGATGGCTGGAAAGTTTTGTTGCACTGAGCAAATAAAATCCAACTTCAAGTATGACAAAAATTCTCACCTTTCACTACTTTTATCAGTTTATTTACTATTCCTATCTACCAAAATACAGATATTCTCTAAAATATATTACTGAAAAAGCACCACTCATCCTCTTTGCAAAACATCTCTCCACAGTCTTACTAGATGTAAGTCTTAAAGTCTATGTTTTATGTTGTCATCACAGAAGTTTTGTGTTGTCCTCCAGTTGTAATAGTGAAAGAGGGTCAGTTACAAATGTAGTTACTGAAAACAGTAACAGTAACTGAAAACAGCAGATTCTAAAGTTGCCCCCAACAAGTTATTTATTCCCTTAACTAATATAAATGTCATCATTTATAAGTTTATTTTCTTCATCTATGCTATACAGTTCCCACAAACTGGGGCAGTAAAACCTTTAATCATTCAATCTCCTGAGTTATTAAAAATATGATATGCGTGTTCTGTACTGGTTTTGTGTGTTGTAGTTTGTGAGGTTTGTGAGTTTACAAGCATGGAAGCATTCAATCTCATCATTATGATTCTCCTGTCCCTATTTCATGAGGTTTATTATATTCCTGTACATGGTTGCAATTTCAGTGATATAAAGCCAAATTCTTACTGATGTCATAAAAGGAAATCTAAGTGCATGAACATAAAGCAAGAATGACTCATTAAAACTTATGCAGCTGGAGTAATCCATTATTCAAGATTGCCTATTTCCCTTGTAAAACAGATGACTGGCCACTGGAAGAGAATTGTTTCCTCAGAATGTAAGGCTTAACTGGATAGAATAGGCTGTGGTAAATACCTAGAATATTTGCAGAGCAATAGAAAGCCAGATCAAATTGTTCAACTATTGCATCTTTGCCCCTAGCAGATCTGACCCTGCTGTATTATCCTAAGTATACAATAAAGATTACATTTTTGAATTTTTACATTACATTTTTACATTGAATTACATTTTTACATTTTTGAATGCAATAGTGATTAAAGCATTTTGAGATCCAAGCTTCTACTCAGCTTTTTTCTCATTTTTTTTTGTTAGGAATATTTCCTCAGTTGTTTCATTTGAAGAATAGGACAAGAATTTTCAAATAATTCATAAAATCATAATAATAATTTCATATCTGTAAAACAAGAAGAGAAATTATCAACTTTTTATTACTCCTCATGAAGGAAAATTCTTCTCCCTTTAGCAATCTTTTCAGCCAACTCTCTCCCAGATTCAACAGCAGGTTGTTGGTAGAGGGATGAAGTTCCGAAGGTAAGTGCAGATGGATTATTCTTAAATGAATTCTAGCTATTTTGATAGCAAAAATGATGAAGTAATCACCCCCATTTTACAAACAGTATGGTTAAATGACTTGCTAGGACCATTCTTTTTCCTTTTTCAGCCCCACCTACATACCTGTTCCTCACCCCAATGAAGTGTCCCACCCCATGTGCTTCTTGTCTCATACTGAGAAACCACTATTTTTTTTCTATAATGCTATTGTTCCTTTAAAATTATATTATTTTCCTTTTTTTTTAATTTCGGATTTATTTTCTTCTGCTGTCTTTGTAAGAGTACCACACAACTTACGGGGTTTTTTTATACTGAGGATATATGTACAAGTACTTCATCCTGAAATAACACTGAACTTCTCCTACCAGGTCAAGTTTGATTCATTATGTGTGTAAAATGGCAAATAAGGAATATTTATGTTACACTTTGGATTAGTAGCAGAGTAAAAAACTTTAACTGCAACCAAATCTTCAAAACAATCCCTGTTCCCACTGCATCTCACTTCTTTTAATTTCTCTTTCAGTTTTACTACAACTACATTGTATTCATATTATTATTAATAAATTTAGTGGTTTTCTAGATGCTTCTGTAAAATAACTTTAGGTATATGAATTAATCAATGTGCCAGCAAGATAGACAAATAATCTTCATATTTTATAGATGAGAATTCTGAATAGCAGAGGAACAGATTTCACTCAAAAAATACTCACAAAATTTGGGAAAAAATTTGAAATTAACCCCTCTACATTGATGATCTTCCAGTCCAACAATGCAGCTGATGAATATGCTGTAATCTCCTTCATTTTTACTCTACCTGACTTTACCTGAACCTCTTAAGTCGTCCTTTCATTTACAGAATTGTTTGAGGCTGGAAAGGACTTTTCAAAGTTATTTTGCTTAAGCCCCGCCTCTGATCTGGTAAGGCCATCTAGAGAGAATTGCCTAGGACTATGTCCAGATGGCTTTTAAATATCTCCACAGCCTCTCAGGGTAACCTGCACCAGTGTTCATTCACCCCCAATAGATAAAAATTTTCATCTTTGTTCACGCAGAACCTCTTGTGTTTCAGTTTGTGTCCATTGCCTCTGATTGTAACAGTGGGCATAATTTTCTTGCTGTGTTTACAATCCACAGAGTAACAGATCTAGATAATTTCTGCTGCAATGAAAGTGCTCATAATACCCAGTGAGGTTGTATTTTCTTACTGCTGGTCTAAATTTGATCCAATATCTCCAGGAGAATCCCTTTGCTGATTTATAATCTGCACTAGGGAAGCTAGTCATTCTATTAAGAAATTCAGATATCAAAGGAAAGACAAATATTCCTTAAATTAATTCCGTGGACTGTATAAAAAAAAAAAAACAAACCCAAAACATTCTTTTTGTTGTCTATGGTTAGCTTACAAATGTAAAGTAATAGGCAAATTTAATACACATGCATATTACAGCACCTAAAATAAATGTCAATGCCTTTGAAAAATACTTGGGGAAAAAAAATCATCTTCATTGATGTTACAGCAGATGGGTTTCTGCAAAAGATAAGAGCTCAGTTGGAAGCAGACCAGAGGCTATTTTTGACATCCTTGTTAGAGGGACAGATGATGCCACAGTAACTCTTTAACTAAAATTCACTTAGCCTTCAGTGATGTTTAGTAAAAATCAATTTGGAGTTCAAATGAGTTCAATGAATGTATTTTATATATGTGTTCAAGGTTAGAATTTTAAGTCTTCCTTTTGTATTGTGAGTTTTCTATTAAAATTTATATAATTCAGTAGTGAAGGATTTAATACTTGAGGTGGATGTTGACTCTTGTACAAATATTTACCAGAAAAAATCAAGTTCGCTGTCTTGAAATTAACGTGGTTAATCTTAATGAAAAATTAGTCAGAAATAAATCACAATTTTGCTAGCTTTACTATAGTAAGGTTTCATTTATAATAGATGAGTTTCTTAAGGAAAATGTTTATTTGTAACAGAAAACAGGGAGCAAGTAAGCAAGTATGGTAGCTTCTTTAATATATTATGGCTGTCTCACGAGCCTTATTAGGATATTATATCTGAATTACATAGGTTTACAGGTTATCCACATTCTGAGTGGGAAAAGGGATTTGACAACTGATTTTTTTTTTATTGAGTCATAGAAGAGTGTATTTTCTCATAGATAGCTTAAGATAGTTTTTACATGAAAGCTTCACATATTTGGGGTTATAATGTTATTTGATGTTATTCATCGATTAAGACTTTTTCTATGATAGTGTAAGTTCTTATTAATCTCTTTAATTTTGGGGCAGTATGTGTAAGAAAAATATGAGCAGAGGCTACTAGGTTTCAGTCAGGACATCCGAGATATGCCATAAAATTTTAAACTGAAATGTTCATAGTCTAGAGATTTTGGCATAATGCTAGAAGTACTGAGGAAAGCGGGAAAGTAGTCTTTTCTTTCAAGCTATTCCAAGTCAATGAAGCTTCACCTATGAGCCTAAAGAAAATTGTTTGAGTTTTTAAGTGAGCTTATTTTGACTGTTTTATCATATGAAGAGAGGAGATTTACTCAAACCCTTAGTGTTTGATCAGTCTGTCAGAGCCCCAGGAAAGGCAATACCCTTCTGCCCAATCTGTCAACGTCCCAGTATGGGCATCCTTCACCACACAGTCACAAGATCAGAGGACTGTTCAACTGACCTATTCAGGGTCACACTCCAAACAGAGAGACTCCCTCCTGGCTCTCTACACTTTTACCTACTGCCAGCAACTTTACCTACTGTTGGCACCTGTGAAGGACTCACATTAACAGTTTACAGAATAACACTCAATAACACGGAATAACAGTTTACAGAATAAATTATGACAGGTACTGCTGGTGAAAGTATCTGACAGCAAAAGTACATTCAAAGCAATATGCTAATTCAAAGCACTGTACATACAAGCTCTTATCCTCAATTAAAGCTGGCTTGAGATAATCATTCAGCAGTCATAGAGTTCCTATCCCATAGGCATCCCTGTGGTAGAGAAGACAGGTTCAACCCATCAAATGATCCCAAAAATTATGATGTAGTATTCCCTACCTTCTCCCCATTATAAATCACTTTTATACTACTTTACGTTAAGGTGGAGCTTCAGTGACTTTAGTCGTACATCTTACTCAGTGAGGGGTGTTCATATCTTGGGGGCATTTATCTCAGTATAATACCTGAGATAACTTTTGCATGGAACAATGGGTTGGTCCAAGGAGAGTGATTTCACCATGGTTGCTGATTCAGCAGCAGGACATCTTCCTTTATCTCCCTTGGTTTTTGGCTGCTGTGAGGCTCACCAGCTAAAAAGTCACACTAAGTTTCTTCCTCTGCAAAGGTGTCTTCATCTGCTCTACCCTTTGTTTAGTCTCCTCTCAGATTGTATTTTGTGGGGGAGATTGAATATGCTAACTGCTCTTCTGAGAAGAGCACAGAGCCGTGGTTCATATGTGCAGGGAGAAGACATGAAAGATCAAAACTCAGTTAGAGTTGAAACTGGACAGAGTTGCTTCAGATAACAAGAAGGGCTTTTCAAAGTATGTTTATAGTACTGAAATTGTTAGGGACAAGCCCTATCAAGTGAAAGTTCACAAGTCCATGTGTCCTGACAGGATTCATCCCAGAGTTCTGAAGGAGCTCCCATTTGTTTGTCAGGATTCCTCTCAATCACCTAACGAAATCTTGTGAGTCTGAGATGGCCCCTGCTGATGCGAAGCTCACCAGTGGGATTCCAGTCTACTAAAAAGGTGTGTGGGAAGACCCGAGAAACTGGAAAAAATTATGGTGAAGATAACACTGGTTACTAATGAAAGGCATTTGAAAAATAAGGTATTCATCAGGCACAGTCAACACAGCTGACAAAATGAAAGTCCTGTTTCATTAATTTGATGTCCTTCTGGGATAAGGTCAGCCACCTAATGATGATGAGTGGTGGATGCAATTTTCCTGAATTTTAACAAGGCTTTTGATAACCATCTCTCACAGCATCCTTCTGGACAACCTGTCCAAGTGTGGGTTCACAGTGCACAGGGTGAAGAACTGGATGAAGTGCAGGGCTCAAACAGCTGCAGTGAATGGGGTTACATCTGGCTGGTAACCAGTGATGTTCCTCAGGATGCATTTCTAGGGCCAGTCCCGTTCAACGTATTTATCAGTGATGTGTATGCAGCAGTTGAATGCACCATTAGCAAGTTTTCTGATGATCCCGAACTGGGAGTTGCTGTAGACTCTCCTGAGGGACAGGAGGCCTTGCAGAGGGATGTAGATAGATTGGAGCTTTGGGCTACAATTAATGGGAAGAAATTTAACAAGTCCAAAAGCCAAATTGGGGATGTGCTGATGCCAGGCTGGGATGTGGACCTTCATGTGGACCCAATTTAGCATAGTCCATCAGGGCAGGATAGTGGGAGGCAGATACTGGCCCTGCTGGAGTGTAACTGGCTCTGGGGCTGACAGCCCCTGTGACCATGCACAGGGTCTTAGGCCATGGGCGGAGATATAGGGAGCCACAGAGGGATGGACACGAACATGAAGAGCTTACAGCACACTCAGTGCTGTGACACTGAATTTAGTCAGAAAGTACTGTGTAAAACAAATTATAGCTAAAAATCTCTAAGTTTACATCATGCTGCTTTACCATTCTGTGTAAGAAGCAATGAGCTTTTATGACCAAATTTTTCTGTAAGTACATTCTTGAAATTTTATATTGCACGTGCAATACCACTGCTTCCCTTAGTTCTTTCAGAACATCAAGGGTTGTTTCATTGCATTTCCTTTAAAAAGAATCTAAGCTTTAAGCTTTATTCAGTAGTAGCTTTTACTTAGTTTTTCACATGTCATGTGTACATTTTTTTTGTGCTAGGATATCTGGAAAGTGAAATATGACAGTAGGTGACATCTCTGATAGTTATAGTTGACTCACTTTCATAAAATGTTGCATAAGAAATGTCAAGAACTTGCTACTTAAGCTACAGATCAGCTACTGTAAGAAACTGTTTCATGAGTTCTAATAACTAATAAAAAGTAATGTTAAATCCCTTTAAAAGATCTTACCAAATGTAATTGGAAAAAGCATTTCTTAGAATAAATATAGAACAAATTAAATAAGAGAATTGCAAACTGGGCTCATAATGATAGAAACATACAAGGTAAATATTATAGAACAAACAGAGGGTGTTTACTTTAACACTTGATCTAAAAAAAAGAAGGGGGGGAAGTGCTAGCATTATTTACACAACTCCTAGTTTCAGAAGGATGCATTAATGATGCATTACTTTTCACCTGTGAAAAGCATTTTTCTAAAAAATGCTCAGAACTATTTTTTTCTTTTTTAATATGGTCGGTTATTCTTCCCTTTCACAAAATTTCATAGTATTAAGTCCATCTTTCCTTGCAGATATTATGGAAAAAATATGTAAAGGAGAAAGTAAACTTACATACTACTATAAGATGTGAGACTTCCTCTAGTGATTTTTTTGAAATACATTTATTTGTGATTAACACTATACAAATACATATTGTTTATTTATTATATTCAGGTTAACATAAGTAAACACCAAGTAAAATTTCTTGGGTGATTTTTTAACTTACACATCTACAGCAAAGTGGTCTAAGGGAAGAGAGCCCTGAAGCCATATTCATTCATGTGACAAGCAAGTAAAATCAACAAAGCTTTGTGAAAACCTACATAAATAGCTTTTTTTTTTTCCTTATTTAACAAGTAAAATCCAGAATCCTATTGGTAACAGTGAGGTTCACTGCAGTAAATAAATGAAGGAGCAAAATTATTAAAGGACTCTGGAGATCCACAGTAGCAACCTGATTTTAATTGTATAAATTAACTCTACAAAATGAAGTTGAGGTTTTGCAGTAAACTAAAGCTGATAAAAACTTTATGAGGCAAAGAAGGGGTTTTAAACAAACGAATCTCCATCAAGGACCTGAAACCTGTGTTTACTAGATAAGAACACACTTTTTTCAGAAGCAGTGATAGAAAAGGTGTGAGAAAATAACTGAAAAGGAAGAACAAGAAAATTAATTCAACTGGTAATTGAAAGAGGTAACACTGCTCCCCATGCAATTCACACCTTTACTAACAGTAAACCTCAAGTTTATGCACTGTTTAAATTACATATACTCCTTCAAAGAAAAGGTTTAGCTTGGAAAGCAGTGGCACTTAACAGAGCTGGGTCAGTTTCATTCCAACAAATAATATTTGGACAAGTAATAGTATTCACAAAATGCTTTTAAGTCTACAATACCAAAATGTGTACTGCAGATATTTTCTACCTGTTAGCATGCACTATTTCTGATTATTCATACACTTTCTAAAGTGCTCAACCAATTTAAAGGACCAACAGAATATCCTGTAAAAAACCCACACATATATTTTAAGTAAAGGTAACTCTAAATAGCTGCAGTAGTCATCACAGTTAGTTGCTGAATGGTATACTGGGTATGTTTCCCCAAAGCAAGAGAAATTTGCAACTAAATCTGCAAATATAGTTCAGGTTCATTTGCTTCAGTATTCTGTCCAGTCATGAATTTTTAAGTAGGGGCCTTAAGAAATAAGACTTACAATATTTCTAAATTTAATTCTAATGAAAAGTCCTTTTTGTAGAATAAATTATAAATCAATACATAGCTTCCATACTTCTGAATTTTTGTCTGAATAAGAAAAAAGAGTAGATATTTTCTAAACACAGCCAATCAGGATGTATTTTTGCGATTGTCTGCATCGTTAATGCTTCTGTTTGAAAGTCCACAGAAACAGTTCCTTTCAGATATTAACCTAAGTCTACAAGCAGGTGCAGATGCACTAGCATTTCAACAGTGCAGAGTCCCAAAATTAATCATTTTATAAGTGTTACACTCCCAGTGCTACATACTTGAAAACAAGAGCATTTTTCACTTTGAGTTCTGCTAAGAGAAACAAAATACACATATAATGCTGCTGAAGTGTGTGTGCACCCAGAAGAAAGTAATAAGCCAAAATCTACTTTTAATACACAAGCAGACAGCAGTTCATGACCCGTTAGAATTCAAGCAGAGATAGGTCAAGTAAATGGAAGAGAAATCTCTAGAAGTAATGACATGTATGGAACTATTTTCTGCTCAGAAAATCCTCTGAGCTGCAAATAGCCAGAGTTTGGAGTACTAAGGAGGGGGTGAGGACACTATCCTTTTATGATTGCTCTTTTTTTCATACCTTCTTAGGCACCATTTTTACCTCCACTGAAAGGGTAGTACTCCACAAAATACTGAGTAATATTTTTCTGTCCATATATAGTTGTTCTTATGCTGTCATACAAATTAGGAGGATATTATGCAAAAGTTATGTGAATTTGTCATGGCTAGTTTAGTTTATCATGGTAGAGCACTAGTTTTTTTAAGATTGAGGTAATTTTTTTTAAAGACGTGAAATGTTCCAAATGCTTCAAAATCCACACACGGTTAATTTGTCTGGAAATGCATTCTGCCTTGAAGTAGTTTGAGAAGGGTGATAGGCAAGGCTGAAGGCAACTCTGCGTCATCCAGGAGACTGAGTGTTTAGAGTGGTAGCTGATCACTGAGATACTAATAACCAATGCTCTGTCCTTCTGCTTGTTGAACTCAGCAATCACTTCTTGCTCCTCTTTTCTTACTCTCTCCCTTTCTGATGCTGATCACTGAGCTCTGCATGAGAACAAACATTTCAAGGATCAATCATGAAAAAAGAAGAGTGGATAGGGAGAAAAAAATAGGCGTGCTCACCGAACGCAGCAGTTGGAAACACACATCCCTTCCCTTTCGGGATGATTAATTCCTCTGGCCACAATGCCTCCCAGCCATCTTTGCCCTTGTATTGAACTCATCTAGCATTTATTTATCCGGTGCTCCTACCTGCACTTACTTGCTGAGACACAGAACGGTCTGGAAGGAAATTTGCTCAGGCTTCCTGTCTCTCTGCTCTAATTCTGGTCTGTCCTCAGAACGCACTGACATTTGAAGATTAGATAGAAGCTTTTACAGTTAGCATGCAGGCCTCATATTGCAAATCCAAACTATTTACTGTCAAAAAAATCCAGACAAACTGAAAGAGAATGTGGCAGAAGATAAATTGATGTTCTAAGACTCATATAATATAGCAATGAGATAGTAAGGCTACATGTTTGATTATAAGTTATTACAGGTCATATGTGTTCTCCTAGAACAAATAAAAAGGAATGTCTAGCTTAAGCTTCTATCAAGATGGGAAAAATAAAGCATGAGTATTTGCTCTGTGAAAAAACCTGTTTGTACATTTAAATAATATGTAGGCAGATTCACATGTTTCTGCAATGTTGAACTCTGTGAATCAGGACCACAAAAGAAATTCTGATGCAAAATTGTGTACCATGTAACAAATAGAAAATGGACTTGCAAGATGCTGCTCCCTTTTGTTCTTTGCTAATGGATTGTAATTAAACAGTAGTGTTTACATGAATTAACTTTTTGTCTTGGTGCTCTGAGTCTCCTTTTTATTTTTTCCCACTGCAAAGCCTTTATATCATGCCTTATAAAAATAGGATACTAGGTTATACTATAGGTCAAAAAATTATTTTAAAATTTCAGAGCTTCAATAGTCCCTTTCTTTCTTTTCCTCTTCTTGACAGATTAATTCATATACAATCCCACAGACAATCATTCACTTGTCTGTCATTAATACTTTAGCTAGTCTAGAAATAGTAAAAGTTAATTGTGGGACTTGCTGCATGGGAACTGAAAACTGAAAAGCTGTACAGTTCTACATATTTCTGAGATCCCTTTAAATATATGAATTGCATTCATCTAGTAAATTGTGTAAATTTGTGTAGTGTAATGAGCCATAAGCTAAGTTTTTCCACCAAGTAAACAGCTGAGTGAGCTTAAATATTGCTAATATTTCTTCTCTTTGTAGGAAAAGATATTTAAACAGAGACAAAATAAATTCTAAGAAAATATACTTCAGTAATAACACTAGAATAAGTCTTTTTTTAATTTCTTTTTTTATTTCTTTAAAAATGAAAATCAGTATCAGAGGTGAATGAAATACTTTCTGATACCTCAGAAAACACAGGAAATAATTATTTTTTTTTCTGCTTGTTTACAAATATTCCGGAAAAGTTTGCACACAGTGTCTCTTTGGTGTACTTCGAGATTTTGAAAATAGGAAAAAATTTGTGCCAGAGATTTTGCAGTGAAATAGGTGTTCCTGACTACAAGGCCGGAATCAGATCCAAAAAAACATTCCAGAATATCACTAAAAGTTGCTTTCTTGAAAAAAAATATATGCGTAAAAATAATCTGCTTTCTTGATTGTTAGTTGTGAAGTAACTTTCTGACAAATGATAAAGAGGTGAAAAGTTTAGACATGGGCCTACAAACTCATCTTACTTATTGATGTAAGAAGTTCTGTTCACACTAGTGGTGAAAGGCATTTATGTCCCTGATTCTTAGCTTCCCACAGAGAGGAGAGGTAAACCACACTGATGTAGGTATGAAAACATGAAAATATTTCTTATTGCTTTGTTCTGATTATGATAGCACAGAAAAGCCAGGCAGAAGCTAATAATTCTAACTTGGAACTGGGCTGAAATAGTGCATAGCAAGGCCAGGAGGCACACACTGAAAGGGAGATAACAAAAAGTTAAATGCCTTCTTGCAAGAAGGTAAAGAAAGCAGCAGGTAAATTATAGACTTTCTAGAGTCCACTTTCTAGCAGTCTTGAAATTTATTTTATTCAGAAATACCGATTGCGCACACAAAAGGTGGTCTCTGATCTTCCTGAGGTGAATAGACTACCCATAATTATGAAAGAAATCTCCATGGCTCCATAATTTTAACATGAAAATGAGCCTTGTGTCCTTAGCAAGAAAAAAAGAAAATTCTGTCATATTCCTCATAAAAAGTGAGATAGGAGAAGTCCTCTGACATATTTTAGATTTTCTGACTTGGATGTTTTGGCGAGATTGTGTAAAAATTATGTTATATTGTTCTGAGATCAGATAGGGGTTTTTTGCAATCATTTTTTACTCATTATTCATTGATTACTTTTTTTTTATATGCTGTATGTTACTGAGAGTATGCATGATATTGCTCTAAAATACCAGTTTAAATGAGAATGAGACTGGTTATTCAAAAAATACTTCCTTCTTAGGTCATTGTTTCTCAAGGCATAACACAACTGTGCATTATTAGCAGACAACTTGTAAAAATAGCATTAAAATAAAGAGTTTAACATTTTTTTCCAGAAGACCCAATGAGACACAGATCTTGCATATTTGCAGTAATGTGGTGGCAACAACACCAGCAACTATAATGTGTCAAATTCTTTCCAACACATTAAGCTAAAAAATCATTTATATAGACTAAAGCGAGTAAAATATTTATATATTTATTGCGCACAGTGTAGCAATAAACTGTGCCTAAGAGCCCTGTAGCAAAAAGCACATCACTCTGTCTAAATCCATAAAATGGGACTTGCAGGTTGAACATAATATATAAAGATTTAAGATGTGTTCTGAATCACAACCTAAAGAAAGGAATATATCCTGCCTCACACTAAAGAAAAGGCACAGGGGAACCTAATGACTTAAAGAGTATTTTGTTGTTTCAATTAATTTAAAGTGGAGATATTTAATGTACAACATGTATTCTGCTATTTATTTCACAATGAATAAAAGGGACTAGAGCCTAGTGACTTAAAAAGCAGTAAACTTGATAAAAACAACAACTTGATGCAGAGTGAATAGAAGATTCTCCTCCCGTTTAGACAATATAGCATTTCCTCCAGTTCACCAGAATTTTGAAATCACAATTTTGGGTTCCAAAGAAGATCCCATTGTAGGCATATCTACCAGTTTGTTTAAAAAATAGTAACTTTCAAGCTGCTATAACCTCCCTCATAGGTTGAGCACCTTGAAAATGCAGCCTACTTTAGGGTGGCTTTTGTTTTCTGTATCCATGTCAACTCTGGTCGCTTTATGCTTGTAGAAGAGAAAGACATGAATGACAAAAAGTATTTGTGCTGATAATAGCTCTGTGTCTTAAATAAATGTCTATCCCACATTACATTAGGAGTACACTAATATATCATCAGGCTTTTTATTGCCTTTTCTCAGAGTTTGGGCAAACTAATGGTCTGTTCTGTCTCTTCTCATATTATTTTTCCTGTTGTTTCTATTTCAAGATTCTCCATTCAGAAAATGTTAGACCTATCTTCTGATCTCTATAGCAATACAAAAATATTGTTTATAAATGAAATAATTTCTTTTTATTCTAGTAAATTTTCCAAAGTCAAAGCTGAATGTGTACATTTAGGAAAACACTTTCTACCTTAACTAGGAATTCTTTTAACTGCCACTGTCCTTGAAAATTCTCAAAATACTTCTAGTGTCTGTAATCTTCTTGTCATTATTTCTCAAGTTTCCCAATCATGACTTTTTTTTCAAAAGTGAGGGTTAAAGACAATCCTTACTGGACTGAAACGTAAGAGCGATATATCTAGAAATATGTATCTTGAATGTTTTCAAAACCTCTCAAAAGAAGTATTTCAGGGATAATGAAAAAGCCCACTACTATACTCAAGATTGTATAGGAAAACTTTCTCTTACCTTTAGCATATGTGTTTAGATATTAATAACAGCCACAGAATCGATGATTTGTAGAATTATGTCATAACGTGATCATCTGAAATTCATATCTATGCTTTAGATTATTATTAACACAGAGGCCTATATTGTATCTCCATGGGAATGAATGACATTACAAACACTGCAAACCTGTCATTATCAGGTAGGAAAAATCAGAAAAATCAGAAAAAACAGTTACAGTGTTGCACTGTCTTATCCTAAACTAAGCAAATACTGTTTTAAAAACAGAACACCACTCTTGATGTCTTGAAGGAAGAGAAAAAAGAATAGCAAATACTTAGAATTCATAGCTTTAATTTACAGCAACATGAATTTTTCCAGGTTCACAGTAAACTTTTGATCAGGTGTTGAAATTATTGTAAAATGGCTTTTTTTGCCGTTGAACAATGATTCTGACAGGATTTCCAACAGTGTAGTAGTGAATGATAAAAATAAAAAGTGGAAGGAACAGAAAGACAGGAACAGGACACCAGGAACCTCATGATGACCAACAGGGGTCAGAATAAAATACTGCATGTGGCTCAGAATGACACCAAGTGGATGCCCCATTCTTGGTGGTGTTCAAGGCAAGGTTGGATGGGACTTGGAGAAACCTGGTCTAGTAGAAGGTGTCCCTGTCCATGTCAGGGGATTTGGAACTAGATGATCTTTAAGGACTCTTCCAATCCAAACCATTCTATGATTCTGTGAAATGTCTTCAGAATACTTGTAAGGAAGGTTAATTCATTTCAGCATTGTATGAACCTAATTCCACATGAAGAAAATTTTGGCTAGGTGAAAATGGCAATGGGTGTAGCTCATGATACAGTACTTCTTATGATGGAGAGCACAAAAATTAGGCAATGTTTAAACAAACACCTAAAAATGTTGGGTTTAGTATCTAAAACAAAGTATTTATATATATTCATATATATATTTATTCATACATCTATTAATATATATAAGTATGTATAAGAGTAATAAAGGAATCCTACAAGGAAGAGAAACGGATATATTTTTATCTGGAAAAATAAATATAGCACTTTCAGCTCCAAATCACTACATTTCAAGTAATAATGCATTACAAGGTGGACAGCTGAGAAAAAAAAAAATTGCAAATAAATTATTCCATCCCACAAAAAAATACACTCTTAATAAAATATTTATATTTTGCAACCTTGTTTTTCAGTTCAAGATGTATTTTTAGAACCATTTGAATTCTGGATTCTGCATTTTTTGTAATACTTAACAAATTTCAAACCTTATCCAAACTGTGTTAATTAAAAAAAGTATCCGGGTTAATAGCTCAGTTAACATAAAAATATTCTATAACTGATTTTTTTAACTTTTTTAAACTTGGGCAAGAAACATTGCTACTGAAGAGCTACTTTATTTTTAAGCTATGTTCTTTTAGTTATAGTAGGATGAGCTAAATTGCAGTATCTAGTGGAATTTCTTGACATGGAAGATATACATGAATAAAAAGAAAAGAAAGAAAAATAGGTCCTTATTCAGCCCTCCTTTACAAGTGGAATAGACAATGTTTCTCCGAAAATTAACCTTCAAATTATGTCATGTTCTTGAATTCCACAGTTCAGTAAGTCAATCTTTTTAAACTCCATATATAGCAGAATCATAGCATTTCCACAATCACATGATCCTCCATAACCTGCAAGAATAGTCAAGGCTCAAATAAATTAAAATAATCAGTCTCTTGAACACAGAAGTGTCATTAGTTTACCACAGTAATCTGAACTTCTCTATGTTTCCTCTACAAATGACTTTAGTTCGTTACTCTTTGGAATTAACATTTCAGTTACAACCACATTTCTAAACAGATGTTCAATAGATTTTAGATTGAGCAGATCAAACATGTCACATACTGTTCATTTCAATGGAAGAGGCAGAGATATTAACTCTTTGCTCAAATTACCAACAGTATGTTGTGGTATTATGGAGAATTTTTAAAATACCCTCACTCATTTTAGTAAGTACATTTAATCTTAAATGACCTATAGTTTTCAAGATTTTCCTGTTACCTTTTTAGCTTAACTAGCTGATCAAAGTACGAAATAATAGGTGAGATGAATTCACTGAAATGTGATAGATTCTTTGATTTATAATGCAAGTAAAATAAGTAAAATAATACTTACTTAAACGCTTGATTATATACCATCTTGACTCCAGTGGAATATACCTGCTTTACTTACAAATTCAGTATCTCAGGAAAGGAACTTGTCAACATTTTTTTTTAGCTCTCTTATAATTATTAGTAAAACTACACCAGCCTATAGTCATTACAGCAACAGCATTGCATTCTGGAAATTAGCATCTGCATGATTGAGGTTTGATTATGTCAAAAATCCATGTCAGCACTGAAAAAATAAATCAGTTTAATAGCTGGCTTATATATTTTTAAAACATAAAAAAGCAAGCTAATATCCAAATAAGACATCTATACCAGAATTTAACATAATATTCTTCAAAAGAAAATGATCAAAATTATGGACGATATGGTGGATTAAACCAATACAATGACAGTATAACAACTTCTGTGACTGCAGAAAGAGTGTATACTTCTTATATTTTTATATATATGTGCATGAAGGTGACAAGACTATATATTCAGGCACAGCATGGATTTTAAAGGTGTGAAGAAACTTTATGTCCAAATTATTTCATATTCTTTTTTGAATTAGCCTGATATATAAGAGAAAAAAAATAGTATCATCCCTATAGTACATTTTTAGAGCTACATATATAAGTATTCTAAATTTACAAACAGACTGGATATGTAGTGCACACACACAAAATATTTTTATGCACCACATAATGTACACATAATGATTTTAAATCACAAATTTTTGAAAAATACATATCAAAAAAAACCCAAATCAATCCAAATACATAAATAATCTTGCTTTTAATAGACTTTAATATATACTACCTGTTACCTAATGCAAAGGAAAGCATCAGATCTCTGTAAAGTTCAAATGACTAGGTAATAATCAATCAATCGGTCATTTAAGGCAAGGTATGTAACTATCAAGAGAGGTAACCCATAGAATTGGTTTTACATACTAGCAAATATATTAATGCTTTGGGTAAAATTAGCCAACATGAACAAATCATAAGCTATTTCAGGCAATGTGGCAATAGTAATAATTTCTTTTTTTTGTTCCAGATTGCATGTAAACAAAACCACGATTTTTTACTTCAAACCTACAGTAAATTTTTACATCATGAAAAGCCTCTGGATTTTCCTCCCTAAAGAACATTTAGTTATATGGTTTATGTGAGCAAAGTATAGTTAATGGTATTTTTTTCCCCTATATGTTCAAATGGTTGTGTTCAAGGAAATTTTTACATCATATTAATCCAATGGGAAGGCTCACCTTCAGTTTTAGATTTATCTCTACTTTCTGGTAAGTTTAGAAAATAATAAATGGCTTCTACTGTTTCCTACTGTGAACAACATTAGTTGCCAGAGCTACAGCACAAGTTGTGTAAAAAAAGCATCAGTTTCCTCAATTGCTTCTACTGACCTCAAAGAAGAGCTGCAGATTTGTAATGGTAAGATGAATATCAACAGTAACTGAAAGAAGTTTCAAAAGAAAGTCAAGGAGCAATTTATGGTCCAAATGACTTGCAATTACTTCTTCTAGACAACATATAAACAAAGGTTGCTTGTCAGCTCCGTAGGAATTTCTTATGAACTATTAATTTTATTTTTCTTTGTACAACCTATTTTCTGTTTTTTTTCTTCACCTGACACTGAGGAGATGTTAGAAGAACTAACAAATTACCTCCCCCCAATGCCATCTCCAATCTTCATATTTCTGTCCTGTACTAAGAAAAAAAAATGCCATCACTCTTATTTTCTGTGTTAGAAAGTAGAAGGAAAAAATATTTAAAAGAAAGAATAAGGTTTTTCATCTGTGGCTTGTAGTGGATATAGGGGGTCAATACAGTATTATAATATTCTACAATTAAAGAAAACCAAGAGCAAATGTGCAGAAAAAATTACTATACAATAGAATGGTAGGTCCATCATGAAGAAAAGCAAAACAAAGCACTGGAGAAATCAGCGATGAATACAAATGACAGAAAAAAAGAAGAGTGGATAATGCAAACACTGGTTAGGTTAAAGGGACACAAAAATGTGATAAAATAAAAAGTAATGGTAATAAAATGCAAAGAAGCAGAGAAAAGAAGAAAAGACAAGCAAAAGGGTAGTTAGTTAAACTCAAGGCAAACCAGTTAACACTATGAGTTAGCTTTTGTTCTAACTGGTAGTATGTTTGTAAGAGTTTTAAATTTATGCAAGACAAAAAATTTGAACAAACTCATTTATGTCCTGTAAGAAGGCTGAGCTCAAAATTTTAAGGAGTTTCCCTTACAGTGCATGTAAGTATTGGAAGAGAAGGAAAATTGGTTTTAGGCTAGGGTTGAAAAGTTCCCATGTAATAATAAATCTAGTTCTCCCACAATTCAAAATGGGGTGATCAAATTTTTGAGTATTCTTTTGGGATGTTGTTTTATTTCACCTGCAAATAGCTTTATTTGTTGTAGATTTCAAAATTAAAAGCATTCAAATGTCACTCCTAACTTTGGGTTTAATGCAATCTGCTAAACCTATAAATATTGTTGCTGACAGAATGTTCCTAGAAGACTATTAATGTAAAAGGCATGTCATGGCAAAAAGAATAAGTTAGACTTATTCTTCTGATGTAGTGCAGAACAGTTTGACATCAAACACAGTTGCCGATGGGCAAGAAAAGCACAGAGAAAATGGAAATGGAAAATATGCATGCTGTGTCTTACAGGGAAACTTCAAACAGCTATCAGATAGCACTAGGCCTGGATTAGCTCCAAATTCAGAAGATTTGTTCTCTAACTAGTACTGAAGATTGGTATCTTGTACCAAAAATGTGAAAAAAAATGGTGACATGATTTGGCAAAGACTGATAATTCCTAAGATTCAGTGACTAGCTGCTGCTAGGGGAACTGAGCTTCAAGAGCAGGGAAATGCAGTGAGCATAATCAGTTTGAGCCATCATTAACCAGTAACCTTGCCTACAGGAGTCTGTATGTTTAGCTGTAACTAAACAGTCCCTGCACTAGCATTAACTAGGCAGTATTTATTCTTCTATCAGCATCCAGTGGTCTCGAATTCTTTTCTTGTCACAATCATTTCTGGTTTTGCCATCTCATATATCTTTGAGTAGTGACCTTATTTATTTTTAATTCACTTAAGCTTTTATTTTTGCTAAGAGGTAACATAGGCACTGTCTGCCTGTGTCTCACACTGCTAGAGAGGACATTTCTACCTCTAGTAGATGTCTCTTCCTAGTAAAAATGAAACCTTCTGCCCAGCTCCATCTTTGCAGAACCGGATAAGTTAGGGTTGAGAAAGTGCTTGTTGGAAAGGAAGGTACTTATGCCCAACAGCACTGTGTAATAGCATTTTTGCTACCTAATGCAGATTCCTCCTTGAATGCCTATGTAAATCTACCACTGTGCCTTGAATGTACTGACACTTGTTCACAAGGTGCCCTGAAATCCTAACAAAGGCTGAAGCAGGGAATTTAAGCACTTTTTGCTATTACAGTACTACTGCGACAATGGAATACAGACAACAGAGTAACATACTGCAAGACTTCACCATTCACCAAGAACACAGATTTGATTCCCAGGAACAATTTCTAGTAAATTATTTTTAAGTCTTCCTGGTAAATATTACTTCCAAATAGTGACAATTAGGTATAATCTCTATTTACCATTGTGAATTGGTTTTATAAAAGAGTTCATTTTAAAGAAGAAGAAATCTTCCATAGGTAGACTTTATAAACAAAGATCAATTTACTGTCAGGAAACTTGTATTAAACTTTCAGGGATCTCCGCCAATAGTAGTTATTAAAAACAAGCACAAAGAAATTAGCATTAAATAGAAGAAGGTATGGTAACATACAACAGGTCATTGCCAACAACTTAATTGCCAAAAAATAAGTTTTCTCTGTGGAAGCAAAGCCTATTTTTTAGAAGACTAATAACCATACACAGTGAAAACACGGTGCGCATATAAAAATATTTAGAAAATAAATGAATCCCATATGCACTTTCTTGAACTAAAATTTTATGTGAATGTCTAAAGTACTGACTGCCATTTTGAAAACTGACATTCGTAGAATCACAGAATCACAAAATATGTTGAGTTCGAAGGGATGTACCAGGATCATTGAGTCTAACTCCTGGCCCTGCACAGGACAATCTCCAAGAGCTCACACTATGTGACTAAGAGTATTGTCCAAGGGTTCTTGAACTTTTATCAGGCTTGGTGCTGTGACCAGTTCCCTGGAGAGCCTGTTCTAGTGACCACTTACCCTCTGAGTCAAGAACCTCTTTCTAATATCTCACCTAAACCTCTCCTGACACAACTTTAGGCCGGCCACTCCTTCAGGTTCCATCACCAGTCACCACAGAGAAGAGATCAGTGTCTGCCCCATCTCTTCCCCTCACAAGAAGTTGTACACTGTAGTGAGGTCTCCCCTTCTTCAGTCTGAACAAACCAAGTGATCTCAGCCACTCCTCATATCGCTTCCCCTCAAAGCCCTTTACCATCTTTGTTGACCTCCTTTGGATGCTCTCTAACAGGTTAATATCTTTCTTATAGTGCAGTGCCCAATATTCAAGGTGAGGCCACACTAGTGCAAAGCAGAGCAGGGCAATCCCCTCCCTTGACCAGCTGGCAATGCTGTGCCTGATGCCCCCCTCCCCCCAGGACATGGTTGGCTCTCCTGACTACTAGGGCACGGCTGACTCATGTTCAACTTGCCACTGACCTTTCCACAGCACTGCTTTCCAGCATCTCATTCTCCAGCCTGTATAAACATCCAGGATTGCCCCATTCCAGATGCAGAATCCAGCACTTTTGCTTGTTGAATTTCAGTAGTCAGTCATTACCCAGCACACTAACTTGTCAGTGTCTCTCTGCAGGGCCTCCCTGCCTTGGAGGGAGTCAACATCTCCTCCCAGTTTTGTGTCATCTGCCAACTTGTTTAGTATCCCTTCCAGTGCTGCATCCAAGTCATTTATGGAGATGTTGAAGAGCACAGGGTCTAAGATGGAGACCTGTGGAACCCCACTAGCAACAGGTCACCAGTCTGATGTCACCCCATTCATTCACTGTTACCCTCTATGCTTGACCTGTGAGCCAATTGCTTACCCACTGCATGATGTGTTTATCCAGCTGTGTGCTGGACGTTTTGTCCAGAAGGACCCTGTGACAGACAGTATTGAAAGCTTTACTGAAATCCAAAAAGATTACGTCAAGTGGCTTCCCTTGATCAGCTAGGTGGGTCACCCTATTATAAAAAGAAATCAGGTTTAATAAGCAAGACTTTCCGCTCATGAAGCCTTGCTGGCTGTGACCAATGACTGTGTTGTCTTTCAATAAGGTGTTTTTCAATATGTCCCAGAATAATCTTCTCCATAACTTTTCCAGGCACTGAAATGAGACTAAAGAAGTGACACTGAAGTTTCTGGGGTCCTTCCTTTTGCCCTTCTTAAAAATTGGGACAATATTCACCAGCTTCCAGTCAGCTGTGACTTTCCTGGCTTCCCAAGACCCATCAGAAATTGTCAAGAGAGGTTGTGAGATGACATCATTCACCTCTTTGAGGATTCTGGGATGAATCCCATCACACCCCACCTTGTAGGGATCAAGCTGGAGCATATCCTGCACGAGTTCAGGGTCAGTTGGAAGTTAATCATGCTCGCAGCCGTGGTTCTCCAGCTCAGGGCACTGAGACCCTCATGGTCTGTAATCCTTAAAGACAGAAGCAAAGAATATGTTAAACACTTCTACTTTGTCCCTGTTTGTGAGGTGACCATCCTCATCCTGTAATGGGACAATATTATTTTTACACTGCTTTTTACCATTATTTATTTGAAAAAGCTCTTCATATTGTCCCCCAAATTTCTGGCCAGCTGCAACTCCAGTTGAGCTTTGCCAGCAAGAATTTTCTACATTCAGCAGCAAGCAGCACCTCTGAATTCTTCCCATGTCACTTGACTTTGCTTCCACTGGTCATATATCTTCCTTATTGCCTTATTTCCAAGAGAAGATCCCTTCCTCACCTGCTTGACTTCTGACATTTGGGAATTGCCTGCTCCTGTGCCCTTAGGAGGTGATGTTTGAAAACAGACCAGCACGGATGAACTCTACTACCTGCAAAACCATTTTCCCAGGGGACTTTATTTCCTAATTCCCTGAGCAGCCAGAACTTTGCTCTTCTCATTTCAGAACTGAGGTTTTGCTGGCACTTTTCTTTCTGTCAACAGAGATTTTAAACTCAATCTCTTCGTGATTGCCTGTGGCCAAAGCTGCCACCAATCTCCACCTTACTCATGAGATCTCTATTGAAAAGCAAGAGATCAAGGAGAGTATTTTTCGAGTCAGGTCACTTAGGACCTTTTCCACAAAGTTGTCATCCAGATTTTTAGGAATCTTCTAGCCCAGGTTTTACCAGCTATGTGATGCTCCCAGTTATTTTCTGGCAAGTTGAAGTCCCTGTTATGGACAGGGGCAGTTAGCTTGGAAGTGTCCCTTAGTTCCTCAAGGAATAATTAGTTGGTGTCATTGTCCTTGCTAGGAGGTCTATAGTAGACTCTCACAATGACATCTGCATTATTTGTTTGCCCCTTGATTCTCGCTCAAAGGCTCTCAACTGTGCAATTGCCAGCTGTGAGCTCCATACATTCTAGCCCCTTCTATTACATGCAGTGCCATCCCTCTGCCTCTTCTGCCCTGCCTATCCCTCCTGAAAAGTCTGTAACCATCCAATGGGACACTCCAATCACAGGAATCATCCCACCAGATTTCATTTTTGCTAGTGATGTTGACTTTCTGGGATTGGGCCAAAGCTTTGAGCTCCTCTTGCTGCTTCTTCATGCTGCATGCACTGCTGCCAAAACATTTCATATATGGATGCACTGTTGCCAACACCTAATGAGGAAGATGGAGGGATCCCATTAGTGGCTGTTTCTTCGAGTTTCGGCACACCATCCCCTTGCTCATCACTGGTGAGACTGTTTTTATGCCCTTCCTCCATCCAAGGTAGTTCAAAGCTCTGTCATCAAGCCCCAATAGCTGCTGTGCTAGAACTCTTTTTTTCCTTTGAGATAGGTTCATCCCATCAGGTGTCAGTAGATCAGGTATTGAGTAGATCATCCCATGGCCAAAAACCCCAATTTTTTTCCAATTACACCAACCTCGACGGCATGCATTGACCTGATGGCTCTGCCTATTCCTATCAATATAATTCCTCTTTACCTGCCAAATTGAGGAAATCACTACCTGTGCTCCTGACCCCTCTAGCAATTGTCCCAGGGTCCTGAAGTCTCTTTGTTATTTTATCACTGCCAGTTTCAGCAACAAATGGTGGATAGTAATCAGAGGGCGTTACTAGACCAGAGCACTTTCCAGTAAAGAAAGTCAACAATAAGAGTGCTATGAAATAAATGTGTGTTGCCTTAAGTATCTTCATGGTGATCACCATAAGCTTATGTACTACTTCTAGGCAGTTAGTTTCATTTGTTATACAGGAAACACCAGATGTTCTGGAATTTGTGATATCAACCACTTGAATGAATTGTTTAAGAGACTTCAGTCTTCACAAGATACTTAATTACGGGTGCTGAAGGAGAAAATGAGGCTGCACACACAGAGTTTGATTTCGGGACTTGTCCACTTTTTGGTGTTCCCCTTTTATTCCTATTCCCTTGTAAACAGTACCCAGTGTTTTTCTTTTAGTCAGCTGGAATTCTCAGGATCATCCCAAACCAGTGCCCTGATTCCACACATTCACACTCGCATCATGTGGTGACTGTGTTCAGCCACAAGAGAAAAACACATGCTTATTGTGCAGGCTAGTTAAAGTGGTTTTCCATTTTGAGGAATAACATTCTCTCTCTAAAAGCATTTAGCCAAGGTCGATCCTCCCTTTGGATTCTGATTAACTAAATGCAGGTGCAGAGTAACTCAGCTTGTTTCCACACTTAATTAGCAATTACTTCTAGCTTTAGTGTCATTTAGCAATCTGAGCAATACTTATTATTTACATAAGTATCATGATTATTTTCTCTATAAATGAGATTATATTAGTGAAAGTGACCATAAAAACCCCTACTTTATGGAGAGTGATTTATGCCTAGTAGGAGGGATTAAACATGTCTTTCAGGACCCCACTCTTTATTTTGGGCAATACCTAATGTCTATCTCCTTCCTACCACTAAGATTAAGTGATACACATGTACAACTTTAGGCATACTTCTAACCACAAATAATTATGAAACTAGAGACTCCCCTGGGACAGAGTTGGTGAGTGTGAACTGTGCCACCTGATGGAGCATGGCTGAGAAAGCTAGTTATGACACTTCAGTAAATTCT
Source organism: Pyrocephalus nanus (assembly GCA_038380795.1). NCBI lineage: Eukaryota > Metazoa > Chordata > Aves > Passeriformes > Tyrannidae > Pyrocephalus > Pyrocephalus nanus. The sequence continues at coordinate 35,349,680 of CM076261.1, forward strand.
GGATTCCCTTATAAATTTAAATCAAATAGCAAAACTGATTATTTTTGAGACGAGGTCCTTAAAATTTTTTTGAAAGTAGTGAAAAGCTTATACCAGTTAAAGTCTAACCCCAAAGGTTACTCACTGTTTGGCTTCTCATTTTATTAACATTCTGTAATAAATGTCCAAGGAAGTATTTATATTTGCCTAAGGTTCACTTTATTTGGAATCTTCTTTCATACTGAATTTGACCTTCACAAGTTTTTCCATAAGTGGTGACCTTTAGATTAGCCTCCCATGTAAAGAAGTGACTATGCTGTCTGACACTTTTCATTCTGCACAGAATATATATGAAATATATGAAAATATATGAAAATATATGAATAATTTTAAATATCTGTTATAAATATGCTATTTTGTTAATGTGTTCCAAACAAAATAACATCTTTTTTATGGTCAAAGTATGGTCAATGTCCCACGAATATTTTGCATTGTTGATTTCTTAAAAACCTCAAAAAACCTAAAATGTTTTGTTATATACAGATTTTTTCATGTGTTTACAAGAAATATGAGCATATTTGGAGAGGAAACAAGAGTTTTATGATCAAAAATGTAACTTAATTATTTCTCTGTTTATTAAAAAAATTAATAATTTCATAGCATTTCTTTATAATTTCATAGTATTTCATTATAAACATATAAAGCTGTCAAAGAAACTGGAAAAAGTTTAGGCTGAGAAATATGCACGTTGTTGAGTCAAATACTGGCAAAAATAACATCATGACATATTTAGAGTTATTTAAAAAATAACACTTTAGAAATAATACAGTTCTGAAATATGGAAATTAACACACGAGTTGAATAAACATGGTTTTGAGTTGATACAGGGGGAAAAAAATGTTAACCCATGGACAATGATGCATTGGAATTAGTTTTCCATACATGCCACACAGTCTCCATCCTTACCAAAATTTTTTAAACCCAGGGGACAAAGCTCCAAGTAACATTGTCTGACCCCACAGCTGACCCTACTTTGAGCAGTAGGCTTGGCAAGAGGCCTCCTGATGTCCCTTCCTGGTTGAGTTACCCTTTGGTTCTAGGAAAATTGTTTTGCCTACTTGTGAGAAAACATCATCAAGTATAAAGGTTCAGTTTATATATCTACTAAAATAAGCCCCACTCGGAGGTTAAATGCCATTGGCTTAGGAAAACGGATGGAAACTGCATTTGGTGTGAGTATCTCTGTAAGTAGGAATAACTGAGATTTCCCGAATACAGGAGTTTCAGATGGAAGTACCGTGAACTAATAGTTCCTCCGCAATCTCTTGAAACAAGCATTAAAGTAGCCAAAGATCAAGAACTAGAAACATGAGAAAAAATATATTAATTATATTGGGTGAAAGATAAAGGTTATTAAATATGTAGGAGGACTCAGAAATTGAACAACAGTACAGTCAGGTCTTTATTTTATATAAATTTAGTTCATTTATGTTACAGCCGTGGACTTGAGCCACTAGATAAAGTAAAAATTAATATTACTCTTTGATGCTTATGTATATAACTACATATATGTAGTATCCTTGTTCTGTACTTATGCTTAAAGTGTAGGTGAATGTATCACAATGAATCTCAGGACGTATTTTTATGTACAACATAATTTCAGTCTTTCCAGTGAAATACAAATATTAACTTCTCTAACCTATTTTTATATATATGATGTGTAGAATATCTTCCCTTTTCTCTTCAAGTTAATAAGAAAAAGACTCTAGTTGTTTAATTATCTTACAATGTCATTATACCTCAGACACCTGAGGTCATCAGTTTCAAGGTAGTATAACTGTGAGACTGAAGCCTTCTGAGTGCTAAAGTAACAGGAAACAGTCTCTTTCCTTTTGTCACATACATATAAAATAATTTCAATGTAATACACTGTTAAGCCTTATCTGTTTCATACTATATTTTGAGTTTGATTTTTTTTTGTTTGTTTGTTTTGGTTTGTTTTGTTTTTTTGTTTCCCCTAGGTTTTCTTTTTCTTTCTTGCTTGCTTTCCTGTCTTTTTTCCTTCATCCCATTTCTGGTATCTTCTTTGTCTCGTTACAAGCTGAACACAATATCCAAGATATTTCACTCAAAGGATAAAAATATTCAGGTGTCAACCCCGTGCAAACATCTCACTCACAGAAAACAAGATGAAAATGTTGGTGTCTATAAGTGTCAGGTTAGGGGTTTTTTGTGAATAGAAAGATTTTGCCTCTTAATATCATGTTAAGATTTTGCAGAATAACTGATACCAATGACATACCATATGCGAAACATTAGAACAAATGCCCTTCTTAATAGAGTTTGACAGACAAAAACATTTTTTGTTTACCTTTTAGACACATATTTTGATATAACTCTAAATTTTTTTCTGTTTTGGGTCTGTAAAACTTTGTTCATTCTATTGAAGAGACCAATGGTCATTGGTTAAAAAAAATAGCTTTTTGGTTTCAGTAAATCATTACTGTAATTTTTCTGTCACAGTTCTATTAATTAGCTTCAAAGGCTGCATGTAAAGACACTGATGATTCAGTGGGCATTACATCTATTGGATTTGTGTTGCTTTATTATAAATTAAAAAAATCCAGGTATATTAGATTAATTTGTAGAAAAGTACAGTTATTTATTTATTTTATTACTTGATAATGCTACTAATATTTAAGCTAATTAGCTTTTAGCAATCTCTGAAATATATTTTTCTGCTTACAAAAGACTACAGGAACAAATTGCCTTAAATTTTTTTGAAGACATATTTTGGGCAGTAGTCTTACTAAGAACTAAATAAGATGAGAATCTCAGTGTGAGCAGATTTTTTTATTTTTTTTTACTATTTTACTACATAATTTGATACTTTACTAAATATCAAATGTTTCATTCTCTTTAAATATGAAATATTATGAATTTCTGTTATTCTATTTCTTACCACCCTCCCCTGCCCTTTCATGGGCCTAGTAATTCAAACCCTATGGATGTTTTTTGATTGTGAGAAAAACCAGTTGCAACTAAATTTATTTTCCTATATGTTATCTCCCATCATCTTTAATTATAAATTTCAGAAAGAATGATATGTCATTAATATGCAGTCAAGAATATTAAGACAATCTATAAAGAAATTTTAAAATATCAAAAAGAAATATGTTGGTTTGATTGTTTAATACAAATAACTGTATTCCTGTATGGATAGCCTGTGACACTAACATTGATGAAGATGTTTAACAATCACAAAACTCTTTTTGTTATATTTATGCTGAATTACAATGAGAAACTGTACTACATGCAGCTTTTCAAGAAAAAAAAAAAAAGAAACAAAACAACCAAAACCAAAATAAACAAAACAAACCACAAAAACTCAAAGAAAACTATTATTCTTTCTTGGAGTAAAAGAAACACCAGAGCTATGGGTGTTGGTATGAAGATGATACATTATGTTTCTCATGGGGCCTTGAGAGGATAATGAGCCTTTCAGAACTTTTCATTAATTTTCAAAGCAGAATGAGTACCTGAAGTTCTAGGACCATTGTGTGTTAGATTTTTTTTTAATGGAAGTCCAGGAAACCTGGTTATTCTACAGCACACAGTTTTGTACAGCTAGAGAGCTTCCTAGTCTTTCTGCTTCCCTTTGCTTTGAGGTAAATTATAAGCCAAGAGAACAAAATGTACTAAAGACATTTTGAGTATGAGCTTTTCATGCATCAGTTGCTACAATTGCCAGAGGATTCTGTAAGATGGTAAAATGACCAGAAAAGATAAATAAGTCAAGAGAATTTCTCTTAGGACATGCTTTTAACATGCTGAGAGCTCAGAAAACTCTTTTAACTGTTGAAATAGCACCTCTGCTTACTCTCCCATTTAATGGAGAGTTTCTGCCTTGCACTTGTCAAAAAGAATTAGGCCATAACAAGTGTCAGCAACTTTAAAAATATAAAATAATAATATTATATTTCTCTAAAATTATGTCAAATCTCTGCTGCTACTTGGAAACACTTTATCATATTCCTTTACTACATTGTTTTTTGCTGAAAGGGTAAATGATGATTGTTGCTCAGTGTATGAACTTTCTGCCTTGTTATTATCAGTAAGACAGCCCTCTGGGCTTGTTTTAAATTCCAAAGAGAATTCCCCAGACAGGTGAAATCAACTGAATAAAATAAATTGAAACCTACTTTACAGAGGTACCGTGGGGTTTGACTTAAGTAATGAAGTGAAAAAGCTGTTGTGTTCTGCTTGCAAGTGTACCTGAGCTGTAAAGAAATGTGTGATGTATATCTGAAATACTAATCTAGACAGAACTCTAGATTGAAATGCTAATGAAAACATTCCAGTCAGGCTTCTTTCTCTTCCAAGTATTCTATTGGTTTGTGCAACAGATACTGAAGTCAATCCCATGGTTTCTTAACTTACATTTCACAGAAAAATATTAGGTTTACAATGCACACCCCGACCTCGTTAGATTTGTATAAATTACGTTTGATTCACACAGATTTAGATTTAATTTCTATAGGCATAGTTTAAATCTAGGAATGTAGGACTTTGGATATTTTGCATTCAATAGGAAATAATAATAATATTTTTTAAAAAATATGAAGCATGGTGAGATGTGGTGAACAAGTTTCTTCTGTGTAATTTTTGGTTTAAGTTTTCAAGTAATACCTAGAAGTCTGCAAAATATAGGAAAATATGTAGACTCAGTACATGTTCCTACTTACATGTTTTGGTCTTGTGAATGCTTCAGAAAACTTTAGCACTTATTCCACCCAACTTCATCATAGATGTGTACTGGGGCCGATCTGTTGACAAAAGAATGAAAAAATGTGAATTCTTATTTGGATAAATGGAGTAAAGAAGAAAGGGAAACAGTTTGTGCATTTCTGGATACATTTTTGAAAGTAACAGTATATTTAAAAATATTTTTCATTATGCAAATATAGACTAGTTTTTGTATAATATGCAAAATGAAGAAATTAAAAACTACTTTGACTCTAACACAATCTGATTTCAACTCATTCATCAGAATTATGTTAACAATTAGAAGAACAACTAGTAAAGAACAGTAAAAGATTTCAAAATAATTTAAAATTTTTGCAACAAAATATTGAATTACAAAGCACAGCATGCACTATTGTCAAATACACTGGTTTTGCCTCATGGGAAAAAGACCCCATTAGAGCTGAGCAGTAAAAAGCAACTCTGCTGGATGGAAAGTTTTGATATTTCCAAAATTGTTTTCATTCCCATACAAACCAAACTATTTTAATTTTGAAATTCTACACGAAATGTAACACAATATTGGTTATGTGGAGGTCATCTGGATATCTGATTCAATAGCAATAACTTTAGAAGCCCTGGGATTTTTTCTCCCAGATGTGTGTTTTAGTACCTAGAATTTCTATACGCTAAGTAAATGAGTTTGCAGACAACTCCAAACTTTGCTTGATAGTAATGAAAATTTTATTGAAACAGGAAAATCTTTGACAAATTGTAGAATCCTAGAATTGTAAAATCATAGAATGCTTTGATCTGGGAGGGATCTGAAAGATCATCTAATTTCAACTCCTCTGCCACAGGCAGGGACACCTCCTGCTTGACCAGGTCCTGAAATCCCATCCAACCTGGATTTGAAAACTTCCAGGGATGTGTCATCCACAGCTTCTCTGGGCAACATGTTCTGATGCCTTACCACACTTACAGTAAAGCATTTCTTCCAAATATACAACATAAACTAAGCGTCTTTCCATCTAAAACTGTTTTCCTTGTCCTATCACTGTAAGCCTTTGTAAAATGTCATCTCTGTCTTTCTTGTAGGTCACCTTTAGTTACTGGAAGGCTGCCCTAAGGTCTCGCCAGAACCTGCTCTTCTCCAGGCTGAACAACTCCAGCTCTCTCACCTTGTCTTCATAGGAGCGGTGCTCCGGCTCTCTGATCATCTTTGTGGCCCTCCTATGGACTTGCTCCAACAGGCTCGTGTCCTTCCTATCTTAATATGACTTATATTTCACAGTAATATTATTCGTCTTTAACAGTGTAATAATAACCTCTATTAGTAGCATATTATTACCACCATGCAATAACAGCATGGGTAATAATAGTCACTCTGGGATTAATAATATACAAATTTCAGGAGTCAGCACTGCATGACAGAATTAACAAAAAAAATACTTCTTTATATTATCTTGCATATTGCTCAAATACAAATATTTAGTTAAGAACATTTAATACAATATGAATATAAATATCACTATTTAGTATTTTCTACTTTGAGGACGACAGTATCGATATTTCAAACTGCTAGCATTTCATTAAATACTCAAATTAGTTAGCTATAGTTCAATATCTTACAGAAGTACTATCTTTATGATGATATTATAGTAACAGTACATAGCAAAAGATGTAGCTGCTCATTTATATGACATGCATATATATATAAAAAATCTATATACACTCCAAAAAAAAAATAAAAAAAAAAGGCTTTATTAATGTAAACTGTAAAAATCAACAGATTGGTAGTCTAAAGTAAATTCATTTGTGATTGGATGTCATGTGCTCAAACGGTTAAGAACAATACAGAAGAACCATGTTGTATGTACCCAAAACATGATAAAAATAACAATCATATGCAAAGTTGTAGTTACTACCATAGCCCAGTTATGTAATATCCCCTGCTAACATGAGAACAGTAAATTATGTGATGTTCTATATGTTCTTGTCATGGAAGCAAGATGAGAACAGAATTTCTTTTATGATCATTTTCCAAAAGAATGTCATCCCAACACAGCACTCTTGTCATTTGCTTGGGGTGACATTCATGTTTCTCCACAGGCCTGAATACTTTTCTGACTTGGATTCCTTTGCTGAACTGTCCTAGACTAGATAGGAAATTTGTAAGACATCAGAAAAAAAGAATTTAATATCCAGTAAATTATTAAGCAGAGGAAAAAATAAAAAAAGAAGAGTGGCAATCAGAGACGTAGATCCTTATCTGTGCATTTTCCAGCAGCTGCAATTGTGGGACCTGAATCTATCATCTCAATGTAAAAAAAAAAAAAAAAAAAGGCCTCTGTTTAAGACTGTAAAAGTATACTTCGATAAAAAGAGTATCCATATGTAAGCAGGGATTAAATCCAAATATTTGAGAGGAATTAGAGATTACTGCTTAACTGGATGTCTAAATCAGCCTTAACTAACCTACAGAACAGCTGTGGTGTCTTTGTGAGATAGAGCTCTGTGTTATGTAAAATGGCAAGCTGATTGCTCTTGTTTCACGTGGCTGATGTTAATCACTTTAAATGACTTCCTTTTTTTAATTTATAAACTGATATAGTCATCTGAAATATAGTGGGCAAGAAAAGACCCCCAGAGAATGCACATTTTCCTTGGGAACTATTGTTGAATATTACTTGCAATTCTGGGAGGGTTTTTTTAAAGCTTTTATTTGCCCAGCTGAGGAGGATCTGTTAACCTGCTATATTAGATACCTGTGAAGATTCAGGCCCAGAGAGAAAATTCCACTTGGAGCAGTCTTGGAGGAAGAGGAACTTTCATCCTGGAATAACTCATATACATGTAGACTCATGCATATGTAGAAGTGCACTCCCATATCTACAGGTTCAGCATGCAAGATGTGCTGCCCTGGCTCCTAAATGGTGAAGAAAAATGAGACTGTGCCACTATAGACTTATCCCATACTGTTTCCCAGACATAACACATTGCTTATTCTCTCCCTGGGCTAGCAAGTCCCTGTACTACCAGATATAACTTTTACTCTGGTAGCTTGCTTATTAAAGATTTATACTAATTCATATCCTACTGATATAATAAAAACAAGGTAAAACAGATTTCTTATTGCATTTTTCTGTTTTTAAATTCTGGTGAATTTGAAAAGTACCCAGCATTCCTCTTCTGAAATCAACAGTCATACATTAAGAAATGTTACATTTACAATGGGATTGACCTCAATTTACCCCCTCCCTTTTCTGTGCATCTCTACATTCTAACAAAATTGTACGTTTTTGCATTAATTTTTTTTTCCTTTTTTGACCTTGTTTTACACTGAAAGAAATAACTTTCATGAAAAATTTTGAAAGTGTTGTGCCCATTTTCTTTTTTCTGTGTAGGGCACTATTCGTCTGGCAAGATCAAGAAATTTTGAAATGAAAATATTATCTCACACCATTTCTCTTTCTTTGGAAAATTCATTTATGTTGTTTGATTTAGCTTAGAAAGTATTTCATAAAGATATTAAACAGATTGACTAACATCCTAATTATCTTATAGATCAGAACTGAAAAATACTAATAGTACATTGGTGTTTTATAAAAATATTTCAAGTTGTTTACAGACGCTCTTGACCATAAGAAAAAGCATAGCACTGAAAATACATGATAAAGGACATGTATTGAGGATGTGAGCCTGATAAACTCAAAATTATGCTAAAAATAAGTGTATCTAAAGCAGAGGAAAATATTAATTAATTCCACTTTTGTTTAGAATTTTGCTGGGTTTTAATTTTGTATTTGAACTGTATTACAGAAGTTGATTTGACAGCCACATGTAAAATAAAATATATCCAGAAACTCCATTGGAATAGACATGTAGATAACTCTGTCAATAATCTAGAAATGCAGTTTGTTGTGAGGAAAAAAACATACAGGGAAAATGCAAGTAGCCACTAGTACACATCTCAATACTTTAAATTTTCATGGAAGTCTCTTTTATGTATCAGATGGGAGATCAATTAGAACTTTACATACTTTATTTAATCCTATACCTTTTAATGCAAACAATGCCATCATTCCAAATATTCCATCCAGAAGAGCATTTTATAGCCCTACAGTACGTATAAAGAACACCACAGATTTGTTTCCCTTATGAAATTTAAAAACTTCAAAGCAAAGGTATTGTTGTTGCATTCAAAATTCTGTATAAGGTCCAAAAGTATGCACAGTTTGCAGAGTATCTGTTAACATCCTATAGTAGATACTCATGAAGATTCAGGTGCAGAGAGAAAATTCCACTTGGAGCAGTGGAATATATTTATATAGATATTTATATATAGATATATCTATCTATATCTATAGATAGATATTTATAGATATATAATTAAAGCCAACAATTTACTGTTAGCAAAGCCTTAATAATCTAGATACAATTATTACAGGAAAAAAAAGAAATAATAGTAATGCAGGTGGAGTACTTATTATCAGAAAAAGTCACAATGATAACAATAATGCAATTAAAATTGTAACTGACTTACTAGTTTCTAGCACTTTTCCAGGTGTTATGCTTACCTTTTTTTGATTCTCTAAGTCTTGGAATCAGTGACTTCACACTAGTGTTAGCGCTAGTGTTAGTGTTAGTGGTGGAGTTTGCTACTCTGAGTGGACACTATCTGGAGTCCTTCATTGGGAGCATTATGATGTTCATAATGACAGCTTCTTCTCCTCTTCCTTTTTTTTTTTTTTTTAATTCCTTATTTTCTGCCTAGGGTAAATTTCAAATCCTTTTATACTTTTATCTCTCTTTATACTTACAACACCGTTTTGCATCCAAATTTACTATATATGGTGGACTTTACATGTCATATGCAGTGTGCTCAGCCCTGGGTCTGCATTTCTAAAACTGACTGTTGGAGAGTTTTTGGCAGTTGTGGGATCTCCAGTGCCAAGCCCGCATGTCCTCTGTCTTCATCCCATGCAGATTGCTCTACACCATATCTTCAGTGGGGTGAGTAAACCTACCATGGAATAACTGCACTACATGTTCTTCACAGAATGCTTCACATTATTATGGAAATATCTGGTAGCTATTCTTACAATTTTTGCCTTTAAAATCTTGACTACTATTATATGCTCTTTGAAGCTTTGTTAAATAATCACACTTGAAAGTAATGCATAAGTAAATCACCAGTTAAGTTTCATCAGCTTGTTGAGTCAGTTATCTGTAGATGAAAAAAGACAATTTTGCTTCTTTGAGGGAAAGCTGAGAAAATATATTCTGCAGATTAATTTAACTAAAGCAAGCAGCACCTTGCTAGGATGATCAAGAAGTTGTATACCACATTGTCATTTTAGTCTAAAAGAACCCTCCGGGAATATTCAAACTAAAAAGAAAAAGGTGTGAAATGTACTGCAATTAAACTACAATAGTATATTACCATTACTACTTGATTTTTAAAATCATTGCACTATGGTTGCATTGCATTCATCTCTTATATGACAATAATGTGGTCAAAATGTTGGAAGTTGGTTAGTATTAAATGAGACTCCATCAATATACTAATGTACCAGAGCTCCATTTGCCTTATGCTAGTGGGCTATAAACAAACAAACAAATAAATTCCTAGTTCTAGAGGTTCATTTGTGCTCTTAATGAATACTGGCCTGTGACTTCTTTTTTTAGGGAAGGGAAAAATAGAATCATAGAATCATAGAATCATAGAATTAACTGGGTTGGAGGAGACCTCCAAGATCATCAAGTCCAACCCTTGATCCAACCCCACTGTGATTACCAGATCATGGCACTCAGTGCCACATCCAGCCTCGTCTTAAAAATCTCCAGGGACGGTGAATCCACCAACTCTCCGGGCAGGCCATTCCAATGCCTGATCACTCTCTCTGTAAAGAATTCCAAGAAGCTTCTGCAAAATGTTCAACAGCAGTAAGCAAAGGAATATAATAGTCTACAAATGTGTACATGTTTATGTCATGTTAGTCTTCATTGTTTTTAAAAGGTGCATGCTGCCTTCCAAGATTTGGCTTTAACTAACATTGGTTTTCATGGAACCCAGGCACATGCACTGATTTTTACTACTTATCAGGTTTTTTTTTCAAACCTCTGGATTACTAAGTGTAATCTCTATTGCTTCGTACATGAAGTGAGGCAAATAACATGTTAAGCTCCATATGCAAGTTCTGCTCAAATTCTCATAAATTGCACATATATTTCCTCTCTGTACTACCTTTTGAAAATGAAGTGCTTTCATTACTCTCTCATAGGAATAGACAATCTTTTGTCATTTTCTTGTCTGTTCATCTGTCTCCCTGTAAATCTTTTTTTAGTTTAACAGGAAAGAAAAAAAATGAACATTGTATCTTGCAACACATTGTCAAATAAATCTTTCAAAAAAATGAGGAATATAAGTCATTGCTTGACTAAAAAATGTATATGACTTCTGTAAAATGATACTGCCCATGCCTAACTAATAGATTTTATAAAAAGTGTATGCTTATAAAAATATTCAGGTCAAGATAATAACAGAACTGATGAATGGTATGTTCCATTAACTTGAAAACACTATGTACTGAACCTCTCACCTTTTAGAATTCTAACCCATTTTTCAGGAAACCAAGTCTCACTTGTACTAATCTGTAACAGGTCCTTTAAATCTTAGTCTAGCACACGTTGCCATAGTTAAATGGACCAAACCAAAATGACAGCTGTAGTTCACTGTACTCAATTAAATGATCAAACAAAAGTAGGACACAGGATCAAGTAATGAACAAAAATATTATCCTACCAAAGTTTATCTTAAATATACTTCCCTATGCCACTTTTTCCTTTTTTATAGTGCTTTCCAAATAGCTTTCAAGTTTATTTTCACTATTTTCCTTACCGCTTTACTTTGTTACTTATTTATATTTCGTATTGTCATGTTTGTATTATGACTTTTTTCAAGTCCTTTGATTTGAAGGTATCAACTTAAAGAGAACTCCCTATTTATAGAACTACTACTTTGGTCACATAGGTACTAGTATTATGAAGTATGTGATCACGCAGTGAAACATCTGCAATCAAATCATAGAGTGATAACCAGGTTTAGATAAAGATGTTTTAAAGGATTAAACCCTTGAAATGGAGATTATAGTATTCTGTAAGATTGGAGTGATTACTTATCACTTATCATTTTTTCTGTAGTATTAAAGATTGAAATTTTTGTCAAGACGTTGGGCATAATGAACAAAATGAATAATATATTATCTTTAAAAAAGAAAGAACATTAAATACTGTTTTCATGTAACTTGAAATTTTTTGTATGGTCTCCATTCTGAAGGATATGAAAGCACGGTTATGAAAAAACTTGCTTTGATTCCTTCTTTATGTACATTTTTGATCGTGGGTAAAATTTTGATTTATTGCACATATATGTAACTTACTTTGCCATTTATATATAAATAAGTTTAATAATAATAGTGATTAAAAACTTTATTGTACATTACACAGATTATCATTTTTCACAGCACTAAAATGCAGTTGTGTATAAAGCCCCTTGGAAGCATGTGTATACTTGTGTGCATAAACACTTTTATCACTATTGAAAATGTAGGAAAAGTTTCAAGTGGGCAAAGATAACCACACTGAAATATTTCTGGCAAAAAAGGGGTTTGGATTTTTTTCCAATCACCTTTTATCAAGGATGGTGTGGATATGCTTCAGGCATAAATCTGTTGGAAAAAAAATGTTTAAAAAAAAATTGTCATATTTCTCAGGCTGATTTGAACAAGGAGAAGGTTATCTGTGTATCATAAAACTATCCATTTTCAGGACAAATAAAAGAAATTTATTTTTCATCTTTTTCACATCAAAAGTAAGTGCAAGTTGTGAAATTACTAAGTAAGATTTTACTATAAAAAATGCTGCAACTGAAAGGCCCTGAACTCACAAGGTGATGCTCTTGGAACCTGAAGCAGTATGCTAAGTTAAAATAAAACTATGAAAAAACAAAGCTGTTTTCTAAATGTTTGATTCTAGGGTAGAAAAAATAAAAAGGCTACATGGATACAGAGATGATTTGCAGAATAGTAAATGTATTTAAACAAATAAAATGGTCTTTGCAGTTCTATCTACATAATCCTATCTACAGGGCTATCTACAGGAATTTTTGGTAACTTTTTGGGTTTTTTCCCACCCATGGGAGCAGAGATTTTGCTTTTTCTCTGACCCATATTCTGAGGTGCCCTCTTACACTCACACAAACGCGTCCCACCGTCTGTGACCTGGCCTCTCGCGAGGAACAGGAACTGCACAGTTTTGGCGGTCCACACTCAGGTCGTTCCAATGAAAGTCTCGCACACTGCACCCCAGGATCCCGCCCCCGATCGACCGGTTCTCTCGCGTTATACTTACTTTGTTCTGACGTCTTCGGTTGACCTTTGTGCACAAAGTTTTAAGGGGGGAACCTGCAGGAACTTCTTTTTTGCTTGTTTATGGGAACCTCGTAGGGTTCAAAAATAAAGTCCAGGTTTTTCGTTCCACCGCAGAAGTCCAATATGGGGCTGTCCGAAAAATAATGACAGGGGCACCCTGTCCCTATCTAGGAGTTCCGCGAGGAAGAAAAAAAAATGCAGGACTTCCTGGCCAACGCACCAAGGAATTGTTATAAGTTACTAACAAAAGCCGGCCTGCAAAGCTGCAATGAAGAAATAGTTTATTATAAAAGCATTAAAAACAAGCAAAAAAGATCGGTGCACTGGGCTGCCTCTCTGGGCAAGTCAGCCCCGACTGATCAATTTTCCCTCCTTTTTGTACCATTTTGGCCTCCGTATTTTGCAATCCGAGGTCTGGAGAACACATACGTGAGTTTCAGTAGCTGCTCAGGGCTGCAGTTTCACTAGATGATCTTATTTTTGTTCTGGCGCCAAAGTCAGACATAAGATGTTTATTGGGATTTGAATTTTACAAGGAAAGTTTATTCTGTTTGCTTCTTTCCTGGAAGAAGGATTACTTTGTCTAGGGTTCTTTTCTTGAGTTCCTGGAAGGGCTAATTCCTTGTTAGGTAATCCAGTTACCTTAAGAAAAGATTGTGTATTTCTTTGTCTGTCTTTGGATTGGAATTTCCTGGCAAACAGTGTCATATGTTTTACTGGAAAAGGGGTTTGTTACCAAAAAGGAAATATACCATTAATTTTACTACAGAAAGAAAAAAATACAGAAAGTTATGATTACAGAGAAATTACAAGTATTCAGTTAATTCATTACAAAAGACAGTTATTGCAGTGTGCTCCATATTGATTTAGTTTGTTTTCATTGCAGTAAGTTGCAGAAGTTCTGTTGCCAAAGTCTTTATTACTTCTTGTATTTTTGTTTTCCACAGCTTTCCTGTTTGTGCATGGAACCCCTGTCCTCTTTGTGCACCCTCAATACCCTCAGCAAAAAGTCATTTCATTGATTCATCCCCAGAGGTTTCCAGTTTAGTGAGAGGGGCTCGTGTATTGGCAAGGAGAGAAACTGATGGCTATTAGTACCTGGGCCACATTGCCCAAGAGGTGAAGGTAACTATGTATTAGGAACTGTGCTGCAAGAGAATCTGTGGGTTTTTTCCCTGTTGTCCTCATTTCCCACCAGTCACATGCCCTTGTTGTGGGGTGGGTCTCCTATGATACCAGGCACTTCATAACCACTGTTGTGTACCCACATCCTATTTTAATCTGTTACCAGATCACCTGGTGCTGACTGGCTGTTTACTGTGAGGAACCCTGCAAGAAGGAGGAGCCGGGAGATCAGTCCATTTTTCTAGTTATAAAAAGTTTTATTCAGAAACAAACAAAACAGGTCTCTTATCCCTGTTGTCTGCTTCTGCCCAGTCTAGCAGCAAAGACGGTTAGCTAAATAGCAACTATTAATCCAAAATGTCTGTCCCCAGGGTTCACTTCCTCTTTACCAAACTGAGAGCTTTCCTCGTTCTCTCCCATCTATGCTTCTGGGAACTGTGGGGTGATTTTGGATGCAGGCTTTCTTTAAAAACCCAGTTCATTCACAGTTTGCGGCTTGTTTAACTGAACTTTGATGTTAGTGTAGGTGAGTCTCTAAGCTCCGGTGTGGAGTGGTATAGATGGGGACAGTTACAGGCACGAGTGGCATGATTGGAGTAGGAGCTGAAAGTATTATTTGTGTAAGTGCACTCACAGATCTGCAGACAAGGCTGAGATTTCAGTAATAGATCTTCCCCATACCTATTGCTGAAGGCTTAAATTAAAACATTTCAATTTTTGACAGTTATGACATTTTACTGGTTTGTTACCCTTCTGACTGCTGTATAGAGAACTGCATCATGCGCAGCAGTTTCTTTTGGCTACTCATTTTCTTCTGGAGGTTTTCCTGGTGAAGTTCTGCCTTAGCACGCTAAATGTGTTCTCACTAAAATCTAAATCCAAAGCGAAAGGAAGAGAAAGGCTGTGAGCCCCCTTAAACCCCAGCATTTTATTTACTTTTAAATTCCAATATGGATGCAGGGCAGTGAAAAATCTGGTAGAAGAAGAAAGCTGCATTTCCAGATCAGGTCCTGCTTCCTGGGGTTTCTGCCACTTCCCTCTTAGCGCTTAATGTTTGGCCGTTAATTGGACCCAGATGTCTACCTTGCAAACCACATGTTTTACTCTTGTAGGGCTCCAGGGAATGCTTTGTAATTGAGTTTGACAAAAGTCGTGCTCAGAAAGGCAAGGTACAGCTCCGCCTGCAGGAAATGCCTCTCTATGACATTCTCCACTACAAGGATGCCAGGAGACAGCGTCTCACTCCTGGAGCCAAGGTCTTGGCACCGTGGAAGGCTAGAGCTGAACGTTTTGGCCCCGGCACTGTGCTAAAGGTTGTGGAGAGCAAGGAGGCACATTTAGGTAGGGGGCGTTTTGGTTTTCTGAGTAGCGCTGGACTCGCCAGAGGGGCTGGTCACTGTACAGGAAAGGGAACAGTCTCCATCCTGGAGAGTTCACCACCTGCTGCTTGGGTGTCTCTTCACTGTATTTGTGTCGCTGGCACTAAGCAGCCTGTTCTTTTTCAGTGTCAGAATTATTGCAGCTCCCAGAATGTATGTTTGCTTTGTTCTGTGAGTGAAAACTTCATGAAAAGCTGGGGGTTGGGCATGGCACCCTCCCAGCGCAAAGCAAAAAGTGTTCCTGGCCCTCATGAGTATTCACCTGATTGCCTGTCACTCTAGTTCCCTGCTATTTCAAGTGAGAATTTTGTTATCTCCCTTCTCCTCATAGGAAGTTCAAAAGAAGGTGACATTTTAAACTCATAAAGAAAAAAAATCATCAAAGATGTTACAAAACTGTCTGAAACACAAGTCATTATTTTGACTCCAGCTTTCTGCTGCTAATTTGTTGCCGAGCCCAGGTTTGCCGAGCCCGGGTTTCCTGAGCCCAGCCTTGCTGAGTCGGCTTTGCTGAACCCACCTTTGCTAAGCCAGGCCTTGCTAAGCCCAGCTTTTCTAAGCCCAGAACTGCTGAGCCCGGCTTTGCTGAGCCCGGCTTTGCTGAGCCCAGCTTTGCTAAGCCTGGCCTTCCTGAGCCCTGCTTTGCCGAGCTCAGCCTTGCCGAGCCCGACCAAGCTAAGCCTGGCCTTGCTAAGCCTGGCCTTGCTGAGCCCAGCCTTGCTGAGCCCATCCATGAGTTTAGTCCGGCCTAGCTAAGCCCGGCCTAGCTAAGCCTGGCCTAGCTAAGCCCGGCCTAGCTAAGCCCGGCCTAGCTAAGCCCGGCCTAGCTAAGCCCGGCCTAGCTAAGCCCGGCCTAGCTAAGTCCGGCCTAGCTAAGCCCGGCCTAGCTAAGCCCGGCCTAGCTAAGCCTGGCCTAGCTAAGTCGGGCCTAGCTAAGCCCGGCCTAGGTAAGCCCGGCCTTGCAAAGCCTGGCCTAGCTAAGCCCGGCCTAGCTAAGCCCGGCCTAGCCGAGCCCGGCTTTGCCGAGCCTGGCTTTACCGAGTTCGGCCTTGCTGAGCCCGGCCTTGCTGAGCCCGGCCTTGCTAAGCCCAGCCTTGCTAAGCCAGGCTTTGTTTTTGTTTTTAATACACACAGCACACAACAGAAGTGGAGTCCTTGTGAATTTCTGGAATGGATAGACCAAGGAGGTGTCCTCTGACAAAGCTCTGCGGATTCCTCTGCCCTTAAGCGAACGTATCATCCTAGAAGTGCAGATGCCTTTAGCAGCCAGACAGATCTTTACAACACCACTGATGAAATCTCAGTCCTCAGCATTACCCATTTCTCTTCATCACTTTTACAAAATCATAATTAGAATGCTAAAACAGGCTTTCATGACTGTATTGATGAGACATGAATTTAAAATGTGGATTGCTGTTCCAGACTACATCCTGTCTGTACAGCAGACATGTACATGTACATGTACAACATTTAGTATATGTTGTACAAGTGTTTTTAGGATGGCATGAAAGACATATGAAGTCATCTATCATATTTTTACTCCAGCAATCCAATTGTCTGGTAGTAAATATTTTTTAGAAGATGAAAATTAAACTGTGGAAATACATCTCTGATCATATTTCAAATATTTATGTCACATATCCTATACAAATAAAATGTATAAAAGGAGTTATAAAGTCTGCATGATACCCTAATTTTTCAAGGAATTAAGTTTAAACTAAATTTTAAAATACTGTCATCAAAGAATGTGACTAAAGAAACAAAATTGAATCCAGTAATATTTTAAAGGAATCTTAAAACACTTTTCACTCATCACACAGAAATAAATACTTTTATGTGAAAAGGATATTTATTTTTTACCAATGGAGAGTATGAAGCATTAGATTACAAGTTTCAAGTCCGTGGATGTGTGAAAAAGTGAATTTGAAAAAGAGTTTTCTGCTGAATAGATGGAAAGTACATTACAGTGGCGTACGCATAATGAAAATTTACTGCCATAAGATAAACTTGATTTTTCTATTGAAAGATAGTAAAACCATGTAAATTTTACAAGCCTTACCAAGGCAGCCAATATTACATACATACAACCATGTGACATCAGATATTGTACCTGGATTTAAGAAAATCTTTATAAAAACAATGCTGATAAAAAATTACCTAACTTTCCACCTCTAAAGGCACAAAATCCCTGAAACTGGGTTATACTACAAGAGGTTTTATTGGCTTTCTGAAAAAAACAAGACATTAGTACCATTAATTCAACCTTTATTATCAGCAGGGTAATGACAAGAAAAAACAAGATATGGTCTTACATAACAAGCACGATGGATTTGAAACATGATAACTACAGGCTCTCCAGGGCACTATAACAATGCTGTGTGCATTGTGCTGGGTAGATGGAATGTACCCTTTTCTAATGTAAAAAACACTTGTTTACAGCTTTATTCAGGAAAAATACTGCAATTTAAACTTGTTTTTTCTACAAATGTGAATTCTGCTCACCATAGTCATAGAATTTTTTTATTGTAATTATGAAGGAGAGTATGGCAGCTTTGGAAAAGTGGAAAAGACACATCTATTCAACCTTTTTTCCCCAAAACTATTATTGGAGCAGCTGCTTAATGTTTCTGAGAAGTGGTAGTATACTTGATGAATAAGAGTCAAAGGTAATCATTTGTGGTTTACAAGCAATATGCTTATCTCAAAATTAAAATTATTTGATTTGATTACCTAAACAAGCAAATAAGACAGACTGAAGATTTCTAGTACTAAGTATATGAATGTAGACAAAATTATCTAAAACAAATATTAATGAGAGGTCCATAGTAATAGATTATATATGTTGGCTGCATTAACAATACATATCAAGTCCATGAATAATGCTAAATATTTTATCTGCCAATGTCGTCAATCAAATTCCTTCAGCACTAAAAATCTATGCAGAAAAATTAGAATTCCTGCCCCATTTCCTTGCCTTTCAGTCATGGTATGCATTCTTTCTTAAATGTCATACACTGTATTTGAGTTTGTACTAGGGATACTCAAAGTATCGTGTATGTGAAATTTGACTTGAGCTGCGACTAATTATGTTCTTCCTTGTACGGCAATTTCAATGAAAATATAACTTTAGTGAATTTTTTTTTCTTCTTTAGCCACAAATTATATAAAATGTCATGTATTCATTGCGTAATTGCCAATATTTGACATTTAGGATTCCCACTGAAACACATGGTAGGAACAAAACATCAGTTACAAAGAGAATATTGACATTTCATTCTTGCCTTCTATTTCAATGATGCAATTTCCATATTTGTGTACACAAGTATAACAGCAAAAATAATATTGAGTCAGAAAGGATGGATGAAATGAGGGAAATATGATTTTGAAAAGCAGAAAACCCCACAAATTTTGAAAGGAAGGAGGAAGAAACATATAATTGTAGGTCTACTGTATTTCAAACTGTGATGCAGTTCTTACTTGTTCCTATAGTATGCTATTATAGCTCTTGTTTATGGTTCAGACCAGATTTTTAGAGTTAGGTATTCTCCTTTTGAAGCTTTAATTGCTGTCAGGAATGTGATAATGTTAACATGTAATTTGACCATTCTATCATCTAAATATTAAAATACAACCAAACCTTACTGGAAATTTATGTAAAATGGGAAGTGACTAGAAAGATTATGCTCCTGTGGTGGGTTGGCCCCTACCAATAATTAGGCACCTACCTAGCTTCTTACTCCCCCTCACCATGAGAAGAATCAGAAGAAAAAAAGTGAGAAAAATGTGTGGGTCAAGACAAAAACAGTTCAGTAAGTGAAAAAGGGGGAAGGGGACGCAAGGGAAGGGAGGATTTTTCAATAGTAAGTAAGACAAAGGCAATCACTTGCTCTGTCCCAAAAGCAGAGTGATCCCAGCCATACAAAATGCAAGTTATTTTAGAAAGAATACCACCCAGCTTTTATTACTGGGCATGGTGTCATATGGCGTGAAATATCCCTTTGTTCAATTCAGGTCAGCTTTCCCAGCTGTGTCTTAATCTCTTGCCCACCTGTAGCCTACTCACTGTAAGTGCAGAGTGGGAAACAGACGAGGTCTGGATTCTGTGCGAATCCTGTACACTGGTGTACTGTCAGCACTGGTTTAGTCACAAATTCAAAACACCATAAAGGCTGCTCTAAAGAAATTTAACCTCATCCTGGACAGATTCAATACAGTTCTTCATTCTGTTATGCTTTAATCGAGGCTGGCAAATAAACATCACAGAACCACTTGCTCACTCCCCCTTTGGTGAGATAGAGCAGAGAACTGGAAAGGTAAACATGAGAAAAAAGCTTGTGGTTTTAAATAAATATGTTCCAGTTTTATATGCTGAGCATGATGTCATAAGGAATGGAATACCCCATTGGTTAGTTGGTGTCAGCTGTTCTGGCTGTGTTCCCTCCCAACTCCTTGTACACTCCAAGGCTCTTCACTGGAAGGGTACTGTGAGTGGTAGAAAGGGCCTTGACTCTGTGTAAGCACTGCTCAGCAGTAATGAAAATGTCCCTGTGTTATCAACACTGTTTTCAGTTCAAGTCCAAAACATAGCCCAATATTAGCTACCATGAAGAAATTTATTGCAGCAAAACCCAGTATATACACCTAGGTTTTGGGTCAATTCTGTGATCACATCAGCTATGATCATATATACTCAGACTGTGTCGTGTCAGTGGAAAATTGATTTGCCTTTAAAGCTTGAATTAAAGCCATCAGCTTTACATATTACCTGAATGTCAATGGAGTTCTCAAGTGTATGTCTAAACGGAATTCTGTCTGCCTTCTTTGACTGGAAGGTATGAAATATGTGATGGATTAAAGTGATGTTGGCTACCACAATTCTCTTGCATTTCTCAGAAGTAATTTTGAAAGTAAGATATTTGAAGCTGGTAAGACAAATTTGGGATCAAAAGAAATGATAGCTTGCTTGTATTAGGCAGGTATTGTGCTGTCAGATTATGACACTAACTACTGCATTACTAAAGAAAACCACTGGTCTCACCATCTTTACTCATGTAGAGCTTGTGAAACTGTGGAAATAAGTAAGTAGTCATTGAAGAAAATACATCAGCATCAGAAGGGATCACAAAATTGATATAGTCAATCTTGACTTCAAAAGAAATAGTAACCCTTAAGTATGTTTCCATGAGTTTGTGGCTTCAAATTCTTTGCAAAAAGGCTAGGCAATTTATCAAAGATAAATGATTTTGTGTTTATATGGCAAATGGATAATCTAATATCCTTTGACTTTTTTGACAGTTACTAAGTCATCTCTGTGATCTTTGGTACCTATTTCATCAGCCAGTCATAAACCACATTTTGATTGTGCTTCTCAGTGATGATGGATAAAAAACATTGAGTTGGTACTGTCATCACTTTCATTCTTAGTTTACTCTGTAAGGTTGCTAAGGTTAAGGGACACCTAATATGGCATTTCAGATTCTTGTTATGCCTCAAACCCAGCCTGGTCAAGCTTTGTAAATTCTGAATGCTCTCTTAAGCATATTTCAAACCCCATTGTAATCCAAAGTTTACATGTTAAAAAACATGTATCTGAGTAGAAATAATTTGATTTTTCTCTTCCCTAGTTTAAAAAACCAAAAAACTAAACAAACTAACAATTTTTTTTTTTTTAATTATAATAAGATTGTTTGGATATAATGTAAAAAAGAACTATATTGATGTGTGCCAGTCTAAGCATACTCTGTCTTTGAATGGAACCAAGGCATTTCTTTTTCTATCATTTAATCACAATACAAAACTCTGTTTTTTATTTTATTTTCTACTCCCTTATTGGAGGTGTAGTTTCTTTGTCATAAAGAAATCTGCTAGCCAGAAACTGAATGTAAATTTCACAGCCAGGAACGTTAGTAGTGCTATTTTCTAGAAGAGGATGATTAGTTGTTGCTGTAAACAATAGGACCATAACATTCATTTCTCCCCATAATAATAAGTAGAAATCCAAGATGCAACTGAAAAATACAAAGACAGACAAAAACAAAAGAAAAGCAATAGAAATTTCACAAAGGAAGCAAATATTGTATAGAGATTTGGGGCTTGGGTTTTATATTTTCTTTGTCTTAAAATAGAAAGGTAGAAACATTTTCTTTCAAATAGGGAATTATTTGAAAGTTTTGCTTTTTTACAGCTCTAATTCTTTTAACTGTCATTTGAATAAATACATTTGCTGAAAGCCTTTTCATACAATCGATACTTTCTATTATTTTATGCAGCACTTTCATGTTTTCCTCTTATTTTCTCTTATCTTTTTAAATAAAAAACTCTTTCTTGTGCTCTCTAACACTTCTAAAAACAGATGAGACCTGGCATAACAAAGTGTATTTCCAATGGCTTGTCAGCAGTGAGTCTTGAATTTTACTGATCTTCAGCTCTTTAAAAGTTATCAGTGTTCTTTTTTCTAATCTAATGAGAATTTTGGTGTATAAAAGATTATTTTTATTTCCTGTTTATAGAAATGCATGTAGTTGAGAAAATTCTCTTCACATTATTTTAATAAGAATATAAAATTGACAAGATAACAAGAAACTTTTTCATTGAGAGAATGCTTTCACCATGCTGTAAATGGCAGTAAATAGGTTTCCTAACAGTTTTACCTAAAAATATAAAGCCCATTGAGAATATATAATTGTCTAGAATGAAACTATCATTAGATTCTCTGATTTGCCTAATGTGAAGAACCATTCAAGAATAAGCAAATCCATCCCAGTCTCTGCCAGTAAATGAGAACACTTCTACTGCCTCTAAGTCTTTATGTCTGCACTTATCGACGGCCTTCTTTAACTGCTAAATGCTTTGAAACAGTTAAGAGGAAGCAAGCAAGGCAGACAAGGGGCAGGCATAAAGAAGGCTTTATAAGCTATTTTTAAGACTTTCAATTCAGCTGCTGCACTGTGCCCCAAACATTGCAGCTAAAAGCTATTTCCATTTTCTGCAGACAGCCCTAAGAGACCATCAGAAGCAAAGAGTTGTTTGGCAACTTCTTCCTTCTGAAAGTCCTAATTAGACAGATCTTTGCATTACCAGGCTGCAGCAAGACTATCCCTTGATCTTTCCCTATTAAAAAGAAAGATAAAATACACTGCAATAGAGTAGATGTATGTGGTGAAGTACCAGGCAGCACTCTAACTGGATTTTGGAGGGTGAGAGCAAGCATACTCCCAATATTTTTATATTATTTGTGCACTGAGTGCACAAATTGAACTGATTTGGTCAGTGAGTTTTGTCTCAACAAATTTAGGTTGCATTTTAGCATGTGAGTTTACAAATGCTACTGAGGGAGATTTGTCTATAAAACAAAATCTGTGTAAAGCATAGCCAGTATTTCCTACCTGATTCAGTTTTTTGAATCATAGCAGGTGTTAAGAAATAATTAGACCTCTTTACTGTAATCGTTAATATATCTTTGAATCCTTCCAATGAAATCACGGAACTCTTCTTATTAGTGTTGTTAGTAAAATTCACAAACAAAATTACTAAACCCAGAATTTCTCACACACTTATTAAGGATTATGTCTGTACTTAAATATATGCACTCTTTTTGACTGAGGTGGAGTGACTGGGTAGTGTTTAGTTGATGATTGTGGCTAAACCATGACAACATATATTGCACAATACAGTTTACCTAATTGTCATGGTTTTGCTTGTTCTGGGAAACTAAGCAGGAGTTTTTCCTTCCCCCTGCCCACTGTGTGAAAGAGATGTTGAATGGGCAGGTTGGCTTGGGCAATGGACTGAAGCAAAAGAAGTGTCTAGTAGAGCCACATTCCAAGGTGATGGCCCTCAAGAGTCTGCGGGGAGGAGTGAGGAGTTTTCTTTACCTTTTTTTTTTTCTTCTCCTGGGAAACTGCATGAACTTCATTGTGGCCTGAGCTGGGACAAGGTCTGCGTGACAGGAGCTCCAAGGTGACTTTATTCTCAGACTGGCTGCCCGGTAGGTTTTGGATTTTTTCTTTTCCTTTTCCTCTCCTGGCCCTGTTTCGCCTGAGCCCTGTTTTCTACCAAGCCCGGACCCTGCTTGGATTTTCATTGGAGAGGAACTATTTGGGAAGGCAACCACGTTCGTTCTCCCCCTCCTCTGTTCCTGTGGGTTGTTTTTTTTTTTTTTGGCAGTGGTTCTTGTGCACATCAGAGGAGAGGGGAAGCCACACCACATGGTTCAGCCAGCGGGACAGAGTGAGTTCCTGTTGGGAAGAACTTTTTTTTTCTTTCCCTCCTTTTTCCCCTTTCCCGGTGAGCAGGACGGAAGACCTCCATTTTCGGCCTCTCCAGCACACCCAGGGGCTCCCCACATGGTGAACACCAGTGATCTAACAGCGCTGCCTGCTGGCTGTGGTTAGAATAGTGCCAAAGGGCACAAACTAAACTGGTTTTTTGTTTTGTTTTGGTTTTTTGGTTGGTTGGGGGTTTTTTTTGTTTTGTTTTGAAGAGGATTATTTTTGGTTATAGGATTATTGTTCGGTGCTTTATTTGTGTTCTTTTGTTGTTCTGCCAATACACATATATCTTTTAATAAAGGGCTGCTTTCTCAATTGGAGCCTCTTAATTTTGGATTTACAATTGCTTAGAGGGAGGAGTTTGGGTCTTCCTCCTAACTCATCCTCAGCAAAACACTTGTGTCTCATTAAACTGAGACACTAATTTGTATGCAACTTCAACTATCGCTTACAGGGAAGGAGGGGGTCCCCTGGGCGAATTGGACCCTGTGGGCACACTTTGCATTGGGGAAAGAGACACACACATACGCGATATATGTCTCGCAAAATGGCCGTTTAATACAACAAGAAGTTAGCTTTTATACAGTGGGATACAGAAAATTCGGGAACAGGGGTGGATCTTTGGCTTGAAGCACCAAATCCAGGGTTTTAGTGATAAGGGGGTTTGAAAGGATAGGCTAGGGGGTATATTTAGCCATATATGGTAAAGGGAATGCAAGGGGAGAAGTGGTGGGAGGCACAGACAGGGGGGTCTGTGGGGGTCTTGCTAGCTGCCCTTATCGCTGGACTCAGGCGTATCCTGTAGCTGCAGTTGTCAGGATAGATGGATTTCTTCCTCGGAGGCCTCTTCCTTACAGCTCTCCTGCATTCTTCGCCATTGCTTGTAGACCACTATAGGCCCACTTCCTACAATTCCCCCTTTTCTGTTATTTAGAACTGGAAAGGCTTGGGAAAAACTTTTAGTCAAGGATTTTTTAGCACAACAAATTAGACATGGAAGGAAGATAAGGATGGAAAAAGTGATAATTAGAAACAAGACGATTCCTTTAACAACCTTGCTGACCGAATCAGAAAGGGAAGGAAAGTGGAGCCAACTAAAAAGATCTGAAAACCCTTTGTCTTGGTTTATGGTAATGTCACTAACAAGTTGTTTTAGAGTGTTAATGCTTTTGTACACACTCTCAGAGTGGTCTGAGAAATTCAGACAACACAGCCCTTCAAATTCTTGGCAACCGTGGCCATGGGCAAGAAGTAAAAAGTCAATGGCTGCTCTATTTTGAAGAGTAGCTTCTTTGATTTTCAGGGTGTCTGCTATTAGGCCCTCAATGGCTAGAGAGGTAGCATTAGCTTCTTTGGCCATCCAACAGGCCATGTGGGCTAGAGTGGAGAGAGCTTTGGCTGTACCAATGTTGGCAAATGGAAAACTTCCCCAGAATCTCTGGGCATGGGACCAAATTTGAAATTTGGGGTCACAGCCTGGTGGAACATGGATTTTTAGTTCATCCTCCTTGGCTGGATTGCTTTGAAGGGCATTATGTGGCGGTGGTTTAGCGTCAATTTTGATTGGGAGTGATTTAGGTTTGGTTTGCATTAAAATAGAAGACCTTTTATTTCGAATTGGTTTGGGTTCGTCAGGAATTTGGTTCCTGATTATTTGCAATTTAGCTGGGTTGTACAGGGTAAGTTTTCCAATGGTACATGGTCCTCCCACTGGGTCTCTTGGTATGCCTTGCCATGTTCTATCACCACAGATAAGGAAATAGGTGGAAGGCAGCTTAGTGGGTTTAGGGAAACTCTCAGTAGGAATAGGGTAAGGTTGGGAGTTATTGCACCATGCGGTGGTGTTAGTATAGATGGAAGAGTTAGGGGATAGGTTAGGTTTTAGTTTAATACGAGCAGTAGTGGGTTTAAATCTCAGGCAAGTGGTAGCGACAGATGAGCCTAAAAGGTCTAATTCTTGGGGATCAGTGTCTAGGGAACCTAAACGTAAGAGAGTTTGGGAAATAGTGTTTGGAGAAGGAAGGAAATTATTTTCAAGGGAAGTGTTTTGGATAAACCTGTTCCAGTCAGGTATACCCACAAGACAGCTTTTGAATGGGCGACTCACGCTGTCGAGGGAAAGGCACATTGTGTCTGTGTTGGTAGCTTTGGCTAAGGTGATCCAGACGTTTTCTGTCGGTTGCTGCATCCAGCCTGGAACTGAGAAGGCTGAGGTAGTCCACGGTGGAACAAAGATGATGAGAGTCAGGAAGGTCTGGAGTCCTCTAGGAAGGGCTTGATTCTTCTTGAGGGAACCCATCGTGGACCTGTATCAGTGAGTATACATGCATGACCTCTTCCCCAGGTTATGATGGGGAAAGGTCCTAACCACTTGTCAGATACTAAGTCTTTGTATAGTACTTTGGCTTTTTCAATTGGAATGGAGTTTGTTTTGGTAAAGTGTTTAAAGGCTGGTGCCTGCCCATCCTCAATCCTGTTAAGGAAGTTGAGGACGTACATGGCTTTTTGCAGACACTCATGTGGTGTGAGGCTACTGCTCTTTCGTTTCTGCCTCTTTAACATGGATTTAAGTGTGAGATGAGCTCTTTCAACTATTGCCTGACCTGTGGGAGAGTGAGGAATACCAGTGCGGTGTTCTACACCCCACAAGGCCAAAAATTCCTGAGTGTTTTTTGCTATATAAGCAGGTCCATTATCAGTCTTGATTTGTTTAGGCACACCCATGTGAGCAAAGGCTGTGGTGAAATGTTTCTGTACATCACGGCTCTTCTCACCAGAGTGTGCTGTGGCCACAATGTAATTTGAACAGGTGTCAATGGACACATGAACGAATTTTAATTTCCCAAAAGAGTCAATGTGTGTGACATCTGTCTGCCAAATTTGCAGTGGGAGCAAGCCTCGAGGGTTTACTCCTTCTGCAGGCAGTGGGGTGACCAGCTGGCAGTCAGGGCAGGCTGAAATGATGTCACGAGATTGTTTTTGAGTGAGGCCAAATTGTTTTTGCAGCGCTCGAGCACTCTGATGGAAGAAGTCGTGGGAGAGTTTGGCTTGTTCTAGCCTCTGTGGGACGACAGCTGACCCTGCTAAGAGGTCTGCTTGTCGATTCCCTTCTACTATTGGACCAGGAAGTGTGGTATGGGAGCGAACATGAGTGATAAAAAATGGTGAAGAGCGGTGATTTACAGCAGAAAGCAATTTTTGGAATAGCCGGAATAGCTGCTCATTTTTAATTTCTTTGAGGTATGAATTCTCACACCGCTGAACAATACCTACAACGTAGGCCGAGTCTGAGATGATATTGAGGTTATCTGGGAACAAGGACAAGGCACGAACAACTGCTGACAGTTCAACTAACTGAGGAGAGCCCTGGACCTTGTGAATGTCTTGTTGCCAATGCTCCCCCTCTTTCCAAACAATGACAGCATTGCCTGTGGCGCCTGAGCCGTCAGTGAAGACTGTTAAGGCGTTTGGAAGGGGGTTAGGAGACCAATTAGAAGTGTATTTAAGAGGAATTTTGTCTATGTTTTGGATAAATTTGCAAGGGGGGTAATGGATTTTAATTTCACCCGCAAAGTCAGATAAAGCAATTTGGAAGTCCAGGCTCATGGTCAGGAGTTGGTCTAGATGCTGGGAAGTGAGTGGCAGGTAGATGTAGGCGGGATCTACACCTGCAAGTTCCCAGCACCTGGTCCTGCCCTTGTAACACAATTTGGCCAATAGTTCCGGAAGGGAAACTATGGTTTTTGTGAATTGGTGGGGAAGGAAGATCCACTCCCATAGACACAGCTTACTGTTCCTGTCGTAGAGTTGACCCAGTAGTGCAAAAGGCTGGGTGGATCCTCTCAGCACCACAAGAACAGCTTCTTCTTTCTCCAGGCGTCGATGTACCTGAAAGAGACTTATTTTGTTGGCAATTAGTTTCAAGGCATCCCTAGCAACAGGGGTTAGTGTCCGTGGGGATGTTAAGTCTGGGTCTCCTTTTAGGAGTTCAAACAGTGGATGCAGGTCATCCGTGGAGAGACCCACAACAGGACGTAGCCAATTTAAGGTACCCAGAGTCTTTTGGAGGTCATTTAGGGTGGTGATTTGCAAGGGAATGGAGATTTTCTGTGGAACAATTGCTGAATTGGTGATTTGCCAACCCAGGTACTTCCAGGGAGAGGAAGTCTGGATTTTGGTTGGAGAAATAGTAAAGTTATTGCGTTGCAGTGCAGCCAGCACTGCACTTGTGAGTTTTTGGACTTTGGCATCAGTGCTTGCAGCGAGCAGAATGTCATCCATGTAGTGGTAGCAAATAGCATCTGGAAAGGCAGACCTGACAGGAGAAAGGATGTTGGAGATGAAATGCTGACAGATGGTGGGGCTGTTTTTCATTCCCTGTGGAAGAACAACCCACTGGTAGCGTTGGAGAGGCTCTGCCACATTCAGTGTTGGAAGGGAAAAGGCAAATTTCTCCTGGTCTGCAGGATGCAAGGGAATAGAGAAAAAACAGTCTTGGATGTCAATGATAACAATAGGCCAGTCTTTTGGGATCATAGCTGCTGAAGGCATCCCTGGTTGCAAGGCTCCCATCGTTTTGATGACAGCATTAATGGCTCGAAGATCATGGAGTAGCCTGTATTTACCTGAGGCTTTTTTGATGCAAAAGATGGGAGAGTTCCAGGGACTAGTAGATGGAACGATGTGGCCTAGTTTTAATTGCTTGTGGACTAATTCTTTTAAGATGGAGAGTCTTTCTCCTCTGATTGGCCACTGGTCTACCCAGATTGGGGAGGAGGGAACCCATTCCAGGCGAAGTGGCTGGCTATGGCCAGCGGCCCTTAGGACAAATTTGTGGTGAGGACAACACCCCACTGGTCTAAAATGTCTCTTCCCCATAAGGTAAAGGGGAGGTTTAGAATGTATGGCTTGGTGGTAGCCACTTGATTTTCAGGGTTTGTTACCTGAATGATGTCGTGACTCTGTATGGGAGTCTGTGGACCGCCTATACCTGTGATTTCTGTGTCACTCTTTGTTGTGGTCCAGTGTGTAGGCCAGTCAGTTGATCTTATGATGGTCATATCAGCTCCCGTATCAAGCATGCCACTAAGCGTGACCTCCTGGTTTGCTGCTGGAGAATAAAGGCGACAAGTTAGCATGGGCCGGTTATGGGAAATTGGTTTGGCCCAGTTTACCATGAGGTGGTCTTCTTGAGCACAGTTCTCCAGGAGTTGCAGAGGCTGCAGTCGAGCTAGTGGAACATCGGTGTACAAGCGAGCTGGAAGAGAAGAGGCTTGGACATGTATGGTTAGGTTACATGGATTTAGGTTAGACAGTATTTGTGGGACAACAGTTATCCCTTTGTCACGGCATTCTAAGTGTGCAGTCAGCAGGAATTTGTCATTTTTGTTTAGGGCTTGGTCTGGCTGAACAGAGACTGCAGTGATGTCAAGAGTCTCTAAAACTATGTTGTCTGTGGGATACAGGAGGATCTCTTGGATGTCATCTGTGGATGGACAGTCAGGACTCTTGGGGTCATCGCGTGGTCCTTGACGCTCTTTTATCCGTTTCCCTGGTTGAAACGGTGATGCTGCTGGTTATAGGTTCTGCCAGTGGTTCCTCCTCCTTTAGAGCGGATGGGGTCCCCCTCCTTAGTGAAGATGGAACGGCAAAAACGTGCCCAGTGATACCCCTTTTTGCATTTTGGACACAGAGTCTTAGGAAACTTGGGGGTAGGATCTGGGTTTGGGCAGTCTTGTGCAAAGTGTCCTGGTTGCTGGCATTTGAAGCACACAGTATTAGCTTTAGCAGCAGCCATGATTGCTTCCTGGATTGCCTGTGCCCTTACAGGCTCCGCTTCAATTAACGCATCTGCTATTGTTTTGCTTTTAAACTTGCTCGATCCAATCTCCTTGCAGGCCTGAATCATAGACATAGGTGTGGGATTGATTAGCGAACGCAGGACAGGTTGGCAGTCTGAGTTAGCTTGTTCTATAGCTAACCTGATAAACAGAGCATCTTGGGCCTCTAAAGATTTCACTTGCCTAGATATAGCGTCCCTCAGTCTGGTGGCAAAGTCATAAAAAGGCTCTTTGAGGCCTTGCTGGATATGTGCAAATGAGGGAGAAGTGGTTGTTGCTTCTGCCACAGCCTTGATGGCTTCTAAAGCTAGGCTTTTGGATTTATCCAGCCGGTGGAATGGTATTCTAGTTTGCATCCCATTGGAAGCATAAGGGCCTTCTCCATATAATTCATTAATTAAATCCTGCACAGAGATTTGCAAGGAACCGTGTGACCCATCAGCATATTGTCGAATCAATTTTTTCCACTCTTGTTCAAATAGGGAATATTGCATCAAATTCAGAAGCCCTTTGGTTATTACCCGAATGTCAGAGGGTGTTAAAGTGTAAGCGGCGAACAATGAGTCGAGCATGCCAGAGACGAAAGGCGAATCTAAGCCATAATCACTAACTGCTTTCTTAGCGTCCCGGAGAATGGGGTAGGGGACAGGTTCCCAAACTGGTTGTCGGTTGTTTTCTCGGAATACCGGGAAAACTTTCATTAATTCTAGGTCCCCAGCATCCTCTGCCTGCTTGCGAGAACTCTGCCATCTGTTCTCAGAGGCAGGGGTGTCAGTGTCTGTGTCAGAGCAGGCTGGGCTGTCAGCTCGCTGAGAGGAATGCAGGCTCCGGCCCCTCCCCCCTGGGAACCTGACTCCGCGTGGCCGCGGGGGAGGAGGGGGGGTGGATTCGGGGCTGACGTCATCCCGGAGCGGGGACGTGGTTAGCTGTTTCGCGCGGCGAGGGGCGGAGAGGCAGCCCTCGGCGCCATGTTGTAAGCCCGGTGGGCGGGCTTTGTTAGTTTTTGCGGGCTTTTTGGATGGAAGAGAAGGACTCTCCCTGCCCTGGTCGCCATTTTCGGCGTGTTTTTGCTTTTTCAACTGCGGCAGAATCAAACACCAGGACATGAGAGAGAGACCGGCAGCCTTGTCGCCTTGTTCAAAGGCGTGTGCTAACGTGTCTCCCAGCTGATGCCATCGGCGGTATGTTAGTAAGTCCGCAGAGAGCAGTTGGTGTTTAGAAAGCCACTTGGTTAATGTTTTAAGGGACTTTCGGTCTAAGGGAAGCCCCTCCGATGGTACCAAAACCTTAATACGTTCGTAAAATTGCTTCTCTACAGTAGAAAGCCGATTTCCCATCTTTTAGGGTTTAAAGGGTTAAATGGATCACTCACTCGAATCCTCAGTCGGCCACGGGAGGACCAGGGCTGCGCTGCGCTGGTCCAGCGGCGTGTCCGGCGGCGTGGGAGCCGCGGGTAGCAACGGCTCCCCCGCGCTCCGTCTCTCTCCTCGGCGCCGCGGCGGGGCGCGCGGAGGTGGGGGGGGCACTCGGTGCGCGAGTTTTTTCGCGGCGCCTGGGGCCGGGGCGCGCGGCAGGGCGGGTGCGACCGCGGAGCGGCCGGGCTATGTCCCGCCGCGCGGCTGCGCGGGCCCCGGCGAGGGGGGGTAGCGGCGCCCGCTTCCGGATCGGCTGTGCGGGCTCGGGGCCGGGGTCGCTCCCGGAACAGCGTCTGCCCAGGCAGAACGGGGGCTGATCCCCGCGCGGTTTTAGCAGGGAGCGGGGGGGGCTAGCTCTGCCGCGTGAGTGGCAGTCGCAGCAGGTCCGTTGGCGGCGCGGTGCCCCCGGGGTAGCAGCGTCTTACCGGAGCGGTCGGTGCGTCAGTGCCGGGGTCTCACACAGCTGGACTTCAGCAGCAGGAACAGCGTCTGAGGACTGACTGGACCGAGTCCAGGAGTTACATGAGTGAGGAAGGTCCTTGGGCGAGCCCGGACTCCGGAAATCCTAGGCTAGCAGTAGCTCAGGTGAACAGGGATCTTCCTTAATATAAGAAAGATGAGTCCTGGCCACGTTGGGAGCGCCATTTATCGCTTACAGGGAAGGAGGGGGTCCCCTGGGCGAATTGGACCCTGTGGGCACACTTTGCATTGGGGAAAGAGACACACACATACGCGATATATGTCTCGCAAAATGGCCGTTTAATACAACAAGAAGTTAGCTTTTATACAGTGGGATACAGAAAATTCGGGAACAGGGGTGGATCTTTGGCTTGAAGCACCAAATCCAGGGTTTTAGTGATAAGGGGGTTTGAAAGGATAGGCTAGGGGGTATATTTAGCCATATATGGTAAAGGGAATGCAAGGGGAGAAGTGGTGGGAGGCACAGACAGGGGGGTCTGTGGGGGTCTTGCTAGCTGCCCTTATCGCTGGACTCAGGCGTATCCTGTAGCTGCAGTTGTCAGGATAGATGGATTTCTTCCTCGGAGGCCTCTTCCTTACAGCTCTCCTGCATTCTTCGCCATTGCTTGTAGACCACTATAGGCCCACTTCCTACATTCAACTCTGTAATATTTCACATTCCCTTATTGAAAACAATTTTATTTAAACTTTTTTTTTATTTTAAATT
The DNA here is from genome assembly GCA_038380795.1 of Pyrocephalus nanus. Taxonomy (NCBI): domain Eukaryota; kingdom Metazoa; phylum Chordata; class Aves; order Passeriformes; family Tyrannidae; genus Pyrocephalus; species Pyrocephalus nanus. The sequence continues at coordinate 35,382,052 of CM076261.1, forward strand.
GTTTTCAAATAAATGTGAATTTATTAATATTTAATTTTAAATAATTGCTAAATATCGAAATGTATTAGTTACAACTAGGTTTCCTCAAAGCGTAATAAAATGTGTTAGATTCTTCTCTTAAAAAATAACTTTTGAGCAACTAATAAAATATCTTTCATTAAACCATAATTCTGTAAGACCAGAGAAGTGTGTGTGCTTTGTACAGCATGTATGCAAACATCCACACACACATTTATACACACACACACACATATAAAAATATAACCATTTACTTGCAGGAGGTAAATATCACAAAACAGCCTTTAAAACTCATATGGAAGGAAGTAGGTTTGAAATTTTTTTATTTGTTTCTTTGTTTTTCTTGAAGGGGCACAGACTTGAATAGCTTTTCTACTTTTAGAAAACCTGTTCTTTGCTGACAGTTGGGCTATAACTATATTTCACAAACCCTAAAGCTCACAAGTTGCTGGAAATAAATTGATTTTGTGAAAATACGTGACATGTAGCTTTTCAATATGGGTCTTGAGCAGCCCGTCCCTAAAGTAGTTATTTCCATTTACACCTCTGACCTGCTGGTGTCTTTGGTGGTGCTGTAGTTTTTCCTGTACTTCAAAAGTCACAGATCTGTTTCCATCCTTCTTAATTTAATATAGGTTGCACATGCTTCTATCAGTAAGAACTTTCATTTTTATACTTCTTCGATTTCATGACACCAATGGTTCTATATTTCACAGTATAGGGAGCAGAATGAAATTACCCTGCTCTCAGACTTCAGCAATATCTGGTTTATGTGATTCAGGACCTCACACAAAGAAGAGGTCACTCTCAATATTTCTGTAAATGGCTCTTTCTGGGGGAATATGCACAGTAAATCTGACAAAGTGTGATTTGTTTGTTGTTTGTAAAGTGGGGCAAAAGCCCCAAACACTTCTGTGAGAGTGATAAAATGCAGCTGCATAATTCAACACCAGTTAGGTTGTTTTGACATAATTTCAGCTTTTTGGAAATTCTCCTCCTTTGACACTGGAGAGCAGAGGCTGGCCTTATGTCTATATATGTTCCAGTAAATGACTGTTGCTATACAGAATGTGAACTATCAGATTAAATTTAGAAAACTGTTTTTGTGTACCTAAGGAAATTGATATTTGTACTGAATATTTTAAATACTTCTTCAGTGTGTACTTTCTGAGCTCAGGTAGTACCTCAAGAGTCTTTACAGTAATTGGTTCTCTACAGAACTGTGATTTCTATTGTTTCAATGCCCGCAATTCTCATAGAGATTTCTGTCCTCACTCCAGCCATCTAACCATTGTAATTCTGACAAATGAGTTATTTCTCTCAGTAGACTGACTTATGTGATGATTCTTTCACTACAGTGACAAAATAAACAGAAAACACAATACACAATAAGAAAAATATTGTATCAAATATTGGCAGGAACTATCTGTTAAACAGAAAGGGTTAATTAGTCTCAACACCACTGAAAAGGCAGAGGTTCCCAGCACTTTCTTTACCTCCTTCTTTACCAGTACTGATGGGCCCCTGGCCTTGGGAACAAAAATCCAGGTTAATGCAAACACAGAACCATTGTCAGTGAAGGAAGTGTTGATTTTTGAACTGTCACAGGAACCTGATCCCTACAAATCAATGTGCCCTAAAAATGTCCACCCAAGGGTGTTAGAAGAACTGGCTGGTATTCTTGTGAGGCTGTTCTCCATAATATTTGAGAAGCTGTGGGGATCAGAGGGTGTCCCAAAAGACTGGAATAAGGGTAATGTCACCCCCATCTACAAGAGGAGCTTAAATGAGGAGACAGGATATTATGGACCTATGAGTCCTACTTCTGTCCCTGGGAAAGCTGTGGAACAAATCCTCCTTGGAGCTATCACAAGTCAGATGAAACACAAGATTAGGAAAAGCCAGCATGGATTCACTAAGGGCAAATTGCGACTGAAAAATCTGATCATATTCTATGACAAAGTAACCTGTTCAGTTGATGTGAGGCAAGCGGTGGGTATTGTCTACCTCTGTTTCTCCAAAGTTTTTGATAGTTTCCCATAGCCTCCTCCTACAGGAATGGATGCATTCCAGTCTAGGCCAGTGATCTGTGGAGTGGGTGGGGAACTGACTGACCAGACATATCCAGAGGGCACTGGTAAATAACTCCTTTTCTAATGGGCAATCTGTCACAAGTGGATATACTGATTGATATTGGGCCCAACACAGATTAATATATGATCTGGAAGACGAAATCAAGTGTATCCTGATGAAATTTGTCAATGGTGCCAAACTAAGTGAAGAAGGGGACACTTTGGAAAAAAGTGCCACCCTGCAGGAAGACTTGGATAGGCTGGAAGAATGGGCTAGAAAGAACCCTATGAAATTCAGCAAGGACAAGCGTAAGGTCTTGCACCCATGGAAACATAATCCAGGAGTGCAGCACAGGCTGGAATCTACCCAGCTGAAGAGCAGCTGTGTGTAAGGGGCCCCTCCTCGGAGTCCTGGTAGAGAACAAACTTGATATGAGTGAACAGTGTGCTGCTGTAGCAAAGAAATCCAGTCAGATGATGGGTTGCCTCAACATAAGGCATCACAAGCAGAGATAAAGAAGTCATTGTCCCACTCGACTCAGTACTTGTCAGGCCACACCTGAAATACTGTCTTTGGTTTTGGTCCCCACCATTTAAAGAAGATGTGGACAGGCTGTAAGAACTTAAGAAATACATTTGCCTGTCTCAAAGCACTGTCAAGGCCACAGAAGCAACTTGCCATAAGCCACCAGAGTGGAAACTTGAGATAAACACAGAAAGGAGGAATTTGCAATAGGAAGGGATTAATTCCAAGCCTGATGGAGGTAAGATCTGGTTAACAAATCATAGTTAATGCATCCAGACAAAATTTCCCACTGTGACAAAGTGTGAGAAAGGAAGCAACTACTCATACATATGCCAACCCAAGTTATGGGAACACCTGCAACTGGGCTATGGATACTCAGAACTTGGACTGCCTAAAGGTGGTGCCCCCAGAAGAATGACTCTGGGACCCCTACAACCAAGAATCCCAGGATGAAGAAGGACCAACAGGACAGTACTGGATCCATGGGTTATGGCTGTTTTCTGCTTGATCTCCCTCTCTCTCTTCTCCCTCCTCCCTTTCCCTTTCTATTTCTCTACCTCACATTAACTGTCAAATAACATCTCTATTATTGACTTTTGAGTATGGTTTTGTTTGTATGTTAATCCAAACAGAAGCATCATTCACTAATTGGAATATAACACAGGCTGCTGAAGGTCCAGAGAAGGACCACAAAGATGATCGAAGAACTAGGCAGCCTGCCATGTGAGGAAAAGCTGAGAGAACTGGATTTGTCCAACCTACTTTTATTAAATAAATAAGACATAATCTGCTTTTAAATGAATATGTGAGTTTGTTCTTTTCACAGAATCACAGAATGGTTAAGAGTGGAAGGGAAAACTGGGTGTCATATCAGTCATCTCTTCTCCAAGATAAACATGCCCAGCTCCCTCAGCCTTTCCTCCTAAGAGAGATAGTTCAGTCCCACCTCAGGAAACTATTGACCTTCTTGACCATAAGGGCACACTGCTGGATCGTGAACAGCTTGTTGTACACCAGGACCACCAGGTACTTCTCCACAGAGCTGATTTCCAGCACGTTGGGCTCCCAGACTGTCCTGGTGCATGGGATTATTCTTCTCCAGGTGCAGGACCTTGTATTTGCCTTTGTTGAATTTCAGACAGTTCTTCTCTGCCCATCTCTTCAACCTGCTGAGGTCTCTTTGAAGGGCTGCACAGCACTCTGGAGTATTGGTCACTCCTCCCAGCTTTGTGTCATCAGTGAACTTGCTGAGGAAGCATCCGCTCCATCATCCAACTCACTGATGGATAAGTTAAACAATACTGTACCCAGTATTGAATCTTAGGGGGCGACCACTAATAATAGCAGGCCAACAACTAGACTGGGCCGCTGACCACAGCCCCCTGAGACGTGGCCATTCAACCCATTCTCAATCCACCTCACTGAGCACTCATCCAGCCCCCACTTCCTGAGTTAGCCCATGAGATTATCGTAGCAGACAGCATCAAAAGCCTTGCTGAAGTCACTGCTCTACCCTCATCTATCCAGCTGATTGTCCCATAGTAGAAGGCAAACAGTTTGGTTCAGCATAATTGCCTTTAAGTGAATCCATGCTGAGTATTCAGTCTTTTATTCAATCTTGTTCAAAACTTGTTCTTACATAGTAAAAACCTTTTCATTTTCACAGAAACACAGAATATGCCAAGTTGGAAGGGACCCACAAGGATCATCAAGTCCAACCCTTAGCCCTGCACAAGGCCATCCTCAAGAGTCACACCATATGCCTGAGAGTATCATCCAAATGCTTCTTGATCCCTGTCAGATTTTGTGCTATGACCACTTCCCTGAGGAACCTGTTCCAGTACCCAACCACCAAAGGTTCTTCTGCGGGAAGAACCTTTTGCTAATATCCAACCTAAACTTCCCCTGACACAACTTCAGGCCATTTTCTCGGGTCCTGTCACTGGTCACCACAGGTCAGTGTCTACCCCTTCTCTTCCCGTCATGAGGACTGCAATGAAGTCTCCCCCAGTCTCCTCTCTCTAGGCTGAGCAGACCAAATGACCTTAGCCACTCCTCATACAGCTTCCCGTCAAGGCCCTTCACCATCTTTGTTGCTCTCCTTTAGATCCTCTTGAACAGCTTAATATCTTTCTTGTATCGTGGCTCCCAAAAGTGCACACAGTATTCAAAGTGAGGCTGCACCATCTCAGAGCAGAGCGGGACAATCCCCTCCCTTGACCAGCTGACGATGCTTTGTCTGATGCCCCCCAGGACATGGTTGGCCTTCCTGGCTGCCAGGGCACTGCTGACTCATATTCAAGTTGCCATCAACCAGGACCTCCAGGTTACTTTCCATGGCACTGCTTTCCAGCATCTCATTCCTTAGTCTGCATGGACATTCAGTGTGCTTTAACTCTTATAAGAACTAAATGCATGCTAAACCATGGAAGGATGTCCACTGATGGGTGATTTCACAGGTTCAGCACTTTGTTGAATTGGAGAACAAGGCAACATTTAGTCATGATTCAAAACCCACAATTTTTTTTTTTAAACTTCCAAAGGTGATCAGAATTTATTATAAATCTCATTTTATAAAACAAATCAGTTCTGTCTGCCTATCCCATTTTACCTTCCATTGGTAAAACTTCCTTAGACTTAACCTTTCCATCTGTCCCTACCCATCACTTGAGCACTCTTAGACCTCCAATTGATTTGTACAGTTTGATATTAGAAATGTCATAGTGATGTGCCAAGATGAGCTGGGTTAGAAAAAAACAGGATCTTCTCTAGTATGTAGTTTCATGATTTTGCATTTAAGTCAGAAGAAAATATACTTCTGAGAAGAAATCCTGTAAACAAATCATTTATCTATATAGAGTAATGATATTCTATAATTTTATTAGTTTCAAGTGCAAGGTATATCTCAACTGCTTCCTAAAAAATCTTTTACTCCAGAAGAATAGAAGAGTAATTTACTTGTCTGCTATTGACTGAATCCTTTTCTTGTTTTTTCTAACAGTTATTTTATTCAGAAAATGAAATTAATGACCTCAACAGTGTTTTAAAATTTAGATGTCTTTCCAGAAAGATGTCATTGACTTAAACACAATGTATATCAAGATATTTATTATCTTCATAATATATCACTTCTTATCCATAGAGTTATGGTAAAATGGAAGATTTAGTTACCACACTTTACTTTGTATTATTCCAATATTTGTATTTGTAAAAGTATTTTTCTAAAGAAAAATGTAATTAAACATGATGAAGAGAATTGGAATTGGAAGGAACTGAGAAAGTTTACTGTACTGATGGACATGCGTTCTAAGTTTAGTTATCTAATTTCATTTAGGTCTAAAAAGAACTGCAGAGAATGAAATATATTTTTATTATCAAGTAGAAAAATGGCCTTTAAACACTGAATGAGATTTCTGTAAATTTTTTATAGACCGTAAGTATCAAGCCTGTTCTTACTGTATATAACAACTTTTTTCTTTTAATAAACAAATTTAAAACTTCCCTGTTTGTCTACTTGCATATAAGGAAGGTAAATTTTATTTTGCTCATTTTAAAAACCCCTGAAGTAATTACCCAAGGAGAGTGAAAGAGCTCAGGGGAGAAGCAGGAGGATCCATCTCAAAGTCACCTGCTGTCATCATCTGAACATATCTCTGTCAGGTTTTGTACAGGCTCTTATGTTTTCCATAGCAATTTCTGCAAACCTGCAAACTCTAATAACAACTATAATAATGTATTTCCTGAAAAAGTTATGAGATTAAAATATTATTAACTTTTTACTAACTGAGGTGAAACCATAAAGACTGAACTAAGTATTCTGACGTGGTAATTGTTTCTCTTTATTGCACTCTGCTCCAATCATTCTCAAAGTGTTAAGAAGATGCTGCTGGATGGCATCATGAAGAAGGGAGGTGAGTCCACAGTTCCATTTGTTCCTCAAAGTCTTGTACTGCTAAAATTTCAAAAGGAAAAGTGCATAAAAGAGAATTAATTGTTTTGGTTGTAGCTGGAGGGTTTACAGTTAAAAAAGACATTTAAGTGTTCTAGATTTTTTTCTTTTATCTTCTAGGCTTTGAAGATTCTTAATGATGATAATTAGTTAGCTTTCATATCAATTTCTCTGTTTCTTAATAATAGGTGGTTAGAATGTAACAGCTTGACATTATATCAGAAAAAACCCCCGCTCAGTTCACATAGTTTAAAACAAATCATGACAAAAGTGATTTGTTGATTTATTAACAACACATAATTAACTGGCAATCACTGAACTATACGTTCAGAAGTATAAATAAATTCAAGGGATAGACAGTGTTATTTAGGCAAAATGTTAGTTTATCTACAAATTTCTAAGCATATTTCCATATCTAACCCCAAATGGTTCTAATCCCCCACATAGCCATATTCTGTGAGGGTGGTGATGCACAAGGCCAGGTTGCCTAGAAAAGTTGTGAATTCCCCAAGGCCAGGCTGGATGTGGCTCTGAGGAATCTGGTCTAGTGGAAGGTGTTCGTGCTGACAGCAGTGGAGTTGAAACTACATGATCTTTAAGGTCCATTCCAATCCACGTCATTCTATGATATTCATGAAGTTCTATTTGGGCTACTAGCACACCCTATTTTTTAGGAGATTGTGAAGATTCCTTGAGTACACACCCCTCCTGTGACAGATGGGAGTGATCCAGCTCTGTTTCCCTGCTGCTTCCTACCACTTGCTCACCAGCAATGGAGGACACCATCAAGTTCCAACAGGCACACTGAAGTGGGGGTCCCTGCTTGCTGTCCCCCACACTCTCTGCCCTAGCTCCATGCAGGCTGTTCTCAGTACCCCACAGAGGGGTCTGCACCATCAGCCCTAGGCACAGGCTGTAATTCTTGCCTAGAATGACTGCCAACAGTGCCAAACCAGGGGTTGACTGCTGCCATTTTCACTCTGAGGTCCACTGTTTCTATTTCTTTGCTTCTTTTATGCTTCTTTTTTGAGCTGAGTCCTTTGCTTAAAAAGTTTCTTTGTGATTGTCTGGTTATTGTTCATACTAGCTGATGGTCATCTTCCTCTTAATAGGCCTTTTAAAAAGACTGAGCTGTGTGATCATCCCCATACTGATATTTAAAAGATTCATATTGAATTTATGATATAAGCAATTAGGCAGTCAAAGCAGCATAATTATCCCTCTATGCAAACAGTTATGATCTTTGAATTCACCTGAAATTCACAAGGAAGGATGAGTAATAAAGGAGTCTCATTACCCAAATTCTTTAAGGGCAGACTGAGCATTTTATCTAAGGAACTGCTGGTCACAGATTCACAGAACCACAGAATATGCCAAGTTAGAAGGGACCCAGAAGAATCATTGATTTTAACCCTTAGCCCTGCACAAGACCTTTCACACCGTGTGGCCAAGAGTATTGTCCAAATGCTTCTTGAACTCTGTCAGACTTGGTACTGTGATCACTTCCCAGAGGAACCTGTTCCAGTGCCCAATCACCCTCTGAGTGAAGAACCTCTTTCTAACATCCAACCTAAACCTCCCCTGACACAACTTCAGGCCATTTCCTTGAGTTCTGTCACTGGTTACCACAGATAAGAGATTAGTGTCTACTCCTCCTCTTCTCCTCACGAGGAAGCTACGGACTGTAATGGGGTCTCCCCTCAGTCTCCTCTTCTCAAAGCTGAACAAACCAAGTGATCTCAGCCTCTCCTCATACAGCTTCCCCTCAAGGCCCTTCACCATCTTTGTTGCCTTCCTTTGGATTATCTCCAATACCTTAATATCTTTCTTGTATCGTGGCTCCCAAAAGTGCACACAGTATTCAAAGTGAGGCTGCACCATCTCAGAGCAGAGCGGGACAATCCCCTCCCTTGACCAGCTGACAATGCTTTGTCTGATGCCCCCCAGGACATGGTTGGCCCTCCTGGCTGCCAGGGACCTGCTGAATCCTATTCAAGTTGCCATCAACCAGGACCTCCAGGTTACTTTCCATGGCACTGCTTTCCAGTATCTCACTCCACAGTCTGTACGTACATTTGGAGTTGCTCCATCCCTGGTGCAGAATCAATTGCTTTCCCTTGTTGAACTCCTTGAATATGATTGGTGATTGTTCAGTTCCTAATTTGTTGAGGTCTCTCTGCAGGGCCTCCCTGCCTTAGAGGGAGTCAATAGAGAACTTATCTGGTTGATTGCAGTGTCAACTGCACAGATGTCAGTCGTCTTCTGCTAAACTCCAATAAAGCTTGGAACAGCAGTGTTGATCTTTCTTGAAACTGAAAAGATTATATTTAAATGTCTGATTGGAAATAACATTGCATAAAAAAAATTAGATTGAAATTCTACCTATACGTGCAAATTCCGAAGTATAATTTCACATTCCCACAAAAAAATGCACAAAAGTAGCTTTGTGAAAGGGCATAATTCTCCTTATCTTTTTCCTAAGCCTTTCCCGATTACATTTCCCAAGGTAGAGCAATGGAGTCCTTCCAGGCACAATTCTGCATCTATCATTTGTCTTTTTTTTCACTGCCCAGTGTGCATTTAATGTTCTCAGTGCTCACAATCATCTGGTTGTATTTTTGACATTTAGCCATTTTTCTATTATTTCTGTCTTTCTGCTTGCAGAAGCTCATTTGATATTTTCAGAGGTATTGCTGCAAAATAGGCAGTAATATTTCATGTAGTAACTTCCACCAGACTTATGTCAGAGGTTTCTGGAAACCCACATGTTGGATTCATGGAGTGATTAGTGGTGCCTGGAGAAAGGTGCCTTCACTGTTAGTAGAAACAATTTCAAAATTAAAAATGAAGTTAGAAATCAGAGTGGCTTCCAAGGTCATGAACCATGTTAGCACTCTGAAAGGAAGAATAATATTTCAAAAAGCAAAAAAAATGTATATGTTTCATCTTAATAGCATATTCTGGATAAGCAAAGTGAGCAGACAAAACACCACGAAATACAGTGGCCATAATCCATGAATATGCCACTTCAGGTTACAAAAAGCAACCAGTTTTCTTAACACTCATAAAGACAGCTGTTTTTCATGTTTTAATGGATATTTTTAATAAGTAAACTCAGAAATTTGGTATCTAATTATGAGAACTTATTCCACTCTTGTTCAACACATTTAATCTAATGTAATCTCTCCCTCCTTGATATAAAAATACATGCAACAAAATAAGAGGAAGACTCTTTCACACACATTCTCTGTCATGCAAACAATCATTTTTAATCTGATGTTAGAGTTACAGAGGCAGTTGTGCTCTCCAGTAAAAAGAAGGAAAACATTTATCTTTTCATTTCATTATGATCCAAGCAGAAAGTTACCTGGGAAGATTTTGTTGCTTACATTAATATTTATTCATGTAATCATGATCTTGGTGACAGGTTTAGGTTATCTCCTCAAGGTATAATTTGAAAAAAATTCTATTAGTTAAGTAATTCCTTTAAATTTTTGGTCTATTAATTAAAGAAATTATTATTAATAATTTGACTGTAATCAATCTTACTCATTGATAATCAGTTCTATATCAAAAATATCTCAAAGAAGTGAAAATTTTTACCACAGGTATTTAATGAGTCACCTAGTTCATTAATATGTAATGTTAGGTCCCTATAGAAATCAAAATACACTGAAATGCAATCTATCGCAAATGGTATTATATATACTGTTTTAAATTTCTATCACTGAATAACAGAACTATGAAATAGTTTACATTATAATTCATGCTACTGAAGAAGAAAGGAACAAAAATAAATAATTGTTGCAGGGTTCTGAAAAGCTTCTAAAGTATGTGTGGTTTCTAAAATGTTATGGCACAAATTTATGACTACAATTTAGTTACTTTTGTGAAAGAAGACATAAAGGAAGAATAACTGGCATTCCAGGGTCCCTCTTTAATCTTCTGAGATATCTATTCTGAAAGAAGCTAAAGACTATTTTGTTGGCAACCTCCACCATGATGAAGGTCAGCATATAAAGTCATGGAATAAGTTAGTAGGTAAATAAGAGAGAACGCATGTCTCAATTTCTATTTTGAAACTTCAAGGACAGTTATGATGTCTTGAAAGGTAACTATTGATATTTCATTTGCATTATATAATACAGTCAATAAAACATGAGCCTAAATAAGTATTGTGACCAAAGCAAGGAGTAGTTCTCTGAAGCTTGCTTCTATTGGAAAGAATGCTACATGCAAAACAGTTTCAGCTGCAAGGTGAACAACTTGAAAACAAAATTACTGGCTAGTAGCTGAGAATGGAATGAAGTTTTGAGGTATTCATTAACACTTTTGATTTTGTTGTGATATTATACAAATACTTCACTGAGCTGTTTATGTATTTTTTTACTATTCCTATTCCCAAAGCTGCCCTATATGTAAAATCTCTGTATAAGTGAGCAGATGCTGGACACTGCTTTTCTGAGAACAGTATTTTCATACCAAGTTCTATATTCACCAATTATCATGAACTGTTAGGTGTTCTACTACTGTGGATTGAGATCCTATCCTCATGACAAGACCAGTTTGGGAACTAGCAGCCCCAAATTTGGAGAAGAAATAGATGGTCAGAAAAGAATGTATAGAACATATATATGCATTCACTAAAATTCATCATTCATCACAAGCATGCCTAGAATTTTTTTATGTTTTAATATAGAATCATATTATTTCAGTTGAAAGACAGAGATGGCTTGCAAAAGACTTGCCATTTTATGTTCACAGTTAAATTAAAAAAGCTAATTCTACTCATATTGAAGTTAACAGGAAAATTCCTGCTTATTTCAATGACAGCTGTATTGGCCTATAAATGTCCCTTTGTTATGCTTATTCTTCTCTGCATAGTATGTTTTCCTTTAACAACATTCTGTAATTAACAACAATCTGACAGACTGTAAGATCCCACTGTTTTGTACTTGTTATTGCTCCACAAAGCTGCATTGTGGGTTTTGTTGATAGAGGGGAATTGCCGTTAAATGAAATGTGCTCTCTTTCCCACAAAATAGCTCTTTCAGTGTAACCGTATGATGCTCATACAAAATAACAACTTGCTGATTATACACTCATAAGATTACCATGATGAAGAGTTTTTACTATGCAAACACAAAAGTATCCAGAATTTGCTGAAATTGGCAAATTCTGACTTAATTATACATCTAAAAAAACCCTTAACATTCCCTCCTCTGGTCTTCATCATAAGTTCACATTACATGTTTTTTCTAGGTGTTAAATTAAATCCTTTCTTTGGATAACTATTCTATTTTGTCTACCTGACAGGTCCCACTACCATTTCTCCAGTCAGAATTATCTTGAAAATTAGTGATTGAAAAAGTTAATTTAGTATCTTTCTATTTTATTTCTTTAAGAGATCAAGGAAGGCCTTGTTTTCAAAACCTTTACCTTGTCTGAAGAACGTATTCAAGAGCATTAAAAGGATCCAACTGACAAAGATTCATTAATATGGTATTCTTAGTATAAGTTTCACATAATTTCCTTTTACTTGAAATATGTTTTGCTATATTTAATTCAAATGGGTATCCAGTAGCATTTTCTTTCCTAATATATTTACTTGCACAACAAGTAAGCATATGACAGTCCTCCATTCATATTTAAGTACATCTAAGTCTAATTTGTTGTTAAAAGATTTAAGAGAAGTTGAGTGCTTATGTGCTTATAACATTATATGAAAAAAGGCTTAAGTATCAATATACATGTTTTGAAACATCCACCATTTGTTTGGGTTAATCAGAGTAATAATTGATTAATTAATCAAATTAAAATGAGTTTAGATATAAATTTTCAAGCAATCTCTATTAATAAAGATTAATAAGTACTAATGTGTTTTATGAAAATAAAGAGGAATATGAGAAATTTTCATGAGCATACAACTGAAAAATATTGTACTGTAAATCTGCACATCCTAGGATTTGGTCTTAATTGATGTAAATTGGAATCCAACACTAACAACATCCCTTACTTCTTCAGCCACACTTTTCCATTCTGTTCTTTTAATCAGGTCTACTACCCTTTCAGTTAACATAGGAAAAAATTCACAAAATTATCTAGTTGAAGCATCTAATTTATTTTTTAAAGCATCTTTCTAGTGGCCAGTATGGTCAGTATGAATTCACATTTATGCTGTTGATAAAACTGGAGAGAGAGAATATGTAAGGTGGTATGACATAAGAGAGCAAACACTAATGACTGACTTGATTTAAAGAAGTTTCTGTTGTTGAGCTTTGCCATTAAACACCAGAGACTCCACACAGATAATAAACATTGATTATATGAAAATGCCTACTTCAAATATAGAAACTCCAGTAGGTAATAAGTTCCACTCTTTCTGCAAAAAAAGTCATTAAACAATGACTTCCCTGTTCCAGAGGGAAAAAAAAATGTCCAAAATTTATCAGAAGACTAATTTACTACTGTACAGTAAAGTACAAAAGTGAAAAGCTTTGGTTTTGGAAATGAACTTTTTAATCTTTTCAATTTTAATCCTCACAGATAAGAGAAGAACTTGGGAAGATACCAAGAATGCTAAGTCAATCTCTAATATGTATTCAAGCTGCACCTCGATAAAAAACAGTCAGCTTAAATAAATGCTTCAACTCATTTAGGTACATTTAAGTCTAAAATAAAGTCTCAAGCTTTGGTTTGAATCTGGTGAGGTGTTATGATTTGCTTCTGCAGATGAAACTCCAATTGTATAACCAGAGAGCTTCATTCCATTCTTTCTGTCAAAAGGCCAATGAGACTAAAACCAAGCCTTTTTCTCCTGAGAGAATGTTAACATTTAACAACTCAAACAATGACATATCTTTCTTCTTCCAGCCTTTTTAGAATTGTGAGGAGAATTTACCATATCTAATTCATATTTGTCAATCTTGTGTCTTGTTTCTCAAATGTTCTTTTCATCTATCTTCTCTTTATGACTTTCTACTCTGGCAGAGCAGGCAGTGCTTGAATGTTTTGGTTCTGACTACAATAATAGTGTTTTGTGCAAATATTTAGATTTGGGACACTACCGGTTAGTCAACCTGACCTTGATTACTGGAAGGTCATGGAGTAAATCCTCTTCAAAGCCATTTCCAAACATAAGAAGAACAAGGAAATTATTTGGAGTAGTGACTATGGATTTATGCAAGAAAAATCATGTTTAAACAGACAGTTTTTTCCTACAATGAAATTACTAGCTTAGCGGAAAAAGGGAGTATCCCAAGCTACTGGATCTAATGCTGTTCAACACCTTCATTACTGAACTGGACGATGAGGCAGAATGTACCCTCCGCAAATGATACAAAATTGGGAGGCGTGGGTGATGCACCATACAGATGTGTTATCGTACAGAGGGACCTCAACAGGCTGAAGAAATGTTTCAGTGACTGATCACTTTCTCTGTGAAGAACCTTTTCCTAATATCCAATCTGAACTTTCCCTGATGCAGTTTCATTCCATTACTCATGTCCTATTGCTGACCACCAGAGAGGGGAGATCAGCGTCTCATCCTCTGCTAACACTCTTGAAAAAGTTGTAGACTCTGATGAGGTCACACTTCAGGCTTCTCCTCTCCAGGCTCAAGAACACAAGTTACCTCAGCCACAGCTCATAAGTCTTGTGCTCAAGACCTTTCACCCTCTTGATCTCCCTCCTCTGGACACATTTTCATAGTTTTATATGCTTCTTATATTGAAACAACTGAAACTGCACAGAGCACTAGGGGTGGGGACACCCCAGCATAGCATGAGACAGCTGCCTGTCTTGACCAATCCCTGATAATAGTGAGTGAAGAAGTCTGTAGTTTCCTATGACAGGAGAAGAGACAATGGGCAAAAACCGAAATAAAGGAAATTCCATTTAAACAGAAGCATAAACAGTTTTTGTAAGGATGGTCACATATCTGAAACAGGTTACCCAGAGAGGCTGTAGAGTCTTCATTCTTGAAATTATTAAAAGAAATGACTGCTCCTGGTCCTGGTCAGTCTGGTTTACCTGATCCTACTTTGATCAAGGGTTTTCAATTAGATAATTTCCAGAACTCCCTTCTGCCTCTCACAATTCTGTGATACTGATCTACAGGTCACTATTACATGCTCATTTTGAACAAATTGTATATTTCAAGGAAATTTATACAACTTGAATTATTTTTTTCAGTGCTAAATATCAACATACATATAATCTAGGTTTGATATTCAGAAATTTAGTGTAAGACCAAAAGTGTGACTGTTGTGGGGCATCTCATTTCCTGACTACTATAGGCAGTGAGTAGGGTCGGAAGCTAAGCAGAAAAGTACAAGAGCAGTCAAGACTACAGTAACACTTCCCTTGGTATAATTCCTCACACTAATTTGCAATATTCTCTTTTTTTTTTTTTTTTTTTTTTTTTTTTTTTTTTTTGACATCTAAAGCCCCTCTATAGGTGCTAGATAGGATTGTAGTCCACAGACAGAAGTCTACAGGTAAAAAAGAGATTGGAAAGAAGTGAAATGTAAGGAAGGAATAGCACTCTGCTGAATTTCTCCCTTGCAAGGCAGCATATAATCAAAAGACTAAGATGACATAGACTTTGAAACATCGATAATTCAAACTATTGCGTGCTATGCTCTTTGATGGTGATTTTCCATCATCTGGAAATCCATTTCCTGCACAGCTGTGGAGCCTCAGGTGAGTATCCTAGTGAATCAGTCTCTGTATGAGAAGGGTGTTTCTTCTTTTTTGGATACTGGAGTTTGGAAGGACCATTTCTTCTGAAGAACATTATCTTTTATTCCCTATCTGCATGGTGAGTCTACATATTTTAAATGAAAGAATGATCTCATTATGATACCAGATTTGGTGAGTGCAGTACCAGGTTTTAAATGCTTATGATATAATGTAATTCAAATTCAGTAGTCCCAAAATTTGTGTTTCCTGACTTGCACTTACTTCCAGAAGCCTTATTCTACACTGACCACTTTACATGCAAGCTTTCATCTTTGTAGATAAAAGTCAGACAGGGCCTATTAATTCTGTCAACAATCAGATTCCATATAAATATGTAATATACTCAAGTTATTGTAACAAAGTCTGTGTACATAGTACTAGAATGTTTCCCATTCAATCCCAGCTATACCTCAGGGGAAGAGAAAAGCAAAAGTGTAAGACAAATCTTTGAGACTCATTGTCATGGATCACAAAAATTTCTAAATTATTTATTTTGTCTAACTTAAGGAAATAAGATTGGATCTAGCTGATAAGCATGTAAATCCACTTGTATATGCAGTAATACCATATTGCACTGTGTGTTCAATAATCTTAGCCTTGAATCAGTGCTGATCTCTAAAAACTGTTTAAAGTATACATGTTGCTAAGTGCAGTTTTTCTGAATGTCGTGGAAGATGTTAATCCTTCTTCCAAAGGCAGAATGATGATGCTTAGGAACATGACTCTTTATGTGTCACCAGGATGAATGCAGCAAAAGTCAAGCACAAAGCTCAAGACATAAAGTTATGATTTTGGATCATAATCATAAGTCATTGTGAGTGGTGGTGGAAGCACTGTTTTCGTACCAACATATATCTGCTTCCCCTTACCCTGTAGAAGATGTCTAAAAAGATTATTCATAGGGAACAAATATGTGTATGAGGAAGTAACTGTTTCCTGACATATGGGAGTAGCTTATTTGGTCTGCTGTGCATCATTAACACCTTCATAAAGTTGCTTGTATGCCATCAATTATCTAATTGCAAATTGGCGTTGAAAAGATTGATATCATGAAGCCAAGCAGTATGCTAATTTCCTGTCAGATAATGTAATGATGATACACATTTCTAGACTTAGACTTAGACTTTTCTTTCCTAATATAAATCTTTTTAGTACAAATGTTTTCCAAATACCCTTTAAATATAAAAGTACTAAAATATATAGTGCATATTATAAAAAAAGTTTTTAAAAGTTTTATATCATCGTTTTTAACAGATTTGTCTGCAAGCTGATTTCCTTCTCATCTTCCTGAAGGGCAGCATGGCTGATTGTAAACAAATGGAATTATTTCTGAGTAGAATCACAAAGCTCATGGCAATGTGTACTTAACATGAAATATGAATGCCTCAGGAATTATACTTCTGCTACCCTGAGGCACTGATACTCACTTTTATTACAGCACTGTTAGGAAGAAAAAGCAGTGTATTCTTTCATAACTGGATCCTTTAAAGTTTGGCTTTAAGAGTTTTCAGCATGACAGATTTTCACTAAAACAACTTGGCAGCTCAAAAACCTTAGAACAGTTTGAGTTGCAAGTAAAAGATGGAGATGTGAAAGAAAGTACAATTCCCTTCTCCTTTGTTCACATTGTGACACATCCTTGCAAAACACAAACTTTTCAGAAAACCAGCCATGTTCCTCCTAAACCCAAATTGTTACCCTGTCAAGGCAGTCAGTTCCACTCTTCTCAGCAGAAAATCCAGAGAGAAGAGAAAATGTAAACAGAAGAAAAAGCATTACGCTCAGTTTCTTTTCTATCATGGGAGCAGTAATGTGTTTCATGCATTATAGTTTTTTAATACCTGAATACTGAAAATATATGTCTCTTATTTATTCTGGATTTTAAACTTCCAGTTCCAGATGACCTCAAGAAGAGGTAATATATCTACATTAACCCACAAACACTCTGAAACTTTTCCCCTAAACTGTTTCTTTTATCTAGCAGGTGCATCAAAGTATCCTTAGTGATTTCTGAGGAGCTGCTATAAATTGAGGAGTAATATCTGCAGATTGCAAAAGAAGTTTCTCTTTAGGGGTAAAAATAGTCCAACCCAAAACTGTGTTCATCTAACACCTCAGAATACCATTGTACCTGCTCAAAAATTACAGACCTTTTTTTTTCTTTCCACAACTCAGGATGCAGTTATTACTTTTATTTATTGCATACATCAGTAATCTGAATTACCGTGTTGGTATGCAGAATGTGTGTTCAGTGTGTACAGACAGATGCAAAATTAAAATACTCACATTTTGTCTATGATTAAGGGGTTTGAAAAGGTCGGTCAAATTTGGCAAGTTAACAGATGATTAGAGGACTGGTACCACAGCAAGGGGTTAGGCTAGTTAGACCACAGGACTCACTTCAAGAAATACAGTCTACTGCGGGCTGATGGGGTCCATCTGTCAGAAAGGACAATAGCATCTTCAGTAATAAGCTTGCTAAGCTGTTAAAGAGGGCTTCAAACTAAAGTTACTGACACCAGGCTGTGTCATGTGTTTGACACCCTGAAGGGAACTGATGTCATCAAAGGGAACTTGAGAGGCAGGCCTATACAAACCCCATGAACCTCAACAAGGCCAAGTGCAGGTCCTGCACCTGGGCTGGGGCAATCCCAAGCACAAATATAGGCTGGGCAGGAAGTGGATTGAAAGTAATCTTGAGAAGAAGGACTTGGGATGCTGATGGATGAGAAGCTCAGAAAGCCAAGTGTATCCTGGGCTGCATGAAAAGGTGATTCTCTCCCTCTGCTCTGCCCTCTTGAGAACCCACCTAGAGGACTGTGTCCAGCTCTGGAGTCCTCAATATAAAAAGGATGTGGAAGTAAGAAGTAAAACATACCTATATCTATCTGTGAGGGCAGTGAGACACTGGGACAAGTTGACCAGAGCAGCTGCGGAACCCTGAAAGTGTTCAAGGCTGGGTTGGATGGGGCTTTGAGCAATCTGGTCTAGTGGAAGGTGTCCCTGACCATGGTGGTATGAGGCTTTGAGACAGGGGATCTTTAAGGTCCTTTCCAACCCAAACTATTCTATGATTAAGAAAATTCAAAACTCGAGTGACTTGTAATGTGAAAACTGGACAGCAGCTAAGCAGGGTATTGAGACTGATGCTGGCTGTTGTCCTACTAGCTTTGACAGTAGGGTAAATGATGATGGAACTGGCTCAAAAAATCATCTATGCTGCAATTTAATATTTTAGATGAGAATATACAAAGGGACTTTGCACATACATTTTTTTCACTCCTACCAGAGAAGTAATGAGTTCTCTTGGGATGGATTGAGGCAGAAGAGTGGGAGGAAAAAAACAGAGGAAAGAGAGGAGTAAACAAGTCCTGGACTCCTTGATTACATGTCACTGCTCAGGAAAAAGACATAGATCATAGAAATACTACTGTGTTGCCAGTAAATTGAGAATGTGTAGTTGTGGTCTGATTTGGGGCTATGGTAGCCTCTGTTGCTCTACGGGGAACTCTTATTCCCTTAAAGAATAAATGAACTGGTTTCATAATTCAAGATCCACTAACATCCACAGTTGACTGACAGGCTGGCAGACATCTGAAGAGCCAGCTGCTGTCTATTGCTGTTGAACAACTCGAGAGATGTTAGAGCCAATATTTGACATCTGGGGACAAAGCTGTCTCAGACCCAACTGCAGATGTCCATCATGGCATTGATGTTTAGTTTAAATCTCTGCTTGAGAGGTTCAGGAAAATCAAAGATGTATACAGGATCCAAGGATGCAGGTAGTTTCTTGCAAGACTTGCTCTCTCAGTGATTGTATAAAGTGTATAAATTTCCTCAAGAAGTGGGGAGGAAATTTTGAAGAGTCATAAGCCTCTTGAAACCTTTACATGAGAAATGTGGTGTTCCTCGTGGGAGCTTGTTCTGCCTCACCTCTGGTGCACATGAAGATCTATGTTTATAGATGTCCTTATGTCACCCTGCATCCTTCTCTGGGCAGGCAGGGCAGCATGGCTGGGACACCCAAGGCTGGAGTTTCTCACATAGCAAGGACCGTGGCTTCTTACACCATTATTATAGATGATACCACACAGCCCCAGCTCAACCCAGGGAGGTGAGAATTGTTTAACTCCAGACATACAGTGTGGCCTCCCAGATCAGGCCCAGGATGAGGCCCTGCAGGTCTCAGACCCTTCTGCTAGTGATTACAAAAAATCACATTGTACCATGTTACTGGCAGTACCTGCAGTGAAGTGATGGTCCAATGCTCCCACTCAGCCTTGATCACTCTTTCCTGGCCAGGCACCACAGCAGGACCCAAGCTGCAGGGCAGGACCCAGGTGAGAGGGAGCCAGGATAGCCCTGAGAAGTGCTTCTTCCTGTGCTTGGAAGCCACCTCGGGATCTCTAGTCCTTGGCCTTGCTCAGCTCGTTGGAGCACAGTAGCACTTTACCCACTGGAGAGCGAAGGGCACATCTCCTGCCAGCCCATCTGGTCTATGCTCACCTCAACACATATAAGGAGTACAAGTGATTGCTGCCATATAGACAGAAGAATATTCATAAACACCTGCTGTGAGAGGGAAAAATCATAGTCTTACACCTCTAATTTTGCTTGCTGAGAGCATAGCTGTGAGCATGCACAAGTCAGAATCAAACATGCATTTTTTTGCTGTATTCCTGAGCTAGTGTTGCTGTATGTTGAATCATAGACATACTGAGCCTGATCCTACCTGTTGCTTCAATTGTTTGACAGAGTGGTGATATATAGCACTAATTTATTACTTTTTCATGGAAGTTGTGGCAGTAGCTTAGAAGCAATATACCATCTATAGCAATATACCTTTTAAGATGCCAGCTCAAGGAATCAACTTGTAGCACATACTGGATAACTAGCTTACCCTATCTTTGCTGCCAGTCATCAACTTCCCACTGGGAATTTCCTTTTAACTCAGAATTTGCAATGGCAGAAAGATGGATGAAGTGGCCCTGTTGCAGTGAGTCATGTCTTTAGTGACCTCAGAGGTGGACAGGAGAAGCAGGATGTATAAATAGCTCTCCAGCTGTTTCTGTTGAACTGTTTAGTAGGATCACAGGAAAACAGGAATAGTGAACTGGACCATGCCTGAGTTTAGCTAACTTTTATCAATTGAGAATAGTTATTTCTTGTCACCACTAATTGCTAGTCTGCATTGAGACACCTTTCTGATTCTTTTAGCCCGTCACATACTGTAATTATATCTTCATGTCTTGGACTGTTTTCCTTGTTTTGCTCCCTAGGCTAAGGGAGGATCTTGCCTCTTATTATGTCTGTTGCTGTCACATTCAAAGTACTAAACATTATGTATAGACAGACTCCACATGACTCAGAGCTTCATACCCAAAGAAAAATATTTTCTTTTTATTCTATTAGTATGCAGAAGATAGGCCCTTAAAGTCTTCAGTTCTCAATCTAGATGTCTGTAAGAAAATTATGCAAAGAATTTTGAAAAAACACTCTAAAGAAAACTAGGTCCGTAACACCAAAGTCCATCTTTCTCCTATACTTTTAAAAGCTACTAAAAATAGAACTATGGAACTGTCAGCAAGGAAAAACTCAGTGACTTCTGGAGTACACTGTTCTTTTTTATTATCAGTTAACAATTTACAGAGAATTCAAATACAGTTAGTTTCCTTATTTTATGCCAAAGGAAATGCCATGCTACACGTTGTCTTCTGAGGTATGTTATCAGGAATAATCCTGCAAACCTACTACCTTCAATGGCCTTCAAAGCAGTAGATTGATTGAAACTTATAGAACAGGTCTGTTGGTGAAGGAGGAAATACACAACTGAAATTGTTCTCTTTTAGCTGTGTTGAAAAAAAGCTCATAACAAGAAGGGTTAAAGATTCTCCAGATATATTTTTGCTCCTGAAATCAGTTATCAGTTCTGAGTAGATATCATCACTTAGGTAATGATAAGGTAAGAATGTTTTAGATGAATATCATATCTCTCTACAGTTTCATTAAATCCTGAATGTTCTCTTAGTTGCAATATTACAGATTATTTCCTCATTTCTAAATCTTTCACATTAGTCAATCAAATGTACATCTTGCTCAATTCTAGGGACAGGAAAGCTCCATACATATTCAGGCAGCTTCTTAAAGAAATTGCATTTCTAAGATTAAAAAAAAAATTGAAAGTAATTATATATTTATGAATTTCTATAAATTTTAAGCTCTAAAAGCATATGGATTTACTCTTTGAGAATGAAAAGTAAACATATCAATTTCTAAATAAATAGAAAAGTGATTTCTTTTAATGATGTCATTTGAAGTTTTATTTGCTTATTTGAATCTTAGTGTACCTTGAGTCCTCAGCACATTAATTTCAGTCTAATAATTTTTTTTCTGCATTGATTGAAACTTTGAAGCAATGTACAGAAAGGAATAACTTTATTTACAGTGGCAGTGAAATTTAATTTAGTTGAAATACTTAGAGTGTTAATATGAATTTCAACAGTATTATACAAATTAGCAAATAATTTTTAAACATTCATAATATATAAAAAAGTGCTTAATTTTACAAGTGATGTGTGGATAGTTATGAACATATCAAATTCTAAATTTAATTATATTTGCAAATATTTGTTTCTGCAATTAACATTTTACCAGAAAGGAAAGAAGGTTGAAATAACTGAGAAAGATAAAATTATTACTTCTGTCACAAATATGCTTTGAATTATTTAGATGTGATATGGAAAAGCAAACCAAAGAGGAAAAAAACCCATCATAGATAATAAAATATATTTACTTCCTTTTCAATGAAGCTTAGGATAACTCACAGTGTAGAGGACTTATTGGAGTAGAGGCTACCAAATCCTTCTCATCTGTAGAGAGCTATTACATTTGCGATGGGTCCTCACCACAACACTGCTTTGCTCCTTATTCTCTGATCCTGACTCAAAAACTCTCAGAGCCCACGTTTTAGGGGCTGCTTTACTCTCCTTCTGACATTTTACTACCTGTCCTTTCTGAAATTTCTGACAAGGTAATTTTGTTCTTGAGAAAACTTTACTTTTCCCCTCTTTCTTCTCTCCACGTCCTTTAAAGTGAAATTAATTGTGTTTTGAAGCACCAATTCTGACAGCTGTCCAATGAAAGAGAACAACAAAAAAAACCTTATTATCCTGTTATTTCTTGATGGGTAACTGTCCTGATATTCATGCAAATAATGTGCTTATAGTTATTAGTTAATAAATCTTGTAAGTTTCCTCATCTCAGTGTCTGATATATGTTTTGAAGGGTGTTTTCCATATTTTTGAGACAATAAGGTATGATAAATTATTAGGATTAATCTCTATGCAAGCAAAATAGTGGACCTTAGCAAAAAAAAACACCTTTCTTTGGACACTTCAGATGTCTTAGACCTTCTTTTTATCTTTTGTATTTTCTCTCGTAGACCATAGTATTATAATATAAAATTTTAATAGTTGCTTATGCTAATATCCTATTAGCATAAATGTAACTCATCTACTGAATTTCCATAAGCAATGGCAGAAAAGAATATAACCATGGAAACACCCAAGACTTCCTTCAGATATGCTTAAAAGCAATACAGATTTCCTCACTCATTTAGCTTTTGTCAGTATTCCCTTGTGCCATCTCAGTTCTTTGCAGTTTTATTTATATTACAAGTAGAGAGAATTGATAATGGGTAAAAAGATTTAAGATAGAATATTTGTCATTTTTGATTGAAGACCAAGGAATTAGATAATGAAAACTGCTATTTATACATTACTTTATTCATTATATAATTTAGAAATTAGCTATGTGATTTCATTATCATAAAATAATCTCAAAGATTTGAGTCTCTCTATAATAAGGCTTTAAACTTCAGGAAGAATAAAAACACTGGATTTCACTGCTGTCTTTAAATCTGATGCTCTTCAGTCTATCACTGATAAAATAACCCATTTGAAACTTACAAGCTTTCTATTGTTGGATTTAAATATAACTCACCATTCACACTGTGATTACTATACTTGCTTCCTGGAGAGTTACTGTGGTGGTGGTTTTTTCCCAGTGAAGAAAAGACCTATTGTTTTCATACATTCATTTATTTCTGGTCAACACTATTTGGTTTTATTGAAGGTAATTTTTGCTATTAATCAATGATCTGGAATTTCTAGAACACTGTATAAATGCTCAGTACATTCTTATCAGATAGGTCAATATTATCATCCTTATTTTTAAAGACAAGAGATGGCTGAGGAAATGCTTCAAACCAGTATTGGACTTATCACTTCAGAGTCTTGATTAAAAAAAAAAAAATAGCCATCTTTGTCCTTGATCAATTTTAAAAGTGAATGTGGTTTTTGAATGCTAGTGTTAAAGACAGTAAATCCCAGGAAATGGGAAACATTTATTGCTATTTGGGCTATCACCATAATTAGTCTGTTTTAACAGGAAGATTAAAAATGCTTTTTAAACTTATATTTATTGGTTTTGCAGACTAGCTTAATCTAATTTAATTGTCTCCTTTGCCAAATTTGTGATTTTAATCAAAGTATTCAGCCATTTTGAAGCTGCTCCTTATCTTATTATAGATTATTTTTGTACTATGCAGGTATAATTCTTTCTGTTTTCTCTACCTGTATCATGCTATATCTGTCTTTTTGCATGCTTTGCATTTTCACAAGTTTGATCTGCCTTTCTATCTGCAATATTTCCCTTGAAAAAGTTCAGGTGCAAATCCTCAGCATTATTTTTACATAAGAACTTGGTAAGGGCAGATAATATTTTTATAATTTTGTTATCATATTATCTGCCCTGTATGTCCAAAGTTGTCTATAAAGCCTTCTATTGTATTTTCAGCCTTTCACCCTTTCAGCAAATAGATGCAGTTATGCCTCACATTTATCTTTATATGATCTGTGTCCTACACTTTTTTCCTAGAGAATGAACCAACTTAAATTGAGGACATTTAATAATTTTCTTTTATTTCAGAAAATGATATAATGTTGTTTATAAGTGAAATATATCATCTCAAAGACTCTTATCTTAGAAATGAGAAAAGTTTTGCAACCAATTCAAATACATACGTACAATTTCTTTTCAATGTCTACAAAAATAGGAAGTGAAATAGCAAATACATTTTCCAGTAGAAGATCAAGGTTCATGGCTAGAAAAGGGGGTAAGATTTTTCCTTTCCAGAAATAACTTCAGGGTAAACAAACTTCCAAGCTACAGTAAGCTGGCATAAAGCTCTTAGAATCATAGAATATTCTGAGTTGGAAGGGAGCTACAAGGATCATTGGGTCCAACTCCTGGCCCTGCATAGGGCAACCCCAAGATTCACACTATGTGTCTGAGAGCATTGTCCAAACACTTCTTGAACTCTTAACATAATTATACTCTAGGAACTACTATTAGGGAGCTCAAATTACTCATTTTCAACCAGCCTATGACTTCACTAGTTCTTTTCCACAAATCCTAGGACACAATGGAAGAAGTAAAAAGAAAACAACAACAAACCTCTATACAAGAAGCCATGCAAATTTCAGAGCCTAGAAGGTTCTTTTCACTGGTTTGCAGCCAGACAACCGAAAAAGATCTACTGATCCATAGGATTCAATTATATTTTGATATAACTTTCCTGAAGATCAGCAGCCTCAAGGCACATCTTTCTAATACTTCATTATGCTCCACTCTTCTTTTAGCCATTGCTGAGTAGAGCTTACACAGGATAAAGACCTTTTCCAATTCTCAGATGGCCCTGCTAACCACTAGGCTGGGGGTGCAGTAGAAACTGGGAGAGGACACAGCCAGGACAGCTGATCCCAGCTGTCCAAAGGGAAATTCTATACTACATGGCTTCATGCTCAACAATAAAGGCTGAGGGAAGTAGAAGGAGGGGAAGACATTCTTAGTTGTGCCATTTCTCTTCCCAAGACACCACTATGTGATGGAACTGTAGTTTTGTGGAGATGGCTGAACACTTGCCTGCCCATGGGAACTGGTGAATGAATTCCTTGTTTTGCTTTGGTTGTGTGTCTTTCTTTCTTTTCTTATTACACTGTCTCAACCCAAAGTTCTCTCACTTTTTCATTCCTCTGCCCATCACACCAGGAGGGAATGAGTGGCTGTGTGCTTACTGGGGTTAAATCACAGCAAAGGTTCATGTAATCCACATACAAAGTCAACACTGATGCTCATCAGACTCATGCAAAGTTAGTGTTCTGTTTTTAAGTTTCATCTGAAGCCATCTTAAATCCTATCCTGATCAGTGACAAATTAACAAATTGATATATTTTGTCTATACCTGGGAAGAGGAGGGAAAAAACAAAAAAAGCAGTATGAGTAACACAAGGGAAGCTGTCAGGTGCTCTGCTGTTTGACTTTAATAGATGGCAAGGTAGGACATGGGAAAAAACTTCTTTTCTTGAAAAACAAAGCAGAATTTTGTTTGAATGGAAATTTGGGTGGAAAATTGAAAACTTACAAAAATGAAACAGAAACTTTTCACAACAAGACATTAAAATGAGGTTTTAAACAGTAAGTTATTATCAATATTAATTAAATAAAAATAACCACAAACCTGTCTAAATTTAAAAACTAAAGAGAAAAGCAAAAAACTCTAATGATCCAAAGTATACTTTTACCTGATTTTGGAAGAGATAACATCCATCTTGAGCCCTTTTAAGTAAAATACTTCATGAAATTGCTTCTGGATTTCTGTAAGAGTGATATAAATAAAACAATTTCTTCAGTATGTGAAATGGTATGTGTAAGTGGTACTTGTCTGACAGCACTGTGGTAAATTAACTGGTCCAATTAACAGCAAGGGGCACCTCTAGGATTAATTGAAAATCATTAGTTTATTTATTGGGTTAGTTTTAAGTATTTGAAAGTGCATACTGTATTAATTCTGGATTTCTCTAAGTGATACTGTAACTAAATGGTAATAAGTTGTCTTCTGTGTTTTGTGTTGTCTTTTTTTTTTTTTTTTTTTTTTTACTGAAAGGTAAGATATTGATGTGGGGACTGTGCTTTTAATTGCTATTCTCCCTAATGAGACTGTACAGCTCTTAAGTTTAGCATAGCTGCTGTAATACAGAACACAGTAAAACAAGTCTCTCTTAAAGGCTTTGCATGGTATGATCAGCAAATGCCACAGCAGTATAGTCAGTACAGCTACAAAAATTATATTCACATATGCATGGGGACAGACACATACAGAAATACAGATGTGACAATAAAGACATTTAGGTAGCAAATATCTCAGAAAAGATGTAGACTTTACATGTTCCTTATGCAACATGATAAACCGTGTACACAGAACAAGTCTAAAGTAATAACAGGCATTGAAACTTGAAATTTTGAGGCATACAGATATAAATATGCAGTCACATGAAGAGTTCTGGGCAGTTTCAGAATGTGTCCCACTCCCTAATCACAGTAACTTAAGATGGAATTTTACTAAGAACTTCTACTTAATTGGAGCTTAAATTTAAGCATTTGTAAAAAAAGACAGCCCTGCCTTCTGGCTCCAGCATCTAGCCTGGCATTTATTACATTCCTGCATCTAAACACCAGCAAGTTATGCAGCTTCTCAAATCGTGGAACTGGTTCTTTTGATCCCTCTCAGAATAATTTTACTTCCTGATTTGGGTTGTTACATGTGCATGTCTGTTTATACAGAGACAACAACCACCTGGATACAAGGTCACTCCATTCGGCAAAATTCCATCCTTACACCAGTGAGAACTGAATAAAGAATTTCAAGATGAAATGCAACACAGTCCAGCCAGAATGCTAGATGTGATTAGGTAATAGTTATGGCTCCCCATGATTTCAAGCACAGATTGGTAGAAATGAAAGTAAACAATCATTTAGGTCTGAGATATGAACTGATAGGGAAGTTCAAATGTATTTTTGTGCCTTTATGGATAAGTCCAGAAAACATAAATCTAATGCAAATTTTGTAACTAGGAACTCTAGGAGCTATAGCCAAGAAAAACTCAAAATTATGGCACCATGTGGCTTCAAAGTTAGAAGTATTATCAGTGTCCATAATAATCCTGTGAAAATAATGTACCCAGAAACTTGTTTTAAATGCTGAATTATAACATACCAGCTCAGGGGTGTTCAGTCTTCAAGAACTAAAATGATAATTTATGAGGTCTTGGATATTGAAACTCTATTCAGGCCTTTACAACAGTCAATTCATTAAGTCAAATATATGCAGAGATGATCACTACTACACAGCTATAGAATTCAGAAAAAATGAAACCATTAAACAAATCACACAGGATGGTCTTTTATACCAACATGTGTGCTGGGTAAGTTATTAGTTCTGGCAATGCAAATAAATGCAGATAGTATTGAAGAAAAATATTGGGATTTTGCATAAACTGATGTATAGGGCTTCAGCATTACTGTTCTGGAAAGTATGCAGACAGCATGGTGTGCATAAACCTAACCACTCTGAAGTCACATGGAGAAATGCTGAGTAGTCATCTACAGAAAGAACTTTATTAGGTGAGAAGCATATATCCCTTTGAAAAATGCTATCCTAAAGATATTCTTTATCCAGCACAGTTCTGTAGTACTCCTATACTAGTCCTTCTGTATAAGGTTGCAAAAGACCGTTAAAACTATCAAGTCCAGCCATTTACCAAACACTACCAAGTCCACCCCTAAATCATGTCTCCAAGTGCCACATGTACACACCTTTTAAAAATGTCCAGGATGGTGACAAACACTTCCCTTGGCTACCTGTTCCAATTCTTGGTAACCTTTTTGTGAATAAATTTTTCCTAGTATCCAATCTAAACCTTCCCCGGAGTTCATCAATGCCGGTAATCCAAATACCAAAATATACATAATTCTACCAAAAGTGAAGCACTTATACTGTCAAAAACAACAAAAAAAATCAATCAACCACACAAACAAAAAAACAAAAAACCCCACAAATCTGAAACCATGTGTTTTAAAGATTTACATTTGAAATGTAGACTTGATATACATTTGAATATTGCTCTATATTTTTTTTTGTTCTTCCACTTTTAAATTTCTTTCCTCCTTTCATGTTCCTTTGTACTGTTAAGTGTCCTCTTCTGTGGAAATATTAATGTCATGAAAAATGAATTAACAATATGAAAATAGAGACAATAATTAAACTCCTACTATTTGTTCATAAAAATACCTAAAAGAGGACAAATTTTTTTCTGACAGATTTTTTGGTCTGATACAGACCAAAAAGTTATGCTGTTAGATGAAGTACTGATGGTACGTAGAACATCAGTACAAAAATTTCATTCTCTTTAAGCAGAATTTTACATTCACATAATTAGCTACATTTTCAGGGAATCTGAGGATTTGACCAAATAAACATTTTTGTTCAATGACAGAGGAAATTGATCTTATTGTTTATAAACCATGAGAAATTTCATTGGCATGTTTTTTGCCTGGAAAGTAGACAAAAAATTCAATAGTTTATCTTATTTTTTCCCCCTGCAGATTGTTCAAGCTAAAATAAAAATGCCTCTTAAAATTTTCAATCAACAAAAATAGCTTTTATTGTTTTCCAGCAATTAGTTCAGAGAACACTGAAGAAAGATTCATGTTAGCTCACTTATGCTGAAATAACACTGTGAAAGACATAAGCACTGATGTTTACCAATATTTAGCAATTTAAATGCTTATCAAAACTGTTGCTAATTAGAACCATAAAAACACAGCTAAAATGCTCTTTTTTTTCCCCCCTATTGCATAATTTCCACATAGCTAAGAATTCTGTGATCAAATTAGAAGACAACAAGCAAGCAGTGAAGTTACCAGATTTGTGCAGGCAGCAGTAGGTACTATTTTAGAACTCAAGTAATTATAGGATAGCCAATGGCAGCTAGGTTTTACTTCACAAAAGTGATATTGTTGTACATCAGCTCTGGCATGTAGTTAGGGAAAGTTCACTTGCCTCAGGTGTCCTAAAGGTTGTTCATCATTCAGGTCACTCTGGAGGTTGGTTAATGCACTACTCACTTTCCAAAGGTCTCCAAGGAGCTATTACTACAGGGAAAATTCAACCTCTATTAAGTTTTTTATTAAAATAAAATCAGTGAGGATGGACAGCTTGGAATATTTAAAACCTACCATTTAACAAGCACATTTTATGACGAAATTAGATTTCTGAAAAGCCTTGCTCTGCATCCTGCTAGTATGTGTGATAAACTTTCTTTTATGATGACCTTAGGAGAAAATAATTCACTAATGAAAGTCACAATTTGTGTATTTTATGTCGCCTTAAGGACATGCCCAGTGCTGTTAAGATTACTAGACTTCATCTTAAGAGTTTGGATATTGTTATTCTTGATTTATATGTACCATATATTACTGCTGATTTGGTCTTCAGAAACATTCTTTCATATAATTGGAACAGCATAACATACTTCTCCACTTCTCCAGGCATTGCCATCAATCAAAAACTTTGGTCAACTCATGTGTGAAACAGGAAGGAGTAAAAAAATTGAAGACTGGGTAACAAAGAGCTTCCTTTGTTGTGATGTTAATACATTTGACTTATCTGCTTTATGTTATTTTGTGTTCTACATAAGCTTTAACATTCACTGAAGATTTACAAATTTCAGTTTTATCCTTTCCTATAATATTCTACTTTATGGCCCCAGTTGGAAAAGTCTTTAGCTGATCTGTTTATATTTCCAACAGAGAGCCACGGCTGAAACTGCATGTCTGTTGGACGTACTAGCTCTAGCTTAGTTAGTAGAGGAGATGAGCACAGGGTCCAGAGATGGACAATCTCAAATATTTGGAAAAAAAGCAACCAAAAGGGAAATCCACTACTGTAAAATTTTTTAGCACATGCCCAACCTTTGCTTTTCCTATGGCGGGTGTGTACTGTTAGATTCCACAAATGTTCAATTAAAAATCTCAAATGTTCAATTAAAATATTTTTTCAATTCCTTGCTTGTGCTTCATCACTTCTTTCTGCTGTAATGTGGAGCAAGAGGTTCCAATTTGAAACATGAAAATTATTTTGCAAAGATTTCTTTCAAACTCTTGCAAATACATTGTTTTTATTCAAGGGTAAGCACTATAATGTAAGAGAAATGGTATCTCTGAGGAAAAATCAAAGTTTCTTATAATTATGTCATTCTTTTAAGTGTAAAACTTAAACACAGGGAAACTGTGCATAAGCACTACATAAACGGACCCCTTAAGTACACTGAGAAGGAGTTTGTGCAGTCATTCAAACCTCAAATACAGTGTCATCTTGGCCATTAGTCAAGAAAGGCAACTTGGGAGGCTTCCAGTTTCACAGAGTAACCCCTGTGAAAGTCTTTTAAAGCAACTGTGTCTTAGCAAAGATCTAAACAAGTAATGCCTTGATCTATAAATCAGCAGAAAAAGTGAAGAATGGCAAGCTCAGCTTTATATTTAACAATAGTCTCTGATTTGAAAAATCATATTGGGGTGAATTCAGAAAAATATATATTCTGTCTCAGTATGGGGTCCCTTGAAATATCTGTGTTAATATCTGAATAAAAAAGATTGATTTAGAAAAGCACAAATATTAAGTATTATAACTAATGAAAAAAACCCTTGTATTTCTGTCTCAGAATTGCCTTTAAATTCTTCTGATGTCTTAATATACTGTGGTGTAGATGGGAAGAAAGGAATTCCTCCTATGCTTTTCCTACAGGCCTTCTGTAGAGATTTCTCTACAGAGAGATTTCTGTAAGAACTGATTTTGCTTTTCTTCACATATGTGGATGCTACTGAGAAATGCCACAAACTTTGACAGAGTTTTTATTGTGGTCATGCCAGTCTGCTCTGTTTTTTCACAGTTACCAAAAGGACCTGCTGCATTCTACTGCAAAATTGCATTTTTCTTGCCTATGACCTTCCCTGAAAACCAATCATCTAGCCGTGAATCCTAATTCTCCTCTCTTCATTTAAAATAATTATACAGAATTTTTCCTGTGTTAAGGTGGTAGTACAGAAGAACTACTGGTGTGTAAATAAGCAAAGCATGACAGTTTAAAGGTCTATCTGAAGTCACTTAACAGTCCTGCATGTATTACACATCTGAAATGCAGTTCTTTCTGTGGCTCAGCACACCTCAGCACACTTATTTTTCAAGCATAAAAAGACTTTTTCATTAAGAGAGTAGTGGAGGGACCAACATGCCATCCTCCACAATAACCCACATAGCCAAAAACTAGCTTTCTATGTGGCAGGCTCTTGCTCAGCAGACGGGAAGGACTGACTCACAGGTTGTGTGAATTGTTCTACTGTGTTATACACAGAGTAATGGTGAAGGTGTTCTCTCCTCTTTCCCAGGATTGTCCTGAGTATTATCAAGAATTATATAGACTCTAAAACCACATGAGAATTTGCTTCATAAAAGAATACACACCTGAGCACTTTACTATCCAGCAAAGTCCATTAAACTGCGTACAAAAAAATCCCGCTGAGAAGTCTGCTTGCATTTAGTGTCTTCCTTTAATAATTATCTTTTTCATGCTGGGTAGCTGAGGAAACAAGAGTCATTTTTCAGTTAAATGGCATAAGTTCATGACATATATTTTCTTTCCAAATATATTATATTTAGAGAAATATACTTTTTTAAATTGCATGAAGAAAAAAGGGTTAAAGTACAACCTTGATCCTCTCACATATTTAAAGATATGTCCTAATACATCTGCTGGAAAGATTTAAAGAACACAAATACTGTCCATTTCCTGCTGTGAAATAAAATTTCATGGACTTTCCTGTGGAGAAGCTCTTTATAACAACTGACCTTCATCTCAGTGCCATCTCTGGAAGGAAGGGTGAGACAACTGATGTATAAAGTGACCCTGTATCTTCTGCTGGAATCATATACTAGGAGACAACAGATGTAAAGTTGTGAGACAAACATCAAGAAGTAAGGAACCCTCTCATCTGACAGTTTGACAATTGAACTGCCAGTAAACATTCATCTCTAAAAGACATAAGTAGCAGAGTGGAAGTCCAAAGCAGAAACTGGTCATTCCCTTTCAATCCCTATGTTGTGATTTACATTCTGTTTAATGGGAGGGTTTGAGTGGTTCTATGGCCCTCTTGAAATAAAGAATTAAGAATTAAGAATAAAGAATTAAGAATTTCCTGAAGTAATATTAGCCCTATTTCAAGAAAAGTATCCAGAAGTGGAATTTAGTCTATATCACACCTCTGTACATCACCAAAAGAACTCAAGAACCCCAGAGAGAGGCTGAGAAATTGTCATTTAAATGCACCACCAAATTTACTGTAAACTAATTCATTTCCCTTGCTGTAATCCTGTTTGTGTGACATCTGTGCACAAAAGAATGTCTCTACACTAAGACTGGGCCTACGTTCACATAAAAAAATATTATATAATTTACAACAATTTTTGTAGTTTCATAACTTAGAAAACTTCCCTTCAGCTCTGTATGGGTGATGATTTCCCTCCCTCTCCCTGTATTAGGCATGCAAATGTAATACGAATGCTGAGCTTACTGCTGTTCTGTGCACCAAATTCATGGTCTTTTTGCAACTGTTACAACCCAACACCGAGGCAGCATACTAGAGGTTCTTATTAATAGATCCCTTGGGGTGGATTAAAGTGAAATGACACTGAGTGACTGGTGTATATATGAGAAAGATTTATTTTAAAACAATTTGGCTGCAATGCAAAGGATGTATGTGGCTAGCTTGGCTCTTTTCTGTAAAAACAGGATATATATATATATATAAACAAAATACATAAAAAAAAGAAAGAAAGAAAAAGAAGGAAAGGATGAGAGTAGCTAGTGGATCCAGTGAGGAGACTTGATCATTGCAATTTTGGTGTCGGAGTCATGATGGCATTTGGGGTGGGGATGAGGCTCTGAGCAGCAGTTCTACAGGTTATATAGGCTCAGGCTTATGTGGGAATACCCCAATTCCTCCGCTAGGGAAGGGTTTTACACTGTCTGATGCAACATTGTGGAAATGAGCCAGGGGAAGGGAGGGTTTATGGCCTCTTCTAAGGACATGACTGAAGGGAGGAATACCTTCAGGCTTACTCGTGAGCTGGGATACCTACTGTAAGGGGGAGTTTTCCTTATCAGGAGGGAGGAAACTGGCATGGTAAAAACATTACCCCCCCCCTCCCTGGGTCTTTGTCTTATCAGCCTTTTCCTTTTTCTGTCACAAAAACACTTTGTGTAAGACATAAGTCCTGGGCCATCAGGGAAACAATAGCAGGGCTCAAACAGCCCATCCAAGCAAAAGTCAGTCCATCATAGCAACTACTCTCTAGATAAGACTGGAAATCACAGAGATAATGTAAGTGACCTTTTTCTTCCTGTTCATTACCAGAAAAAGAACTCCATGCTCTTTTGCTGATGCTCTGAGGAATCAGGTTATGAAGAAGATGTAAATATGAAAGGGTCCAATTTCATCCCGTTCATCTCAAGTTCTCAGTCAAGGCAAGTGGAAAGTCTTGAAGCCTCATTGCAGCTAGATCATTCAGGTGTGCCCAACAGCCAGTTACCACATATATGTGGACCAACCAACTCGTCGCAGCTATTCCTAAACCAATATTTTCAAATTTGCTGTCGGAACAGTGTAAAAGTCTGGTTTAAATGAGACCATAAGATTGCTTTAGCTGCATGCTGTACAAGTACCTCATTACTTTTTAATCCGGGTTGGTTTTGTTTGTTTGTTATTGTACTTATTTTTTTTTGTTTTGGTTTGGTTTTGTTTGGAGGAGTTTATTATTTTTACTAATAAGTGTCACAAATGTCATTCTGGGTGTAATTGGATGTGTTGTAAGAGAAGTCTCATTTCAATATTTTTTGCAGATATATTGAACACACATACCTTCAATGGAAAAAAAAAAAGGTCCAGTGAGCTGTGGGGAACATGACTTTTTTTTTCCTTTGCATAAAAAACCAGATTATGTTTCACACAGAAGGTTATAGAAAAAGTGACAAACAGATTGCCACAACATTATCTTAGAGGTTGATTTTTTTTAAGCACTGAACCTGTTATAAATTATAAAGAGCAAGAAAATTCAGGAACAAGTTAAAAGTATCATTTAGAAGAAATATTGACAACTAACTAATACTGAAATAGCTGCTCAATTCCTTGTATCCTTTACTGATCTCAGCTAAAAAAATAAAAATATCTAGGTAGAATAATAATAATAATAATAAATCAATAAACAGAACAGAATAAAACAACCTAACTCCAAGAAAGCCCCCAAGGATTCTCTCTAGATAAATTATAAAAAAAAACCCCACCTCCAACAACAAACAAACCAAAACTGTTGCTTTCTTGTGGTATGAAATTTAAGCCGCACAATTACAGAAAAACCCTAAATAAAATCTTTTTTTTAATTCTTTCAAAAGCCACTACACTAATATCTAATTTTCAAGTTGTTCATACATTTTTACCTTTGGGTGAAAAAATACCTCTGACAAAGAAAAAATTAACTGCAGACATTAAATCACTTCTCTGCCTATTCTATATTGAATTTAAATGTTGTATAATATCCTGCATACACTGTTGTTTCCACATCACATTGATTTTAAAAGATTTTGGGCATGGCCATGTGTATAAGAGTCAACAGACTCAAATCTTTAAAGCATAACTTCATGGAAAACATGAACATTACTCAAGCAATATATATTTTCCTAGTACTTTCTCCCAGGGTTCAGGTTCACCCAGTCCCATTCCACTGTCTTCTCTTTAACCTGAATCCTTCTAGTTGAAATTTAATATTTTTTTTTATTATTATTCTCCATATTTGCAATGGAGAACAGATTATTTACGATGAGAATTTACGGGAATGGGACAGATGGTAATTTTTCATCTTCTTATTTTGCATATTATGATCCATTCAAGAGAGGAATTAATTCAGATACTCCTCTGTAGACAGAAGAGATATGTTTCTTCTCAGGAAGCAGCAGAATCTGGCAAAGATCAAGGCTTATGGAAACTGCATGCTGTGGCAAGCAGAAGAGAGTGAAAAAGTCACCTGAATTATGTAAAAGACTGCAGGTGGAGGAGAACCTGAGCTGCTTAAAAGAAGCAGGGAGCAGAGAGAAAATTTTCAGAGGTACTGGAGAGGGACCCCAGGGAACAGAGTTGATTTGCTGTGTCTTAGTCACTGAATAGGCTGTCAGTAAAGAAGCAGTGAGTTAGGAGAGACATCATTGTATATAAATCCGGTGTAGTTCTAATCTGTCGGTATCTTAAAAGCTAGGAATTCCAGTTAATAGTTTAATAATCCCTGGCTTTTCTAAGTTTAAGAACAATTTATTCTTCTTTGGGGATTTCACTATAAAGAAAAAAAAGGAGGCATAGGTTCATTACAAAAACCTGGCGGACTTAAGGTCCTTTCTTTGGAGCTTCTTTAATTTCTATCATATTTGTTGCTGTGTTGTGATTTTCACAATAAATGCACATCTTTCCTGAAGTGCAAGATGTGAAACTGCATATATTGTTCTAACTGAGGCCTTTCCAATGTGCATAAAGTAGGAGGATGTGCAAACATCTGAATTATTACATGGATAGTATAATGTGATTAGTAGTCCCTAAGTCTGTTCATAAATTTTTGTGAGATGTTTGTATTCATTGTAAAAGCATAATGTCAGTCCATTAGCAGCTAGTCATCTGTCAACTCCCCTGGACCCTTTCTTGGAGAATTATCAAGTTCTAGATGGTATATATTCTATTATCAATTCAGCTGGTTATATCTGTTCACTATCATATTTTATGCTTCCCCCATTCAATCTATTCCTATGTCTTTATTTCTACTTATTTTATAATACAAGTAAATAATCATAACTCAGAAATTAATCAGAGTCAAGACAGGTTCCTTTTTGCAAGCTCTACTCCTTGAAAATTAGCCAATCAGCTTTGGTCTTTCAGTCTTGATCCTTTTTCTCTGGTTTGCTTACAGGGATGCCATATGAAATAGTTTCTAAAGCCACCATGATGCCGACAGTCACTTGTTCTTTTCTGAATTTGAGGCTACAAAACATCACTGGCCAATGACATCCTGCACTCCAGCTATAGGCTTTTATAAATTTCACTCGCTTGGGATGGTATTGCTCAGATGCCAGCCTCAGCTGTTTGCTTGAAATGCTGTTCCCAATATATTCTTTTTAGGGAACTGCCTGCCTAGCCACATCCAATTTCCCATTTCAAATACTTGGTTATTTCTATTACATTGTGTCATGTGTTCTTCTCCTGGCTATTGTTGTTTCTCTTATGTCTTACCTGAATATCTTAGTTTTCTCAGCCCTATATTCACTCACGAACATGAAGCCAATCACTGTTAATACCAGGTAACATGGTCTTTAACCACTGATTATCCTACATGATATTAACAAACTTTTGTGTCTTCAGTATACACATTTGTTTCTTTCCCGTATTCAGCTGCTTGATTTTGTTACTCACTTCATCACATAGATGGAAGGATTTTGTCAGATAAATGAAACAGGTCTTCTGTACCTCACAATGAACTTCCATCTGCAGAACAACTAAATCAAATACATATTATTTCCAGTTTTTTGAACTTTTATATGCAATGTAGTAGTAATAAATTCCAGATTTGGATTATATAGCACTGCTTCATCCTTTCTCCCCTCATTCTCCCTGATACAAATTTTTGTTACCCTCTCAGAAAAGGAAAACAGATTAGTTTGCATTTATTCTTGAAAAACCTAAAGACTCTCACTTGTCTTTACAGTGTTTAAAAGTAGTAGCTGGCTTGGGAATTTTTTATTTTTAAAAATCTAGTTTTACTCTGAGGAATTAAGTCAGACTAAGTGCTGTATAATGCTCTAGCTTCTTATTTTCTCTTCTTCTACGTACAGGGGTTTTTTTCTTCAAATCATTTGGTACCATAGCTACCTTCCAAGAGTTTTCAAAGATAACCACTAAGAGTTTTTTGATTACATCAACCAGTATCCTAGGATGAAATTCATCAGATCATATTGATTTAGCTTATCTAAGTGCTCACAACTCCTGTCTTTTCTATTCCGTGTTGAGATCTTCTCCTTTTGTTGCTGATATTAATTATGCTAGGCACTTCTCATTAATGGATGTTTTTACTGCAGATTGATGCAAAAAAAAAAAAAAAAGTCATTAAAAGCTTCAGCCTTCTCTGTGTTATCTGTGTATAGCTTTCCTTCTTGATTAGTTGCAGAACAATGCTTTCTTTGGTCTTCCTCTTATACTTAGAAACTGATTTCTTGTCATTCTTATGCCTTCTGCTAATTGCATCTCATTTGTGTCCTGACCTTTCAATTTTTTTTTTATGCCTAGGCTTTTTTTTGTCCTCACTAATCCCTCCCAGTTTTTAGTTTCTAAACACTTCCTTCTTCTGTTTGAGACCAATGAAGAGCTCTTAGTTTACCTAAGCTGAACTACTCAACTTTCCACATTTTTCTGATTAAATACTTATACTCTCAATATTATAACATCGAAGAGTTGGAAGCTTTTCACAAATTTCCCTTTTCCTTAGTTTTATCTACTAACTGATCTATTCACTGCCAAATTTCAAAGCTTATTGAAGTTTACCTTTATGAGTAGATCAGTCTTCACAGTCCAAGGTGACTCAGGAAAAGTACTGGCTAACCATTTGTGACCTGGTAACATTTACATTATGTTTTATTACTTGACAATGAAAATATTAGAAATAATGCTCTTTAAATGCCTCACATTCATTCAAACTTGACATTTTTACAGTGCTTTTCTTTTTTATTCCAGTTATTTTTATTGCCATGATTTTATTCCCTTTTAATAAAGTACCAAAACCATTACATAAACTTTGTTTTCTAAAATAGAGGTCACCATCTAGAACAAACCTATATTATTTCCAAGTTCTTTTTCATAAAGAATATGAATAAATATTCTGCCATGGGAACACCTGTTATGACATCAACCAGTTGTGTGGACAGAGGTGTCTTTAAAAAAAAAAGGCAAAAAACACTCCAATGGTTCCTTTCAGATTTTTTTTTTAAATTTATATTTTCACTATAAAATTCTGCATTTGTTTCCAGACATGAATATCTGAGGCAATAATTGCCCAACTGAGTGTTTGTGATCAACTTTCCTAGAAGGCTGGCATATATGTATAGTGGAACTAGACAATAATATTCAATATATCCAAATTTTTGGTATTAATTTATTGAGTCTCTGCTACTTGTTTATGGATATACAGCCCTGCTTTGTAAAGGGGTCCTATCAGGCTCAGAAAGTAATTAAATAAATAAAAAAAGTGGGACTTTTTCAACACACTATAGTGAGAAGAAAGGATTAGGAGAGCAGATGTGATATCAAGGTTTTTCTTGCTCAAGTGGCAAGATTTTCCAGTGATACCTGTCTTTCTTGTATTTTCAGAGATCTCTAAATTGGAAAATTCTACTGGAAATTATATAACAAAGGCCATAAAGTATTTTTTTTTCATGTTAGGTGCTCACTTTCCTGTGATACTTGATAAATACTACAATGACAGAATCTCCTTTGCAGTGAATCGATTGAGAAATTTTCCTTATTACTACCTCCCAAAAGAAGGCATGTAATATATAATCTATATTTGAAAGTTGAGGTTATATTTAAATAGAAGATATCATGCTTAATATTTTAAATAATAAAATTGGAAGTGTTTGATTTCAGGCTAAGTTTCTTTCTGCCTTTTGTGAATTACAAAGAAACTTCATCTCCTGATCTCCATGAAGACATGAAGACTTCTGTCTTAGAGGTCTGGCTGTGGCTTTTCCCTGTCTGCCACTGCACTCTCTCTGTGCTGTAAGATCCCTGCTTTGACTCCCTCAATACTCCTTTTGAACAATTTGCACTCTGAATCCTTCTCCCGCAGGCTCAGCTGTTTACCTGGAAAACGATCTCTCATCTAAGGCTCAATCTGACTCATTCACTCTTTTAAACAAAATATAACAGCCAAATTGAGCTCAAACCTGTCAAACAATGTCACATCGCCCAAACTCTATTAATCTCTTTTAGAAATTATCAAGTCCTCATCAGTACTATATATTCTGGTTCTTGTCTGATTATAAAGTATAAATGCCTACATGAAATTGCTTGAAGAAGGAGAAAAAAAAAAGTGTGCAATGAAACCATTCATTTTAATGGACTGCTCATGTTGCAGTACATGGAAAGGGATTAGGCCCACTTAGAAAATCCAAGTAACCATTATGTACTTAAGATGTTGTATCTGTGCTTACCACCTATTCTTGAAAGCAGGTGTCTGTAAGAAAACAAGGGTATACAGAGAGTGATCAGTAGCATAGGCATTACATATATCTGATATAAGTTCTTAGTCAATCAAAGCAGAGAGGGAAGGGAGAGAAATTTATAAGCACAGAGGATGGAATTGGGGCTACGTAACTAGAACTTAAGTGTTTTAGCAGAAGGCCTATGGTGCAGTTTTTCAAAGCTCTTGAGAAAACAAGAAATATTTAGTTACTAGATTAACACTGAAATCTTTTATTTGTGAAGAATTCTGTTTGCAAAAAGGGATTATATGAGGGTGAGAACACATAGATACTATCACTTCCTCAGGTGATGTAAATTCCAAGTAAAATCTAAATGTTTGGGCAGAATGTGATCTTTTCCTGAAACTGAAGAAATCATCCCTGTGAGGATTGGACAGCTGTCACTATGTTTTCACCTAAAAATAGCAAAAATGGTAGTAGAAACTTTTTACATATGAGATATTTACAAGACCAATTATTGTAGGGGCACTTTAAGTACTACCCTCATCCAGGAAAAGATGTGAAAGGAGAGTATGATGCTTCTCAGCAATGGGACCCTGAGCTGAGAAAGAAAAGATGTCCTTCAAGCAAGATTATTGGACTTTTTTAAAACACCACTGAACATGGGAAAAATGAAGATGTTCTGTCAAGAGACTAAACCTATTTTTTTATTTAGTTAAGATATGAGGAACCTCAATATCTACTGCTTTGATCTACCAATCTTCTCCTTTAATACCAAATGACTTGATAATTCAAGTGTAGTCTTAAAGATATAACAATACCTGAAAATAGGTGAGGTGGATGAGAGGGCACAGGGTAGTGTTAGATTAGGAGAAGTAGTGTTGTCAGCTGCCATGACTGCACTCACAAAACCTCATTTATCTAATTCTTAAGTACACTTAAAATTAATTTGGAATTTCTGATGTACATTTCACCATTCCGAAAGTGCAGGTACTGCAAATTCCTATTCACAGGACTGCAGCAACTCAATTAAGAAAACTTTGTATGTTTCTGAGTCCTCAGAGATGAAACGAAGTGACACATCTGAATCATTTCAGCTTTTCTGTCAATCAGAATCAATTAACACCTCTTTTACTTCATCACAGAGCACTGCTCCATATCAAGCATTGCAAACCTTGTTTTTCAGTTGTGAATGGAAAATAAATTAAGAACTGATTGGCTAAAGTAATGCATTGCTCTGCCTTGAAACATGAAAGCAGCACTGAATATATTCATATTAGTGAGAAGAATGTTTGAAGGGGATCATATGAGCTCTTTATGAGAAAGCTCTCTTTTGAGGCTTTTCCCTTCATTAGATCTGATTATTCTATGTTTAATTAACATGGGTTAAGTGACAGTTAAAAATTAAAACTGCTTATATTTAACAGTAATAGAATAAAAAAATAACTTTGCTAAATTAAATTTTTGAGCTGACATTAATGTTGAGAAAAGAATAATTCTAATACCTAAAAACTAGCATGTATCATTTTCACAAGGGAAACAAAAGCTGTGATATGACTCTCATTGAGTCATTTACAATTTATATAGATTTAAACTGAAAAATAAAAATAAACTTACTATTTGCTTCTGAAAACTGCTGTTCCTCATCTTAGTTCTAGCAACTTTTTGAGGAATAGTTTCAAAATAGTGTACAGGACAAATGTTATCTTTGCATAAATATATTAATATATCCTAATGCTTAATATTTTATAGGTCTCTGGTAAATAAACGAAACCTCAGCCATACTAAATAGAATACTTTTACTAACAAAAATACTTTTCTCATTTAATTACGAGACATTTCAATGCAATAAACATTGTGCGTTTCAGTTGTGAAGTTCTAGTCAATAAGAAATTCTAATATAATTTTATTTATCATTGGTAGTTTTGTTCTACAAGACTAAAGCATAACACTTAGTGATGCACAGTAGAGTTAGAAATTGTGTCATGACAATTCTTTCATACTAAAAATAACCTACCTTACCGTCACTGGCTTATCTATTTTTACCTTCTTCATTTTCTGGGAGATATCTCAGTGTTTTTGGCTAAAGATAATTGCAGATTTTATTCCACTTCTCTAGTTGATTTTACAAACTCTAGAAATAGTCTTGTGTGGAAAATATGTATATATAATATAGAAACAACAACTTTGTATTACAAAAAAAAAAAAATCGCTAGCACATGATAAGCAACCCAAACAAATACCTTTCCAGTTAATTCTGTTACTCTGAAAACCTTTACAATCCCTTTGAGCTTCTTCCTCACAAATAATAACCCTTCGAAATAGATTTGGTCAAAAGGTAAAACTTAGGGCTGTAAAAATAGGCTTTGTTCTTAGGGTATTATTGGTTCTTACTTCCCTTACCAGTAATTGTCTTTAGAAAAATCTTAAGTATACTTCAACCAGCAATCTCATATGTTAAAATTTTACCTGATTATTCAGTTTGTGTGTATTTGAATAAGAGGCTGCTTTTAAGGATTATGAACAGCAAAAATCAATTTTAGTCGTATAGAGACTGTTGAGTTCTGTCTAAGATATTTACATACTTTCCTTCTTTTTTTTTTTTTTTATATAGTTTAATGATATCCTAATGGAGCTTCAATTTAACATTTTTATCAAAATCAGAGTTAGCATTGTGTTTGAGAAGGCATAATTCGAGATAATATTTTTTCCCTAATGCTGACAGAGCCAGTAGGGTCACAGCAACAGTGACTGCATGTTGAGTCAGGATAGCATATTTTTTACATTCATACAACCAAGATGCCTATAAGGATTTTGTTCCATGGCAATTTCCAAGAAAAATCTCCGGTGAATACCAGACCTTGCAAAATGGGATGAACTTAGCTTTACTCTTGGACATAAAGTGAGGCTCATTAAATAGGAGAAAACCTGAGGAAATATAACTCATCAGCATCCACTGAAAATTTTTCACTAAAAAAAAAAAAGTCTTTGTTCAGAAATATATATTATTATTAGAAATACTTTTCTAGTTATTTGCAGAGTTCATCACTTCTTTTCTAGCAGCTGGACACATGAAGTAGTCTCCTGTCATAAACTGTTCCTTTTTGCTGCTGAACATCTGTAGGTCTTACTGTCTTCACACAAATTGCAAAATACAATGTGTATGATATAATCTCATAGGCATTAAAAACAGAGACTAAAGAAGTTGTAAATGATAGTTGAATGTTTTATTTCATGCATTTTCTTAGTTAGTGTTTTTCATGATTTCCTTTCATTTGTATTCATGTTTCTGATGAAACAAACACCTTCTATGATGAAAACTTGCTGTGAATGAGGGTGGAGAGGGTGTGAAGAGCAACTACTGTTAAAAATTCTAGATTTTCAACAAAAAGCAGTGGATAGAAAAAAACCTTGGAAATACCCCAGATTTCTTCTTGGAAAGCAATTGCATGGCATGGAAATAAGACAAAATCAGTCTTTGAAATGCTGTTTCTACAAAATTAGGTCTTATAAAAGAAGGACTGGCATTTAATGTGATGAGTTATGAGTAATTCCAGCTGAGAAGAAAGGGTTCTGTTTTGCTCACATATTCTCAGTTCTGGAGTTTGTTTTTTATCTGTATTGTAAATAACACACACAAAAGTATGTTTGTTTTGAAAATTTTTATATTTATCTATCTTTTCTCTGTTGATGAGTAATGACTGTATTTTTTCTTAGTCTTTACTAAAGTATGCTCACATTATCTTAAGTATGGACAACCAAGGGTTTGTTCTTCCTGAATTTGGGGGTCCATTGATCAAGTTAATAAAGCAAACTAGTCTGCAAATTCTTTGCCAAATGTTATCTAATGCCTCTTTTCCAGGTTTATGATAACACAGACTTTAAAATTGTGGCTGGCATCCAGATGGTTGATAGGATCACAATTTTTTTTTTCTAAGAAATTTGGCCATTTCCTTTATGCCTTTGATATTTCATAGGCTACTGAGCTATCAGTAAATATCTGGTAGCTGTTGATATGCACTGTGCATTTAGCCCATGCAGGTAAGTCTAAATTATTTGGAAGAAAATTTACTTATCACGGTCTTGACAGGAGTTTTTTAGATATGAGGAACTTTGGGTCTTCATAGCAGACGAAACAGGTATTTAAAACAGAGGAAAACAGCATAAAATATATTTGAAATTTAAAAAATAATTGATTCCTGCATCAGACAATTATTTAAATCTCCCAAAAATTTGGCGAAGAGAGGGAAAACTGACTATTTGGAACTATTAAACAAAGATCAAAGAAAACCCAAACAAACACACAATCCCCCTGGTTTTAGCTATGCATTTTGTGTATTTCCATTTTCCTAAACATCATTATTAGAGGAAAAATAGAGTACATAGAATGACACAATGAAAGAGAGATATTGTCACAGTTTGCTTCCTTAAAATACAGTGAATTACAAATCATTATTGTAGCATTATGACAGTAGTTATGACATTATTTGAGGATCCCATAATATTGATATCTGAAATACTAAATGAAGGAAAGAGCTGAAAACCAGTGTGAAATTGAAATGATAAGAGATTAATACTTACCATCATCTATGAGTTCTGAGTGATTCAATAATGAAGCTAATCTTAAAAAATATATTTATCTTCATTTGAAAGAGATGTTATGGGAGAACAAGTACTACAGAAATACACATAAGGGGATTAATTAATATAAATTTTTAAAAATATTTTGTCTAGATAGAGGTGGTGGATTGACCTTGATGGGCTTCTAAATGCCTACCAAGCCGCTGTACTATTCCATCAAGAGAACAGGGGAGAAAATACAATAAAAAGTCATAGGCTAGGAAAAAGGCAGGGAAATAACTTACCAACCACCATCACAGGCAAAATAGATTCCTGGAAATAAATTTAATTTATTGACAATCAATTGCAACAGAGGACAACAGAAATAAAACAAAATTAAAACTACCTTTGCCCTTCCCCTCTATTTTTCCCAGGCTCAGCTTCCCTTCTAACTCTTCTACCTCCTCCTCCTGGCACAGGTGCACAGGGAATAGGGCTTTTTTCAGTTCATGAAGTTGTGTCTTTTCTGCTTCTTCCTCCTCTCACAGCTGCTCTCCAGCTCCAGCAGGGTTTCCTACCCATGGGATACATCCTTCATGAAGTGCTCCAATTTCCATCTTTCCCACAGGCTCCAATTCTTCAAGAACTGCTCTGGCATAGGTCCTTTCCAC
Organism: Pyrocephalus nanus; assembly: GCA_038380795.1. NCBI lineage: Eukaryota > Metazoa > Chordata > Aves > Passeriformes > Tyrannidae > Pyrocephalus > Pyrocephalus nanus. Next base: position 35,426,829 of record CM076261.1, read on the forward strand.
TTGATGAAATCCTTCAGGAACAAACTACTCCAGTGTGGGTTCCCCATGGGGCCACTGGTCCTGCCAGGAGTCTGCTCCTGCATGGGCTCTCCACAGGCTGCAGCTTTTTTTCAGGCTGCCATCAATAGGACCCCAGTGGCCTTCAGAGTGGGCAACTGGAGCACCGTGGTCCTCCATGGGCTGCAAGTGGACATCCTGTCTCACCACAGTCTTGGTTCTGCAAACCTGTTTTTCTCATATATTCTCAACCCTCTCTCCCAGCAGCTGTTGCACAGTATTTTTTATCCTGCCACTGTCGTAGTTTGATTCAGCTTTGGCAAGCAGCAGGTGCCTCTTACAGAAGCCACCTCAGTCCTCCTCAACCTCCTGCTACCAAAACCTTGCCCCATAAACAAAATACAATATATTATTTAAATAAATGTTTTCTTTCGCCGTGGTCAAGACCTTCCAAGTGTCTTCTCTCACATGCGCTAATATGATTTCTCTGTTGTTGTTTGTCACAAAATACTTTTTCTACTAATGCAATTTTCATATCAAATCAGCATGAAGAAGGAAATCTATGATAAAACATAAACATTCATTTGAAGGGAAATATGTCTTGGAATCTATGGTGATGTATTTAAAAAATTTAGAGTACAGGACTTTGAGTTTTGAAGTTATTATAATCATTTATATTTCTTCAGCTTTCTATCACTGGTGGTTATAAATAGCATACCAAACACATTTACAATTATTGCCTAAAGCTAACCATTTCTATTCACCAAAACAATGAACCTGATGACTGTAATTTATAACACATGAATTTAAGAGTTAATAAATTAATATAGAACAAAATGTAATTTTTTGTTGCCCCATAAAGAAAATGCATTTTCTAGTTGTATTGAAACCAATAATATTTCTGTGGCATTGCTATTTCTATACAAGTTCCCGTCTAAATTTATTGACAATGTTATAAAAGCATTCTCTCTGTGATGTGTCTTGCTTAGACTGGCATTCTTGTTCTTATCCAGTACTGATAACTCACAGGTACATTAAGTTAAACATATTGCTACAGGAAAAGATCAGTAGTGCTACCTGACATAACATTTTCTTTTTGTTTTCTGAACTTTTTTCACTCTATAAGTTATGGTTTGTTTTGCTGAATATATTGTACATACATATCAGAGAGTCAGTCTTACTGTCAGTTGCTCAGGTATAATTGACAGCTGAAATGTACCCAAACAAAGTTTAGTTACAGCTTATTATTTTAGCAATTAGTCCACAGCTTTTCTCTACGTTTCTGGTTGTAAGATGTAATAGCAATTGTCAATGTATTTATTGTCATGACGGCTATAGTTGAGAAGGTGCTCATTGGCTTTAAGTTTCAGTAGCTTATAACTTTGAAGGAGTTTTACCCTCTAGGTTGGCATTTTATGTCCTCGTTGTTTTGCAGCTAAGGTTGCTCAAAATTGTGATGTGTTAGAGTACCGTATCGCTTAGATTTTCATTAGCTTACGTACTTTAAAGCCTTTCCTCCCTATAAACTCATAAACAGTAGCATATAAAAGATATTACCTTTGCTATAGTTTTAGCCTCTGATAGATAAAATGTTTTTTCTACAAGTAGAAATACTAGAGTTAAAGAAGAGAGGATGGTTATAATGCATTTATTAGACGAATGATTATAGTAGAATGAGAAAAGAAAAAAGTATTCAAATAAAATCACAGAAAGAGGAGCAAACAGAAAAAAATCAACTCCTGTTACTGGGGTTATAAAAACTAAGGAAAAGCAGGCTGACAATACAGCCATTTTAAATCTTTCTCTGATAGAGTACCCAGATGAACAATTAAGTGTACACATACTGAATCATCATGATTGGTACAAGGTGTGAGGAAGGGAGCCAAAAGTGTGAAAGCAAGAAAGCAAACGGGAGACTTTCACTGTGTTAAATCATATGACTCCCACTGCTTTCTATTCATGCTCTCTCTCGTCAGCTGTAATGGATACATTTTGGAAAAATTAATATAAGCTCGAAAGTGCTCACAACTCTATTTTAAATTTGGGGAAACAAATCAGATACAAGTAAGTAACTGAATTTTTCTGAATTCTCCCTGAATCTGAAAAACTCCTTTAAAGTCTTTGTCTCATCCCATAAGCATTTTATTTCCCAAGTTTTTAGCAGAAAAACTTTCTGCGTGCTTAGTTAGCCTTTCAAAAGTGCAAGGTCTTGGCAGTGGGAATCAGTGCACTTCCTTTATTTTTCATTTTTTTATTTATTTATTATACAGGTCAGTACAATGAGCTTTCAAAGTGTGTAAGAGAAAGGGAGAAAAATGTTTTTAGCCTACAGCCACATGTTAAGCAAGATGATGTTCAGAGAGGAGGAAGATGAAGTTAGGAATCCCCACAGGTTAAGAGGAGGGACTGAGCCTAGATGTTTTCTGTATTTGAGGAGAGAAATTCAACAAACTTTTTCTAAGTTTTAAAAACATAAGCTAATGAAAAAGCTGATCAGAATCTAATTCTGGGATCAGATTTTGGAATATTAATCTCAAGGGGAGCTGAAGTACTGACCTTCTCAAAGAGGTAGTTTTGGAGACAATTTTTCCTTCTGTGCTCTTTCTTATATTAATGACACAATATCCTAGAACTGTTTAATACCTTTGATCTCTCTAATTCTTCCCAGTTATTACATAGATTTTTGATACTCCATTCAGAACACTGACTAGGCTTTAAGCCAAAGCTTAGAAAGAAGTTTATTTTTGTACATTGTAAATATACAATCCCAATCCAATTTTTAATGGTCTTTTGAATTTCTAGAAATGGTTTTTATCTAGCTCTTATGTTACTTGTATTTAAAGAAATGTTAGGAATTCGTCCCTGAAAGTCTGACTTCCTCCTTTCTGCTCAGTCTGACCTTGAATTTAAATGTTACATTTTCTCATGAGCATATCTAGAAACAATTTAGCTTGTGAAGTTTTGTGAAGTTTAAGAAATCAAACCTTTGTTCCAAAGGTATTCTAACAGATGCTGCTGACTCTGTTTTAACTCAGCTAGACTCCAGCTGATTCCTTCTGTCATTTTTAATGTCTCCCTGGAATCCCCTGCAAGATGAAGGAAACAGCCAAGTGACAGCAATTTTTGTGACAGTCAGTAGCCAGAAAACAGATGTCAGGTGAAACCTCTTCACTGTGTTCTCAGAAACTTCTCGCTGTGAAATGCGTCTTCTGACTACGCTCTTCCAATTCATGGCAACAGAACCTGTTCAAGGTTAAAAGGTACATATCTATAAGTCGCAGTTTGTTCTTGGCTTTGGCTCTGTACAAGAGGTAAATACCAGATGCTACAGCCTTATGATGCTGCACATGAAAATCTAGCATGGTATGGTATGCAGCATCAAAAGGTAATTCGTATGGCTGCACACAGAACAGAGCCACCTTCTTATCACTGAGAGGTACAGCATCTGTTTTGCAGGTCAATGTTCAATTCCATGTTTCCTTTTTGACACTGAATATTTTCCTTACCTTTTAGAGAGTGCCCTTTTTGCTTTGTTTTGCTTTTAGAAAAAAAAATAATTGTAAAACTCTTTTGGAGCTAAAATCTAAAAGTAAAAACAAAAAAAGGAGTAGTAAGGTTCAAGGACTTGCCACCCATCCCCGAGTTCAAGTCCATATTCCAAAAAAAATCTGGTGGCTTAGAATTAAATCATAAAAATAGAGTAGGGAAGAAATTTCAGATTGTACTAGACAATGTCTATTAAATTTAGTTTCTTTACCAAATCCTTGAGAAAATTTGTACTTTTTATTAAATATTGGTTTCAGGCTTGAGACACTATTCATAATAATTTTGGTCTGGTATAAAATTAAAGGTGTCTGATGGCTGCTATTTCCTAGCAATCAACCACTTGTCATTACATTTTATCACAGCTTGAATGCTGAACTGTATCCTAGTTTTGGCTGTTAATGTGGAAATTCTTTCTTTGTTAATGTTACATGAACAAAGGATAATTCCTCCTTGTACTGATAAATGTTTTTCTCTGTGATGACATCTGCCAGGTTTGTCATGAATGGACTTCATATTTTAACACTGGACAGCTGGAAATGGTGGCCTGCCTGCATCCCCACAAGACCCTTGTATTGTCAGCCATATCTGGCAACATTTTCTTTTAATATTTTGAAGCACTATAAATCTATATAATTTCATTATATGTTCAAATCTCATGTATTATTAACTTTCATTGCATTCATTATCTGTCTGAATATTGTATCCAAATCAACCCTTCAGTAAAAAAAGGGGAGAAGATTTGACACACTGGAGGTGATGTTTTCTTGTAGGTTTTAATTTTGCTCACATGCATTTTATCAATTTTACAAATAAAACTGAATGTTATTCTCCTACATTTATCTACAATAAGGACTTTCATCGCAGTTTCAGTTTTATCAAGCATATTTTCTGTGTGATTCACAGAATTGTAGTAAATATGTAAAAATCTATTCTGTGTGGAGATTGGAAGAGAATGATTGCAATTATTGGAAGGAATGAGAAAAAGAGAAGCATGTTTAAGAATGGCAGGGGGAGACAATGCCCAAAGCAGCAGGTCATCAAGATTAAAAGTTGGCACATAACACCAAAACACTTATGGAAAACACAAGACTGCTTCCAGTTGATGAAAATCAAGGTCAGACTTTCACACGGGATATCCTAAGATATTGGTGGAAAGGAAAAAGACACAGCCAGAGCCCAGACTATGTCCTCTGTCCCTGGGAAGGAAAAAAAGAGAAATTCAAATGTCTCTGAAAAGTAACACAGGGTGGAAAGGAGATCATGATCACTGTGAGCACCTCAAGGGCATACCCGAATTCAGCATGATAGCCAGTCTGAGAAGAAACTACAAAATATGCGTTGGACTAGGGTGATCTACAAATATGACTTTGCTCGGAGTTCCAACCAGAGGTCTTGGAGATAGGTATGTGTTAGCCTAGGCAGGTGAATGTGAAGGTAATCGGTTTTCTTTTTTAAGATCCAGCTCACTTTCCACAGGGTCATTTTCCTCAATTTGTTGGTGGCAAATGTGAAATGCTGAAAAGTGTGTAGTTGAGTTTGGTGAGTGTTTTAAGAGGATAAATCCCATTTGAATCCTTATAGCCTCTTAGCTATTGCTAGGAACAACAGTAGGGTCTACAGGATGAGGGCTGCTCCTACCTGAAAGACACAAATGTACAATATGAATAGAGAATGATAATTTGGTTTATGTCTATGTTCGCCTTAAACATCAGTAAAGACAGACTCCTTAAAATGAAATAAAAGCATTATCCTTTTGCATTAAAGTATCTTTTCTTTCATTTAGAACTGAAGACTTTATTTTATACATTACTGAGGCCTTATTGTAAGAAGGCAGCTAATTTAGGTTTACAGCTTCTGACTCTTTTTAGATCTTAACCTGTTGAAAAGGAAGCAGCTTGACTATCCTTTTTGAATTGTTATCTCATGAAAAATTATGTGTGGGAGCTGCTAATGTACTGAGAAAAATCTATTGCTGATATCCTCAGCACCTCAGTATCTAGTTGACAGTTTTGCACTTTTCCTACAGTTCCCATTTTATTCACAATAGCTACGTCATTATTTTTCTGACCTCTAGTATTTTATCTGTTGTAAATTCCTTTATTCATTTTTATCTTTCATCTTTAGAACTTCATGTTTTATTTCTCTAATCCTCAGTAATATTTTGCCATTGCCACATCATGTAGTCATTTATTCTTTACTATGAATAACCTTACAGTTTCATTGTGGCAGGCCTGTGGAGATGCATCCCTTGCAATTACACCCTTCTTGTAGAGAGATAGCTGTCCCTCTCAGGCAAAATGTACAAAAGATTCTAATATAAATATAATGTGATACATATTTTAATTTGTCTTTGAGCTCAATAGGGGCCTTTAAATATATCCTTTATATAAAAACCAATGGTACTAGACAGTTCAATTGACTATTGAAGATGATAGTGATACCTTGGAGTTTTGATGTTTTGATTTTTTTAATTTTTGTAGATCTTAGAAGTAGTTATGTAGTAAATGTAGATTTTAGAGTAGCAGCAATATTTTCCCTTTACCCTTAACACACCAGCTCAAACCCCTGTTACCCATTCCCATATCAATTCCCTAAATTCCTTAGCCTATTTAGTCTCTTTTTCAAGGCAGAATGGTAGAAGAACATCTTAACCCTATGGAACAAGATATAGCCTAGACCCAACAACCTTCAGGCCTAGAATTCTGGAAAGCCTCCAAGGACATTACGTGCTCTGAGGAAGATGAAGATGAAGAAGAGGGGATCCCAAAACGCCCCCAGACCCAATTTCCAAGAGGCGTGGTGGGGGCAGAACCTGGGTGGTGGCTGGATGGGATTGGGTGAAAATCATTATAAAAACTGTGAACATCTTGATTTCGGGAGCACGCTGGTGGTATTCCAGAAAGCCTGGGGGCTCATTAAAACCTTTGTATCCTTATCTTATCTCCTACCTAATTTGACTTGGAGACTTTTTTTCCCCCACAGCCATTTAGGCAACAATAGTCTGGCATGCATACTTATTTCAGTTTTAGGCAGCTGAATTCTTGTAAGCAGCAAAAGAATTGGATAGGCATGGTTATCTACTATTGAACTGATCTATTTACCAAAAATATTGATTCTAATCTCTCAGGGCCTGTAGTTTCCTTCCCTGCAGTGAAATCATGCTTTTTGCCTCTAGCTCTCCTCAGATTAGGGGCCAGGGAGCATCAGGATCTTCAAACCATGCCAGGAAGAATGCTATATAGCTGCCAGACCTTGAACTACAACTCTGAGAGCAAATAACTGAGCTAATCCAGAAGGGAGGCATAAACCCCACTGAAGCTGGTGGAACTGCTCAAAAGTGGTGATGCCACACCACAGGATACTGGCACAACTATCCCAGCACAGTAAAAGCTTGAATAGAACAGGTCCAAATGAAAGATGCACCTTCGCATATATGAGACTTTAGGAAGTGCATAGGGCCCCTCTCTGTGTCTGCAGGGGTCCTTGCCTGCAGAATGTGAGTGCTGGTTGAGGAGCTACTACCAGGTGAAGGATCCATGCGTGGAGGTGATCAGACTGTGAAGAACAAGGAAATGTGAAAGACTGACAGAATCTTTGCTGAGGCCCTACATAGACAAGGCTGAAAGCTTAGCTCCACAGGAGGTTGCAGCCAGTGTTTCTGCTCAGCTGAATTGCAAGCTGTAAGACTAGGGTCTTTGACTGCTGTCACTGAAGGCTTCTCCTCCCCTGTAGGTTTGAAACTGCAGAGTATGTATACAGCATCCTGATAGCAAGCAAAGGGCAGAAAGTAATTTCTTGAGATGTATAAGAGCCAACTGTGAGCTTGAATCATGGTTCTGCACCAAGAGGAAGCAGCAGGAGATAGCAGTGGGAAAACTCCTTGCAAGGGACAGAAATCCATGCTGACTTTCTCAAAGGTGGTTTATTTCTTACAAGGCAGTCAGACATGGGAAGCTGCAGAGAGAGTGAGGCTTGTTCAGTACTTGGTTGACATGGACATCAAGGATGCTGTTAGAAGGAGATCTTAGGTATATCAAAAGTGTTCATGCTGCTCTGTGAGCAAGTGTCAGGGACATCAGGAACTCTGCTAGCGTCTCCAGTCAGTTTGTGAAGGAACACATGGATCCTGAGTCACAACCTTTTTACAGTTATTGTTGTCTCTGTGGGGATCCAGTGCTAGGGATAGATAGGATACACCTGTTACATCTGATACACCTGTGTGGAGCAGGAGTGGTTTTGTCGGTAGAATGACCAACCTGCTGAGAAGAGCTTTAAGCAAAGAGTGATGCCAGAGGGTGAATACAACAAGCAGTTAAATGTGGTAACAATGAATGGAATGTCAAGCAGAGGCATCTAAGGAAAGAAAGGATGATGAGACACCAGCCTCAGCTGTGTGTACAAAAAATGAATACAGCCTTAGAAACAAGGAGGAGGAGGAAAAGATCCATGAGCAATTACAAAACTACAGTGTTGTTGGAGTAACTGAGATGTCTAAGAACAGCTTGCACAAATGGAGTACTGGAGTGAATGGAAACAAGCTCTTCAGAAAAAGCAAGGAAAACAGGGAAGATTGCCCTCTATGGTCAAGAGCAACTTGGATGCATGAACTCTTTTGTGCAATGGACAAGGAGCTCATTAACAGCTTATGTTCAGAAACCAAGGAGAGGCCGGCAAGGGTGATAACATGATGGAATTATGTCTCAGACCACCACATCAGAGTGCAGAAGTGTGCAAAGACTTCTTTAAATTACATAAGAAAATCCTGGGATCACAAATCTTTGCTCTTGGAGGGCTTGAATGTCTCTGACATCTGCTGGAAGGGCAACGCAGTGGAGACTTCTGGAGGGTGTTGTGGATAGTTTACTAATAAAGGTAGTGAAGAGGCCAAACAGAGGTAACACACATCTGGGTCTGCTATTCACTGCATGGCAAAAGCCATTTGGATTGGGCAACAAATCCCATTTTTTTCTGTAGTGACCATGAAACTGAAGTGACTGAAGCTAAAGATACTGAAAGAGGAGCATTCCGGGCATTAGATAAGCAGACTACAGCTTGTTCAAGGAATGGACAGATCATTTAGTCCAAGCTTTTTTCTCTCAAAAGAGAGCATAGATGAGTTTATCTAGAGTATGTAGTAGTTTAGTACATAAAAATAGATGGTATCTAGCTCAACTTCAGAAAACCTTTTGACCCTCACTCCTATTATCTCTCAATAGGCAGATATCTAACTGGCTAAGCACTAGCTCCATGGTTGGGCTCAGAGGCCTGTAGTTAATGCATTAAAATCTACTTGGAGACCTGTGATAAGTGGTGGAGGTCTGTAAGAAATGGAGTGCTGCAGGGATCTAAACTGGGACATGACCTGTTTAACTGCTTTATCAATGATCTGGAGGAGGTAATGAAGGATATTTTTCCAGTTTTTTAGGTGACAGTACTTTAGCAGGGAAAGTCAACATGAAGAAAATAAGAGCTACAATCCAGAGACTGCATTAATGGGCAGAAAAGCCTCATGAAATGCAACAATGACAAATATCAAGTGCTGTCCCTGAGCAGGAAGCACCAATGCAAAGAAACAGGCTGGGGCCTGTGTGATTAGGGGCACCTCTGCAGGAAAGACCTGAGAGCCCTGGCAAACACAAGCTGATCATAAGCAAGCAGTATATCTCAGCTACAGAGATGGCCAACAGCACCCCAGGAAGTAGTCATGGGGACAAAGCCAGGACACTGAAAGGAGGGTATATTCCCCTCTGATCAGCATTCATGAGATCCCCTCTGAATACTCTGCTCAGTTTTGGGGCCCTCTGGTATAGGAAGGGCCAACTGGACAGTAAGACCAGTGGAGGGTCAAACTAGTCAGAGCTGGAGGACTGACCTGTGAGGTCAGAGAATAGCGTTTGTTCAGCTGGAGAGTGACCGCTTCAGCAACCCAGTACAGCTTCCCCCTACCCCAGAAGAGGTAAGCAAGAAAATGAAAACAGGCTCTTTCAGCAGTGCATGGTGGGAAGATGAGCCAAAAAACCCTAAGTTGAAACATGAGTTTTATTTAGCATATAAGGAAAACTTTCTCACCCTGAGAATAGCCAACCATCAGAAATGGCTGCCTGGAGGCCTTGCAGTTTCCGTCTTCAAGGTTTGCAAAAGCCAACTAGAAAAAACCCTGAGCAACCTGATATGACCTCTTGTTTTGAGTAGGAAACTGGATTACTGATCTCCTGAGATCCATTTCAGCTGGAATTATTCTGGGATTCAAAATACCTAGTAAACCGACCTACTGGATGACATATCCTGTCATCTGTGTTCTGATGCAGTCAGCAGAGCAGTCACCAGCACAGCAATGATCACCATTTTGCTGTTCTTACGATTATTTTGCATTAGGGATGTGATGGATCCATTTTATTTGGAAGATCAAAAGAAAAACTGAAAAGCTATTCTTTGATGAATACACGTATGAATAATAAATGTTCTCAGGATGTTAAGTTGCGCTACAGCACAGAGATTTGGCAAGTGGCTAACAAGCTAAAATGGCTAATGCTGCTGACTTGGTAGCCAGAACAACATGCTATGGTAAATGCAACACTATGTTCACCTTGCAACTAATGAAATACTTTCAATTACTTCAGTAATGTAAGAGAAATCGGTAATTGTTTTTTGTCACCTTTAAGTTTCATCTCAGATTTCATTGCAAGTCTTGCTGAATATAATTATTTAGTTAATCTTCTCTTTTGAAAAAAAACACCCCACTGTGTAAAAAGAAAACAACCCCCCCCTTCTAGATCTGCTTTCATTCTAACAAACACACATACTGTGGCTCATGGATAAACTACAATGCTCACTGATTACAAAGCTGGATGAAACAAAGGGAGACCATGCGTCTTTACACTGTGTCTTTCTAAGGGCTGTTTTTGAAAAATTATTGTGGTGGGTATTCACAACTGGAACACTGTTTTTCTTTGAAAAGACATGGAGGAGAGTAAAACAAATCAGTACTGAATTCTCTTCTGGAAAATTGCCAGAAGTGGTGTCTTGACACTTCTCTAGACTATGGGTATGTTGCTTGTTATCATCCTCCACAGAGCTTCAAAGACTTGGATTATAAACCATAATGTATTTTCTTCCTTTATGAGCCACCAGCATTTACATTAGCAAGCTTTTCTCTGAACTTATGAATTCCTTTAAAAGTCAGAGTTCAGAATCACCATTAACTGATAAAAAACCCACAGAATACCAGGGGGTTGACATAGAACTGATAGTGGCAGCACTGATTTTCATTTTGTAGATATGTTTACATTTTGATACTGATGTAAGGACCTGAATGAGTGCACAAAATTGTTTATGCAATATTGATTGAAAATACTTAAATTTGTATTAAATATGGAGTTTTGTTCAAATTAAAGAATGTGTTGGTGTCAAGCTTAAAATAGGAATCTGGCACTTGTAGATTGTCTACAAATTGTAATTTAAACTTTAGCAGGTCTTAAGGTTTTTGCATTTCTATCTGTGCTTTACAGTGTACTTTTAAAATATAAAATGTTTTGCTCCATGAGGTTATTGAATGAAGATCCATTTATAAATGTAATGGATTTTTAATTTGGAGGATGGTGTTTGTTTTTTTTTGAGACAGATTTTATTTACTGACATGTTCTTCACTGACATCTACTAGCAAATAAATTCTTCATTTCAGAAATTTCTACTAGATTATTTGGGCTATTGATGCAAAAAAGACTGAATTCTTTTCAGTTGTGGAATTAACAATAGCTTGTTTACTTACTTACATCTTGTGCAGAATTAAGTACTCTTAAAAGCTATACTCCAGCTGTCCTGGAATTAGTTCAGCATTTCTTTTTGGAAATTTAAATTGTTCTGTTTCAAAAGAAATTTAATTTCTTAGACATTTATTTAAAATGTAGACCCATGTATAAAACCATCTATGCACTAGTGCCCTTGAGTTTCAGTTTTCTGTAACCTGGCTGTGCACAGATAGTATGCACATTTTCGAGGTTGCCAAGATATACAAATTGGCAAAATGTTCAGCACTAGCTTTAACATTTAATAGAAGCATTGCATGACTAATGAGAGTAGGGGAACAGTGCTAAAAGTAGAGATTAGCACCAAGAGAGACAGAAGAGAACTGTTTCTTGGCAACAGGACCAGAATCAGTGGTATGTTAGCTGGAATTTCTGCAGATGAAATTTCAGAGGTACTCTTTAAGCTGTCTGTTGAAGGTAAAACAGGATTTGTTTACATCTTGTAGCAAAGTTAATGGCAAATTCAGCATGTTTTACAACTTTAATTCTTTCTCATTTGGAAATCAGTCCAACAGAACCATGAACTTTCTATCATTCATCAAAGGAGTCAAGATAATAATATGGCCACAGTCCACTCAAACGATTGATTTTTCTGAAATGTGATTGTATGTTTTAAGAGAAAAAAGTTCTATTTATGGTTTTCCAAATCTTTAAGGCATATAGTCAGATTTTAAAAAATGGAGATTTATATTTAGGCTCTGTTTTGTGTTCTTTGTTCTTTTCTCAAAAAAACCTATTTTGAGTGGTGGAATAATAGGACCAAAATATTATACCTTTTGAGTACCAGTCCAGCACTGGAAATTTTGTTGAGCGTATTGAGCCTCCCAAAGACTACAAGGAAGACTATAAAACTTGTATTTAATACTGCAGTTTCATGGCTGGAAAAAACATCAATCAGAACAAAACCATTCATGAGAGATCTGATGAATATGGATACAATTTAAATTTTTTTCCAAAATCCTAGTATTCAGAAAAGAATATGTTGACTTTTAATTTGATTTTTAAAAATCTGAATGGGTAAGAACAATTATTTTTGAGGAAAAAATGTTCATATATTTATTAAATAATCTATTTTTGTAGAACCTGAGCATTCTTTCTTACCACACATCTCAAACAATCCTATGGTAGTGGGACCAAGGGAAATGAAACTTTTCTGACATAACAAAACCAGAAAAAGCATGGAGGAAACCCTTCCAAAATTACTGTTAATTAAACCCCAACCTCTTCTGGCTTCCTTTTTAAAGGAATACTACAACATAAAGAAGCTTCTTGAGATATTACTGCCCTAGAAAACTATCTAAAAATAAACAAAGAACAATTAAAACTAGTTGTTGCTGTCATTAAAGCTCTGAAAACTGATTCAGTTCACACTACTTGCAAGAAAATGTGTACCAAATTAGTATGTAACCAGTTGCAATTTGAATCAATTTAATCCATCTCTCAAGATAACAATTCTGCTTAAAAATCAGTTTCACCTGCTAAGGTCATTAATGAGGTGAATCTCATAATTATTCATTAGATATGATTCACCATATTCCATAAGAACTCTTATAACATTAAATGGGTGATTAGACTCCACTGAAAGATATTACCTGTGAAAGAATCATTGTGATTCATTTCCCTTTCTATCTCTTCATTATGCCTTCTGTCCACTAATATATCTATGAGGCTACCCTCTTTCTTAATTTCTCCTTCATTGTGCAGTACATACAGTATGCTGAAAGGAACACCATTCCAAACCAGTGAAAAGACAATAAAAGCTTTCTCTCTTCATTAACCAAGACCAAAAAAAACCCCACAAAAACAAACAAACTAAAACCACACACACAAAAACAAACACAAAAAAAAAAAAAAAAAAAAAAATCAAACAACCCAACACAACTCCTCTCTAATACCAAAAAAAGTTAAGCAACCTTTGTTCAACTACCACAAGCCTAATTTTAGGTCCAATGTCAGTCGGCATATGTAATGTCAGTGATTCACTTATAAGGTTAACCATTTTGAAAATACTTTCAAGTAATAGACATTTAGACATAATGAAGTTTTCTAAGTCATCATTTTGAGTCTTAAACACTCTTTTACTTAACATTCATGACAGACCACTCCTAAAGCCATACAGAGGTAATAATTCAGTGTTGTAAAAACATCACCTACTCTTAAAGAAAAAGTATGTAGTACAGCTGAAGGACTATCTCATGTGTTAAGCAAATAATTCTAAGTATTTCTGTAGAAAGTCAAAGCTGCAATGAATTTTTTAAGGACTCCAGCATTTCACTTTTACATTTGGACTACTTCCAAAAGAAACAAGGTCCTGATACTGACCACAGTGTACAAATATCTGATCTTTGTATACACCAATATCATCTTCTATTGCTGAGTTTTTATTGTGATATTTTAAAGAATATAGCTGTAAAGAAATACATTCTTAATGAGTGGAACCAAAATATCCACAATATATCAAGTTATCGTGGTTGATGGATGAAATAATGGCAAAGAGAATGAAAGACGTTTGGTTCATTCACCTTCTTTGAACTTGGAAGCAGAAAATTTCTTAAATTTTATTTGCACCAATGTTAGTTGTGAAATTATTCTGGAAACTAATTATGGTACTGGATTCCTAGCATGTTTTTATACCACAGGTATTATCTTACTTAGAGTTTAGAATGAACATGCTGAAAAAAGAATGGAACAATTTGCATTTTGACATTGAAACCATTGATGTATTAATAATACTAAAGTTTCAAATTTCAGGGCTTTGTGTTTATACAAATACACCTTAGAGCGTTAAAACTTATTTTGAGTTTTACAGTCTGATTTGTTCTTGTTTTGATCTTACCTAGATTTGAATATATCCTCAAGATTCAAACATATCAATGTAAAATTCTGTTGCTGAAAAACCATAGGAGTGATTGAAAGGCTTCATACATCTCTTTCTAAAGGCCCACATGAAATGAAACATTTATTTCAGGTTAGTGAGAGTGTCATTCCCTATCATGGTATCATTAGCACTATAGTAACTGTCACAGTAATAACTGAATGCATAATAAAAACTAAACCAGTTGTTCCATTTTTGAAATGAGTAAAAGCAATTTAAGGGTTTTTTATTGCACATACTAAAATTCTTCAGTGAGTAAATATAACATGTCTTCAGAACTATCACTATATTTAGGAAGCAGTCTTATAAAAATATAAAAACATAAGTTCATTTTTGGTTGTTTCACTTGTTTGCTGAACTAGCCAAAGTTGTCATCTGAATGCTGTGCCAGTTGAGAATATTCTTGACCAAAAGCCATAGAGAATTATGTCTCCTTATTGGAATTTTATCTGTTTGTGTGTTTGTGTACATTCAATCATGCAGCAAATCCATTTGGAAACTGATTATGATTATCCAACTAGTATACAGGGAATTTAAAAGTCTATTACTGTTTTGACATGCACTTTTTCTAACACTGTAATGTTCTCTTTAGCTCCACACTTCAGATTTCAAAAAATCTCTAGTGAAGGTTTTATTGTGTGTTGTGGTGAAAGCAGACACAAAGTAACAGATCTTGCTTCTGATTAAGCTTCTAGTAGTTTAAAATAAATATATATTATTTTAATTATATTGAATTGATATTTTTATTAAACAAACAACAAAAACAACAATAACAAAAACCAAACCAAAACAAAGAAAACCAACAACAACAACAAAAAAAGAACAGGAAAAGAGCTCCCTTATTTGTAATAAGAATAGTGAATAAATGTGGAAATCAGTTATTATAGGAATGTCAGGGATTTTTTAACAGTAGTCATTGTCTCTACACAGATAAGGAGGAAGGAATAGAAAGAGCAGAAATCTTAACACACTTTTCCTTAATTTGTCAAACATATTAAAATAGTTAATCTCATTAGTCTAAAATGGAAAAATCACAATTATTTCATTCTTTAATGTTAATGTTAATCTGTTCTTGTTAACAGAAAATTATTGAACATGAAATGTCAAAATATCAACATACCATCACACAAGATTAGGTGTAACAGCCCTGTGTGAATCCTTTCTTCTGCTCTATCATGGAAAGAGAAACTATGTATTCCTGTAACCCAACACTGTAATTGCCAGGAACAGCCTATAAATTAGGCACTGAATGTGCAAGGCCTTAGGAATGAGGACCCCAACTTGTTCTGTTTGAACTTTGTTTGACCTGCCTGTAGCTTTGTTTTGCTTGATTTAGCTGTGACAACAGTTTCTTTAATTTACCAAGTGTCCATGGCAAATTTAATTTTTTTGTTTAATCTTATATACCACAACCATGGTTTTATATAGAATGTTGCCTTGTTACTGCTATCTATCCAAAAAAGATTCTTACAACTGTAACACAATACTGGAGTGTAGAGAAATGGAGGACGGGTATCACTGTAGAGGCTCTAAGAAGGAGAGGCAAAGGGTGCGATGTAGGGAAGTAGAGGCATGTGATGAGAAGGGATACAAGCTTGACACTGGAGATCCGACAACTGCATCCTGGCAGCCAGGAGGATCAGCTGTGCCCTGGGGGGCATCACCAGTGAGTCTAGGGAGTGCTATACTCTGCACTGGTGCAGCCCTGTACATTGTGTACAGTTGTGATCACAGTATAAGAAAGATACTAAGCTATTAGAGAGTGTCTGAAGCAAGGCAACAAAGAGATGGTGAAGGGCCTTGAGGAGAAGCTCTATGAGGAGTGGCTGAGGTCACTAAGTCTGTTCAGCCTGGAGAAGAGGAGACTGAGGGGAAACCTGTTGCAGTCTACAACTTCCCCACGAGGGGAAGAGGAGGGGCAGGAGGATCTCGTCCCTGTGGTGACCAGTGACAGGACCTGAGAGAATGGCCTGAAGTTGTGTCAGGAGAGCTTTAGGTTGGATATTAGAAAAAGGTTCTTCACCCAGAGGGTGGCTGGGCACTGGAACTGTCTCTCCAGGGAAGTGGTCATAACACCCAGCCTGACACAGTTCGAGAAGTATTTGGACAATGCTCTCAGGCACTTTGTGTGACTCTTGGGGGTGGTCCTCTGAACAGCCAGGAGTTGGTTTTGATGATCCTGATGGGTGCCTTCCAAGTCAGCATATTCTATGAAATAAAATATTTCATATTCTATTCATATCATATTCTATGATTCTATGAAATGTAAGTGCAGACTGCCAAAGTATATGTAGAAGTCAATGAATGCAGAAGAGCCACTCTACTCAGTCTCAGCAAATGCAAGAGCTCTGTTTGGTTCTGTTTAGACCATTTCATATCAATCTAAGTCTAACTGCAGATGGTCAATTGAACCTGTGAAAGGCCCTCTACTTTACTCTCCATCTCTCATTACATAAAAATCTGTATAAAGGCTCTAAACTCATGGCAGTAAGCATTTATCTTTGCGAAATTCTATTTCTGCTTGTCCTTCAACATGTTGCATTTCATTGTTCCTTAAAACAGGCTGTTCAGAGTTGCTTAGCAAAGAGATTTTTGCTGTCATGTTTTATATAAGTAGATGTGTCTGAAAGCTATAATTCCCCCTACTTTAAAACTGTTCCCACTCTGACTAATTGACAAGTACCATTATCCAAGAAAACCCTTCTTTTTTTTCATATTTAAAGGTACCATGTGCAACTGTGAATATATACTGTAAGGTTGGCAGATTTCTAGGGATTCAGTGTGAATGAGTTAATCAACAAATAGCCCCTTCTACTAAACTGCTTGTATTTTTTAAATGTTGAATATAATTTGGTGGTTTAAAAAATGCCATCAATGTGCTAGCCCATGTATTGATTGCATGCTTTGTTCTTTACACATGCCAATTGCTATTCTATTATGTTGTGGCTCAGGTGAATGAGTCAGCTGTTTCTTTTCCCTCAACAGATAAATGCAACTTCAACACAGTGCAATAGATTGGCACTGATTCTTTGGACACATTAGAAAAAAAGAATGGAAGATGATTCCAGGGTCAGAAGGAATAGTCACATGTATTACATAATCTGTTTAGTTTTTAATCTTAGATTTATTAGTTATAGTTTTGTCTAATACTTCAAAGTTCTACTTTTCTCTCTTTTTACATGGTTTATATTTGAAATTAATCTCTTCCAAGTATGTCCATCTAATATAAAAAATTGGACTTGGTCTTCCCTGTAGTATTGTGGCCCTCTTCACATGCATTTACATGTTTCTTGGGGGACTAAAGTTGTACTTCCTTAAGGCAGTTGATGTCTTAATATTGAAAATGCATCTGGAAATACACTGTGTTTTCATGATAATGAGTATTCCTTGGCAATATTTCTGATAACCTCCAGGTGTATTTTTAATTTTTTTTTTTCTCTTGCTTTGGCTTTTTTCACTGCTAACCCTGGTGACTGTCAGGTAAACTAGATAGAAATAACAGAAGATCTCTCATGTTAGAAAAATAACCGTGCATATGCAGTCCTAATTATGAATATTTTCTTCAGGATTTACAGTATTTGTGTCAGTTTTAAGCCATCGTTTAGGAGGCAATAATATTTTTGTTGTCCTGTGATGTAAGAGCCCAGTGATTAAAAAAAAAAAATAAAGAAAAGAAAGTCTCCTTTATTTAATTTTGACAGTCTTTTTTTCATCTGTCACTATTTGTTATGGACTTTTACATAAAGTTATTGGAGACTGCATGTATATGAAACAAGAATGGTGTGATGACATGTTTTGCAGCAATGTCCAAGAAAGTTAAAAATGACAAAAAGACCACTATCCCCCAAAAAATTTCCCAAACACAGCACTCAACACAACCTTTCCTATGTGCCTTGCCTTTTCCAACACCATTCATGAAGATGTTGAGTAACAAACACAGAGGAACAAAAGAATTAAAGTCCTTGCTGAAAATATGTGATTTTGTCTAATGAAAATTTCTTTCTCATAGATTTCATTATAATACCTTTATTGCTCTACCTGACAGGACCAGCATGGTGTCATTATTGTATCTTGTCATTTCTGACAGGAAATAACTCAGACAATTTGATATAAAATATTATCCTTTATCAAACTAGGAAAATGAAGGCAATACACTATTTTCCATCTAACTGAATTTTTAGCACCTAAACTTTTTTTTCCAGTGAAAGTGAAACCAAATTTTAGTCCTCCTGTGAAAGATTGGTGACTGAGAATAAAAATTTAGATTCAATTCTAATTCATATTAATATTAATTAATATTAATTAATCATATTCATGATTTCTTTGCTTTTCCAGTTCTAACTGAAAAAGAAGATTATCTGCATGATGATTATAGTGCTGGTCTGTATAATTTTTAAAAACTAAAGCACAATAAAATATGAAGGTTTTTTTTGTGTGTGTGTTTTTTTGTTTGTTTTTTTGTTTTTTTAATGAAAGGCACAAATTGGTTTTCCTGGGTTTAAGATGAGATCAAACATTCTTTGGGTATATGCATTAAAATGACCAAAAACCTCAGCTCAAACTCTCAATCAACAACTTGTTATTAATATGCATTTTCCGACTGCTCTTAATAAGCTCTTCCTTCTCATGAGTACTGAGTGTTTTTATAAAAGAAAATAAATTTTATTAAAGACAAATAATAGAGCATACATAAGAATGCCACCAAGATGCATTCAGATAAATGACTATGTACACCATTATTCTGATATTTAATGTCTCTCTTATTTTCCAGGATATCCTGCTCCGTGGTGACTGAAATATCAAAACAAATATATATGGACGTAAATCTGTGTTCACTGAAGTCTCCCAGACTTTCAGACAAAGAGATGTCTCCTAGTAGTTTTCAGCTGTTATGTAGTTTTGTAATTGCAGTACATCTCAGTGGTCAGTTTCAGAGTCATATGAAATGTCTGAGTTTTCCGGCTACATACTGAATAACTGTATTTTTCACTTCTATAATCTTTCTTCTTGGTGTCTGGTGTAACTCAATACAGTTACTTTAGCCCCTGTACCGGTGAGAAGAGAGTAAATTCTGGTACAATTTTTTTTTCAGATTTGTCTTTCTATTGAAAACAATTCAGTGAGAAGTAGGACTCTCACAGAAATTCTTCTGCAAAGATTTGATCCTTTTTTGTCATGCCAGTACCTCTTCCTGACTGACATTAACTATTGCTGTGACTAAGCTTCAAGTAATTGTTTTGTTTAGATTTAAAAAAATTATATTTTTAAGCATATAGAGCAAGGGATTCAGGTGTGCACTGTGCTAAAAAGCTTCAGCTCTCTTTGCCTCTTTCTCATGCTCACTAAATGAAAGATTGTCTCTGATACCATCTCCTTGATTTTAGGAAAGCTGATGTGGACATTACCTTCCACATTTTTTATATACAGCTCCATGTCTGCTGGAGTCCTTTTCACCAAATGCACGCTAAAACAGCATTTGAACTGCTTTGCTTTGTAATAAAAGAAAAATCAGTGTTTGAGCACATTGTATGCTTTCACATTTGCTCTCATTTGTTAATCCTGGAAATATTTGCTCTTGCGAACACTGAGATTATTGTTACTGCACTGAGTATATACACGTCATTATATGAACCTTTGTTGTTTTGAAGAATCCAAATTTCTTTCTTTTCCTTTTTTTTTTTTTTAAAGTTAAGACAGATTAGTATAATTACTCCTGTGCTGACTATAAATTCCTTTTATCTTCCTCAAAGGAACAATCTATTTCAGGTCTCAGTTTTAAGCTTAATGCTGTAAAAATTTTTTTTTTTTTTTTTAGATTGCATAGGTATATGCACATGAGAGAGGAGAAAAAAAAAATCTATAAACCATAGGAAAAGATTAGTTATATTGCACAGACAAAAGGTTTAGTCAATTGGTTTTTACCCCTTCTAGTGAATAAAGACTACAACTAAGTTAGAAGTATAGTCCCCACCTCTTTCCCCACTTAACTACCCCATAACTACCAGTGGGGGTTGTGATAGCTGCATCCAGCTTACTGTGGACTTTGGGAGAGGGTGACAATGTGGTAGCCAAGGCTGTCTGAAACAGTGACCCAGACACCTTGTTGGTATGCATATATGCTTCTAAGTCAATCACCTTACTGCCCAGGGCTCATTGGGCTTTCCTATATGGCAGTGGGCTGCATGCTGGGATCTCCCTTCCAGCAGGGACAGCCCTCAAGGTTACTCCTTAAGGTTGAGAGACTCTTTGGCACAAAAGGTTCTTGGCAAGCAATTAATAGAAATATTATCTAAGGGATATAAAAAAACTGATTTTGCACATATAATCCTTTAGACATAAACCGCTGACCAAGTCTGGGATTAGGATTGGATCCAGCCACACTTAGACTCCTCTCCAAGAAGGAGTTTAGAACTCAAGGGGATCCTTTCTGAACTTGACTCAAAAAAAAGGTCTCCCTGACAGCTTTATCTGACCTTGTCCTCTATATGGTACCGTGTAGGGTAATGTGTATATGGTAACGTGTATCTTGCCACTGAGTCTTAATAAACTCCTGTTGAATTTACCATTGATTTTTTCATTAACTCAGGGCGTTAATAAAGTATACTGTTGCTTCTCTCTTACAAGTGAAGTGTATCACTTAATTTGCAACACATACATGGAGTTTATGGATCAGAAGTAAATATACTGATTTCAATGGCTTCTGATTTACGGTCATGTAAAAATCATAATCAAGACATTATTTTCTAATTCTCAAGGGAAAGAAGAAATGGAAAAGGCTTGCTTGACACCTTAGCTTGCACAAAATTGATTTATAATTACATTAAAACAACATGACAGGCACTGGCACGATTTTTTAATTGATGTAACTTACTTTCTTTAAATTGTTTACGGGAACTGCTCTGAAAGCATTATTTATAAGAACTATAGGAGAATCTTTTTACTCTGAGTTGATATATTTGAAATGGTTTCTCTAACAAGGATAATTAATTTTATTAATTATTAATAATTAATTAATCATGGAAATAATTTTATTAATTATCTGGATTATATAATTTTTCATTACACATGAGCTATGTTACAGAGATTTCTACAACAATCTTAATTTCACTTTTTTTTTGTACCTATTATAAAATAATTTTCTGAAACGCCAAAATAATTCTCATATTAGACTGAGGAATGTGTTTTCTTGTACGTATTTCTGATATTCATTTATCCTGCAGATATATTTTCACTTGGAGAAGAACTATAAATTTATATATCAAGTAGATTAAGCTGGTTTAGTTATGAGGAGGAGAAAACTTATAATCTTTCTGCACACTAAAGTTTTGCCTTCTTCTATAGAATGTTACACCAAGCTTTTTGAAGGAATGGATTTTATAAAGTGGTTAAAAATAAAAATGTAAGGTCACAATTATATTGTGAAGAGATAGGTTCACTGGTATCAATTCAAGACTCTTGAAAGTTTCTTACCCTAAAATCTCTGATTAGAAATGCTGGTATTTGCTTTTTTTATGGCCTTATTATTCTCTTCAGGTTTTCCAGGGTCTAACATTCTGAATAAACCTAGCTTTCTTGCCTTTGTCAATAGTGAGAAAAAATGTTTGCATCTTGAGAAGTTTGTTTATATTTTTGAATTCAATTTAACTAAAGGCATTCTGATTTTGAGTAAACTATTGTAGGCTATTTTAATATAGTGATATTCTGCTGTAAGTAGTACAATCTCAAAGACAGCCAAAACTTCAAATCTGTTTTAGAGAATTTAATCTTACTAATAGAGTTTCATAAAGGTGGATTCTGGAGGTCCAGCCTCACTGCTGCTGAAGCAAGGAGCTGTCAAGCAATGGCTAGAACTGGCTTATAATCAAAAAGTGAGGAGATTTGGGTGCTTACATGATTACCAGTACTGAATTTCTTATGAAATCATTACAATCTTATTTCAGGTGTGTGACACATCTGCCAATAACTTTGAGGGCAGGGAAAACCTGGCAAATTACTAGGAACAACATAAGTTTCTAATGTCAATTCTGTGCCAGCTCCTGGCAGACTTCTTGATCACCTTTTTTTCATCTTGTGTTGTTATGCAGTGCTGCAGGAGGCTGTCATTGATGGTTTCCTATCATTGCTTGATATCTATTTCTCACATTCGTAGCTCATGTCTGAAATAAGATACAGAAAATAAAAATAGAAAAGACATATCTATCAAATTCTGTAACTTTGTACTGCTGCTGCTTACATCACATCCTCTACAGCTACAAATTGTACCATTTCTTGAGCCACATATTGCAGGAGGGAAAATAGCTAATAGGATGAAGAAATGAAAGTGGAAGGAAAAACCCATTTTGGCATTGAGTTTGCTGGAACCGAGAGCAGTAGAGGAAATACATCTGGAAGGGACAGAGAACAGTAAGACCCTGAAGAAGGCTGCCATAAGTTTGGATAGACATTCCAATTCTGAATATTTAGCCAAACCTTAATGTTTCTGTCTTTGACACTGTTCTGTTTGTACTACTACTAAATACAGTGTGTCAGACTTGGTAAGTTCAAAATGCTTGTTTCTGATATAATTAAAAATTAAACAGAGATCTCATTTTGAAAAGTGTTCTAAATTTTCTGGAACTTAACTTTTTTCCTCTAACCCTGAGGCCTAGGTGTCACTGGAGGTATTTCTTAGCCTTCCACCCACCTGCTGTTTAGTTGCTGCATGGTACAGTTGACAGCATGAACCTTCTAAATTAGATTTCCTAGGAAATATTGTTAGTGCACTGACAGGTGTGTTACCACAACAAAACTCACAGGTATTTAAACAGATTAGAATCTATGAAAATGTAGTATTACCTTCAGTCTTCTCTTTCTCAGACTCATTAGACAATAAATGATTTTGGGGAAAAAAAAAAAAAAGAACCAGAGAAGGTAATTAAGTAATCATCCCTTTTTCTCTTTTCCTACACAAAGGCTTGAGCTTTTTTCTGATTTGCTAGTTTTACTGTTAAAAGAAAACAACAACAACAACAACAACAACAACAAACAACTAAACAAAATTATTTTGAGTTTTTCAGGTTGAAAACAGAAATTATAGCACTATCAGGGTCCATGAATTTTAGTTATTAGATTTTTTTAAAAAAATTTACTATATTAAATTACTCTATTTTATATTACATTAATTTTAAAATTTGTCATGTTATTCTCCCTCCATAATGTCATATGTGGGGAAAGGAAAAAAAAAAGAAAATAATCCCTTAAGAATATCTCATTGTATCTTAGTTAAATAAACTACAGGCAATAATTGCAGTTTGCACACCAGCATATCCTCTATAACAGAGAGACCACTTGTACTATATCTATTTTTAGGCAAGTCAGTCATCTTGTCACTGAAATATTTCAGCTTTCACTGTCAAAAGATATTGATGTTGAACATTCTTATAGTTGTTGTTACAATAATTGTATCTTTCTTGTGACAAATTCTTATATCCTACAGATAAGCAAAGTTGAGGCATACAGTAACTAAAGAATTTTTAAAGGTAGTTAGGTAAGTCTGTATTAAGGTGTACAGAAAGCCTTACATATGTGGAAGTTTCTTGAGAATGCTGTCATATTCATATCTTAATTATTGGGAAGGACTTAGATCCTTTTTTGCTGCCAGTCTTTACAGTACACAAACTAAAGAGTAACTTTTCAGCAAATTATCCAACAAAAAATTCCAAAAGGATTACCTATTTTTCTCATTATGAAGTTCTCAGCAAGGCTTTGGCATATAAAGGTGGAAAATATCTGCAGAACTGTTTTATGAGGAAAGCTCTCCTGCTGACTCAGCACTTTTGGGAGCATCTCCAAGATGTTTTGTTTCATGACACTATTTATTTTATTAAATTTCAGACTTTTGAAAATTATTGTGTAATATGTTTTAGAAGGGCTCAGACAGAAAATTATTAAAAATTTGAAAATCAACTAGTGCACTAAAAATGTGTTACTGTAGATTTTTTTTCAGATGGTAGTGAAGGCTGAATGTTGTAAATCAGGCAAGTCATGTAGGAGTAAAAAGTACAGTAATTTGACCTTGTTATTCCTTATAGTTTCAGGCATCCTAAAACCCATGGTGTGCTTTGTTTTTAATCACAATCTTCTTTCATCTGAATTTTACACCTTGCGAAGGCTTTGCTCTTTCCACTCACCTGTCAGAGCAGCCATTATTAATTTTATTATGTGACTAATTCTTCATTTTTTCCTATTCTTTCCCCTTCACCACAAAAAATCCTAATTGCAAAAGCTGTCATTCATTTCCTGGCCTTTGGTAATATAATGAACAAAAGGTGTTTTGTACCTCCTAATGCCTCTAGTAAGAGTGTGTTTATGTACTCTAACAACTACAAGTCTTCTTATTTCTAATGTATGTTTCCATTAATTTAATTTTAATCAATAAAGACTCTTTCATTTTGTCTTATGTTACAAGTTGCCCTTTCTTTTAATAGTTCTTTTAATAGTGCCTTTTATATTTTAGGTGTCAAACTAAAGTTTCAAAACTTAATTTCAGTCTACTACTTCATTTCCTACTGGAAAATTCTTGTTCTTTAAAACAACGTCTTTTTTTTCAGTGGCATACAAACTGAAATGTTGTGATAGGAAAAAGTCCTGAAATGTGATGTCATATTGCAGGTACAGAATTTTATCTTTCCAAGGTTAAATTTCAGTAGAGATTCAAACTCTCAAAGGTAATAATCTGCCCTTCTTATGAGACACGCTGCAACTTTTCAATACTTTTAATGAACTAGATTAATTTCTAAATCTAGATTTAAATATTACAACTCTGACCGCTTTTCAGTTTGCGCTGTCATATCTGTGGTGGCGCTGGTGGAGCTGTTGGAACCAGCTGTGTTCAGCGTGGGGCAGCCCTGGCTGCTCCACACATGGGCTGCTCCAGCAGCACTGAACTTACTTGAGAAAAAAGGGAGGAAAGAAAAAAACCTCACTAATAACAATGCTTTGATTGTCACATGCTTTTAGGAGATTATCCAAGTGGATGTCACCTCTGATCCTTTGGAGACTCAGCATTAACTCCAACAAGAACCTTGAACTTAAGAACACAAAAGCATTTAAAAGGTGTTTTAACACATGTTTATAGACAAATGTAAGAGGATTAGAACTGGTTTGATGTGTTACACCTTAGAAGTTATGTTATTTAGCAGGAGCTCAGGACACAGGAAAATTATGCAAGACCTAGGAAGTGTGACTGATGAAGAATACTGGACTCGTAACTCCCAAGAATAAGAAAACAACAATTCAATACCTAGTAGACTTGCAAACCTATTTTCCACATCTGCAAAGAATGACACAAGAACCAATGGGCTCAAACTGTGGGAAGGATGATTCAGATTTGCCATTCAGAAAGCGTCCCACTTAAAGATAGCATCATACTGAAATAAACTGCGAAAGGGGTTCTGTCTTCCATTGTAATGATTTTTAAAGGATGAAATAAATTGTCACCTGCCAGGAATAACAGGAATAACGGCAAAACATTCCCTGAGACAAGGGATGAACTAATTGAATCTTAGGGCCTCTTTCAGCATTACTGTTTTACAGCTGTGTAATTAAGTAATCATTACAAAGGGGAAGAGTCAAAGTTATCTCATAATAAAAAAGCCTTTTTCAGAAAAAAAGTAAATGTTAATGTATGTAATTTGTTAAGCAGGGGAAAGCCTGATTTGAATTTTAATTAGGATTTTTTTGAGAGGAGGAATTTATTTTTTTTACATATATATTTCTAAGGACAAAATTATTTATTTTTCAGGTGTTGAAAAATGGAACTACTGTCATATATAAATACTACTGAAACATTTATTCTTTTCACCTCAATTACTCCAAATGTAGTAATTTTACCCTTAGAGTTGGGACCAGAAAGTAATAAAATGTTTAAACTTTACATCAAATGAACTTGTAATTGTCATTTAATCAAGTGTGAGATGTTAAAAAGAAAGTATAAGTGGTGTTGTCAGGTTGGAGTAATTGAACTTGGACTGAATTTCTTTATTAGGTAAAGATAATATCATTGGTTGAATAGGTGAAATTACAGATGATGCTATGGAGAAGTCATCAACTCAGCAGAGGCTTTAATCAGACATAAGTTTCTAATTTATCTGTTGACACGTTATAAAGTTTTGTTGAAAGTACCTATTATGGTCTCTAACGTCAGAAGTAGCAGAACCTTAATTCCTGACATTTTTGGTGGATTCTCTTTGATTAACTTTGAGGAACTGAATGTAATAAAGTGAATCTGCATTACTGTTCAGGCTACATTATAATTCTTCTTTGGATACTAATGATTTTGTTGCCACCTTAGTGACAAAAAACCCCAAACAGAAATTGTTAGAGGTTATACATATACTTATAGGTACATTTAAAAAAGCTACATTTTTTATTCTAACTTTGTAAGTTCATAAAATGAGAAAGAGTATTTTATGTTCCAGTAATGTTTATTTAGTAAAGATGTTCAACAATGTAAACAAAATTCAAAACTGTATTGAATATAGAGAGAATATAGAATATGTCTCTCTGGCCTACATGAGAGACTGTCGGCTCTCACAGAAATGGTTAGAGACACCTTCATCGGATGTTTTCCTCACTTTAATGCAACTGAAAGCACTTTATTAAGAATTACTTTTGCTTTATCCTCAGATTGCTTGCCTTTTAAAATGCACTTGCTACATCATATTATGTAGTAAATTATATTACATTATGCTATGCTACACTGTGCTATGTTTTACTATATCACACTATAATATATCATACCATATCATCTCATCAAGGAACATGGTTCACGATGTTGCTGACCTGAACTTCTCATCCTCCCTGTTCTCCTTGGTGCTGAGTAAAATCCTAGATGTTTATTTTATACTTACTTTGTGCTTTACTGTATTTCATTCAATTTTTACTCCTCTGTCCATTCTAATAAAAAGTATTTTCTTAACCATAATTTAAAGATACATACAGTTGGAACTGCTGCATGTACATGGATTCTGGAAATAGTGTATGGTATCATATTTAAGGTATTCTGATTTTATTTATTAAACTTATCAAGTAAGACTACTGAACTGGATTCCGACATATCCCAAAAATACATTCTGTTTTGTTCAGAATGCATTGTTGATTCTTAGTGCTTCTTATTATCTACAATGAAAGTAATCACAACCAGCTGTAGTGAATAAGAATATTGAGTAATTTGAAATTATACCCTTTTGAAAGGTCAATGTCTTGTCACAGAAACGACCTGCAAGAAGCTTTTTATATTACTATCTTCTACCCAATTCAGATTTATTTCCTCTATTCTTTATTACAACTGATGTAAACTAGTGACTCACAATAACTTTCAGCTCCATACAGATTCCCTGTTCTTCTTGAAATTGGAAGTCTTGCATAAAAATGGTACTTTTATTATTTTTCAGAAATCTTTCAAACCCTTTAGATTCTTAAGATTATTTGGATGTAACCTAAACAAGGTAAAAGTGAGATAAATTTTTATTTATTATCTTGATGTATCTACAGAGAAATAAGTAAGAAAAGTCATGCTTCCTTTCATCTGTTTCCATAGAGGTAAGTTTTCAAAAAACAGGGACAAAGATGTAGCTGCAATTCTGCTGAATTACCATTTAAGCTTGGAATACTGTAGAACTAGTATGAAGTCTCTGAAATTAGGGAAAACTTGTCTATTTTTCTTTACAGAAATAATTAGTTTTTATTGGGTTTTTTTTAAGCTTAATTAGTGAGCTAAAAACCAAAATATTTTTCAGTGGATAAGGCATTTTAAATTAGACTGGAATGAGAAGTTAATATATTAGTATGTAACTATATATGTCTTGTTTTTATTTATATTTCCATATATCTCCATGTAAAATCTTGATCTTAGTAATACTTGATTTGAAATTTTTTTTATACATTTCTCTTCTTTCTCTTGGCCATGAGATATAGATAGAAAAGAAGTGCTTTTGGAAAAGGGAGCTTTGGAACTTATTTGACATATTTATTCAATTATGCATTTTCATAATTGCATATGGCAATCATATCTATTCATACTTAGTCCTCCAAACATGTAAATCCAGCATGTAACATTCCAGCCCCAATCAAGGGCAAGATCCTGGGAGGGGACACACCCAGGCCAGCTGATCCAAACTAACCAAAGGGATATTCCATACCATATGATGTCAAGTCAGATAAAGAAGCTAAGGAAAGGAACTGGAAGGGGGGCATTTGTTGTTTCCAATGTCTGTTGGCTGCGAAACCACTACATGTGCTGAAGCTTCTCTGGAAGTGGCCGGACATAACTCCTGATGGGAAGTAGAGAATAAACCTTCTTATTTTCCACTTCATTTTTGCCTGCACAAATTTTCACTGCTGCTTCAGTAAACTGCTTTATCTCAACCCACTAGTCATTTTTCATCTTATTCTCTTTCCCCTGTCTGGCTGGGAAGGGGATTGCTAGATCAGCTTGGTGGACACCTGGTGTCCAGCCAATGTCAATGCACTACAAGTATATAAAAGCGTTCCAACTTATCAAGATGAAAATTAACATTTTTGATCAAAGTCTGGTAAGAAAAGGGAAAATATAGAAGAAATGTAAATTCTGGCCTTTAATCAACCATTTAATATGGAGCAATCACACAACATTTCCATTCTTTATAGAAACAAAGGTAGGAATTGTCTGGAACTTCACTTTATTGTGACCATTAATAGTAGTTGTGTTCCCATTTTTATCAAAGTTTTGTAAATAAAAATGTATAAGTCTGGTGGTCAAATATTTACAAGCTGTTATCTGCCTTTACCTTTTAGTCTCAGACATGCTGGTATTTACTCTATTAATGTATACTGTGGTAGCACCATTCAGCTTTTTTAAGGAAGATTGCAGCTTCAATACTTTGGCAATGCCATATTTGTCATTGAAAGTCTTTCTACATGTCCAAAAGTATTTGGAATATTCTTCTAAACAACTGTAAAGACAGCAAACATTTTGACAAGAGTGCTTTTGTCTGACACATGCATACTTTGTCAAGTGGAAAACAATGTTCAGAGGCATTAGACAAACCTTTTCTTGGTCAGAGAGAAACCATAAACTTTGTAATTCAAACAAATATTCTAAATGGTGGGGGGAGGTGGGCAGGAGCAAGGTGGAATCATAACAAATCTACTATATTGAGACAAGATTTATAGTACCTTCTCTCTGTATTATGCTTCTTTAAAACTTGAAACTTTAAAAGAAGTTCAGTTTTCTACACTACATTTCCCTTTTCATGTACATAATTCCAGCTCATGTGCCTCACATCTACTTCTGTCATGTACAATAGTGGAGTTTCTGTTTTTGACCAACATAGCCTCTGAATTGCTAAATTTGGTTACAGATCTGGCAATTCTTGGTGTCATTCAGCATAGACTGAGTATCTCCAGGGGTAAGGAATTAGTCAATAACTTTCAGATTGACAAAGATGAGGACGATCTAGCCCAGTTTGGGTACCTTACAGCTGCAATTGGTCAGACTACGAGCACATGTGCACTTGCATGAGTGTGTAGATGTGTAAGATAGCTCATGAAGAGAAATTTCAGTTTAATTCTGTCAAACAAACATACATAAACAAATATTTTATAATTTAGTGAAGATAGAGGAATGTCAAGTTAATTTCATTTTTGCATGAAAAATATGTGAGTATATAACATGACAGATAATAATTTCACAGAAACAGTATGTTGTGATTTGACATGCAACTTATATTCTTCTTAGGTGGACAGCTAGAACCTGTGATATATAGAAGCATAGACATCTGTAAAGTTATTTTTTTTTCACCTCTTTACTAGTATGCTCTATGTAATCCATAAAAATATTATTTTTTGAGTTTCCTTGGGGAGAAATAACATGTTAAAATGAGAGAGTATTTATTTTTTTTCCAGGAAATATTCCCAAAACTAATTTATTATTAAACTAAATTTATTTAGAGTATGTAATTTTAAAAATTAACCTTTAAATGATGAAGTATTTAAATCTGTTCTTTTACCTGATTTATTCAATATTGCTCCATAATGTATACTCTCCTAATTTTAACATGTTAAAGGATGGCATATTATAATTAAGAATTTCAGTCATACTTGAAAAAAATAGATTTATAAAATGATTTAGGTTGGAAAGAATTTCTAAAGATCATCTGAGTCCAACCCACCTTGCATGGACAGTGGAGATTTTTAGGATGTAGCATTTAAGGTATAGGCTTCTTAACCACAGCAAAGTATTGTTCATAATATAACTGTCATCCTTCTTAAGCTTTTGTCTCTCTGTTAGACAAGGCATAAAATATGGGGTTTATTTTTATACAGCTTCTTGAAAAAATGGAAAAAAATATTCAGTAGGTTTCTTGAAGGTGAACTGAAGGAGAAAAATGGACATTTTCATAAGTTCAAATTCTTTCACTTACTATAGTTAACTAATTAGAATAGGAAGGGAAACTTAATACAGATCGAGCTAAGATTTTAATAGTTTTTTATATATGAATGAATATGTTCTAATCTAAAGCATGATTTTCTAAAGATAGTCATATTACTTCATCAGTGTTATAGCTGAGATGCAGTGTGTCTGTAAAGTATTGGGCTTTACTGCAGCTGAAGGCTGAGTCACTTTAAAGAAATTTTTTGAAATCTTACTTCTCTATTAAATTTTTATTTAAAATCTGACCATGGAGTTTTGCAAATGAAAGCCTTGAGTTGAAGTCAGTGACTCTTATTGTGACCTTCTCAGTGCACTATTTTACTTTTGCAGTGATTTAAAGAAACCTTAAACATTCTGTTGACTATAGACTTACTGTACACATAATTTGATGAAGAATAGTGGGTTGGTTCTGGCACTATTTTGATAAAGTTAACCAGGTAGCAGCTGAAAATTATCTTGAAGGACTTTAAAAGTGGAGTTAGATGAAACAAAGCCACGTATTCCTGCTCATTCTACTGGTATAAATTGATTATGTCACTGTGAGTGAGGGAAAAAACTTTGTTGTGTGAGCAGCTAAATTAATCATTGATATTAGAAAGGCTTTCCCCATTGTTCATTCACAGCTTGTCTAAAGAAGACATGTTCAATTTCTAAACACAAGAACAGGTATGCAAATAGTAGCTCTATGTATGCAGAAGAGTAAAAAGAGGAAGCCTTAGTCAGCACGTTCCCTTTTAGATAGTTCTGGTGAACTGGAACTTACATTGACAACTATTTTTCTCCTGACAGTTAGTCTTTAAAACTTGAAATTAAGAGCATGGAACCTATCCTCAAACTATGTCATTAACACACTCAAAATCAAGGCTATTGTTCCCCTTCTTTTGACACTCTCCTCCCTTTCTTATTCTTCTGCCTGAATTCAATATCCATTGAGTATTAGCGTTTTCCTCTTTGGAGAGGAAAGGTATAATATTTGTTTAACCTCCAGTCTCCTGCACTGCAGTTGACAGTAATGAAACTTGTTTAGATATACTATGTCCTTTTTAAAATAAGAGTATTTCAGATTGACTTGAGACTTGATAGATGCTATGGAAATAAAAATAGCATCCTTAGGGCCCTTCAAGAATTGCTGCATACAGAAAGATTTGTGTCCCAGAAGATTCCAAGCTCTGATTCTGTCATTACTCTGGTGTCATTCACAAATATGTTTATTTTAAACTGTTTGTTGAGGAGCTGTGATGACCCATGGAATCAATAATATGAGTGGGGGAAAATGACATATCAGGAAGCTGAATATTTCTAATTATATCTATTAAATAGATATGTTGAATTTTTAACTTCTTCAGGAATTGCTGAGGGGTGTCCCTAGTGGGTCTGGGCAGGTCCTGGCAGCCAGGGCCTGTCCCACAACCCCAGAGAGGAGCAGGGCAGCCCAGGGGCACTGGAACAGCCCCAACCCTGGGCTTTGGCCACCTCCTGGAGACAAAACTGCAGACTGATCAGTGCGTAGGAGGTGCAGACTCAGACAGTCTGCAACATGGAGATGGCCACTGCTCAGGCCAGGCCCCATGGCAGAGCCTTGGCTGAAAGCAGCTACCAGGACTGGGGGTCACATCCCCAAGGTGCTTCTGTAGCTTCTCTCAGCTGTCACCAGGGAAGTGGCCTGATTGAAGGTGTGTGTATGGATATGTATAAACACCTATATCTGTGTATAATTCACATAACTAACAGTCATATGTGTGCATATGTGTGCATCTGCATACAGTTACCTGAATTTCACGGAACAGAGAAGTCTTCCATCACAGTGATAACTGCCTGGCGATTTTGTGTATGGCTGATGCAGTTTATTGCTGCTTAAGAATTACTTACTTGTTCAGGCTAAGGTTTACATTTTTATTGAGGTATGAGGCATAGAGGACACCTTCTCAAAACTGTGATAAATATTGTTAGGTGGGAAATTGATTTTCTTATAAATTATAATTTAATCATGAGTCTAAATTGGGATTTTCTGCAAATGTGTTCAGTGTCCTAAATTTGCTCTGTAGGCTTTAGTAATAATTGTCTTCATTTTGTCTCTTTCTGTATAAAGAAAATACAATACAATTTTGCATGTGGCTTGCAGACTACACTCAAAAACATTTGAAATATACTGCTCTGTTTTTTAAAAATATCTGTCATGCTTACTCTGAGGTGACTTTTCCAACATCCTGACATAGTGCATTGATTTTAATATGATCAATATCACAGGGTATTATTCACTCCTAGACTGTTATGGATTTCTAAACTGCCCATTGTTTCTCATATTTTGTTTCTTGAGTTCTTCTTCAGTGCCTCCACATTTCTGTGCATAGAGACTTGGAGATATGTCTAATTAATTACACAAGAATTGCATAATCTTGCTGCATTTGCCTCAGAATTTGGATTCCAGAATTGTTCCTGTGGGAAGTAAAATCTTTTTGGCCTTTTTCCCAGACTATGACATTTGATGCTTAGTTACACTACATGGGAATTTAAAAAAAATTTACACTGAATACCTGTATACTTCAGTTATGACTGTAGGCAGTAACGGAAGCAAATGCTTGAAATCTATTTGGTCTGCAAATGCTGACCTTACTAAAAGACACTTTCTTTAATAGTAGAGACTTTCACATTTTTTTACCTCTTTCAATATAATGTTTAAGAATATTTTTCACTAACATGATATTTATGTAGACTATATTCACTATTTTTAACTGCACAAATTTTGCATTATTTCATATCAGGATGTTCTGGTCTGCAAAATTAATGGAAAGTTCAATCAAGTGAAGTAAAATTCTAATTTTTCTTCAGTTTTCTTGTCCCTTTGTATGACTAGCTTTAGTACTGTTATACAGAATAGCTATACTGCTGTAGTTACATAGCACAGACATTAACTTCAACATTTCTTGTGAGTTTGAAAGCTGTTATCTATGGGAAGCTATAATTTAAAACATTTCTGTACCTTAGCATGGGGTTTTATATAAAATCAGTCAAAAAATATTAACAAGTGCAGGCTCTCTTCTTTTGTTCAAATGTAATTGCCCTAAATTCTTTTGCAAGAATATTTTCATCTTTCAAGAATCTCAGCGAGTTCCCACAGCTCTTTATTTGTTTTTAGAATTGCCAGTTGAAAAGTTGCACTTTCCGAGCACTCTTCACGTGTATCACTGGTTATTTATGCTAGAATGTTACAAGAAAATCTCATTTCAGACCAAATCTTACTGTTAGGTGCTATATCAAAGTATGAGAAGTTGTGCTTGTTTAGAATGGTTGACAAAAAGTATCACAGAAGGTACTCATCATGATCATTTCCTTGTTTTATTAATTGTAACACATTAATCCTCTTTCCAAATGAAAATTAAGACTGTAATACTGCCCCATGGCTACATGTTTATATTTTTTGGGATGACTGGAACAAAATACAAGTACTGTTTTATTTTAATTTTTCAACTGCCTGTATTCCAGCACTACAACATGTACTTCAGAATCTTGTGTCCTCAAAGCACATTAGATAAAGGCCAGTAATCATTGTCAAGAGCTAAATATTTATAAACAGCATAAAGCTTTTTGCAATCCCAACAAATCTAGAATAAATTTCCTATAGTGCAAAAGTACTCCCTCCAGATGCTTTCAGATTACAATAAACTAAATGCATTAGCTTAAAAAATGCAGGCTTCGTGTGCTCTCTTGCTTTTGTAAATAATTGGGTTGTTCATATAAAGCTTGTAGAATGTTGTGTTATATAACATAAAATTTCATTTTTAGTAGAAAACTTAGATCAGCTATGACCTAAATATAAAAAAGTATTTCAAAACCTTTTTTTGTTTGTTTGTTTTGTTGTGTGTGGGTTTTTTTGTTTGGTTGGTTGATTATTTTTTTTTTCCTTTGTAAATGACACTGGTCCTTGAAAGAAAGCGGGAACTTTAGTTTTGTAAGTTTCCTTTACTCATGATGCTTGCAGAGATCATAATCAAGACAAGATAATCCTCCATTTGGCATTCTAATAGTTTCCATTATAACTGACTGACAGAGCTTTACAGTGCTATGAAATGCTATTAAAAATAGGATCAAATTGTTTTCTCATTCTGAAAAAAAAAAAGCCTGCAAAAGACAGAACAATCTTCCTGAAAGTTTCATGGTATTGTGCACCTGAGGAAGATAAGCTTCTAATATTTTCTCTAGAGAGAAGCTTGTAAAAAATAAATCAGCATGCAACCCTTGGAAATGTTGGCAGTATAAGAAGAGACTTATTTTCCCCCTCCTGTCCCAAGTGCCTTTAGACTACACCTATAAATATAATGAAAAAATAGTAATGAAAAGAGGTCTTTCATTTTGTCTTCATGTGTCAACTAGCTACATGAAGAGTTCATTCTGTTATCCCCTACTGGATGAAGCACATAGGTTAGAATGGAAACGGAAACATAGGCCAGGGATTAATTCTTGGATTCATTAAATTAGTTGGCTAATTTAACGATCTTCAGGGTGCAGTGCAAAGTGTTTTGCCTCTGTCTGTCTCTTCCTCAAACTCTGTTGAGTTCCTTAAACATGTTGTGCTAGGAAATATCACTCATTTGGATTTGTGAAGACTTCCCTCTTCAAGGGAGGAATGTGCTTTTTCTCTCTCTCAGTAAATTTATAAGTAATTTAGTTATCTTCAGTTGAGCAAAATTTTCCTGCTTGCTGTTCAGTGGGACTTTTAGCCTGAGGTCATAAGGAATTATGTTTCAAAGATTTTGGTTTTGGTTAGCTTAAATCCTCAATTCAGCAAGATAATATTTTTAACTATAAATTAATTTTAAAGTGAGTAATTCTATGTCAACAATTTTTATTACCATGATTTTCATTTTTATTCTTTTTGTTCTGTTTAAGAGTTGCTTCCTATGTATGACCCTTGAAGCCAGTACTACAAAAGAAAACCGCAATGTAAGCAAATGCTTAAAGAAAAAAATATACATTATTGAAAATTTTCAGCTGAAAATGAAATGTGACTTTATACAGTGGAGATTATATAAAGAAGAAAACACTTTTTTACTTCCCTATTAGTAAGTTAATTAATTGTGGAATAGGATTCTGTTTACTGTAAAAGTGGTTGTAATTACTGGGTTGCTTGAACGAGTTGAATATATAAGAATTTAAACTCAGAAAAAAAAATTGTTGTTGATTCTTCTGCATTCCCTTCATGAATTAAAGTGACTGGCTAAGCATGGGCTTAACTAACAGTGTGAACACAAATAGATGGTCTAGCAATGTATTTGAGTTTGAAAACATGAAATGAGTTGAAGTCTAATTAGTTCAGAGAGATTCCAGGCAAACAAGTTTTCCTTATTTAGCTGAGGGAGGTGTACCTGGTCTCTTACATCAACCTGTTTCTTTTAGAAGTCAGTTAGATTAATGGATGAAATAGTCTTCCTTTTTTCCACTGACATATACATAGAAACCCTCCATCTCTGTCCTTCTGAACCCTAGAACATCCTGGAATATATGGGTTTGGAGTATATTACTGTCCATTATTGTTGATCATGCTCCTTAAATATGCACAGCTACAGATTCATTAATCATGTACATAAGTTTTGAAATAGCCAAATTCTGCTCTGAAACATATGCACTCCCACTTATTGTGTTATTAGTAGAAAAGTATGCCAGAACTTTAAGGGTGCTTAGTCCCAAAGAATGGTGGCATGGCTGTTCATAGGTAAAAACAATGTGGCAAGTTTCTGTTGCACTTCACCAAGCAACTTTTTCAAATGCACTTGTAGGATCTAACTCCTTGCCTCCAACGCTCTAATTTTTCTATGTTTGGCATTCCATAAACTTGCATTTGAAATGTATGGGTAAGATGAATACCTTTAGTAAAATATATGGCTGTTCTGAATTCAAAATTCAGTATCGGCTTCTGTGGTCCTTCATTATCTATTTTTTATTTTGTTTTTTTACATTACAAGAGCTAAGAAAACTCTTTACATGCTTCAAAATGCATCATCAAGTCAAAAATTAACTCTTCAATATTGAAAAATATGAAGACCAAGCTACCTCTCAGGAAACTCCTGGCATCAAAGATATTTCTTTACACAGATATAGTAGGTCTGATGTTAGGAGAAGCAGCTCTCTTGTCGCATGCAGGAGGCTAAAAAACCTCTTGTTATTTAGTTGCTTCCAATGTTTTAATCACTTTAATTTGCACTTTCCTTTTTGTTCTGTAGCTTGGAAGGTCAAATATACTACACTAAATTTTCCTCATTGAACAGTAATTTATTTTTATGGCAATTTTTGATCACTGATTTTGGCATTAAATGCTGTATGTTAGTAAAATGCAAAAAAAAAAAAGTAATATTATCAGGAGACAGTTCTTCAAGTTCTCTTTTGCTGAAGACATAGAAAACCATTTTCTCTTTAGGAAAATTATGCTGTTGGCATTCTATGAGGTGACACAGTCATTCAAATTATACTGACAGTGAAAAAGAGCTTCAATTTTCTGTATTACAGGAAATTATGATACCAAGAAAAACATACAGATGTTTCTGAAGATAACTCAAAATAGCCTTCTCCATCATTCATTTATGAATTTTTCTCTCAGAATTATTCCTGTTTCTAAGCTAAGCAATTTTTACATTTGATCAAAACATTTTAAACCTTTTTATTGAGACATGTTGTTTATCCTAGCTATGACAATAAGCCAACTGAGGCAAGGTGTCAGCAATTTCAATATGTTAAATGCAAATATGTTGCGTTCTCTGTACCCTAGAGGGCAAACAGTAAACCACTTTTTTGTTCTATGCCAGTTCACTCCTTTTATTGGAGAACCTTTAAAGGGGAACTGAGATGTTTTTCACTTTCCTAAAAAAATAATAGAGGTTTGCTGATTCTAAACCAAGATATTAGGGTCTTTACCTATGCCTATTGGATATATAAAAAGAAAATATTTTAAAAGCTAAGTTGGTTAATGGATGCATTTTATTGCAGAAATCTCAGGCTATTAAAATATTTGGCAAAAATATTTTTTAAGTTTTGTATAATATGTCAAGTGAATATCATTTCTGGATTTATTTCCCAAGTTTTTTTTTTCTTTTCAAATGATCTATTGTACAGTAAGTTAAATTATTAAGAGGATTATAGATTTGAGTCATATCACTAGCATGATGTCCTGAAGCAATGCCTTCTCAACATCTGAGAGAGGCATGTGTGCAATGCCATGTCTTTCCTCCTATTTTGGGATTCTGTGTTTTCTCTTCCGTCAGCCATGAAAATGAAAAAAAAAAAAGCCAATAAATCTCATAAGATTATGGAAATCAAAGGTGTGGTCCTAAGCACATGGTCTTAAGCATGATTTCCTAAGATAATAAGGTCCTAAGAAAGATTTTACTTTCTAAATCGAGTTAGGAGCTTTGTCAGGATTAAGATATTTAATTTATCTGGAAAAATGGTTGCTTTTAATCTTCAGTTCACCTTTTTTCTTCTCACCACTCACTTTCTGAAGTATTTTGGTGATAATATGAAGAATTTTACGTCAGACTTTGAAAAATATTGACAAGAAAAAACAATAAGAGGAGGGAAAGATGTATTGAAAATCCAATATCTCATCTACTTGTTTTATCAAAACTTTTTTTTTTCTTAAAGTTGTTTTGAAAATCAAGCTAAATAATTATGGTATACAGGTCTTAGTAGTTTATATCACAACACAGAATTTGGTACGAGTCAGGGTGTCCAAAGTACACCCTGTTAAATGTGTGACTTCTACTGAAAAGGAAAAATTTCACACTTGATAACCTCTATTTTCTATCAGTGTTCCTCTCACTTTATCTCATTCTTATTTTTCACTCAAAAGTGTTGACGGTACATTTTCTTCAGAAAGGATCTTCAGTTTAGGAAGCTAGGCTATTTATGGTTCAAGATTTTAGGGGGTTACAGACTCAAAGTAATAATTTTGTATTTTTCACACTTTCTTTTAATAGGATTAAAAAAACCTCTGAATAAATATCAAAAAGTGGAATGAAAGCACAGATCAGATGTCAAAGAGTAAATCATTGGTTTAACGATAGATTGAGCTCAACTGATTTATCTCATCTCTCTTAGCTGATGACAGGAAATCTTTATATTCCTAAATTTACTATCCATTTACTATGGCTTGTAGCTTTTCTATATTTTAAATTATCTGTTTCAGATCCTTCTCCAGTTCAGTTTTCTGGTAATATATAACTGAAACTTGGATAACAGCCTTTGTGCATTAATTTTCTCATTTTTTAATATGTATGTTGTTAAATTTTTCTTGGTACAAGTTTTATGTGATATACTAACATTATTATTTTTCTTTCAAAAGCTTAAAAAAACCAATAGGATAAAAAACATTAATACATTCTCTCACTGTTAGCCCTAGGCAATAGTAAAAATATAAATGGATATATACACTTTTTATGAGAGTGAACCACACATAACGCAATATTGTATTACTACTATCTTTCCCATGGGTGTAAGTTAGAATGAGCAATGATAGGATTGTTTAGCTTGAGGGTGATAGGGTGATGAAGCCACATGTAGTGAAAATACAAATAAAATGGTCAGTTCCTAATGCAATTAACTTTACTCCTTTAGACGGGGATTAGAGCAGAGCTGGATATTGTCAGCATGTTAAAGGGGCCCCCAGAATTGAAGTCTGCTTCAGAATACACAATGATAATACTTCTGGGGTTTTTTCTGATCTCTGTCCTCGGTGCAAGGAAAATTTCTCTTCCTGCCAACTTTATACCTTCTTGCTGTCTAGCCTCATTGTTTACAGTTGGTACCAGAGACCTTTTTCCTTTAACTAACTGGTAACCTCAGTTTTACTTTTTTCAAATTCAGAAGAAAGTTTTACATTAATAGAAATCAGTCATATTGAGCTTTCCTTTAAAATTAAAATAAATATTTTCTGTGAAGTACTTCATTGCTCTAATAAGGGGGCATGTTACTCTCATGGGTCTGGTATTGTAGGATACCCACATGCCCTTGCACTCTGAAAAAAATCCCAAGTTTTATTTTTCTTACATATGTAATTACATGGTATATGAGAAATATGAGTAAATATGTTATTTAGCATATGTGTCTTTTAACAAAGCTTAGGCATCAGACATCGTGTGTCATGTCTGTTTGTTCTGAGATATAATTTTCACACTAATGATATTTTCAGTATGAAAATTGCTGACTTTGTCAGCAATGAAAACTTTCAAGGTGGAAAACCAGAAAACCTTCATTTTTTACATCAAAGTGCCTGTAAACAGATGATTTATGGCTTGTTATGTGACCTGTCTCACTGATAATGAAATATTCAAATACCATAACCTTTCCCATCTGTTCAGTGAACAGCTGTAACTTGGTGTTTGGCATCTGATCTTTGCAACAATTAAACTCACTCTTTACATAAGTAACACAGGTGATGTGTTAGAGGCTGATAAGATTTTCATGTGGCTCAGTTAAAATAACATACACAGATGCACTTGAAGCCTGTTCACAGCACAGGTTAAAGTTTACAATCCTTTCTGATCCTGAGGAGCTTCTAAGAAAGGGGCAAAATGGGTGTCTTAGTTTCC
Source organism: Pyrocephalus nanus (assembly GCA_038380795.1). NCBI lineage: Eukaryota > Metazoa > Chordata > Aves > Passeriformes > Tyrannidae > Pyrocephalus > Pyrocephalus nanus. The sequence goes on from CM076261.1 coordinate 35,467,083, forward strand.
AAAGATTCAAATGAATGTTAATCAGATGATGGAAACCTTCTCATTTAGCACTTAACAATAATGACTGCCTTTCAAAATTGCCTGTAACAAGATTAGAAATGCACTTTTGAAAATTAGTAAATATTTGGTTAGAATCTGTGACATTCAGGTGCTTACTGTCTATCCTTGGTCTATTCTGATATTTATATAAATTTTCTTAATTTTTTTCATAGATGTATATTGCATATTAATTCTTGAAACTTTCCAAAGTGAAATAGAAGTAGAGCTTGCTGGTAGCACTGTGTATCACAGAGAAATTAGTTTTGTAAGTTTTGTTAAAATTGTGACCTGTACTCAGAAATCTGAATTATTTCAAATATCTGCTTTGTATGCTAATTTCAGGCAATGGAACATCTCAACAAGAAAACTTTAGTTTTCATCATTCCTTTAAAATATGTATTACAATATAAATAAATAGTGCAGTAAAACTTTTATGGTTCAACTTGGAATACTTCCTAGTCTAGAAGATGTTGACCAGAGACAGACCAGTTATAGACTAGTTACTATAGGTTGTTTCTGTGCTTGAGTGCAAGAACTAGAACTTGTTTTTAGTGAGGGAGCAGAGGAAAGAGGATGCCTTGTTAATGGCACTTGACTGAACCTTCAATATTGAGTTTTTTGTTTCTCTGTTTCTACTGTGTCTGTCCTCTTATAGCAGAAAGTTCTCTCTGGCATCCTAACTTCAAAGGCTGATGCTTTCTGGTTTTGCCTAACTTTGAGGAAGGAAACTTGATTTCTCCCATGATTGCTAGTATTCAACTATTTAAACTAAATGTACTTCTGGTATTTTCCTTTATAAAAATGCTGAGATTTGTCTCAAGTTCTTTGATTTTTCACCTCTTCCATCCCTGTATCATTACGGAAATAAATCTTGACTTGAAGATGAGTTGTAAATTGCTATGAGTTGAGATAGAAGTGGAGAAATCCTGTTTTGAAATTCATGATGTTTACTATAAATATTTTGCTTCTATCTACTTGTAACTGTACTTTTCTACCTATTTTTGTTGAAATACCTGGTTAATATGATCATTTGAGTCCTAATGGTAAAGTGCCATAAGTTTCTCCCTAAGAATTTTTTAGTTCTCTCTAATACGATGTCTCAAAACATTTTATCACTAGAGAAGTATGTTTCAGGCTGACTTGAAATTGCATATAATTCTAATTTTTTTTTAATACTCAAAATATATTACTTTATCATTTTTTTGGAGGCTTTACTGATTCAAATCTTAGTTTTCTAAATTGAAGCACTATGATTTTTCAGCATATTTCTATTAACTTGTTCTGTCATTTCAAAAACTGATCATTTAACTGCATCTTTCATAGCTTTGGTTGTGCTAGAATTTATTAGAGAGTTTAATTCTGTGAGATGAATTTGTGAGAGACAATTTATTCTTCTGATGTTTATCTGGTCTTGAAAGTATTCTCTGAATTAGCTTTTGTTTGTTTTTTTTCTACTAGCTACTTAACCTGTTTCTCTTGGTCAGACTGTCTGGGTGGTGAAAACAGTTCACTTGAAACTTACTGAGCCCGTAAAAGCTTTTTTTGTCATGCTTTTTAACAGCAGCTTCATCTGCTATATGTTATGATATTATTTACAACAGTTTGGTTTTGTTGTGCGTGTGGGTTTTTTGGTGTATTTTGTTTGTTGGTTGGTTTGTTGGTTGATTGGTTGCTTTTTTTCTTGGTTGGGATTTTTGTGGTTTTCTGTGGGTTTCTTAGGTGTTTGAACATTTTTGTTCTTTAGTGTTTGTTTTTTGTTTGGGTTTTTATTGCTTTATGTCATTCGATAGTGCTGCTGTAATGTCTTTTGCCATCAGTTTTCTTGATACTTGTCAAACTGTGTCTTTACATACTTTGATCTCTCCTATATTTGGTTCCTACTCCAAAATCTAAAAAAGCTGATCTAAATGTTTTCTTGAGTACTTAAAGATTTTAAAGTCTTTATTTAGAGAATTTCAAGTTGATTTAGAAATCTTTGGGAGCTGTGTATGCAGATTTTGTTTTGGCTATGGGAGGTATATCACATAGATTATTTCTTTGTCTATCCTCATACTGACAGTTTCAGCCTTTTTAATGACTTCTTCTATGCAGGAAGTGCTAGGAACCTTTTTCAACTGAATTGAAAATTAGAATTATTATTTCCATTTTTATGTTAGCTTTCTGTTTTACAGGTCCTCATTTCGTATGAATCGTAGCTGTGCTGAGAAAGCTTAGAGTTTACTCTTTGACTCCTTTGTGAAATTATTTATCATTCATTTTGACTAATTCTAGAAACTTTAAGATAATCTCAATTTCTGAGATCAAACCAAATATTTGTGTAACTGCAAAATGCTCCTTTTTCCCCTCAAGAAATTTCATAATTCTGAATCCTGTCTCTTGTGAAGGAAAGAGATGTTAATAAAGTGAAACTTACTCTGTTTTTCATCTTTCTGAAAGGTGTAACTGATATTGAAATTTAAAAACTAATGTTTTGATCCTGAAGTTATATACAATTATTATCAAAAGATGAAGAATAGTTGAAATACTGGAAAAAGATACGAGTATAGACAGATAGAAAAAGTACTGGGTTTAGCTGCTATATAGTTGATTTTCTTCATAGTAGTTAATATGAGCCTAAACTATGGATTTATGCTGAAAATAATGTTGATAACACAGGGATTTTTTTTTTTTTTTTTTTTTTATTGCTGAGAAGTGGTTACACAGAGTCAAGGCCTTTTCTACTTCTGCCCTCACCCTGAGAGTGAGGCGGCTGGGGAATTTGGTAGGGGACATAGCCAGGAGAGCTGACCCACAACTAACGAAAGAAATATTCTAGACCATATGGTATCATGCTTTCCCTATAGAGCTGGTGGAAGAAGAAGGAAGGGGGTGATGTTTGAAGTTATGGTATTTGTCTTCCGAAGTCACTTTTACAGATGATGGAGCTCTACTCTCCTGGAGACGGCTGAACACCTGCATGCCCATGGGAGCAATGAATGAATTCTAGTTTTGCTTGACTTTACTTATTTAACTGTCTTTCCCTCAACCCATGAGCTTTCTATTTTTACTCTTCTGATTCTGTCTCCTGTCCCACCGGGGAAGAGTCAATGAGTGGCTGTGTGATGCTTATTTGCTGGTTGGGGTTAAACCATGACAGAAATGTAAGGAAACCATTTAGTTATTTTTAAACCTAAAAATCATGTCTGGTAATGAAATTTATTCCTTTGAATTCTTTGAATCATTTTAGAAACTGGATGAGTAAGTGACAATACAATCATGAAGAGTGAGATAACAGTCTACCTACATAACAAATTTATCCAAAGATATGCCGATGCATCTGTTATGTTGCATGTCAGTTTTTGAAGGCTTTGAGTGATATTTGCAGAAGAAATGTTGGCAATGGGTATAAACATAACAAAATAACTATCTGTGTATAGTGTCTGATAAGACCTGAAATCTGTTTCTCCAGACAACTGCCTTATAGATTATACTTAGCCATATTTAGTTGACTACACACACCTCTTTCCAGCGTGGTCATAAGTCACTTGGGGTGCCAAAAATTCTTCATTGAAATGTTTGCAGAAATAAGATATTAGGATCTGAGGAAGTTTTCAAACTTACTGTTCATATTCTCTTTGATGGAAAAGTTTATATCTTCAAAGAGAAGAGTTAAGTTTTAAAACTTACTCTTGACTTTTCCCCCTGAAGTCACAAAATCACTTTTGATTTTTTATCACAAAGATATTTTGGTCTCCATCATTAAATGTATATTCATTATGAAAAACTGTTGGCATGAGAACAACAGAGATAATTTGAAATCCATTTTTTAAACAGATTCTTAGAATAAGTAAAACAAAGCCAGAAATTTAAAGCCTGTCTCTGAAATATACTATTCAAACTAATCACTGTAATAACCCAAAACCAATATGCTTTTTAATACTTTGTGGGAACTAATACCTTTGATTCTTATGCAAACATCTGCTTCTCATATGAATATCCACAATCTTAGAAAGACCTATCAAATTAAAAATACCCAAGGGTATGTATGTGAAGCTTTTTAAGAATTTGAATATGCTAATTGAATGCTTTTGCAATTCTATTAAGCCAAACAATTTTGTGCTAATTACACATGATTCTATGTAGACTATATTTTTATATTAAATAAAATTAATCTATTTACATTAAAATAGGAACTTTCTATGCTCTAGCTAGCATTCCATATTATGTTACGAGTTTTATGAGTACAAGCAATTATATATATCTAAAATAAGCCTATTTCAAAATCTTAAAATGAAAAGAAGCTCAGCTGTTAATATCTGTGGAAGTAAAGAGAGGGCCTAAGATAAATGATCAGATATGATAGACTGGTAGGTGTTCAAATCATTGTTCTATACTCAAATTTTTCAAGTTCATGCCCTGGATTTTTAGATGCTGTTCCAAAACAGAGATGTTTCTCTATTGAAATGATGCCTACATGAACTTGATTCTTCTGCAATCCTTATTTCTCTCTCCAATTTCTGGTAATTCTTGTTTCCTAAGATAATTTCTCCAGTAATTTTAACCACACACCATTATTCATTCACAAATAGGTTTTTGTTCCTGAACTTGTAAATTTTGTCATCAGTGAGCTTTTCATTATATAGATAGAGAAGTGTTAAAATAAGTAGTGTCATAACTGTATGAAGGCAAGTGGATTTTTGGGAAATAAAAGGGAAAAAGAAATAAACAAAAGAGTTCTTTTGTCAAGATTGTGTGTAGATTTGTCTCTCACCTTAGGCTGAATTATGATTGAGTTCAGTGTATAATAGCTTTCAAAAAAAAAAGCTTCCTTTATTTTAAGTTTTGAGAAAGTTAGCTTACATCAAGACTGTGTTATTTTACAAATCACTTCCTCTAGGAATTTAATTGTAACATATATCTTCTCTGTATTCTTTCAGTTGGAAAATAGTATTATTCCATGAATGCTAAATGTACATCTACTGCAATATTAGTCTGCAAAGACTTTAAGTCTAAGAGGTTTATTTAAAGCCCCCAAATTCTATGCTTACTTACCTATGTTTCCCAAATACTGCCAAGGTTTTTTTTGGCTTGGGTACATATTTCCTCCTTGATACTTCTTCATTAGGTGATTTTTGTTTTTTCTTCTATCATTCTGTAGTTCCTGACTGAAATTTGAGCTTAAGAAAAAAAAATTATTTTTTTTGGTAACAATCTACTTACTTAGAGTCCAGATAGAAAAGTCTATTTTAAAATATTCTTTAGCTTCAACAGCTGAGTTCTTATCTATATGATCTTTACATATCTGCTACACTCCCAATTTCACTTTAAGCAATGTATTAGGTAAGGCACATGAAGTGTGTTGACTGTTGAGGCATCACGAGATTTTGCAAAGAGACTGTAGCATCTCTTATTTTCTGTTGAGACTTTCTTCTTACTTAGGTAAAATTTAAAGCTTATTGTTATCATGTTATGCATGCTATGTGAGGTAGCAGATAACTGCAAGGGTAGAAAACCATGCTGATCTGTTAATGTGAGTAAAGATAGAATGATAAAGTATATATGTACACAAATTGAGCATAATGCTATCTTCTTCTATAAAACTTAAAACTTCAACTAAAATAGGTCTGGAACACCATATCTGTAGAAAAATTTGCTTTTGTTTAAAATACTGAATGGGGCAGTTACCAAAATGCAGTGAAAAATGAATATGCTGCAGACTTTGGAATGATTTGAGTTTTAGTCAAATGAAAGATTTTAGACATAGTGTACAGAAGCTTTGGAAAAATGTTATGTTTATTCAAAAAACAAAACAAAAAAGTTTGAATGGGCGCTATTGAATACAATTTTATTTAGGAAAATGTTTGATCTCTTAGTTCCCTACTTCTGTAAGAGGAATCATTAATTTGAGCCCCTAGATAACATGGTTATGAGCTGTAGGGCTATATATTTCCAATATAGTAATTTTTGTCTACTCTAGATTGTATTTCCCCAAGAGAATAAATGTCTCTTTAAAATTTCCACACTTGGCAAACTCTTAAGTACCATTGTCACAGAATCACATAAAATCACAAAATAGTTGAAGTTGGAAGAGAGCTCTGGAGATCATATAGTTCAATCTCCTGCTAAAGCAGATCTCTCTAAACCGCTCTGAAAGATTTCACTATATCCCTGGGCGACCTGTTCCGGTGTTCCATCACCCTAAAAATAAAGAAGACTTTCCTCATGCACAGATGAAACCTTCAGTGTTTCACTTTGTTCCCATTCCCCTTAACCGTTTGAAAGGTGCCACTAAGAAAAGTCTGATCCATCCCCTGACACCCACCCTTGACATTTTTATGCATATATTTTTTGCTTTTATTTAGTTAAGGTATGACCTCAGTTATAAAAATTCTTGTCCAGAGCAATTATAAGAAATGAACTGTCCATTGCATGAATCTCTGACTAGATTATTTTTGTGGTAAGATTACTTTAACGGAACGTCAGATTTAATTAAAGAGCATTAAAAGAAATCTTCATCCTAGCCAGAATTTGACAGGTCCAAGACAAAAGTACAGACATACTGATGCCAAGATAGACAAAAATATGTTAGTATTTGTAGTGTATTCTCATTAAATCAGGAGGCATCAGGGTTTAAAAGACTTGGAGTGCAATTGAGTACAACCAGCTGTCTGGAAAACCTCTGTATTGTGCACCTATGCAAATATGATTATTCTGCCTTTGTACCTCATCCAAGGTTTTCTCTTTTCTCTTTTTATATATCTTCACTTGCAAATATCTGAAAAAATTTCATTTGACAAATTGAAATCAGGAAAATGTATAGAAAGTAAGCAGAAAGAGAAAGAGAAGAGATAATCAGTTCTATTGAACTGGTAAAACTGGGAATCCTGTAAATCAGAATGGGTAAACAGCGCCTGTACTGTGGCAAACATGTACAGGCACAAGAAAGGCCTGTGTGACTCCCTTATGTTTTTCTTTATCATTAATTTATATGATTTTGCTTGCTACATTGGTTAATAAATTGTCTGAATGAGATAAGTAAAACTGTGGAGAGAATTGTGTGTTAGTCGGGAGAAAGTAATACAAAATTTTAAACTACTTCCATTCTTTTAATGCATTCCTTGCCAAAAGAGATTTTTTTTTATATGAAATGTTTTAATAATATTTCAAAAAGCTTTCTTTTAAGATTTGGCTCAGCTATGTGTCATATTTCTTGTATTATTGCTAGATTGCAACAGTTGTGCTATAATTGATAGATCTGCTAAGTTGAAAAGCCATTTCAGAAATTCATTTACATACTATTTGTCATTTGTCTTTTGATGATTTATCTGTTGCTTTTTGTTCTAACTATAGCTGCTGAAAGATCCCATCATATTTCAAACCAAGGAAACTGCAAATTTCAGACAAATCTATTTGTTCTAGAGTGTATACAATCAAAATAATTAAAACTGTTTACCCCTGATTTGGTTTAGTGAAATTTTTTTCTCATTATAATTTTTTTCTCAGTTTTAGTTTTCTACTCAATCTTTCAAAACACAAAATTCCATCCTCCCCTCAAGCCCCACTTGTTTTTAAATTGCAAAAGGAGCAGTTTACAATCTAACCAACTAAAATTCTTCTAGGCAAAGTCTTTAACCAGGTTCTAAATCCTGCTGTTTGGTAAAAACAGGACACACAGTGTTAACAGGACTGAGAAGAAACAATTTCCCGACTACACAACTCTGGGAAAGAAAAAATGTATTTCAGCAGACAAGAAAGGAGAAGGTGCCTAAAAGCATTCAGCAGTTCTAGTGAAATCAGTGGAGTCTTGATGGTCCATAGTGTGTTAGAGCCATTTTGTACAGGTGTCTGATTTCAGGGAAATGAAATACTATGCCCCCAGTCTGGATGCATGAAAAATACAAGACCAGGCCACAGGGTTTGAAGCTGGAAGATACACATGATGCCTATCATCAGGAGTTTGGAAAAGCCTATAATAGCACTCTTCCAGGGTATTTTGCCAAGAGATCTACAAGTATCACTCAGCAGTAGCAGAAGCACTGAATAATTTAGAATAATCAATCCTATTCTGCCAGTTCAAACTGGAGGAGCAGAATCTTTAAGTAAAGTTTACCTGACACAGCTGGGAAATGCCCTCTTGAGACCACTTAAGGTAAAGTAAACAGGGAGGAAAAGTCACTGTGAAGTGCAGAGCCTGTATGTAAAATACAACCAGAGTCATGCAAAATCCTCTTTAATTAGACATGAAAGTTCTCAGAAAGGCTGTGTGTGAAAAACCATGTACATTCCAGAATCTCAGTGCACTTAAAAGACTTGTAACATTTTTGTTTGTTTAATTGGAGACCTCACGAGGACCTTACGGCCTCAAATTGCAGAGGAAACAAACATGTATGTAATAATTGATTTTCTGAATACCACACATTTTTTTGCCTCCTTGATATATACTTACATACAGGAAACTTAACTCTATAAAGAAAGGCTTGAAATAAGAGCTCCTTTAAAATTCAGTAAGAACTAGAGACTAAGGACTGAAGTCTCTGTTAGTTGCATCACCTGCTGTGACACCGAGAACTCTTTATTCTGGAATACTGCTCAAGCTGGCAGGGGAGATACTGCTCGAAAGGTCTTCACACAGCAAGAGGTACATTGAGGTTGGTGGCAAAATACCCAGGTGTGATATGCAGCAATACTAGTTCAGTCAGTGAGTTCATCTGAGACACTAGTGGAGTTGGTACTACATGAAATAAGATCCAACAATAACAGTGGTGACTTGAGTAGGGTTTGCTTCTGCAAAATTTAAATACTTTTAATGGAGGTATCAGAACTAGTTTTTCAACTACAATCAACAGAAGGAAATTACACTTTAAGGGAGAAAAATAGTGCTCCATTATAAAATAGATCGGATGAAAATTATAGTGGTTTATATTTCTAATAATTATTCTTTTGTTTCCTAATATTTAAATACAAGTTCTTGTATGACAAAGAATGAATATGTATTCGTAATCTATTGGAAAGTAAAATGTCACAACCCTTAGCAGAAGGTCTTAATACACAGTAGGGCTCAAATTTATTTTTAAAATTCCAGATTTATTTCTAATCTAAAAAGCATTATTCCATCAAATTTGAAATGTTCATAGTTTCTTTAGGAGAAAAAAGATGTCAAAATATTTCAAGATTTCTCAAGGCATAAAGTTTATATCCTTCCTCTAAATTATATGTATTGTTCAATGTAGAAATATAAATTATTTTATTATTAGCAAAACAATAATGAACTGAAATAAATTGCTTAGAAACATTGTCGTGTCCTGCTAGTGGAGACTTTTAAGAACAGGTGAGACACATATGCCGCAAATGTTTTTGACATAAATGATGTTTGTTTACTGGCATGGTGATAGAAAAAATTCCTGCTGCCTCTTTCTGCCTCATTTTCTATGATTCTTGTTTATCTACACTATTAACAACTATTAAATATGTGTGATATTTCATTTTGATTCAGAGTGAAACAAATACTTCAATCAAAGAACTCCTTATGGAGCTCAAATTCTGCTGACAACACACTGTTGGGTTGATCAGAGATATCTGAGACGTTAGTCTAGATAATTTCTTCAGACTTCTGGAATGTCCTGTCTGACTATGTCAGCACAGTGGGATACTTCTCTAGTTCTAATCTTCTTAAAGCCAGCTTAAGGATCAAAGGATCCTGGCAGCTTAATGGGTGCAGGAGCAAGATTTTGCCATCTATTTTGCTCTCATGATCAAGTTTAATGGCTGCTGGGAATAGATCCTTTTCCTAAGAAACAGTAGAAATGGAGACAGCTACAGAAGGGTACACTGGTAGAGCACTATCAGTTTTGATAACTTTTTATATATATATACACATATAAAAATTTATATATTAAAATTCTTGTGATTTCTATAATTCAATACAAGAATAATTCACCCATATCACTAATTGCATTCATCTCACCTTTTTATCTCTTTGGGGGTTTATTGCATAAATAGTCTTTCTGCAGTTCTGTATATTTTATGCAACAGCAAGACTTTTAGACTTTTTTGTGTTTATATTTCCAAAGAAGTTAAAGTTCAGTTTACAAAGAAGTTCTACCTCATATTTTGCTGCTTTATTTTTTTTTTTTTTTTTAAATATGCCTCTGGAATCAAATATTAGTGATTTTAATCTAGGGTTGTAAAATCTCAAAACTGAAAATCCATACATATTGCATACCCTATTCATCCACAAAGTAGAAAATATACCCACAGCACACATAGATATTGCCAGCTTGTGTTTGCAATATGAGCTTCAAACTGAGTAGTTAATAGTATATTTCAGCATGATTTTTATAGACATCAGAGCTGTGTGAATCATTATTTCATGCATTATGTACTGCCAGATACCCCAAAGAAAAAAGTATGTCAAAACACATATGAGATTCAAAGTAATGTTCTCCTTACCAAAGAGAACAAACTAGGCATACTAATATAGTGAATCTCTTAAAACTGATTCATTCATATCTCTGTAGAAATGTATTTTGTTGCTAATGCATAGGTATTAAGAGGCATCCTTTTACTGCTGCACAGGTGTTGCTGAGTATGATTTTTTACACTGGGGGAAGGCAGAAAATTCACTAGTACATGGAACATTACTTCAAAAAACATGAGTTAGAATATAAAACAGGTACAAAATAGTCTCTGACTCAACGTATCATCTGTCTGTTTCCTCTTGTCCAGGTTGGCTGCTTTGTGTCAAACTATAACCTTTTCTTTGTTTTGGAATTTTGTTTTGAGGTTTATTTTTTTTCCTGTTTTTCTTCCTGCAGTTTTTCTTTGTTTTTCTTAAAAGAAAATGTGCATTTTTATAGCTACAGATTAACCAAAATGATTTTAAAAAATTACAAAATTAATAGAAGTTAGTATGGCTCATAGCAGGATAGCTTATTAACTAACAGCTGAGAGACAGAGATGACTTTGTACAAAGTTCAGAATATATTTAAGCTGCTATAAGTATTTAGCAAACAAAATTCCAGGCTTGATGGTATTGAGTACTGGTGCTTTTGAGTCTACTGATATTTCTTAGAATGAGTTCAAGTGTGGCAGGTTGAGGTCTATAAGGAGCTTTGTAAGTAACTCGCCTAATATTTAGTCCCTTTAGAACAAACATATCCTGTGATATGCAGTATACATGAATAAATAAGATGCTTGGAAAACGTTGATTCTTTTGTACTTCATTAACTGTAGTCCCCTGGAGGGACTGTTGGGCTTTCTCAAGAGCTGATCAATTGGTAATGGCCTCTGGTATCGGGGTATCTGAGAAGATTTATTAGCATGCTATGATAAATCTGACTCTACCAAAAACCTGCCATGTCTGCAAGACAACTGAGATAAAGAACTAATGATAATATAATAACAGATAATCCTAAAAAACAATTATGAAATGTCTACTATGAATGTAACTCAAGGAAAGCAGTCAACAAAAATCTTAACAAAGAATCCCCCTTTCTTTTAACTAAAAGAAAGATTTTGTAGAACTTAATGATAGTCTTTTATTTTTGTGAGTGATGCAAATTGCATTTGTTAGAAGTTTGTTCTTTTGTTTGTTTTTTTGTAAAAACCCAGTCCTTCCACTAATAAGCTCTGCTCATGTGAAAATGCCTTTTGACTGGTTGTGTGTTTCACTTCACCCTCTGTGTTGGATCAGCCATGGACACAATGAGTGGACAGCAGTCAGTTATTTTATCCATCTAACTAGGAGTGGGGAGGGAAAGGTAAGTAAAAATGACCATATGCTTCTCTCCTCCTTGTACCAAGACTATTTCTTCCTCAGAAAAGATTTTTTTTTTTTAATCTGCTTACCCACTGCACTATATCCATTTTATCTGGAAGATATTTGGTTAAGTCTGACTTGTTATCCCAGAAGAGTTGTAGCTATACTTCTGACGGTAATAAAATGTACTTTGAAATTCAGTTTTATTCTAATTGCACAGTGCCAGTATTGGAGGGAGTTTGGTTGATAAGATTGATTTTTTAATTATAAAATTAAACATCAGAAACAAATCCAAGTTTTCCTTATTTATCTTGTATATATATATTAGAAATAGTTTAAACTTATTTGTAAGCTTTCACTTTTCTGAGTGAGTAGGTTTCAAATTCTATAACTTGTCATTGCCACTTATTCACTAGGATTTAAAAATACATGCATAGAAGAGCAGATGTAAGCAGAGGAGTTGTACTATTCTCTCTGTTTCTTTTTTATAGCAAGCAGCATCATGTCATAACATGTGTCAAAGTAAACCAAGCCATGAAGCATTTATTTTAAAGAAATGACTGAATTGTGAATATCATATAAAGTTGACAGTATTAGTAATTTCTGGAGACACTTGCTACTTGCAGGACACCTTGCTCCATGGCTTCTGTAGAAAAAGCACAATACAAGGCTCCATGCCCTCATATAGAGGGGGGTTTAGACTTGTTTCTTAAAAGCTGCTATTCCCATCTCTCCTACTGGGAGAAATTCCCCAGTTCTGAAGACCTTCTTACCTTCTCCCCTTACCTCTCAATTATCGCTGAATGCTTTTGTAGCATTCTTTCACAGAAGTTGTTGAGTGAGGAAAAAGATGTAAAAAAGTCTTCAGCTGAGACCACAAAACAGAGCCACTGTGGCATAAAATAGAAAATTAAAATGCATACAGCATATGTGCTTTTGTGCCATTTTATTTTTGAAATTCTAGTTGTATGCTGGCAAGTCATAGACATCATCAAAATATTTCTAAGACCAATATGTCATTAGATTCTACTCCTTTCCATAATTTATATTCTTGGTCATAGAACTGAAAATAAAAGTGTCGAGTGAGAAGTTGCACACTTATTTTTCAAAATATGGTAACCTGCCTTTTCAGACTTTCAGGGAAATGGTGAATCAAATAAAGGCTTTCTGTTGTTGGACTTTATTCTGCATGTTTTTCTGACTATAGTTCTAGCTATCTTGCTGGAAGCCAGAGAACTCAGATCCACAGTTGTTTCATATAATACAAACTTACCTTGGAAGACTTTTTGGCTCTGGCAGATAAAACTGAAATTTGGAAATAATTCACTGTATTGTTACATACAAACCATTACTGCTATTTTTGTTTTGTTAGTAGCCAGTGAGAGTTATAATCATTACTGCTATGTAGTAATTTCTTTTATTGGTTGTTTTTATTGTCTAGTTTTTGTACTACATTGTGTAAGGCTAGCACCGAGTAAGAAGAAAGCGAGTTACTGTGTTCTGTTAAGCTACTGTCATGTAGTATGGAGTGCAAAAAGAGTGAAATTTAATTCATGTGTTGATAACTAAATAAAGACTGACACTTGAAAATTGTTTCTCACATTGCTTCTGTTTAAAGATATGACTTATTATAGTTTACTTAAAATATGTCTTAGAAGAAGTCTGACTCAAAGTGCAGTCATTTTAATAAAAATGCTTTTAATAAGGCTATTGGATTCTGTAATTGTTTTCCTGTAGTGATTTTATGTGTTAAAGTCAAACTATGTTTTTTATTATTTTCCTACTCTTTGTCTTCCTCTCCCATCCTCTAACTACTGGCTTTTCAAACTGAGCCTGCTGGTTTTTTGGGCTTATTTTTTTGTTTGTTTGTTTTTGTAGTTTTTGTCCTTGTTTGTTTGTTTGTTGTTTTGTTTCCGTTTTTTTCAGGTTCTTTTTTTGTTTTGTTCATATGTTTGGGTTTTTTTTGTGTGTGTGGGTTTTTTGTGGGTTTTGTTGTTGTTGTTTTGGGGAGGTGTTTTGTTTTGTTTTTCTTTTCTGTAAACTAAGCAGCTACAACAGAGTTTCAGCTTCATGCTGTTTCAAGTAAACTCCAGCTGTCTTTTGTACAAATCAGATAGGTAGTGTAAATATATACGCCCAGAATATATCTATGAAAAACTTAAAGGCGAAAAGCATAATATGGATTTTGGCAATATTCATGGAGGTGCTAAGAGCACTGGATGAGAGAAGAGCACAGTGTCACCTCCTTCCTTCCTTCCTTCCTCCCTCCCTTCCTTTTCCTTCTTTCCTCTAAACAGTCTGTTTTCATCATGTGCTTTTCCTGGGGAAAAAAAAAGCTGAGGGTTTAGGGCTCATAGGTGTATTTGGAACATATGAAGGGTTCCTTCAACCCCCAAGTACACCCATTAGCTTCAACTGTAATTGAGATGGAGATTGCCACCTTTAGAATTAAATTGAAAACTACAGCCTAAGAAGCTATTTTTGTCCCTCAATAAGATATGCATATAGCAACTTTTCCCCAACTATGTAACATGCTTCCTTATAATGGTGCTTTGTTTGAAAATATGAAAATATTCAGAAATTCATGATTCCTTTTAACACATAAAATTATTTTGCTTATATATTTGAAAATACATCCTATCAATTTGTGATCCAAAGGCTAGAAGAGAGAATTTTTTCAGTGTTCTATGAACTGATTAAATTCTATACTGACAGATTAGGTGGTGTATAAGTGGTTCACAGACCTACTATACCAACTCAGGGATCGGTCTCCTAAACCACTAGGTCTGTTTTGATCCTTTAGATGTTTACTTCTCATTTTTTTATGAGTGGCTTTAAACTATGAGAGGCAATGAACTATAATTTCCACCCCCACCACTATATTATTGCAGTATCACCATCAAAGTAATCATGACTTTTCTTCAGCAGGGAACCTCAGCAGTTTTGAGAGATTGATTTTATTTTTGAGGAGTTTGGAAGATTAATTTTATTGTTAGAAAACCTGGTAAACACAGTTTCAGGATTTCAGTCATCCTATTGCTAGGATTGCTGACATTCTCAGTCTAGTAAAATTTAAGTGACATGCCAAAATAAAAATAATTTCTGTCAGTGTGAGGACATATTGCTTACATTAAAACTTATGGTTTAGTTCTTTTTCCAACAAGGCCATGGCCTGCCTCTCTCTAGATGTTAACTATGGTGGGGATGAGCACTGTGGGAAGAAGCCCTTACAAAGAGGATGCTCATAACTTCTCACTTTCATTTTGGCCTTAATCAGAATTCTTTTTTATTTTTCCATTTTATTCAGGAAAAGTAATTGAGCTTCATCAATTTTACTCAAGTTTCAATGTGTAATTTTCATCACTGAAGTGTTGACTTCATTTTCTGAAAATCACCCTGGGCAGTTCTAAGGGATAAAACTGTGCTCAGTTTCCCATTAATTGTTGATCACATAGCCTGCTGCTTCATTTTTTTTTTTTTTAAGTGAAATATACTACTGTAATATAATGTCAGAATTAAATCATTAAGCAAATATCTCATTAGAGCTTTCATTTTGTGAAGGGCTAAATGTGTACTTTGAATTCGATTCTGGTTCCGAATATCTGTAGAAACATACAGATATGAGTCCCAGCTTTAGTTTATCAAATAGGAAATAATTCTACAGTAAAATTTCTAATGAAAGAAAATCCAGGGAACATAATGATCCCTTTAAGCCTTGATGCATCTGTATTCCCTTGCTGCATAATAGGAAGAGGTTACTAGCTAACCACAGCTGCATCTTTTCTTACCAATACACTGCAGAGGATGATAAGAAGTCTGACTATTTTTTCCTTAATATGGATTTCTAGCCTTATTAGAGTCTGAATATTACACTCACAAAGACTAAGGTAATTAACTTGCATAAAAGATCATATGGGTATCAGCGCTGTATGAGTTTTGGAACATAAATGTGCTTCATTTTAGGTCTGAAGGACTTCCTGGCAAATAGAGGTATCAAATTAAGAATAACTACAGAAACAGTCACTATTGTCAAATTAGTGTTCTACATGAAGAGAAAAAATCACGATTATGTCTATAGCTTACATGGGCCACACCAAAATGAAGCTAAGCTTTGGAAACCAATATTGATCTTCTGTCACTAAGCACATAGTCTTTTATTGTCTGCTGAGATAGAGGCTACAGACAGCTCTTTACTGTCTTTTTATTTCTCTCTCCAGTTGCTCATTGCATCTCAGCATCTGAAAAGTACTGCTTCAACTATTTTTTATTTTGGGTGAGGGGCATGAGTTCACCCAACTCTGTTCCAGAAAAAATCAACCAAATTTACTTAAGCCATCTGAGTAAACTAAAACTTATTTTGGTTTTCTTTTCTTGTTCTTATTGGTTTTTGTTTATTTATTTTTGTGTCCCAGAGTACTTGCATTACCTGTCTTGAACAGCTGAGGAAGGTTAGGACTGGGAGGACTTCCAATGGAGCTATGGTAACAGGTGATGAGAAAGAAGGCAAATACAGTTAATCAAAAAGCTGGCCTGCAAGTAGAATATTGATCCAAAACTTGAAATATAGGGATGCTATTATGGTACCTCTTTATATATGTTGTAGTGCATTTGAGTTAAAGAAGAAATAGCTGTTGGAAAATAAGCTAGAATCACCAAGCTCACTTAACCTACTGCTCATTAATAAGAAACTCTTTTTTTGCACTAAATAAAATAAAGCAGTTTTGTCTGCCTTTGGACAATCCACTGCTCAAATTTCCTGATTTTTGTTGCAATGGAAGTAACAGAAATGCTAACGTGTGCTAAGTAGGTTTATCTAGGCTTTTATTTAAAATATTTATGTCTTTTTTATTGTTTTGTCAAGAGCTTATTTTTGGTTTGTCTTTGCTTTGTTTCATTATGTATTATAATTCATTATTGAACTAAAGGAACTCTAGAGTAAGGAAACCAAAATACTAAAGGTTTAAAAAGTAGAAGCATATGAAGAGAAGCCAACAGAAATTACTTTTCATAGTATAGAGAATCATACCTTCTTTCCACTCAGAGCTGATCTGATGGAAATTTGAATTATTTTTTTCTTTTGGCTGTTCTTGTTTGACCTCTTCAGTCTAGTGTTTAAACAAAAGAGGATGACAGGCATTTCTTATAGTTAGGTCAAGAAATCCTACCTGTGCCCTAAGGATATAGGATATGTCTTCTTATTGGGCTGTTCCAATTTTACTGATGTTGTAACCCTGTATGACTTGTGGTCTACTGAGAACTGACTGCACGATCCTCTTACACACCATAACAGGTATTATCATCAAAAGTGTTTACTGTTGTCATATCGCCACACCTTCAAATAAGAGGATTTTTTAAAAGCTCATTTTAGATAACTTTGTAACTCTAATTATATCTGTATTCCATAGCTGTAGATGGCACTTAAACAAACTGGAAGTGACGTGCTCTGTGTAAATGAATAAAAGGTGACTGCTAAGAATGTTCCACATTAAACAACAGTCTGTACTACACAAAACTGATCAGCCACAAATATTGCAGTGTTATTCCCTTTTGGCATTGATGATAGCTGTTGATATACATGAGAACCAAAAAAAGGTCACTAAAGCTGGGGATGTAAATATTTTTTGCAAAAATTATGCAGTCACTGCTGACTGCGTGCACATGAAGTTACTTAGCTGGGTGAGGAAGAAGTAAATATGGTGGTCCTCAACCCCACTGCAATCAGTAGTTCAGTGATTGGGAAAAAAAAAAACAAAACACATTTGTGTGCTCATCTCATATTGCACCATGTAGTTTTCAATAGCTTTAATTATAACACATGGTAATAATACTTGCCCTTATCTTCACCGGGAGTCATATGGAAACTGAGAGACTGGAAGTTAATTCCTTAGAAGAAATTTGGCATCTAGGCTCAGGTGAGACCATTCACAATAATGATGATGTTAGACCATAAAGACATGATGTGAGACCATAACCATGATGATGTGAGACCTCCGTGGGAACAATGAACTTAAAAAATTTTTCTCTACAGTGAAAACAGGCTGAATTATCTAAAGAGTTTCAAAAACACAGTATTGTCTGGAATAACCAAGGAATCCATTGCCTCTCTTCACTGATATTCATTGGAGTAAAACACTATTTTTCTCAAAATAGTGAGAAAAAAAATGAATCTGTGTCATGTGACACAAATTATAAATGGTTCTTACCATTTAAAATCTTCCATTGGGCTTTTGTATTCTGTGCTATCTTCAAAAGACACAATGCTGCCATCATTTATCAGTGTGAAGCTGATTGTTTGTATCTCAGGGGAATCATGTTCTAATTTGATATTACAACATAGTATAAGTTATAGATTGTCCATCAGGGTGAAATTCAACAGTAAGGAGAGGATGCTCTGTTCTAAAATTTTCACCTTCTGTGAAATTGTAATGTTACATCTTCAAAGGAGAAACAGAACAAAATAACTTCCTACAGCTTTTGAGTGCAGATAGACATTCAGTTTATCATTCGAACATCCATATCCCGAGTTTTTCACAAAAAATTAGGAATATAAGAGAGAATGCATGGGCAACGTAATATCAAACCAAAAGTCAGCCTTGGAAAATTTTAAAATATTTTGTTGCAACTTGGCTTAAATCATAGACTGATGTAACTGTATTCAAATCTTATTTGTATCTTCTGTCATGTAGCTGTGAGATAAATTTCCAAAGCATTGCTAGACTGGTTTATGTTTAAAGGTTAACTGCATTTTAAAACATAATTCTGAAAAATAGCTTGAGCTGTAAGTAGCACAGATTAAACTATTTATTGTGAACATGTTATAACTGCTTGATTCAGTGGTTTTCATTATGAACCTGTCCAAGAATAATAAAGGCATTCAAAAAAAAGCAAAACTCTGTGTACATTTTGTGGAATGACCATAAAAGTATTATTTTTCATGGTATATTTACTGTTCATAGACAGAGTACTTAAACTGTTAAAATACAGATTCCTTAAAGAAACTGGTAAATCCCTCAAGAACATGGTAGAAGAGCCCTAATATCTTCATTCTAAAGCCAGCAAATAACACTGTTTCTCTTCAGTGGAGTAGTATGTTTAAAATTCTGTCATGAGTAGGAGTATCATCTTGGGTTGCAGTAAACTGGTGATCCCAGTATTCCATAAAGGATTTGAAAGATAGAATGAGATAAAATGAACATTGTGTTGTGCATACACAAGTGTTTCTTTGCCCAGTGGAGCATCGTTTCTTACTTGATGTTTTAAAAACCCATCAACTTTTTTGATCAACAAAAGGAAGAGGTATATAAGACAAATTTTATCACCTGCCTAGCTTAGCATATGACATCCAGCTTTCTTCAATCACTTTCTTAATGAATAATTAAACATATGTTTGTATATGTACTGTCCAATTTATAGAGACTGCCACTGGCTTGCTGTAACTTATTTAGGAATGAGAACTGAGTTGGGTACTTCTTCCTTCCATAAACCAGTGTACTGATACCACAACTGTATTGACTGACTAAGCTCTGTTACATAGCAGTATATGCTTTGTGAACTAATCAAGGAAGTCCAGGAAATGTCAGGAAAGTGAATTTTCAGCTTCGGCTCTTCAAGAACAAGATCAAGCCCTTCATAGGTGGCAAAGAAAATCTGAATAGCAGTGAAAACATAAATATTAACTTGAGAAATAATTTTACTCCAGCTTTGTGAGAGCATTTGGAAGTTTGAGAGCTCTCCTGACTCCCCTGCCCTGCTCCCTTCAATTTTTCATTTCTCTGCTCATAATTCTAATGGGTTAACTTTAAAGCTGGTGAGAGAAAACATACATACTCTACATTTGCAGCTGAGTGAATCACACAGTGTCATAGTTTCTGTATTTGGCAAAAGGGCTTAGGGAAACTGACAGTACCTGCTGCATTACCCTGGGGACATGGGAATTGAGAGCACTTAGAAGGAGAATTGGATGGTGCTTCAAGTAAAACTCTCACTACCTCTTCTCTGCCTTACAGTAACACCTGCGACACAGTAACTCTCTCTGTCATGGCTACAGAATAAAAAGGCCAATGCCAGTGGTTGTTGCACACTGTCCCTGACACGAAGTACCCCTTTGGCAAAGTTATGAGAGAACTGGTTTGATCCAGCGATGCAGTGGCAGCCATTGACTGCTTTTGACTTGTTTACAAAGAACTGAGAAAAGGAAATTTCCATAATGTTGCAGCTATAAAGAGTGAATCGAGCTAATTTTGAAATCTATCCATTATGTGAAAGAAAATTCCTCTATTTCAAGTTAATTGAGACTTTATTACAGGCTTCCTAGAAAGAGTAATGGAGTGGTCACTGATTGTTAGCAGACCCTAATTCATATTTGCAGTCCAATGAAGTAAAACTTTGTTCCAGCAAGAAATAAAGTCTTATTTGGTATCCCCCAGTATAGATATGCTCTTTGTTTTCTGTTACCTTTGTGACAAAAGCTTCTAAGGCCTGACATGACAGAAGAGAAACATCAAGTTTTGCTCCTAAAAGGTCTGCATATTTCATCACAGGTGGTGTAAACAGTTTTATACATCAGTATCATATTGCATTTGCTACCTTTTGGTGTCAGAGTAATTGATAAGTTTGTAGAGTTCCAGAAGACAGGGAACTCAAACAGTGATAGCTGTAGAGACAACCAAGGACATTTGGGGAAAAACAGGCAAGAAGTGTTGGTAATAACCAATTACTGTTGATATTAACACACTTTGAGAAAGAACAAGTTGTGAATTGAGAAGGGGACCATGTGGAGGGCGAGCAGCACTTTTCTGGAACAAACATCCTTGTTATTTATACATTTATTTATTTATTTTTAATTAATTTCTTCCTTTCTCTCTTCCTTTTCACTCTACCCTGTAATCCCACACCCACTGCTGTCTGCTTCTGTAGTGGGTCAGGGACTAACATATGAATTTCCATGCCAAATGTTTGATTCACAAGTAAGATTTTCTGATTGATTGTAGACTCTCTGACTTCTGTCATTCCTTTTAACCACAAGTATTTACAAATCTTAAGCACTTCCTTCTCCTCAGGGTGGGAGATCACATAAGCATATGACAGAATTCTGAAACATTAATGATATTTACATTAACATATAGACAGCCTCTAGATTGCAAATAACCTAAAAGATGCATAACAATTTTAGTACAATTTTAGGGGTTTCCTTATCACTATATAAGTAAAGAAAGAAAGGTAAAAAAATCGATTAAAAAAAAAATTCCAAACATGAAGAGTACTTTTAACCACCACTCAGAGAATAAAGTCCTAAGTGGTCCATTCATAAAATTGCCTTTTATTTTATATGCATACATAGCCAAGTGGACAGCTCAAACTTTCTTTACTGACTTTACATAGTAGCCTCCAGATTAGAAAAATAGCAAACTGGTATTCCTGACATCATGACTGGTCTTGAGAAGGATCACATCAAAAATACAGTGAAACAGAAGAGCAAAAGATAACAGCTTCCATGCCTAATGTGGGTAAAAAGGAAAAATAGAAAAACATATGGACCATGAAATAAAAAAGAAATATAAAGTTATCAATTACTGGCTTAGACGAGAGGCTTCAAAAATGCTTGTGTCTGATTACAGGATACTCATTATTGAGAAAGAAAAATCAATGTTATTTTCCACACCTAAGCAGTAGGTACTTGAGTGTTAAAATGATTTACATTAATTTTAGATTCTGTTTAATTCATGGTGACTAATGAGCTGCTTCAGAAACTGGAATCCTCTTTCAAATACCTAAGTATCTAGTCATGTATTGTGCTTGCAATAGGCACTAGTCCCAAAGGGGTACACAGTCTCTGATCATAGAATAAAATAAGACATTTGTAGTCATAGCTGTAGTCTGACAGTGTGCAGCTTGTTATGGCTTTGTTCATTTTATGCTGCTTCCAAAAAAATGATTCTTTGTTGCCAGGACTGATCTGTTCACAGATGTATGCCTACCTTGCCTTATGTGCAGCTGATTTATATTTTCTTTTTTTGTTTCTTTAATTAAAAATAAGCCCCACAACAAAAATTGCTTTTGTGTATTAAGAAGAGAGCAAAATTATAATGTTCATCTGGAATGGCTTCTTTCGTCAGTAGTTCTTTAAGGCAGATGTGTGATCTAGGGCTTGAATAACTTTCCAGAAAGTTTAAGTCTCTTGATTTTGTCCATATGTATTTAATGCTACAGAGACATAAAATAAGCCACCTATTGAGTTGTCTTACTATAGTTTGCTAGTATTTTAAATATTAATATATTCTTGATAATGATTCTACATTTCCAGGAGAGGAGGGAGGACATGCTTCAAAGCCTACATGATAGAACAGGTCCCCATTAGTTCTTTCACAATAAGTTCAAATGTTATGTTTGAAATGGTTACCAGATCATGTTAAGTCCAAATAAAGTAATAATAGTAAAGTGCATAATGAAATAGTTGTGTTACATAACACTGACATTGTGACTTTAAAACCACGTATGTGTAATTACCATATACTAGAAATATATAAGTAAATTGTTACTTTCTTTTCAGCCCATGGACTTTTAGAAATAAGATATCAGCCATTTTTTGGGCCTAGTAACTTTGATTAAGATAAAACCAAACCAAACCAACTAACCAGCCAAACAAACAAAAAATCCAGACAAATAAACCTCAACAGGTTTACCAGCAACAGTAAAAAAAGAAACATCTTTTAATATCAGGAGAACATTTGGACAAATTGTTGGGCCCAAATGATCTTTGTGGATGTTAAAGGAAACTTACTTTTATCTGTATGTAGAACAATCAGTAGCATTAATATATGCAGAAGATCCAGCCCATTGCCTTTCTTTCAGATGTAAGTCAGTCGGTATAATCAGGTGGTGCTTGAGAATAGTGATGCTACTTGTGCTGCCTGCTCCTTATCACAAAGCTTGTGGGCTTACTTTTTTAAACAAAAATGGTTTAATTAAAAGACAGATTAAAAAAATCTGCTTACAGTCAGATGTTTATTCTACATATTTTTAAAGCACTGCAACACCACTGAAGATGACAATTGTCTTTAAAGGTTTTTTTTTAAAGTTGACCTCATCATGAATGTATTCTGTCTCTACTCAGGAACAATTTACCCTAATGCTGGCTGTCTTTAGATATCTTACTTTCTTTGGATGACGACATTTGTCATACCTGATGCACATACACACATTTTGACATGAGTCATCCATTGCTTCATGAAGGGAGCAGGAGTGTTTTTTTCAGTGAAAAGTGTAGCAAGACACATTCTTATGTCTTTAATCTATATTTGAGTTATTTATATTCTCTGTCTCTTTTTAAAAAATAAGTAACATTAGCTATAAACAGGTAATGATTTTCAGTAATCAGACCTAATTAATAATATTTAATTTAATAATTTAATAATATTAATTTATAATAATATTTAATTTTAGAAGTACTGTGATAATAACGGAGGTAAAAATAACAATACTTAGAAATCTGAAGTTTGAAAATAAAAATAAATAAGTTCAGTTTCTTTGTTGCTTTAGAAAGTTGGTTGTTATTTTAGATTTCATCTCTTTGGAAAAATGAAGCAGAAAAGAAGGGAAAATAGTGGAGAATGCCAAGCACCACTGCCTACACTGAAAGTTGTAAGAAATGAAAATGGCAAGTGACAGCTATCGAGCCATACTCATCTAGTAAGATTCTTTTTCAACTTGCACATTACTGCAGATGAAACTTGAAATAACCAAATTCAACACTGAGCTTTAGAAATTCAACACCCTTTGTAACAAAATGAGACATTTCCTGAGCTTTGGGACTGAATTTTGCATGAATTGGCAACGGACCACAACTCTATCAGCTGATTTTTGAGAGAAGTTTTTTGGGGATTGTGAATACTGATCCTGTTTCCAGCTAGGATCTAATGAACTACAGGATGCAACACAACTTTGGGCACTTCACCTTCCTGTCTCCCTGGGAATGAAGGGGGACAAAATACAAAAGCACACAGCACAATTTTTTTTTTTCCTGATAAATTTGATTCAGTGGAGAAAGCAGTAGGCAAAACATGTAGCAGCAGCATTAAGTACGCCTTTCTTTAGAAATTATATTTACTATGATTTTCCTTAACAAATTTTTAATAAATGTTCATTTAGAATGCTAGGAAAGTGCTAACTGGAGGGTGGCACATGCAAGACTCCTTGCAAGAACTAGGAGAAAGTGATTTGTAAAGTTCATCAGTACTAGCTACTATGGAAGCTGAAGACAAGCTGTACTTTTTAATGCCAGACATAATTTCTATGGTGCATGTTTTCCTATATTCTTTCTGTGTGTCTGAAGGCTTTTCATTACTCTAGTCCATCCATCACTAAAAATATTGTTCACATCAGTCTACCTAAAGAATTCATAACAGAATTGAAACCTCTTCTCTGTATAGCGAACTGATACAATTAAATCAAAACTACCCAATAACTAATATTCTAATAAATTTTCATTTGATATTTTAAGAAGAAATTTCTGCAGTAAATTGAAGATGACAGAGAAGATGCAATATCTTCTGATTGAAGTTATCTAAGATTACATCATTGATTTCTATGTCAGAATGTGCAGTGAGAGTGGAAAATGAGCCTTTGGAAAACACAGACTCCAATCAAGTGTTTTTTTAGTTGTGAAATATCAATATATGTGCTACAAGAAAGGGGTTTGCTGGAGTAGCAAATTCTTTATTTCTCTCTGTATTCAATTTTTAGTAAGAAGAAGTCAAAGAATCAAGTCATGATATGATAAATAATGACTGCAAGTGTAGCTAAGAAACATACTATGGGTACAAGGAAGGAGCTTCACCATGTTTTAGCAAAATCTGTCAGGAGAAAGACAGCAACAATGTGTTACATTCAAATATTCTACTAATTTTCAGAATTGTTAATGTGATTAATTTAGGATATAAATCCATGCTCAAGAAAGGGGAGACAAAGAAACATCTTACCCTATTTTTGATACTTTTGTAGAATAATTAACAGATTTTCTGACAGTTCAGTACAAATGGTAAAAAGTTAGTAATTTTGAATTGCATGCACATATTATGCACCTATATATATCTGAGTTAAAATTTGAAAAAGAGTTAAAAGCATTAACTATTGCTAGTTTTCATTAACCTGAGAAGAAAAAGAAGGTACCTTACTGATATTTTCATTATATTTTACTTCAACCTTTACATACCATTAGTCTATAAAAGGTGGGAAATTTATTGCATGAAAATAGAAATTATGATAGCTTAGCATAAATTTATGCAAAAAATGGCAATTAAGGTTTCCTGCTCAGAAGTTTCTGTGGATAAGAAAGGTCACTTGTTTATTGCAACACCAAATTTTCTCAAGACTAAGAAAGAAAGTGTGATAATTAACAGCTGTCAAATATAGAGAGTATACCATACCAAAGAAAGGGTCTGCCCACATTCTTAATTTTCTCTAACTTTTTTCTGGTTTTGCATTATGCGATCCAGGGAAACCTGACAAAATGTGCCCCTCTCCAGTACAGTAGGTCTTACCTTTTCAATCATTGCCCTGTGTATTTTCTCTTCCTTAAGGATTTGTAGGATTTTTTCAAAGTAGTGGTTTAGTTAATTCTTTAATGTAGTTAAACATGCCAAATTAATACTTTTAAGAAATGGGGGAAAAAAATGTCAGGAAATAAAATATCTAAATTATTTTAACCCAAAGCAAACACAAGACCACTTACATCCTACGCTTCACTGACTATTAAAAATATTTTTAAAAAGTATTGTGATGACTGGCTCAGATATGGAGATTTATTATCTATAAGATTATAATAAGATAGATTTCTGCTAGTTTTTCTACCCCCTTTTATAGAAATATCTTACAGTTTCATTTTTTCACTGTTTCACTTGATGGAATCAGCTTTGTGATCAGGCACTCCGTGCTATCTATAAGATATAGCTCTGTTATCACCTTTTATATATATATCTTAAGAGATGTATGTGTATATAATTATATGTATATATATGATGTCCAAAAGAAAAGGTTTGTGGTAAAAACAAGAGGTGTAGGTATACGGTCTAAGAATGTAGAGCCGCTAATAGTGGGTCAGATAAAAATTCATTTAGCTTGTCACCTCTCAGGGAGTGCTAGTCAAAAGACAAAGTGCAAGAACTATGTAACAGGATAATGAAACTTTCCTAGGGCATTCCCATTTTTAAACTGTTATGTGGCATGCTGATTTGTGTCTTAGTACTTAATAGAAAGATTTCTTTTTGATTGATTTGAATCTCTTACCTAAGGAAAAGCTGGATCATCTGATTTAGAATCATAGAATCAGAATTGATCCACTATCACCACAGTTACTAGACTATGGCACTAAGTGCCACATCCAGTCTCATCTTAAAAACCTCCAAGGACGGAGAATCCACCACCTCCCTGAGCAGCCCATTCCAGTGCCTGATTACCCTCTCTATAAAGAATTTCTTCCTAATATCTAACCTAAACCTCCCCTGGCAGAGCTTGAGACCATGCCCTCATGTCCTACTGATAGCTGCCTGGGAGAAGAGACCGACCCCCACCTGGCTACAACCTCCTTTCAGGTAGTTGTAGAGAGTGATGAGGTCACCCCTGAGCCTCCCCTTCTCTAGGCTAAACAACCCCAGCTCCCGCAGCCTCTCCTCACAGGACTTGTGTTCAAGTCCCTTCACCAGCCTGGTTGCTCTCCTCTTTGCCATTCATGATTTTGTAGATCTTTGTTATACCTTATAATTACCTCATCCTATGCTGAAATGTTTTAGTTTAATTGTTTGCTAGGTGAAAATAGCTCTTTAACTTTGATCATTCTTGGTGACCTTCTCTGAACTTTTTCCATTTCCATTGTGTTTCCTCAGATGGTAAATACTGTTATTTTTGATTTTTCAGTGGGTAAGAAAGAGAAATATCTAAATATTGCATTCTCTCCTCCCCTATTCTATTTCTGAAGTTTTATTCCTTTAAAAGGAACATAACTATGTACATAAGTATGGAGTTTTCGAGTGTGTTGTCAATGCATTTAATTTGATAATTGCTTCTGGCGGTGTCAGGAGGTGATAGCATGAATCTAGTAGTTCTCGTACATCTCCTTTAATGACATTTGAAGTCAAAATCTAAAATTGAGATCAAAGGGATATGAATCAAATTCATTATTGTGACTTAATGTATTTCCAAATATAGATTTGGAATAAATTAATTGATTTTAGCCTTCTGAAATTATTTAGTATGTAATTCTCTTAATTTATTAATTGCTTTCATTCTTTTAGATTTTGTCACAATAAATGAGGTTCTCTCAGCTTGATAATTGTAGGTTAAAAATATTACATACTGTCACTTGGAAAAAATTCCCCTTTTCAGTTATTTGTGTGACATATGTCATGAATATAAGAATTTATACAAAACTCACTTCTAGTGAAAGATCATTTGGGTTCCAAAAATTCAGGCAGCAAAACTATAACCAAAGAAAATGTATACTGACAGCTCTAAATAAGGGGATGATAGTTTATGTAATATATTCAACCTGGGAAATGAAGAAACAGATTAATTACTAACTTTGAAGTGTTGATATGAACTGTGAGCAAGAGGCTTATGTTCCTGCTTCAGTTTGAAGTGCAGCAATTTCTAGGTCCATGTCTAGGTAGACAGATGACCCAGTGATTTGCTTATGTACCTAGCAGTAGGATAACTAAGCTATTTTCTCCTTCATACATTCCTTTATTACAGTGTGATGTGCAGAGGGAGTATTATGTATGAGAAAGAGGGAGCAGTTTTTCGTATCCTCCTGCTTGTAATTTTGAAGTAGTGGGTTTTTTCCTTATATGGAGCAGAAAAATATTTTAAAATATCTAGTATGTTGAGGAAGTTAAAAACAAAAAAAAGAAATAGCAATCAAACAAGAACAAGAAAACCTAGAGAATTTTTCCAAAGTCTAAATAAGACAAGTACAGTCATGTTCAGTAATTTAGGTATTTGCCTAGAAATAAACTCAAGCTTGAAAAAAAGAGGAGGCAACATGATACTTATGTTGCTTTATGAGGAATAACATATCAAATTTACTTTTGACCATAATTCATTTGATTTTTTACATAAAGTCTGTAAAAAGGGAAAAAAGCTAATTTTGAGAAAGTAGAAAATTTTATTGGCTAATAGCATTGAGAGAGGCATTGACCAAAGGGTCAAGACACATTACTAATTATTCCCCCCATGTTACAGATGAACAGTAATTTGCTTGAGTACATAGGAATTTTTTTTTTCTTATTTCTTCTTCCATGGTTCAAAACCCAATTAAAATGTAGAAAAACTTTTAATCTCACAGTGTTTGACTTATGAGCTCAAGCACGAGTATTCAGATGCACTTTATAATTCTATTTGTCACAGGACTAGGTTTCCACACTAACTTAAGTATTTCATATTTTACTCATATTTCCAGAAATTGTCTTCTCAGGACTAGAGTCATAGACAATCATTAGAATTTTTTAACTTTTAAAAATCTTATCCAGCTATGAAACCAAACACTGGATTGTATCTTATATATTATCAATTTTTAAGTTGTTATTTTAACACTTCTTACTGTTATTCTACTGTTATTCTATAGTTAGCTTTTGGATATCTTTCCATTGGGGGGAAAAGAAAAAAAAAAAGAAATTCCAAAAAACTCCCAAACTCTATTTTCATAAGAGATATTATTGTCTTGCCATTTTTGTCTTAATGAATATGCATAAATTTGTACATGCTCATATATTCATAGCTGTACCATATTTTGAATATTATATTCAATTTTAAACACTATCTTTTTATGCTAAGATGGTTTATGGGTTTCAGCTATGTTTGTACTTTCTTGGCAATGGCTTACAGATTTATATCATTCCTATGTCTGCAGGTGAACCATCACGTTTTATTTTCAAGTCTTGCAATGTCATAGAGCCAATAGAGTATTTTGTATGCCACATCATAAGTCTCTAATTGATAGGGAGAACTTCGTGGTTCAGTTAATAAATATATCAAACAAAAATATTTTTCAGTTGATAAATATATCAAGAACTTCATGGTTCAGTTGATACTGAAGTATGTGAAGTAAGTAAGTAAGTAAGTATGTAGTAAGTATGTGTAGTAAGTATAATGTGAAATTACAATCTTTTGAGACTTTGGGAGTTTCAGAAGAAAGAAACTTGTGAAATACATAGGTGGCTTCACTATATAAGAATCAACAACACATAGTATCTCAAGTTTAAGGGGACCCACCCATAAGAATCATTGAGACCAACTCACTGCTCATCGCAAGGCTAACTAAAACTAAACCATATGACTGAGAGCATTGTGGAGATCCTTTTTGAACTCTGACAGGATTGGTATGGTGACCATTTCCCTGGGAAGCTTGTTCCTGTGATCGATTGCCCTCTCAGTGAAAAAAACTTTTCCCAGTGTTAAGTTTGAGATTCCCCTTGGTGCAACTTCGTTCCATTTCCTCGTGACTTATTGCTGGTCACCAGAGAGAGGAGATCAGCACCTTCCCCTCTGCTGCCCCTGAGGAAGCTGTAGGCTGTGATGAGGTCATCCCTCAGCCTTCTCCTCTCCAGGATGAGCAAATGAAGTGATATCAGTTGCCACTTGTAAGTCTCACCTTTCACTGTCTTGGCCGCCCTCCTCTGGATACAATCTAATAGATTTATATCATTCTTATACTGAGACACCTAAAACCCCACACAGGACTCTAGGACTCTGGGTGGAGCAGTACTAGTGTGGTATAGAGTGGGACAATTCCTTCCTTCTATTGGCCCATGATGCAGTACTTGAGGCACAGTTGGCCCTTGTGGCTGCCAAGGCACACTGTTGACTCCTATTCAATTTGCCATCAACCCAGAGGCTCAGGTGTCTTTCTACAGGGCTGCTCTCGAGCCTCTTGTCCCTCTGTATGCATAACCAAGATTATGCCATCAATTATTGTAACCCCACTGAAGCCTTTGAACCCAATCTGTCAGTCAGTAGTTCAGTCAATGAAATCCATGTATTATGGACTTGTCTAGCTGTATGTTGTTGCCAGGGTGTATATTGTTGCAAGTCATGTATTTATTTGAGTCCTTACATCAGCAGAAATGGCAAATGTTTTTCAGTGTAAATATGAACATTAGATCAAGAGTATTCACCAGACAATGACTTCCAAGTTTCAGAAGTAGTAGGGTTTGTAAATTAGTAGGATTTGCAAAGACATTCTAGTGTGTTTTATCAGAAAAAAAATGACAATTTTACTCCTTTTAGAACTGTAAATTCTTTATACAAAGTCCAATATTAGCTGCATTGTTTAATTTTTAGAATTGTTGTTTCTTAAATAATCTTGGATTTGTTTTTGTTTGTTTGGGTTTTTTTGTTGTTGTTTTTTGTTTGGTTGGTTGGTTGGGTTTTTTGCTTGTATTTTTTTTTTAGATTTTAGAAATTGTAATCAATTCTGAAGAAATATTTTGTCCTCTAACTTCTTTTTTTACTTTTAAACTAGCTTATGTTTTCAATAGTTCTCTAAATACAGTAATTCACCACTATATTCACTTCTTCTGTTGACCATGCCATAAATTCATGGTATATAAGTATTTATCAAAAATCATGTTATGGCTGTAAAATAGTTTACTTAAAATTTAACTTTTTTACTGGACAGCACTTTTAACAGAATTATCCAGAAGTTATTAGGGTATATTTTATTTAATTTTATTTCAATTGAGTCTCCATTGTGAAATGTGGAATGCATTTTTACCTTCTCATTCATGTTGCTTCCTTCAAGCAGGAAAAATTTGAAGGAAAAAATGTCACATTTTGTAGGAAAAATTTTCACTCTATTACTCATTTTGTGAATAAGCAGAGGGCTTGTACTTTCTGAATTGTTCAGCATGTTTCCTGAAGGTTGTATTGAGAAAAAGATTAGAAAAAAGTAAATACTTTGATGGATAATTTTCTGGTAATATTGTAGGCATAACTGTTAATCCATAATAAAGTAAAAAGCATTAAAAAGGCTATGATTATTTGACAAACATTATCACAAATATCAGTCATCCACTGTGAGTAAAACTCGGGATATTTTACATAGTATTGTGCGAAAATGGTTGGCCAATGACATTTTAATGACATCCCACTGCATTTCCTGTTTAGTATTTCTTCCTTTTTTGACCACTGTCATCTGCTTTTGTCTCCTATCTTATTTTGCTCCACACACAATAGAGAGAATACAGAATTAAAATTATTTGTTTGCCATTTCATATTCTCTCGTCCCTATGTGGTTACTGTGTGTGAGCAGCAGCTCTTCTCATCACAATAGTGACTACTGTGGTGACGAGAGGAATAAAGTATAATATTATTTTAGCATTGCTATCCTCTCTAAGTTGATAGGGTCCTGACAGATCTGCTGACTTTTCTCAATGCCATTTACAAGGATGATTCAATTATATCTATTGTGAAAGCGTTTCCTTTGCAGGAAGTATAGAAGAGATAAAAATAACTTGCCAGGTTTCTGACCAGACCATTCTAAAAGAAGATTTTTCATCTTAGCATACAATCAAACAACTGCCTTAGAAGATTTTCTTCACTTTGAAGATGATTTTTTTTCTTTCAAACTTTATTCATTGATTAATTTTAGAATTAAATCAAACAGTGTTCAACTTCTGATGGACTTTAAAGGCACTTTTTAGAAAAGAAGCTACAGAGAATGTCAATTTATTGTTAGATTGATTGCTTCTTTCCAAAAGTATGTAAGCAGTAATTTAAGACAAGATAAACTAATTTTAAACCTAAAGACATTCAGAAGGGTCTCATCACACCACTGGAGAAATAGACTAACAGGAATCTCTTGAAGTTCAGTGAAGGGAAATGCCAACTCCTGTTTTGGGGACGAATAACCCCAGACACACTCCAGGCTGACTGACTGGAAAGATTTCTTTTGTCCAGAAGGGCCTTAAGGTACTGATAGACAACAAACTGACCATAAGCCAGTGATGTGCCCTTGTGGCAAAGAAGGTCAACAGCATCCTGGTCTGTGTGAGAAAGACGATCACAAGTAGATCAAGAGAGATGATCCTTCCCCTCTATTCAGCACCAGGGAAGCCACAACTGGAGCGATGTTTCAGGGATCAGACCATCCTTCATATGTGTGTGGCTAAAAGACCCAGAATCATTTAACCTAGAGAAGAGAAGGCTCAGGCAAATCTTACAAGAGTGTATAAATATCTTGTGGAACTGATCAAAGAAGACAGACTGTTTTTTCTCAGTGATAACTAGTGACAAGACAATAAGTAATGGGCACAAAATGAGGCAGGACATTCTACTTAAATATAAGAAAAAAATATTTTACTCTCAGGATGGCCAGACTCTGAAACTGGTTGAGTAGGCATTCTTGAAGATACTCAAACCCAGCTCTACACAGCCCCAGCTGACCATCCTTTGAACTGGGGTGAGAGGGGCAGAGCTAGACAATCTCCAGAGGAGCCTTCCCATCTCAATTGTTCTATTATTCTGTAATTGAGTTGTGTCAAGAAGGAGATCTGCATTTAGCTAGGTGCTTTTGCTCTAAGAACAGAGTATATGAAATGTAAACTGGAACCACAGAGATATATCGCTATAATTCAGCCCTGAACATCATCTATTGCAGACAGTGAGAAGCAGAGAAACATCAGTGTCGATGGGATTTTTTGAAATTAACAAGTCTGAACCATGAACAAAAAAGTTCATATGGAATTTACAGACTG
Source organism: Pyrocephalus nanus (assembly GCA_038380795.1). Lineage (NCBI taxonomy): Eukaryota > Metazoa > Chordata > Aves > Passeriformes > Tyrannidae > Pyrocephalus > Pyrocephalus nanus. Next base: position 35,499,603 of record CM076261.1, read on the forward strand.
TGACCATCTGGAAAATTTGTCTGTGGGGAACTCTCAGTCCTCAGCAAGGGAAAAAATGTCAGTGAAATGTTCCCCAAGGAAAGGACTAGTGAAAGAAAGGCAGAAAGAAAAGAAGACAAATTTCAAATACAAAAAGAACCATGAAAGAAATGGCATTAACAAATTAATGGACCAGAAAGATGACTACAGTACCTATATGTAGTCATATCAAAGTCCAAATCACTTCTAACAACCATTTATGTGTTTTTCAGCTACTTTAGATATAGATCTACCTTTCTGCTTCCCCCCCTTTTGCATTTGTTTCTTCTATTTTCTTTTTATTTAGTTTTATTTAGTTTTTTTTTTTTTGGTCAGAATTACAGTGGAAATATGAATACTCATCTGAATTGTTTCTGATGCTCTGCAGTTTCACTGAATTTTTAATCTTCTTTCATTTTAATATTCACTTAAAAAAAATAGATCCTAGCTGTTCTTTTAGATTTAAAAGTTATTTTTAATATCAACAAAAGTGTTTTTCCATATTCACAGCTCTAATTGAATGCAAATCAATTCAAGTGTTTAAGAGTGCTTCATCCCTGAAAAATAGGGAATTATTAACTTAAGTCTTAGGAAGTCAGTGATTTTTACCATAAAAGGGAAACAAGTTTTGGAGTAGAATTTTAAAAACGCATTCTGTTTAGTATTATAAATGTTGCTGAGTACAAGAATCTGAATGTACCTCTATAGAGCTTCCTTATTTCTCAGCTGTGAACTTCATTTGAAATTATTATGAAAAACACGCTAATGCTTATACTGCGTGTGTTTACAGACTGTGAGTGAGGGACTCAGTCCTGCATTTAGTAATACTAAGCTGTGCTTCTAAATGATAGAACAGCATTTTGAACTTTCTAAAATATTTCCAATTTTTCAACATCAGCTTTTCAAATCACAAAGGCAGAATGGGGTGTGTGTGGTTCAGTTTTGGCCCTTATGAATACATGAAAGATTATTTCTCCTCGTGATTTCTGAGCAATATTCTCTTGGTGATCTTTAGCTTCAGAATTATTGTGAAAACTCTTGTAGAACATGTGTTTATGACTTCTCTGTTTCATTGTTACAAAATATAAGTTTTATAACATAAGTTTATGAGGTTACATTTTATACGCAAGCTATACAAATGCTTATAGCACTGCCTTTGGTTGTATTAAAATGTTCATTCAAAAAAGCCCAAATACTGAAAAAAATAAGATCTGTCTCTGAGATCTTTCTCCCATAGCAATTTGTTCATCTGTCATTCTTTTCAAAAATTTTACCAATATATTTATTCTTGATGGATACAAATTGCCTCCAATAAATCCGAGATACCAAAGTCTCAAAAAAGGTTTGGTGAACAATTTAGTTCATAATTTTAAAATGCCTAGTTCAAAATATGTAATATTGATACCTTTTCATCATATGTAGTCTGTGTACAATGCATTATTAGAAATCTGTTATTCAAATGTATCTTTTTATATTTTTTTTAAATCAAAACCAGGAAAATATTTTTATGGCCTATTTTCTAATATATTAATTTACTTTTAAATAATTTCTTTGCTATTTTCACCATTGGATAGTTGGAGACATTCTTGTGTCTGCTATGAAGAAAGATTAATAACAATGAAACACAAGCAACTTTAGATTTAGCAGAGTTCTATTCAGAAGGTTGAGAACGTTCTTGAGGGAAAACAAACAAAAAAAGATAAAAAGGAGCAAAACAAAACCAACATCCAAGCAACCAACCAAAACCCCACAAAACCCCCAGGTATGGAGACCATATGATTGAGATAGTATATTTCTTGGTGTCGTGTTAGTTATGATAAATGTTGCCAGATGTCAAGTGTTTGTTACTAAAGAAACTTCTGCCTTAGCACATGAGTGCAATCTCTTTTCTCTTCAGCTTTTCTGGTCATGACAGAATTGTTATTTTTTTGGTATCAGAACTCCATTTAGACAAATATGGATAACCAATTAAGTGCACTGTCATGTTAGTTTAAGACCTGAGCTTGCACTGAAGACTGGATTCACCAGACCATCAATGCTAGCCATGTTAGCTCAAATGTGTTATAGACATAGAAAAGACTAGTCTGATCTGCAGTTATCTGATATGATTTTTATCCCTTACTATTTACAATAAGGATGAGAAAAAATTACCTTGGTTAGAAACAGCGAGCAATAACAGAACAGAAATATGTAATGGGATATCTTTTATTTCATATATATTTCTTCAGTATTGTTCTAATTCTAACCCTTCACTTTGTATAACTCCTCCCTTCATAAACTGCTTTTCTCCTAATGCTAAAAATCATTTTAGTTCCCCAGCATAGTAAAGATTCACACTATCTGTTTCGTGCAAAATTTTCTTTAAAATTTGTTTCTAATGAAGACACTATTTCATCCCTTGATGGATGACTTACAGCTAATACAGCTGTGTTTAAGGAATTTAAGTTTTATTTAGGTTAGAAAATCATGAATAAGAGAACTCATTGTAAAATGTTCTGCCAGTTATAGCATTATAGCAACATTTCACAATGTTCACAGTTTTCCTTTTCAAAATAATTTTTAGTTCTTGTTCATAGTGACTTCAGTAGGAGTTTTGCTACCGAATCCTAAGTGGTGAGATTTTAACAATAACATATTTTTAAAGATCTAATTTTTCCTTTCCTTTTTTTTTTTTTTTCCCCCTCTTTTTTGGAACTAGGTATTTTGATTGGAATGGTGTTTTTGATATGCGATTTTTTTTCATGTAAATCTGCTTTATACCTACACATCCTTGGAAAAAATATAATGGCCATGACATTATATTTTTTCTGTAGTTGGATATAGTAATACAGATGTTACAAATTTTTAAATGGCTGAAAAAAAGCCATTTAAAAAGATCTATTAACAATAAACTAAAGGTAGAATGGAAAATACTCAACTTTTTCCCTGTTGTTTTTGTTTGGATTGTACATAGGCCTTTCAGAATAATTTTGTATGTGCCGGAGAGAAAAATAAAACTGGGAGGATAAAAGTAAATCTTTCAAATACAATTTTCAAAGTAAAAAGGCAAAGGAAAGGTAAATAGGAAATCAAACACAGTAAATTTGAATCAAAAAATGTTTTCAGGATTTATGAAAGTCCAAAATGATGAGTTTGTGGGCTTTCAGAAGCGTTCCATGCTTAGCTGAATAGCCATACAGGATGTCATGCACATCAGTGTAGTGTCAGGACAAACATAAGCCATTCATTCAAGAAAACACTCACTTCATCAGAGAACTTATTCTCACTAGAAGGCTTCTGGGATTCCTTGGACTTCAAACTGTACAAGGAGACACTTCTCCCTTCTCTTCTAATAACCTATATCATTGAATCAAAGATGTTTATTCTCTTACATACCCCTGCTTCCAAGTCTTGGTGAAGCTAAATACAAGGTACTGGAGACGAATAACTATGTAATCAGTATATACATTTCTGGTCATTTAAAGAACATTTTGGAGCTTATATCCCTTTTCATTATTTTTTTTCATTCATAATAATGCTATTTTCATTCATATATTATTCAATTCAATTCAGTAATGTTATTTTCCCCAATCTTCTCTGTTTTACTCCTTTATTTCACTCTTACTACATATCTTCTACCTTTGTAATTGCTTTATTTTCTGCAAACTTTCCACTTTTTTTTTTCATTTTTTCTCCGACTTTGAAATTGTTTTGAAAGATGAAAATTTTCATTTTCTTCTTGCAATCTCATTTTTTTGACTTCATTTCTCTGTATTTCTCAAAGCTCCATATTTCAGATAAACTGTACAGTTTCTGTCACACATGAAAATGTTTTTTGCTAATAGGTAATAGATGTTAAATATAACACATTTGCTTTTTTATTTAAGTTTTCTATCTGCACGTGTGTTTGCCAAGCCTCGCTTTTGATAAACAATTAGAATGAAGGTGCTGTTGCTGAACATTGATGAAAAAAGTACAAGTTAGTTGTCTTACTGAGCTTTAATAATTGCCATTTATTTCTGTGTCAAAAGGATGGGTTAGGTCAAAGGCATAATTCCAATTTTATATCTTTGTAATTTTTCCAGTAGGAATTGAACCAAGTAATCTGTTGCTTGTGATGTCTTTCATTAAGCAAAATAATGTGCTTTATAAAAATTTTTTTTTCTTTTTTTACATAATATGTGGGAAAAAAAAAAACAACAAACTTAATTTAACAGCAAGTTGAATTTAGGACACCAGTTGGACTAAGGGAAGATAAGAAAGTATTCCCAGAAAAAGTCATAGAGTATCTTTAACAAACTTTTTATTTAACCAGTGTTTCATACTTTTTGCCTTCTGTTTTGTTTCTGTCATATAGGCAGGGATTAAGAAAAACGGCATGGGAAAATATTTTACTCTGATAATTACAAGTTTGTTTCATGAGCTAATGAAAAAAGTGTTAAAACTCAAGAATAATAAGCTCAGCAGCATCATGTTTGAGTGTTTTGTTCTGAAGTGCTGAGGCATTGCTGACCAGACTGGATTTGGATTATAGCTAGGACTTGCTGGATCAAGTGGAAATTTTAGTTTTAATTCATTCGTTGTTGATATTCACTACTTGCTTCCCATCATGATAATGCAGGTCTCCAAGGAAAACTTGTGAAGGTGATGTTAAGTTCACAGGGAGGGTTGTCAAGATGCATAGTAAAGAAATGTCAGTGAGGCTTAAGTAGTAAATTAATTACTTAATCCAACAGCTCCTGTCTTCATTAGAGAGAAAACTAGCTTTGCTTTTTACATCTTGAGGTTAAAAAGAGAACTTATTCTATGTATACTGAAACTTTCTGAAGGAGACTTGCTAATAACTCTTGGATTTTTTGATCAAGCCTATGCGTTGTGCATATCAAATGAAAAGCTGAGTTCTGTGCTGAAATTGTTGTGCACAAAAATCCACCAAATCTCTTATTCTCATGATTCACCTTTAGCCTTCAAAACATTGTGTCTTCCACCTCAGGGAATCTAATTCACCTCTTTACTGGAAAACCACACCTAGTGAAAGAAGGTAAGGTGGAAAAGGGAACCCAGAATGCAGGCATCTATGAAAACTGGTGAATTTCAACAGAAATGTGGGGAGAAAAGGGGAGATGTAAAGCAAGATCATGCAGGTATGAAATAAGGAGGAAAGGAAGTGGGGGAGAGAGAGATAGTGGGTGACTTACAGAAGAGAAATGGAGGATTGCTTGAAAAGGGAAGGTAGTGAAGAAACCTGCTTATTGAGGAAGTGAAAAAGAGATAACTAAGAAGCATATTCTGTATTTTTTATATTTCACGTCAAACATAATTTTTATCTTATGTATAACGATGTAGTAGATATTTCAAAAAAATTAAAAAAAATATGTCTGCAAGTTTGGTTTTAAATCACATGGAATGAGAATATTGAATTTTATGCACAGCAATTACTAAATTGTATAGAATTTTATTAAAATGTGGCTATTACAGTGCTGATACACAAGCACAAAACTTTAATAAACACCTGTTTAAATAAATATAAAACTGTTTCAGTTTTTCATACCTAATTTGTTTCTAACATATTGCTTTGTAAATTTGTACTCTGTTCAAAACCTTCATACCTAACTTGTGTCTTTTGGTTTTTAATTCAAATCTGATTTTAACCCTTTTATTTCCAGAAGTCTTATGTACCTCAGTCCATCTTTGTATCTCATTAGAGGTTAGAACAGCACAGAAGCAGTCTGACCATGGTTTACTGTCTAAATTTTCAGTTTCTATGCCAGTAACATACTTCTGGTTTGTGATTGTCGGCGGCATTTTTTCAGTACAAGTAGATTTGGAGGGGTTTTGTTTGTTGTTATAGAAATCTTCATATACTATTTTTAGAGGACATTTTATTTCATAGTTGTTTGCAGTATATGCCTTTAGGAATAAGAACATATTTTTTCAAGGACTTGATAAGTTTTAAATCTTAGATCTCAATTCTAAACCCAAATTCCATTGCATTTTAGATCTCATTCCATTGCCTTCAGTTGTATCTAAATTAATTTGCAATTTCTTCCTTTAAAATTCACAGTGAAAAAAGTCCCTTTATAGAGTTTGCTTTAAGTGACTAGCCCCACATTTCATAAAAATTACCTGGAGAGGAACAGATGACTTTGAAACCCTATGCATATTACCAAGAACATTGACCTTTTCTTTCCTACTGCGCCCACAACAGGAGATGGCCCACAACTGCTTGCCTGGATAAAGTGAAGAACCTCAAGGATAGGCCTGAACCTGGGCTAAGTAGAGTGTCAAAAATATTGAGAGGCGCTTTTCAGAGAAAGACGGACAGAGGTAAATGTACTTTTTGAGTTTTTTATTGGATTAAATGCTGGACAATAATTTAGGCACTTCTCTGCTTATTTCTTTTATTATTGACATGGATGGAGTGATGCACTTCACATACTCTTTACTCGTAAGAGAGAAGGAACAATATGCTTTATTGATATAAACCAGTGAACAAAGCTCAGTGGTAAATATGACAATGGTTTAACAAGATTCGTTGGCAAGGCACACGTGATTATGTAGTTCATAGAGGATAAGATTGGACAAAGCTGTCAGAGAGACTCTGCTGAGTCATGAGCTTCAAAAAGAACTTGCTGTCTAAACTGCTTCTCAGTGGGGAGTCTATGTCTGGCTGGATACAATCCTAGTCCCACATTTGGTCAATGGTTTATGTTTAAAGGGTTATTGGTGCACAATTAATCTTTATATCACTTAGCTAGAATTTAAAATTTAGCATGCTATTAGTTACCTACTGAGAACCCGCTATGACAGGGACTCTCTCAGCCTCAAGGAGTAACTTGAGAGGTGTCTCTACTCAGGGAGAGATTCTGCTGAGCAGCCCACTGCTGTGCAGGAGAGCTCAATGGGCCCTGGATTTCCTACTACTTATAGAATAAAATTATGTTGTCATATTTATATATCAACAATATATCTGGGTTGCTGTTCCAGACAGTGCTTGGCTACCATGTTTCTATCTACTCCTCAAAGTCTGTAGTAAACTGGATACAGCCATCCCAGTCTCCACTGGTTGTTATGGATTAGACAGCAGGGAAGCACACAATCACAGTTACGTAAAACACAGAAATGGTTTGAAAATAAGAAAGTTTGTTTTTTAATAATTTGTTTTAAATCAAAGGTGTACATGTAACTAGGGTTTTTTTTTTGGCTAGTCGCTTTCGATTCTCATTTCCTATGCTGTTTTGTTTTGTTTTGTTTTGTTGTTGGGGGGGTTGGGTTTGTTTTTAAACCCATTGACATTTTTTTTCTTCCTATTCTATTTTGATCTCTCAATTTATCACACTTTAGTTTTCTGTTAACTATAATAATATATTACACTGGTTAAATCCCTTCTACACAAAGAAGGGCATTGCATTTTTATTGATACACAATACTACATACTTCCTGGAGAAAATAACAAAATCAGGCTGTTGTGTTTTTCTTTTTTTTTTCTTTTAGTGTTCTCCACACTTAACAATATGTGTGTATGACTACCATTAAGACATCACCAAAAGTGGGATTAAAAAAAATAGAAAGCTCTTAATATAGAAGAGGCTAATTCATAATTATCAAAATACTTTCTCATAAATCAAAGACAATTCTTTAGCTTAAGCTGCAGTATCACAGAGATAGTAACTATATTACTTCTACAGCTCTATTTTTTGTATATCTTATCAAAATACTTAATGAGTTTTGGTTCTGGTAATATTTTTAAATCATGTCTGAATATGGAGATTTGGAGAACTGATTTATTTTCAAAGAATTTTAGTGTCATTTTTATGTCCTGGACTTTTTTGAGTATCTATATTAAACATATTTAACATATGAGTTCCGATATTAATTTATGTAAAATTTTAATGATAGAGAACAAAAAAGGCAGCTTATATGAAAAAGTTCCTGAGATAAAAAACTTCATAAGTTTGACTTATGAGAAGTTAATTAGAATCATACATATGAAGAGAATTTGAACAATTTTATGAAGTTTGCTTTGAAGCTCATAAAAATGTTCTTTCTACTATAGTTTCACAAATAGTAAATATCTTCAATACTTTGCACCCATGTAAGGAAAAGCTAATACATTTCAATATCTTTTTCAGTTTTTATCACGCACTCTACTGCTTAGCTATGATTTCAGATTTATAAAATCAAATATCTGCTGCAATATATTTTTATTTCCATAACCTTATTTTTACAAAAGAGTAGTAAACTAGTCATTGTCAAAATAAAAGAAATTAAGACACTTTTCTATTATAGGATTATATCTGTTAAAGTCTGATTTTTTTCTTTTAATATTTAAAGTTTTCTGAAAACCCTTTAAACATAAGTACACTCAGCTGTTTGAAATTTGTAAGGATATTATGGACTATTCTTCTGCTCTGAGCTTTCTAGAATAAATTGAATGGTTGTCCAATATTAACTGATGTTACAGTGAACATAACCCACAGATTTTGGCAAAAGATTGCTCTCGTTTTTCCCACTAATAAAGTACTTTCATCAGCATTATTTGTGCAACAGTGAATTTTAATTAATTTCAACCAAAATTTGTGTTGGAATGTTTTATTTTTTTGTTTGCCTGTTTAATTTGCTATATAAAGTAAAAAAAAATTTGTAGATTTGTAATAGCTTATTTCCCTAAAAAAAAAAAAAAGCCTGCAAAAAATAGCTTGCTGTTGTTGTTGTTGTTGTTGTTGTTGTTGTTGTTGTGTTTCAAGGGTTTGAGGGGAATTCCTTTGCATTATCCTAATATATGCATACTCCTAATTATTTGATGCTAAATTAACGAGTATGTGAATAAGAAAAATATTGCACTGAATTTTTGACAAATGAGGGTATCTTTTAACACTTTCTAGAGATGCAATATAATCCTGAAAAATGATTGTTGACTGATAAACAACTTTCTATGGGAACACATTTATATTAAAAAATTTATGTAGAAAAAGCCTGCTCCATGATATTGCCAGTCACAGAGGTGAGACTGACTTACTTGTCTGTAATTTCCAGATCTTCCTTATTTCACTTTTTAAAAATGGAGGGTTTACTTCCCCTTTCCCAGATGAATTAAATGAATCATGTTCTAAGACTAGTCATCAATTGGTTTTGAGGGAAATCAGCTGTGAGACTGAATTTTCAATTCATGTTTTCTAAACATTATTTTAACTTGTTCTTTATTTGCCCTAGCATTTAAGCTAATGTAGATTTTTAGCAATTCTAAATGATTTATAAATCCCTTGAACACTACAATATTTGCATCTTTACATTTTTAAACTTTGTCGTTTTTTCTTTGCTTGGACTACTATGAAGTTTATCTCAAATTTTTTATACTCTCTCATGCTTTTATTTTGATTTATTTTGCCTACCCATGTTCAAAAATTGCCATATTTTAGTATCCTTCAGTCATGTTCTACACATAGTTTGTGGTATATTTGCCTTTGCTGCTTGACACAGGCATTAATGGATGTTTTGTTAATAGAATTGTATCTGAACACCAAAGACACACAAGCATGCGATTTTTTTTTTTAAGATTATACTTTTATGTGAAGATGTTCTGTTGGTGTTTTGAAAGGAAAAATAAACAAAGAACATGTACCTAGAAAGACAAGACATAGAAAGTGAAAATTATTAGTTTAAGTTCCTTTATGAGAAAATACACCCCTCTCAGAGCAATCTTTGTTTCTATTTTGTAACTATACTTGTGTTGTTTAGGAATCTCTCCTAAATTTCTAGAAACAAGAAATTTGCTATGGGAAGTAAAATTAAAGGAAACTACAGATATCTTCATATCTTATGCGGGAATGGACTGAATATTATATACTAGATGCTTTCAAATCATGAGTATTTTCTTTTCCTGTTTTTTTTTTATTATTATTCTTTTTCTACCTTTTCTCCTTTTCTCATATTTCTTCTTCTCCTGCATTTCTAGTTTCTATTTGTACAGTGTTTGATCTTATTTTCCACTTCTTTCTGCTTTTCTGTCTCCATTTAATTCCTGATATGTTTGGGGTTTTTTAACCTCTTAATGTCCCCAGGTCTCTGTCTATTGTCTTCAGAAGTATTGGCAACCACATTAGTGGTACTAATTCAGAAATGGTCAGGGCCTGTTTCTCAACAGGCAAGAAAAAAAGCCTCAGATATATGGTTTTTACTAATTTTAAATAATTTTTCTACATTTATTTGTCTGCTGTCAATAAGTTCTGGGTTTTCTTATTTCTATATATGTTTCTTCAAGATATACATTTATTCAAGAATTATTTAAGTAGTTTGTCTATCTGGAGAAAAACACCTGAATTTCCTTCTTGAAAAGTTAGATATGTGCTTTTCTCTTGAGAAAGTACCACAAATATGAAATAAAAAAATACAAATTATTTCAGAATGACTGGAATGACTGATTGCAACTAGGCATTTTCAAAGGCCTTGTTTCCTCAGAAAAAAATAAAAGAACATTCTGACAGTGATTGTTTAAAAATGATACAGGTGCTTGTGAGTGTGACTGGTATGCCTTTAATATTGAAATTACCTCAGATTATGCTGTATCTCATAACACTTTCATATCAAATGCAAACTTTCATAACTGATAGTAAGAAACTAAAATTATTCAAGTACTTTAAAAGTACATTTACAAAAACTCTTTAAAAATTAAAAAATCAAAACTAAAACAAAACAACAAACCAACAAAACCAAATAAAAACTCAACAAAAAAAACCCAAATAAAAAACAACAGACAAATATGTTCAGAAGCTGTTCATTGATACATAACAATGTTTATGGAGGCTGCTCTTACTGGTTTTGGAAGCTGCTGATATAATTTATTTTTCTTCTGTTTTAATAGAGGTAGACAGAGAAATGTTGTGGATCCAAATGGGCAGGCATGTAGTGTAGGAGCAGAACCAGAATAGTAACTGAAAGACAGTATTACTGATATAATAAATGTCATACAGAAAATATGCAAACCTACCTAATACATAAGTTATCCACCAAGATTCACTAGTGAGGCTTGAAGTTGAACATTAGTTTTGTACCAAGGGAGAATGAGTTGCAATTTCTGGTATTGTGTTGGGCTAACCTTAGCCAGCTGTCAAACTCGCTACCAAGTCACTCTCTCACTCTTCTCTGACCCCAATAGGAAAGTGGGACAAAATAGAGTGGAAGAGTTTATGGGTCTGTTACCATCAGAGGTGAAAAAGACTCAAGTAGGAGAAGATTAATTTAATTTATTGCCCATTAGAAATAGAGTTGGAAGGTGAAAAACAAAGACAACTAAATCACCTTCACACTCACACTCTCTTTCTCTCTCTCTCTCTCTCACACACACACACACACACACACACATGCATACACAATCCTTCCAAGTTTCAGCCTCACTCCTTTGTTTCTAACTGTTCTACCTTCTCCCTCACCATGTGGTACAGGGTGTGGAGAAGGGGAGGCTCTGACCAGTCCGTAACAACTCGTCTCTGGCTATTCTCCCTCCTCATACTTGTTCGCTGCTCCAGCATGGTTCCCTCTCACTGACTGTACTCCTTCAATAACTTCCAGCACAGGTCCTTTCCATGGGATGGAGGGAAACATCCTATTTTATTGTGATCTTCTTCACAGGCTGCAGGGAAATGTCTGCTCTTATGTCCAGGGTACCTCATCCCTCTCTTTCTCCACTGACTTTGGTGTCTGTAGAGTTGTTTCTCAAACCTTTTTTTCCCCTCACATGTCATTCTCAACCGTTGCACAGCCTTTTTTATCCTTTATTAAATGCACTTTCCCAGAGGCACCCTACCCATGGCTGAAGAGTTCAGATGTGTCCTGCAATGCATCTGGTTTTGAGCTAGACAGAAATGGCTGTGTTTGACATGATTGTAGCTATTGGTTTTTTCTCATAGTCTGTTCAAAAGTCCCCATGGAGGGAGCAATCTAAAGCAAAGACTTTGCGGATTTATTTCTGAGTTGATATATTCTTTAATTTTAGAAATTAATGAAAACAAACACCATAATACTGAGAAACAGTTGAAGTAAATTATCAAAGTGTCCTGTTACTACATTAGAGCCAAACTGATTTAATTTTTGCCTGCTTTTTCTTCTTCTGAGGAAACTGTGGGAGAATATGGTGGCTTCATGTTGTAATAGATCTATGCAAGTTTCAAGGTAAAATAAAAAATGAAAATTTCAATTTGGAAGACCAAATGAAAATATGCCTTAAAAGACCATAAAAACCACTCACTTTAGAAATGCAAAATTGCAAATTAATTTCACTTAGTAGATTTAGTAATGAAAACTGAACTATTTCCACGATGGTTTGTAATTATTTATAATGAAGTCTAGTTTCCACCGATGTCACAAGAAAGGGAAGGTTTTCTCAAACTCTTTCTGTTTGTTTAGCCTGTCAGAGCCCCAGGAAAGCTGAGACCCTGTGCCCAACCAGTCTGCCAGTGTCCCATCATGGGTACCCTTCACTGAACAGTCTAGTCAATCAGAGAGTAGTTTGATGACTTGTTCAGGGTCACAGGCAAACTGAAAGACCCACTTCTGGGTCTCCACATCTTTAATTGGTCTGTTGGGGTCCCAGGAAAGATCCAGGGACCCATGCCAACAACAAAAGAGAGATCATTTCCCAGGCTTCCATAGTCGAGTATGTTACCCAGTGCTGGCAAGAGTGAGTACACTTGGAGGACTCACACTAATAATTTACAGAATATTAATATAATAGAAAACTGTGACAGGATAAAGTTTGAGGATTACTAGTGGTAATATATGGCTGCAAAAAACCCCCATATTTGAAGCAATATACTAACAACCTCTAACCCCAAATAAAAGCTAATTTAGACAGTCGTTCAGCATGCATAGAGTACAGTTCTTGCCCAATAGAAGTCCCTGTGGGGGAGATGACAGATTCAGCCTGTCAACTGATCCCTGAAGTTACAATAGAGTCCTCTCCCCATTTTTAGCTCAAACAATTTTTATGTTTATGTGGAGTTTGCGCAGCTCATGCATCACGTTCACTGGGGGATGGTCATACCTTGGAGGTAGATAACACCAGTATTGCATCTGAGGTAACCTTTGGGAATGAGGTATGTGTCTGTGATTTTGCCACAGTTGCTGGTTTAACAGCAACAAATCTTCCTTTTTCTCCCTTGGTTGAGAGTTGCTATGAAGCTTATCAGCTACATAGTACCACTGAGTTCCCTCTCTTGGAAGGATTTCGACAGATCCTGGCTGCGGTGTCTCCACTCTGCTCCACTCCCCATCTAATCCCCCTTAGCTTGTATTGTATGTTGGGAGTTGGGCATGCTCACTTCATTCCATGAAGGGAGTAGCTACTTTCTCACTATAATTTTTTATACAGTTATAACCATGTTTGTAACTTTCCACTCTGTTCTGTCCTCCATTTCTTCCCCCATAAGCATGTAAGCTGACTGTAATTTTCCTAACTTTCCAGTTTCTTTGATTTTACCCTCAGTCTTCCCCACAATTGGTTTATACTATTGTTCAGGTAAGTTAAGATCAAAATTTGCTTGTTCATCTGACTTCTAAACATTCTGCCTATAGAGTAATATAGCTATTTTATTATGCTTATAGTTTAAATGAAGAAATATATAGGCATATTGATGCACATTCAGAAGTAAACCACTCACATGTAAACCACTTAGCACAATTGATCTAGAACAAAACTGTATCATCATCAGTGAACTTAAAAGAACACAAAAAGTCGATTTGCATGCCTCTTGCTCCATTCCAGATATTAAATAAATGGATCAAAATTAAAATCAGAGAGGAAAAAAAACCCCTTCTATTTAACTACAACTGCTCAGAAAACTTAGTTTTCTGTTTAGTCCTCCCCTTCTCACCCTCTTTGAGTGACACATTTGACTGATTTCAGTCATAGAGTAATACTACTGTGATTCTTTAATTGTGCTCTGTGTCGCAAAAGGATAAAGCATTTTTAGAGAATTATGAAAAAGAAAGAATGAAAAGGGTATTAACACTTACAAGTATTAATAAATAGAATGTTTCTTTCCAGAGATGTTTTAAGAGACTTTCATTTATGATGTAAGAATATGTCCTTTTCAGTTAGCCAACCTATATCATTAAGAAAATATTTCTGCAATGAATAACATCATTGAGACCAACTGAACTTGTTTTATCACTGATTATTTTAATATTTTCTTTGAAAATGGCAGTTTTTCATTCCACTGTGGTATGGAAGAAAGGGGGAGGGGAAGAAAAAGAATTTTCATTCCCAATTTATGTAACATTCCCTTCAGCTCATAAATAGAGGAATCAATTACCTCAGAATCTATATGAAGATAATTTTGCCTTTGCAGATAATGAACTGTTTTTAGTGATGAAACTGAAAATGAATCCATTACTAATAATGAGGCTGAGAATGTAATAGATTTATACACCACCTCTTCCGGCAAAGACACCACATAAATCATAGGGTAAATAAACAGAGAAAGTCAAGGACAGTGAAACCACAGAAAATATACCCTTGTATAATATAAATGTACAGGAGATGGTGCTTGAAAGTTTAAGTTCATATTACTAGCCTGTATCTTGGAAAGAAAAAGATTGTTCTGTGCTATAGGATTTAATCTGTTTTGTAAATTTCAATTGCTGAATTTAATATGTTAGCAATCCATTATATAAATTAGTAGTCCATATTCATGGACACCTGTTACTAAAATTTCAGCATAATATATGTTCTTTGGCAATAAATGGTTTATTAAAAAAAGGATGTTTAGTATTCTTAACAAAAAAAGAATATGGGAGAGCACATGGATATTTCCCCCCCCTTATCTGCAAAAGAACCACACTGCTTGCTTAAAAACCAAAAAGAATTAGTTTTCCTGACTATGATTTTCTGCCCTAAACCTTAGGGGCAGTCAGGTGATACAAAGGTGATCGAAAGGATGAGAGCCAAGGTTTACAGACTCATTTATGCTAAGAGCAGAGGCACCAGTTGTATGTCTGCGTATATTAAGCCTAAAGGCTTGCAGTGAATGAGTTCTTTTGAAAAAGTATTCATTCTTTATTTAAAAATTTCAAAAAATGTGTCAGTCTTCATTCCATTGATATTTTGGCTGTTTGACCACGAGTGAAAATTGGTCTTTTGTGAAATTTTTGAACATGATTGGTTTTTCTCAGATATTAGCTAAGTCTATTAACTTTACAGTCAGTATTTTCTCCTGTGGCCATGATAGTATACTACGGTTAGACATTTTAATTTTTTTACAGATACTGTTCATCTTACCTAACTGGAATCTTCATAATTTCTGAACTAATAACGAAATATTTTCCAGAACAGTCTCCAGACTTTCAGTAGCTTCATAATCTATGGACAAGTGACAAGTGTCTCTGACTGCATTCCTCAGATATTCAGTGTTTTTAGTTCTTAAGGTAATCATCTTAACTGCTTGCCTCTCAAGAACTTTCTGATGTACTAACACAGGCAACATTTACTGCCAGTTGTGCCACTCTTTGTTTCTTCCCTGATGAGGAAAATATTAAATAGGTGAGATTTAAAATATCCAGTGCCTTACTATATGCTTTCCTTATACAGAATAAAGGAATGAACAGCAGAGACCAAATATTAGATTTTTATTTTGGTTTTACTACAATTACAAATCTTTTACTTTAGTAGAGATGAGAAACTGTAGTTGTACCAGTGGTTTTAACACCCTAATATTTAGATCATATTTGAAGGAAATTTTAGTTGTGTAAGGGCTTTGAAAATAGTAACCTTCAGATTGATTTGGCTCTTCATTGAGTTTGGTGTAAGGAGTCTAAGGGGTCTAGTGAAGATTTAAGATATTTTCACTGGAACATTCCATTACTTAGGAATTTATTAGGAATAAATCCATCGATGTAACTAAGATGATAAGCTATGCATTTCCATACATACATAAACATAAATAAGAAAACAGAGAAAAATGCAGCAATTTCTTCAGGAAAAAAAAAGATACATTTAAAAGACTGTTTAAAAGAAGGATGAAGGAAACCTTCATTAGATCGAAGTACCTGAAAAATCTTCTATAGTTTTCCAAAAAAAAGACCTAAATATACATTTTTCAAATGAATAAGTTTATCTGATTTGAAGTAAGATGCTAACTATATTCAAGGCCTTTGAGCATTCAAATACAATGCAACTGAATTACTTCTGTGTACAATATCATAATGCTTACTAGTTTGGTTTCTCAGACATTATCTAATAGAATAGGATGGCCTTTCTTAAGGAAGTAAAAAGAAAGTGTCATTATTCTTGTTGTTTCTAAATGTTTATCTATCCTTGAAAGTGTTATTGATAGACAGAAATGGAAAACTAAAGTAGCTTCTCTGTTATGTACAGTGGAGACTGAGATCTCAAAGAAAAAGTAAAATACTTAATTACCTGATTATAATGAAAAATACTAGGCTAAAAAAAAGGAAATTCTTAATGGTTATCATGAAATTGTATTTGTATTACCTGAATCCTAAGAAACTACAAATCTCAAAAGAAATACTATTAAACACTGGAGGCGATGCCAATTTCTTTATTTTTTCCTCATATACCTCTTATTTAATCATTTTTTAAGTTTTCTGTAGGTTTATGAATCTTGATTATTTCAATAAGTACTGTGTTCCTAAATAAATCTTTACATTTAAAACACTGTAATAATGTTCAAAATTCTCCCAGTTCCCTATAATACCCACCATTTTGCAGCAATAAAGGCAGATCAGCTCTCGGCTGACAGCTTTTTCACATCTCTGTGTTGTGTGTCCTTCTTCTCTGGTGTTTACAGTGTGTGGCTTTGCCTTCAAGCCCCTGAGTATTGCCTTATACCATTCAGAGGCAAGGTCAAGAACCCTGATGCTGGTCTAGTCCCTTCCAAGCGACCAAAACCGTGTCAGGTTAGCGTCTGAATGCACACACACACATCGTCGTACACATAGAGGCAGTAAGCTTTTAGCTGAAATCATTTTTAAAACAGATAACGAACATGACTTCTTAGTAAAATTATATTTTTAAGCCACGATAATTGACAGTCAGTAGGTAATTGTCCATGTCTCAGATAACCAAGATGCATAAAAAGTTGTTATATCATCAGCACATCTGAGAAACTCTGGGAATAGGAGTTCCAAGAAAATTTGCCTATATCAATGTTTATGTCACTACAGTGTATTCTCTTTAAACCTGAAATACATATTTTTGTAATAAAAAGTATATAATCCTACTTTTTGGGGGTAGTGTTTGTGACAGATAGGGTAGGGGTTTTAATTTGTTTGGGGTTCTTTTTGTTGTTTTGTTGGTTTGGTGGGTTGGTTTGGTTTTTTAAATCAGTTTCTTTTATCTTCAGAAGAGGTACATATTTACCAAGTTGAGATGGGTACACTGACTGGAACTGAGAAATATCTCCAGTGTACAGAAGTGCACAGCACAATTCATTCTGCTTCTTCCTTCTTTCTAAAACATTGCTATTAGTTTTGTTCTCTTCTTGAGGCACTGTCAACACCATTGACTGCCTCTTCTCTCTCTCTGTGGCACACGGAAGCCACAGTTGGTGGCTGGTTTAGTTATATTTTATCAAGTCTTAGTGGATGGGAGACATTGTCTTACTTGTGGGGTATGTGATATTGCACCATCAATTTATTGTTATCTAAGATAGGAACATACAGAGCCGTTGTACTGTCTACTCTTTTATATGGATCTGAATCATGGGTCATTTACCACCACCACTTGCGTCTCTTAGAATGCTTCCATCAGCGCTGCCTCCGTACAATCCTAAACATCCACTGGACGGATTATGTGACCAACATGTCTGTCCTTGAACAGGCAGCAGTCACGAGCATTGAGGCCATGCTGCTGAGAACACAGCTGTGCTGGGCAGGGCACGTCTCCAGCATGCAGGACTTCCGCCTCCCTAAGATCGTGCTCTATGGGGAACTTGCCACTGGCTGCTGCAAGAGAGGAGCCCTGAAGAGGAGATATAAGGACTGCCTGAAACAATCCCTCAGCCTTGGCCGTATTGATCACCACCATTGGTCTATCCTGGCCTCCAATCAGGAGGCCTGGAGACACACCATCTATAACGCTGCTGCTGCTTTTGAGAACACACGCAGGATCACTCTCGAGGAGAAAAGACAACGCAGAAAGAATCGCGTCTTGTCATTATCTCCTGGGGAGTCTTTCTGCTGTGCCTTCTTCAACTGGACTTGTCTATCTCACATTGGCCTTTTTAGCCATCAGCGTGTTTGTAGCAAGCGTGGGTAGAGCCCTTCTCAAATCTTCATTCGAGAAGCCTAGCCATGATGATGAAGGTAGGAACACAACTTGTACATCAGACGATATGAAAAAGGTAGATCTGATCTTTTGCATGTGTTTTCATGTTACACAATAAGATCTGTGAGATTAGCTCAAAGCTAGGCAGCTTGCAAGAATTAAGATTCCTTTATTTTTTCTCAAGCAACAGAAAAATCCTCTGTTAACTGGACTCATTATTAAAGTTTGAAAGTATATATTCTATGGAGAAGTTGGTTAATTTTTTTACAGGAGCCAATAACATCTTTGTATATTAGTTAGAGAGTAATTTTATTAAAATTTTGTACAACTTTTGCTCATAGATCTTATCCTCTCTTTGTTGTATTAGAGTATTTCAACAGCTTCTTAAAAACTGACAGTTTTACAGCTTGCTTTAGTCTCCCTAACTGGAATACTGATACTATTTCCAAACAAAAAACCATGTCACTTCCATTTATAATATATTAATTGTTTTTAAAGGTAAAAAAAAAAAAAAAAAGATGATTTTTGCTTGTTGATGACTATTTCCAGGGTCTTAAAAGATGTATGATTTTTTTTCAGAAAAGGATCAGTGGAAATAAATGGATTTACAACATTTCATCTGTATTTCTTCATATTCCTTCCCTTATTAATTTTTCAGCTTTTTAATTAGATCAGATCTAAGAGTTTCACTTTGATTCTATATGAAATTAAAGACCACTTAATCACTTGTTCCAGGGCAAGTGCACTTCTCTTAAGCAACATTTATGTTAATTTTTTCCCAGACATGATTTTGCTGCCATTCACTAGCATGAGGTTCATTTGGCGCCTTTTGAAGACTTCCCAATTATGTGGAGTTTCTGAACATATGACTATTAAATGAAAAATGAATAATAGAAGGCAAAGTACATGAAATTCAAAGCAACTTTGAACTTTTTTTTTTTTTTAAATATGTCTTTGTCTGAATTCTACCATTGCTGTACATGCTTTTTGGACTCATGTTCTATGTCATTCCTTTTAGAAGGCATAAAATTGAAAGTGTTTTCATTCCTTTCCTTGCAGCCAGCTTGGCAGAACACCTCCAACAATTGTCCAACACAAGTGTTAACCATGAGAGGATAAATTAATTCATTTTTTCATAGGATGGAATCAACCTTCAAGAAAAATATTTTTTAGGAAACCATTGACTACTTTTCTAGCTATGTAGTGGAAACATTTTCAGTGTACCAAACACTTCATAGGGGTTCTAAAATTTTGTGTTTGATCCTCCTTTTCTGAAACTGATTGATTCTTTTTAATAAGGAATGTATGTTTCTTTTTTTTTTCCTCAGTCAGTGCTGTGCATGCAATTTCTTATCTGTCGGAAACCACAAGACTAAAGATAGTTGGCATATATACTTAAAAAGTACTTTGGTTAGAAAAAGAATGCATAAATCTGAATTTGCTCTTTCCTGTACCTTTCTCTCTGTTGAATTATTCATTCAGAAAGTGGGGAAAACAATACTAGAATTAGTGTTGGAGACAGAAATGCTAACCCTTTCAAGAAGGCTGGAGTTTTTATTAACATGCATTGACCTCAAATTGTTTTTTTATGTTGTTAGCACTACTATATGGCAAAGTTGGCTTAGAAGAGACTACTTGGAAATTAGTGGTTAACCATTTCAGTCAGTCCCTATGTCAAAACTGGGAGCTCACAAACAACATATATTTCATCCCAAGAAGACATGAGCTAGCCTGAAATCACCACGTTGTATCTCTGATAGAAAGGTTTACTTTTACTTTGAAAGCATCCAATACTAGTTATGATGTATTTTTCTTCAGTGCATTAAGTAAATACAGAGCTGAATCCTCCCCTTTCTAAACACAGTACAGCAACCTCTTTGGTACTATCAGTAAATGGGCAGAGTCTGCAGACAATTAATTATGAGTTCTAAGTGATAACTGAAGTTCTTTCACAGAGTTATTTCTTTGCTAAGCAATATTCATTTATTTTTACAAAATTTATAGTTAACTTCTGTCTCTTACTTGGCATTGCTCCAGCAACCAAATCTGGATCCAAGGAACACCTTCTGATGAAGTCTCAGACATGTTTTTGTAAATGCTGAATGAGACCTTATTTTTTAACTTCAGATTTTACAGGAATTACTGACTTTTTTATGATATCTATTAAGAGTTGAAATTTGCTGTAATATAATTTCCGTTGATTTCTTTTGTTTGAGAGAGATACTGTTTTGCATGGACATTTCAGAAGAAAAGGAATGGAATAAAAAACTGTGACAGAGATAATTATGGCAGCTGAAAAACTGTATTAATACAAAGCTTTTAATTTTTACTCATTTACTATTATAATTTTATTGTGGAATTTTACGGGATTACAGCATACATTCCCTACAATATATGCATATTAATAAATCTCTTTTATAGATTTAGCACTGTACATTCAAAATAATGAGCAAATGGGCATTGGTATTATTTTCCTATTTTGGTCACTGAAAGATTTCTCTTTATTAAACTCTACATTGTAATTGTAATTAACTGGACAGATGAAAATTGCAGAATAAGCCTTTATTTCCCAGGCAACTAAAGACTTAAGTACAGGACTGTGTAACCAGAAGAGCTAGGTACTGTGAATCAACTGATCCACGGTAATTTTGTGTGCCTCCATTTTCCCATGACAATTGTGAAGTGACAGGATATAGGAAATGTGTCTGCCCTTGGTGCAGAGGGGTTTTATGAGTTGCTGTGCATCAGATGACATACTGTAATATGGTACTTCACAGAAATTTATTACACTTGAGCATTTCAAAGTTAAATTGTATAGTACAGGAAAGGACTTATTTTGGAACTTAATTGTAAATCTCTGATAATTCTCTTTGAAATATTTTTTTGCTATTTTATATTTGCTGTTTTACTAAACATATCATGTCATGAGATATTTTTATTATGCTTTATTTATGCATAAATTATCAATTTATTATTTTCATTTCCCTGGATTTATGAAGCCATACGTTACCTTATTATTGTAAACATTTTCTGCTTCCTCCTTAATTGTGAAAATATTTCCATATTTGTTGTCAGTCAGTACTTCCAACTGTTTATCAAGCAAACTTAGTTTAACTGTAGGTTAATCTGCCATCTGGATCCTATATTCAGGTGTGGAAATTTATTAGAACTGTACTGTATTATCACAAAAGGTGATGAAATTTGTCCTAATTTGATCACAAAAGGTGATCAGTATTTGTCCTATTTGGTTTTGTAACTTAGGAAGAAATCAATATTCAAGCTGTCATAGAGAGAAGTTGCCAGGAAAGAGCTGAGTTCTTGATGACATCCACCCCGTTCCAACAGACTAGTTTAATCTGTTCTGGACTGGAAGGCTAAAGAAGCAATAGACAAACCTTGCCCCATTGCTGCTAACTTCTCACCCTCATAACAGACTTAAAGTCTGGGAAACCAGAGGTTGATAGAAAAAACGTGTGGAACCCCCTAGTTTGCTGTAGGTATGGAAGGAATCAAGGAGACTGGGCTAGGGCTGTTATTAGAGTCCACAAGTGTCTTAAACAAGTGGTATTGGGAAGTGCACAGGTGCCACAGACGAGACAGAGCTCTCCACTGCTCTACCCATCCTGGCAAGCATTTAAAAAAAAAAAAAAGAAAAAAAAAAAAAAAGAGCTCATATATCACTAAGTGATGTAGGTCTTGTTTTGTACCCAGCTGACATCAATTCCCCAGTTATACAAAGAGATAATCAAAAAAAAAAAAAACAAGTAAAGTGAAGGTAAGCCTAACTGCTGATTCCTGGATCAGGAATGCCAAAAAGCATGAATATTAGTAACATAAGAAAGGACAATTTTAACTTCTTATTCTAGATGAAGAACAAACGCTTATTTTCTTGCTAGACTCTGAAACATACAGAAATTCTGCATTTAGTAGAGTAAGATTATTAGTTGGACGAAAAGGGCAAAAATATGATGTTTTATAATCCTTTCAAGTTGCTTGCTGTAATTTTTGTACTTTTCTCTTTTCACAGTTCTCTTACACCACTGTAGCATAAAAACATCCAACAATCAATGGTGAGGGAATTTCTCCTAAATTAAATCATACTCATTAGATTATTTTAAAGCAGTTATTTTGTTGCAATTCATTTTTATAGGTTTCATAACTCCTTTCAGTGCTCTAGTGCTTCAACTCAAATGACAGATGTTTTCTGCAACAGATATTTTATTTTGAGGAAATGTGTTTTTCAGAAAGTTTTCTGAAACTGTGACGTGAATAAAAAATTTATATCTGTGACCTTGGGAGCTGGGCTCTGTGTCTCAGGTTTTCTTGCATATAAATGTTGAGCATTAATACTAAGATTAAAAATGTTCTTGTTATAGTACTCATTTCAGTGATGATGTAGTCAGTCTTCTAGTGCAGATTCCTGCATCATGTGAAGTAGCTGGAAAAATGAGTCTTCAGGTGTCTGTATGCTCTGGGCACAGGCAGCATCATCACACCTGGAGTCACAGGGGATGTGAGCGGACTATCTGTCAAAGTCACAGCCAGGTCATGTGGCATCTCTGAGCAAGCCTTTTTGAGAGACAGCAACATTTGGGAGGGTGGGAGGAGATGGACAAGAGGAAGAAAAGGACATTACTGGGGACAAAGTGTTTCCTTAACTAATTTTTTTTTTTAACTGTTTGCTTTCTTTTTTCCTAATATCTGAGTGGATTATAAGAAGTTTTGTGCCAATTGGCAGTAATTAAACAAAAAAAATTCCACAAATTAGGGCCTTTTTGCCTGCAACAGTTTGTACGTTGCACATCTCTTGGTTTCAGTATGTCCAGTCTCAAATGTCATTCAGTAAAATGGGGTGAATGTTACCACCGTTTTCCTTAGACAATCTCAAAGTAAATTCATGAATGTTTTGCAAGACAGAGAATGTGGGTTAAGCACTGTCAAAAAAAACTTGCTGAAGCAATGAGTAATTCTGTTCTGCTGTCTAAAGCAAAGAGGGTCAGAGAACAAGTAGTACATAAAGCTAAAGTAGATAATGTTCTAGACCATTGTTTTGTGATAATAAAGGAATGGACATGCTAGTAAAAGATGTCCAGTGACAGCTGATCTTTTAGATGTATGTACTCTGAACTACCCTCTCTGTTGAAAGAATGAAAATATTTTTCTTCATAGGTTCATAGTTAATTTCTATATAAGTTGATATTTGTGATTTTTCTCCCATGTAAGCAGGCACTGTCATCTTTCTATCAGATTGTATTTTCATCATTAAAACTTATGTTTATATTGTTAGTAATCCTGACACATTTTTGAGTATGCACATGTACTCCGTTTTCCAAGTGAAGCTCTCAGCAAGCCCTCCGGCTACTCAAAATAGCTCTTACATTTTAGTTGGTGGAGAGAGTGAGTTAAACATGATAATTTCGCTTCAGAATTGAGCCTGTAGGAATATATTCAATTCACAGACCACACACAATCATTTTCTTGCTGATGTTCTGCTCTGTTAAGGGGGCCTGCAGCAATGTCAAATTTGATAGTGTTCCACTCTCCAAAGCATGGGCAAAGTGATTCAGATAACAAAAGACAAGGAAGCACTCTGAATGAGCTGTGGAGACAGAAATGAGTAGAAATAGCTCTGTTTCAGTATAGGCAGAGTGCCTTGCTCTGCAGTTCTCATGTGAATTGTGACTTGAAAGTCATGACTTGAAGGACTGCAATCATGCTGTTTCAGGGATTATTTTGTTTTGTTGTAAGCCCATTTGTTAATAAAGAGCTTGGTATCTCTAAGGTGAAGCTAATGGCATTTTTTTAAAAAAAATTAATCTACAGTGCAAAAGAATTTTACATTTAATGAATAGGCATTTAGTGATAATTACCAAATTTTCACCTCATTGGAAAATAGACCATTTTACAACTGAAAGCATAATTTTATATTTCTGACATACCAATATTCAGTATGCGCAGAAAATCAGTGCCATTTTGCCAAAATACAAAATAATTGGTAATTATCATCTGAACCTTCTACAGCACTTCAAGAGGGACTAAACAGGAAAGGTTTGCTACTTGCTGCCGTATGAAAATGCGTTGGTCACAGCTATATTTTTTCTGAATCTTGTGTCATACTTACACAAAGTGCATATGCACAGGTATGCAATCTAGAAATACCTACATCTTTTTTCTATTTTTCTGAGTCTAATAACATGAGGATTTAATTAATTATGTTTCTTTCACATATTTAAACTATTTCCTGATAATGTTGATCCCACTGATAATTCACTTGAGGTAAATGAGTTTGAGTGTTACTGTTCATGTGAAGTAACAGACATACTTTTATTTTTTTTCTTTTTTTCCTTAAGGCTTGGCTATGTATAAGGATTCCTCTGACACATGTAAGAGCAAGTTTAGGAGAGACTGAGTCTCTCTGTGGATTCTGGAGTGACAGTATACAGGGTCAAGGATCTTGTAGTACTGTGTATTTGGTTTGAGAAGCATCACAGAGGTTAATGGGTTTCAGAAGAAGCATAAGAGTAGCTTTTGTGTGCAGAAGAGAATAGAAATGAGAAAGAGTCCCTTGATATTTAGAAAACATAAAAAATTAAGAAAATTATAAAAATACAGAGGAACTTTCCTCATATAATACTTCAGAACAGAACTGAATTATGAATATTGTTTGCTTTTTGTAGTCTGAGTGTTAAAATGTATTCCTAAATATGTACTGTCCTTATGAAATTAAAGCACAAAAGTTTATAACTGGGCTCTGTTCTTGAACATGCTATACAGTCCTGAGCTTGCTTTACACCTTCGCATATGTTAAATTTGCACTTCCATCATGTTGTTTATATCCTGAGCCTGTTTACACGGGAGGACTAGTGAATGTGCACAATTATTTATATTATACAGAGCCCAGCCTAAACTGAGATTTTGGCTCAGTAAGGAAAGGATTTCCTTTGACAGCAAAGGTTCCTTTCTGTCTTCTCAAGGAATTAGTTCTGAGAGTTTTTCAATTATTTCTCATACTGCATTGTTATAGGCCCTAAACTACTGATGTATTGGACAGTGTGCCAATCCCTAGCAGACACTCTGTAAAGCTTGTGGGCTGAAACTTCTTAGTTTCCCATCACTTCATAGATGTACATGCCAGGGTAATGAGATCAAATAATGAGCTATTCATCATCGGAGACCTTTTGAGTCTGTTCATTTAATGAAGGTTTTGGAAGTGGATAACCTTTTCATTTTTCACTTCATGGAGTTTTTCTCCTAAGTAAGGAGAAAAAAAATCTTGCCTCTCTTGTTTTACATCTATTGGCACACTGTAAAAGAAATTCCTAGAAGAAGTGTTGGCAGGCAGGTTATTGATAAGATTGCATTGATAGTTTTATAGCATTGATAGACTAACTTGTTTACATATGTTTAGCCCCTGGATTGAACCCCATGAATCACACAATTAGAGAATATTTCTGTACAGAAACTGAGTAATAAATGTTTTTCATGTTTGGACACTGGTATGTAGACTACAGTAGAAGTTGCCTTTCTAATGGTGAAATATTTCCATGGATACAAGTAACAGATTTTATGTACGAATGGAAGCCACAGTGAGGTATTTATGAAGTTCAGCAGTATACTAATGTAGCTGCATATCCACTGACATACAAAACTAAACCTGATAAATTCAGTTTGAATTCTGTGGAAAACTTGTGGAAAAGGCGTCTATATTTATTAATAATGTTTACTAAATGATAATTTTACTTGCCCTTTGTTGACAGTATACAGTAAAGGAATGTTGCATCTAGCCCCTTACTTTCTAGGGTTTGCAGAATGAAAATCCTCATAGTAAGAGGAAGTGCAGTAAACCAGATAATAGCCTGGGATTGAATGCTACATCCTCTTCTGCACAAGTTTTGCACAGGTTACTTACAAACAGATAGGCAAGAACTTGATTATATTGGAGAGTGGAATTAGAATTCCTGAGTATGGTGCCTAGATTCTATGTGCATTACAGAGACTGCAAGTTGACTGCCTTGCTATAAAGGTTGAAAAGGATACTTTATCTGACGCTGTCAGGAAATATCTACACAAGTTCACTGTTTAGAAAGCTCTTCTTTTTGGGTACTGCAACCCTTCAGAGAGCTTTTCCATTAAAAAAAAGACAGGATTTAAGGCAATATTTATGTCATCTTTGTGCACTAAGTCAGTGGTTAGGTTTTGCCAGGAAGCATTAGACCTGGCTTAAAACTTCCTTTATACTGAGTTTTGCTACTGAAAATCTCTGCACAAGATATTGTCAGTCTGACTTGTCAGATATCTGATTCCTCTTGTTGCAGCTGTGTTATTACGTAAGAGAAGACCACTGAATCAGAGGGAAGATGCCTGTACTGCAGGGATCAAGATACGTAGGGGTTTCTGAGAGTTACTTCAGGGACTGACTGTTAATTTGAAGGTAAGCAGTCACTGGATAAAAGGTAAAGCTGAGATTTATACATCCATTTCTGCTGCTTGTCCATTTTATTGGAAGAGTCTGTGAATCCTTTTATTGAGACTGTCAGGTGCTTGTACACAAAGAGAGGAGTTTATATGCACTACGGATGGATTAAACTTGAGCACAATGCTAAAAGATGGAGATAAAATAGTTTGTACTATGTATATGTTACGTGCAGATTACAGTAGGTCAGTCTCTATTACAAAGTGTATTTTTCAAGGCAAATTTCAACAGAGATTAAGAGTCAATAGAATTGAAAGAGGAGTTGTTTAGAGGTAGGAATT
The DNA here is from genome assembly GCA_038380795.1 of Pyrocephalus nanus. Lineage (NCBI taxonomy): Eukaryota > Metazoa > Chordata > Aves > Passeriformes > Tyrannidae > Pyrocephalus > Pyrocephalus nanus. The sequence continues at coordinate 35,526,634 of CM076261.1, forward strand.
TGTCTTTGTGGGTCCACTTTGAGAGCTTCTCAAAGGCAGTATTATCACACTGTCCTCTCATCAAAATGTTCGTGGGGCTTTATTTTATTCCCTGCAGCAGTATGAAACACAGTGCATTTTTCAAATTTTTTGCAGTTACCAGAAATGCCTTTTTTTTTTTTTTTTCCTTAGGTTCATTTCATGGTAAAAAGGCAACTCTGAGAATGGCAATTTAAATCTCAGGAGTCACAGATTAATCAGTGCATATTGCAAGCACAAATATCTGTGTTAAAAAACACTGACTGTAATGCAAGGGCATGAAAACTCACTATTAACTGACTGAATATCTTTTTTCCTAACTTGTCCCCAGATACCAGTGAAGTGTCATGATGCTGAAATGAATGAATCCACCTTCCTCTAGGCCCTACCCACATTAAGGCCTATGCAAACAGTACTTTTTATGTACTACTGAGTTATTCTGAACTAACTGCTAATCACTTCAATAGCTATCATACATTAATCAGTTATGAATGTCTTGGACTTGAAACTTTCACTAAGTTGTCTGTACTTTAATTCTCATTCCAGAGGCTGAAGAGAATTTAGGTTTCATACAGAATTGACCTTTCCCTTAATTATAGGTGCTTTACTGCTTCCTATTAAACATAAAGAATTCACATGTCTTGGGTAGCTGAGACGATTTTCATATCCTCAGACGTGATTATTACAGATCATTTTGAGAAAAATATTGATTTTAAAGACTAAGAACCAAATTCTTCACAATCCAGTCCCTTTATAATTGCTTAAACATGTATGCAATGAATGCAAAGTAGGTGGAAAATGATGCTACTTTCAGTTGTAGACTGATTTATTAATTTCACTAAGGGTTATATGACTACGTAGCTTTGAAAATAAAACCAAACAAGTTTTGTATTTATCTGTTGTTGAATACAATCAAAATACAGTTTGAGTTTCTGGCTAAATCAACTGAACTGGCAAGACTGAAAGCTCAGAACATGGCATGTCATGGTTAAGATTAGAAAAAAGTTTCTGTTTCACAGTTCTGATGTATAAAATTTATTTCTGATGAAGATGCTTAAGGAACATATAATGTATTTAGCAAGGAACAGTGTATGTAAAATATTTTGAAATATTTTAATTCATATTTTCCTTTATGAAGATTCAGTTTACATGTTACACATTACTATTAGGCTCTGAAGATGTAATAAAATTTTTTTTTTTATTAAATATTGTTTTGGAATTAGAGGCAAAGTTTCCCAAAAAGGTGTAGAATTAGTGTCATAGTAAACTAAAGCTATATCAATGTAATGAGAACAACATCAATATAGTCATATGGACTTGCTGAGGATGTATAATACATAAAAATATCAGTAAAATGTTAGAAACTCGATAAGGAAATGCAAAAGAGATATTATAACCACAAATTATCAGTAAGTTTTAAATAAACCTATTTTCTGTTCACAATAGAAGGAAATAAGTTTTGTTTAATAACAATAAGGACACTGTTGTATATAAAAGAATAAACAGGTAAACTGAAACAATCACTGTATATCTACTATTCTTTAAAGAATATCTATCAACTTCTATGAGAAAAGTTTTATCAGTAAAAGAGCTTGACATAACTTTGCCAGAATGTTTTATAGCAAAAAAAAAAACCCAAAAAACCAAAAAACAAAACAAAACAAAACAAAACCAAACAAAAAAACCCACAAAACCAAAAAAGTTTTAAGATGCTGCAGTAGTTTTTACTGAACTTATTTATTTCCTGCCCTCCAAAATAATTAAAATGGATGATTTCTGTAAAATCTTATTTCTGTAAACAATTAGTTTATCTGAAGTATGACAGATTGTTTAAAAACATTGTCTAAGATACTTCAAATTTATGTTGGGTTATATTTAAAATATGGTTATACTGTCACAGTCTGCTTTTTGATAGTCTGTATGAGATATTTAGTAAAAACTGAAATGTCTTTTTTTGTATATTATACCAAAAACCCCTCAAAAATTACAATGATACAAAAAAAGAAAAATACACTGAACAAATAAAAAAAGATATATTGTAAAGTAGACTCACACATTTCTTTACAGAATTTAAACTGTTTAGGTCTATCAGTTTTCAAATGTGTGTCATACAGTTCAATGAACAGAGCCCTAGTGTTGCATGGATTTGAATCTCTCAGGCAAACTTAATAACCTGGACCTTTCCTCAATAACTGGTATTCCTCAGTATGTCCTTGCCTCACAGAGTATTTTGGTCTTGAGACACTGAAACAGAGCATCAAAGAAGGCAAATTTAGAAATGGCATCACAACTAAACTGAATTCCAGTGTGATCACCACTGAGGAGTACTTCTCACTATCTTGTACGATAAGACCTGGAAAGTATTATTTGAAAGATAAGAACTCTATTTCTGAATTCATAAGTAGTTACAGATATTCATAGAATCACAGAATTGGTCAGATTGAAAGGGACCACAGTGGATCATCTGGTCCAACCTCCCTGCTCAAGTGAGGTCATCCTAGAGCACATTGAACAGGACTGTGTGTGCCTAGAAGATTCTTGAATATCTCTAGTGAGGAAGGCTCCACAACCTCTCTTGGCAGTCTGTTCCAGTGTCCAGTCTCCCACACAGTAAAGTTCTTCCTCACATTCAGGTGGAAATTCCCGTGCATCAGCTTCTGCCAGTTTCCTCTCCTTCTATTGCTGGGAGTCACCACAAAAAGCCTGGCTCTGTCCTAGTGGTATGCCCCCTTCAGACACATACACACATCGATAAGGTCCCCTCTCAGTTGTCTCTTCTCAAGGCTGAACAGATCCAGCTCCTTCAACCTTTCCTTGTAAGTGATATACTCCTGTCCCCTAATCATCTCTGCTGGACTCAATTCTGGAGCTCCATGACTTTCTTGTACCAAGGAGCCCAGAACTGGACACAGTATTTTCCTTGACTAAGCTGAGATATTCCCAGGATTATTACATTTGTTTTAACTGAGCACAGCAGATCATCCATACTGATGTGGATATGAAACTATCTTGGTACAGTCAACTCAAAGAAAGGGTCTTAATACTGCATTTATCATCTGTACTTCCCTGAAAAAGCGGAATATAGTTTTTTGTTGGTTCTTTCTTTCTTTCTTTCAGTGTAATTCACAAGATAATCAAAATGATAAAATGCCAGGCTGTATGGGGGTCTGAACAGTGTGGTCTAGTGGAAGGTGTCCCTGTCCACAGCAGGGGGTTTGGAACCAGGTGATCTTTAAGATCCTTTCCAAACCAAGCCATTCTGTGATTCTGTGATTAGAAACAGTCAGACAGCTTCCTACAACAGCCAAATTCAGGTAAGCTGAACTAAAAAAATCACAGGTTTTGAAATTACAACTGTTCTGCCTACAAATCTCAGTTACCTATGGTCACTTTGTTGTCACATGGTAGTATGGGCAGAATTAACTTGCTTAGACATCAAATGCAGTTAATCTAATTATCTGTGAGAAATTATTCCAGTTCTTCCTAATGTTCAAACACATTGCCTCAGTTTTTCAACTCTGTTATCTTCGTAGAGAGCATTTCTCACACTAACAACATTTTCAAAGAGACTGGCTACTTGGTATTTTTTCTATGAAACTGTATTTACGGACATTGTCATTGCAGTAAACGACTAGTGGAGTTCCATCTGATGGATATATAATGACTTATAGGTTGGCAGACAAGTTCTGGAACAGTCCCATGTCGTGACTTCTTTCACAAGACAAAAACTGAAGAACTTGAAGGAGCAGTGAAACCTGCTTAACTGTCCTACAAAAATTCCATTATCCTGACTGTGGCTAGAATCATCAGACATACAAATGCTTGTAGAAAGCTTTCATTCAACAAGAGGAATCTGCTGGGGAAGGACAGGAAGATGCCTTGCCATGATGGGAAACCCTTTGATTTTTCCCAAAGTTTTGAGGTTAAATTATTGTTATAGTTGTGGTTTTGTTTATGGTTTTTTTGTTTTTTTTTTTTTTTTTGGTTTTGGTTTGGGTTTGGGTTTTCTTTTTGGGGGGATGGGTCTGGGGATTTTTTGAATGAGGAGAGGGGGAAGATGGAGAGAATTCAGGTATGTAGCAAAAACCTCTTAGAATTTAGCAATTTACAGTAGAAAGAATTCTGAATTCTGCCAGTTCATCTTATCAATCAGGATCTCAGCAGTATCTCCAAACATTTTTCTTTCCTATTTGGTTTTATTTATATTCTCTTATTAAACTCAAGCAAAACAATTGCATAACAATCATTAGCTCAACACAGCTCTTATTGGTTACATAGCAGATGCACTACCTCCAGTTATGGTACCATTATTATTTATTAACAGCTAGTAAATAATAGAGATCTTGATTTTGGATTATTTTTTTAATTTTTTTTTTAAGGAATAATGTAGAGAATGAAGAAATGTAGCAATTTTGGAGGCTTCATCTGAAAACATCAATAACAGAAGATCAAGAAAAAAAACTTTGAAGGAGTAAAGTGTGAGAGGCCTTTCATGTGAAAATTAATTTGAAGTTATCCTGGATAAATTTCCATGGGGGAAAAAAAACAAAAACAAAACAAAACAAAAAAAAAAAAAAAAAAAAAAAAAAAACAAAAAAAAAACAAAAAAAACCAAACAAACAAAAAAAAAACACAAAAAAAAAACCAAAAAAAAAAAAAACCAGAAATCAGGGAAGATGAGCAGGAAAACCAGTCTAGTAGAACTTGCTGTTTTCTCATATAATCTTGGTGTTTCTTTACTTGATAGGAAATACTGACCACCAAACTCACTGTGTGGGGCAGTTCACTTTTTGTTCCATGCCACTAGGTACAGCAAACTCTTAGAGCAATCTCTAGTCTTCCCTTCTGATTAATTTCTGACATCCTAATGGGAAGGTGAAACATTCTGTATAACATCAAAAGTCTATAAATTCATCTTACCACATCTGATTGTGATATTTATTCCAGGAGACACGTAGAGAAGCAGGCCAGTGTAGCTTTCTAATAAATGATTATTGAGAAAATAGTACAGTAGTCACTTTTCAATCTTGAAAGAGTTTTGCCTGATCAAGGATATGATGAATTGGCTGATTTGTTTACCTGGTTCAGTTTCTCTGCCTAGCATGAATACAAAGCTGCTTGGAGTGTTTTGCAAAGCATGGCAGCATAATTACTATGCACATCATTGATCTGCTAGCCTCCTGGAGTTTCCTGTATTTCACTGGCTTTCCTGTATGTAATACTTAAATGACAGACATGTTTTCGACACTGAAATTTTAGGTTTTATCCTGAGAAACATTATTAATTAAAGAAAAAAATTAATCAAATGATTGATGTCTCCCTGTAGCTGTCTGTATATTTGGTTCTCTTAAGCAGCTAAAACCTTCCTGTAACACATGAAGAAAGACTCTCTAATTTTTTCTATATTGTATTAAATTTTCTTTTTTGTCTGAGGGAGAGATTTTTACCCCATTGTTAATTGTACCTCCTGGTAGATTTGAGTTTACTTCTCTTATCTGTGAAGAATCCAGAAATAAGCTCAAATTAGTTACTTTCTATTGCAATCGCTTAAACCATTGTTTGTTACACTGCTGTGCACTAAGTAGGGAAAATAGTATATCTAGGCAAAGATTTTTACAGACCAGTGATCTAGTGACTCTCAGGAGTTTCTGAAAGACAAGGAAGCGAATAGATACTTACAGGACGGGAATGAGTAAGACCACCTTCGCCATGTCTCCTTTTAGAAATTCCTCGGAGTTCAGCTACTTCAGACATGCAGAAATAAGTATCTCGGCTGTGGATAACAGCTGTAGTTTACATTTCCCCTTCTTTTATTCTGTGGGTGTATGAAACTTCCAAAGAACTAGCTTGGAAGACTGGAAAGAGAGGAAAACCAGTTCTTTCATGTGTATTAAGATACTCACATGTTTTAAGAGGAGATTTCCAAGACTGAGCATCAATAACAGAAGACCAGTCTACCTCAAAAGGATTAAGTTGTTTTCTCTGGAGTAAGGCTTACTGCTTCAATAACACTTTTATTAGTTGCTTTCTAGTGGAAGAGGAAGAGCCACATTTTAACCCACACTGAGCAAACTTCACTAAACTTGAGATTCATAGCTTTAACATACAAGATTAAAAAGAAAACAAACCAGCTCATTTAGGTACTTACTTCTGAAGGTAATAGTGAATTATCATCCAACAAAACATGATATCATAATGAAAACACTCTTTCCATAAAAGGTTGCTTTCAAGATATTATTTAAATTTTCCAAAAACTACTCTTCCCAACAAACTATTTTCTCACCTTTTCATGTCTTAGAATATTAACAATACTGTCAGAACAACATTATCTATCATATTAATGATGCTGTCAGAATTACAGGTCACTCATAACATAGAAGAAAGAAGGCAAAAAATAGTGGATAAATCCACAGAGATGCTTTAATGCAAGCAGAATGAGAGAAAATTGGTGAGACAACTTAGGGGACTGAAGTGTTCGTTAAAATTTCATAAGAAGGACTACCACAGATAAAGAGAGGAGCTGTTTCCTTATAGACTTAAGGCATCCACAGCACAAATGGACCCAAACTTTGAGCAGTCCTTATCTTCTTTAGTATCCTTTCTATACTTTGTAAAATTTACTTCACATAGACATGAACCTCTTTCTGATGTTGAGACAACACAACTATTCAGTATAGACTAATTTCTTAAAGGCATTTGTACTGGATGTAAACTTAATATTTTTTCTTCAAACTGATTTCCTTTAACCACTTTTATGATTTACAAGAAGTATTTGTAATTTAGAAAAAGAGCAATTAATCAAAGCTTTAGAAAACATATCAGCAATTTGACACCCATGCCAGTGAGTGAAGAAAAGTGCAAGAACAATAGCCAGTCTCCTCTAAACTGTACTTTATATTAAAGCATTGCGTGGAATTTTACTTTTTTTTTCCTCCAAAATCTTCAGTTTCTCTATGTCAGTCTTACTTCCATAATAACTATGGTATTTTTTAAACTCATTATTTTGTTTTCAGAGGCCATGATCTAAATCTCTTAGAACATCCTGAAGATTTTTCACATTGTACAATTAAAATGATGGAAAATCCCAAATAACACGTCGTAACTTTTAGTAAATTATATTAACGGTTACTTCTTTTTATAAATTAGACATGAAAATAAGGACATTTTTTTCATCCTTTCAAAGTCAAAAAATAACAGAATCATCAAGGTTGGAAGAGATCTTCAAGACCATCTAGTCCAACTGTCAACCTAGCATACTCATCCCTGAGCCATATACCCAAGTGCCACATCCAGTAGACACTTGAAAACTTCCAGAAGGCATAGTTCAGGAAGAACAGCATGGTTCAGGAAGCAAATCAGGGAATGAGCACACTTTTTTGAGCCATGCAGGGCACCAGGGCCTATGGAGTCCCTAGAATGTGTCTTGGCTCTCTCTTTCTCCACTCTGGACCCTCTTGGATTGGGTAGCAAATATCCAGTTCCTGAATGACCTATTCAAATAAATTTGTTTACTAACAGCTGGTTCTCGCTGTTGCTGTAGGTCAAATTCTATCCCAAATGTTCTCATCAGTATCACAGCTTTCACAGTGATTGACTGACAGTTTATGTTTAAAGAAGAACTGATTTGCTCTTACAATTAAGCTACTACTTTGTCCTACGCAGCTGATTAATTGTTCTGTTATTATCAACCAGGCCCAACACATACCAACTGCCACAAGAAATTATTACATTTTGAGCCAATTGAGAAAGAAGAGAAAAATTATTACATTTTGAGCCAATTGAGAAAGAAGTTGAAGAATTGGCCATAAAGAGTGCTCCTCAATACATTTCAATATTTGACTCAATATGGCTGATCTAGACTTTGAGTACTTACGCAAAATAGTTTTTATTTAACTGAGGTGATCTTGTAAGATTCTCTGATCCTATATAAAAAATAGTACAAAGAACATATCTTCCAGTAGTATTCTCAACCTTCTCTCTTAAGATAAAGCTAAATATAGTGCACAAAAATAATCACATTCCCCTAAATACAAACACACAGGGAAATACATATATATAATATTACCTGACAAATGAGGCTCAGCTGTTATGTAGTAGGAGAAATCTGACATATTTTACTCATCACTCTATTGAAGGAATTCAAGAAACTAGAAAAATAGTTTCTAGGTTTTGAAGGCAGAGAATAAAATCAGTTATGGGATTTTGGGTTTGTTTGTGTGGGGTTTTTCAGGACTATGACACGCTTAGAATTAATTATCTAGTATTGAACTAAGCAGATAAAGATATAGCAGCTATCCTCTCTAATTTGCTTCATTTCACTCCTGTGACAAAACAAATCTAACCCTACTGTGTGAGAACCAATATACAGGTTGGCTAACCAATAAGTATTTTTTACAAGTGTCCACATGAAGCCTTATTATTATTTGACCATAAATAACAAAGAGAACTGTTCCATTCAGGAAATCAACCCAATCTGTATTTTTACTTTTTCTAACTTTTGACAGTCTGTACTAATCCATCAATACTCTTTATTTACAGAGTCAATTATTATTATTTATCAACATTTTATCCACTATTACATGTACGTATTTATTTATTTTTATGAACATGTTTAATATAATACAAATACAATAATGTACTTGCTCACCTGCTGATCTCAGGTTCTGTTTAGTTCTGGTAAGTAGCTCTTTGTGGCTACTCTTTGTAAGCTGGGACAAGATTTCTGTTATATTTGGAAGGTGGCTCTGTGTCCTTGCAGTGTTTTCATTAGTTCTTTGTTTTTCAGAATTTCTAAACTTCTACCTGCAGTAGCCTCAACCCTTAACATATACAAGCTGAAACAAAGTACAGTAGTGCCTTAAAATATGGATATCATTAAGCTGCTAATTAAGTTTATCAGCAAATTAATCCTGATTATGAGAGTGTTTATGTACAGATCCCGTGAAAATTTATGTTGGAGAGGACCTCCTGCTTAAGGCTGGGTTATCTGTGAGTTATCAGGTCTTTTCCTGATGATATTCTTTTTTCAGTCCAAATTGGTCTCACCTTTACTATGCAAGAGATCCTGGTATGGTCAAGGTACCACCCAACTTGTACAGTAAAGAGGCTCTTCACTGCCCAGCTGTTTCAGTCAAAGTTTGTCAGGAATTCCTGAGGTCATGGAGAAGGCCTAAGGAGGATGTGGGGTGAATGCACACCCACAGCCGGGAGCCACTAATTATGCTTGGGGATGGGCTGGGCAGTGGTCAGTCTATGGTGACCAATTGTATTGTGCATCCCTTGGGTTTTATTCCTCTCCCTCCCTCTCTCTCTCTTTCTCTCTCTCACCTTTTCATCACAATTATTATTATTGTATTATTATTACTAATATTTGTATTATCTGCATTAGTATTTTTAGTTTTATTATAATATTTTATTTTGTTTCAATGATAAAGCTGTTCTTATTTCAAACCATGAGCTTTACTTTTTCTGATCCTCCTCCTACTCTCAGGGGGTAAAGGGATTGGGAAAGAAGTGAGCGGCTGCATGGTAATACTTAGTTGCCAGCTGGGACTAAACAACACCACAATCTATTTCAGTATGGTATTTGTTTACTATGATCAGAAAATACTGAAGAACAGATTGAAAGTCTAACCTAAAGTCAGAGAGTTCTCACTTATTTACTATCCTTTGACTGAATGTTTTCTTCTTTTTTGCAAACTGTTGGCCTTTGGTACAACACCTTTCCGGAGAAAAGTTTCACATCATCAATTGATTCAAAGATTTGCTTCAGTGTGCTTAAATCTAGCATGTAAACTTGAATGGTTATCAAAATAACTGTTTCCAGTGCTAAATTGAATTGCGCAAAAGTTAGGTTCTTATTAGAAGGTCTTCTTACAAAGAAATTTTGCTAAATAATTCCGTTATTTGTATGTGGAATGTGTGACAAGTAGCATATAGAACAAGTTATACTTGTTCATATCTCTTCACAGAAAAAAACCATACATGACAATAGGACAATTCACACCAGTCTGGAGATACGCCTGCAGCGATAGGTCAAGTAGTAAGATATAAAGATGTCTGTACTTACTGACAAGTATTTAAACTTGTCAAGAATAATAAAAATAAATTCTTCAGCACACAGGGAAACTAGACCTTTGACAAGAGAAGTAGAGGAGCATGGAAAAACACTACTTGAAAGAAGAGCAAGAATAAAAGAAAACAGGGTACTAACAGAAGGAGGAATTGAAGAAGAAAATAATGGTAAAACATACTGAAGAACCCATTAAACTCTAGGAAATAACTAACACATGAAGAGTGGGTACTAATAGAAAAGATACACAAGTATTACTGTATTTCTAGAAGGAAATTAAAAATTGTATGATGAACATAAAGGAATGAAAAGCAGATGCTTGCTATGCTTCTGTTAGATTCTACAGGGGTTCAGTCTTCCCCTGTTCTGCAAAGAATGTCAGTATTATTCAATAGGTCATTTGCACCTATATAAAGACATAAGGACATGGTTGATCAGACATGTTAATAGATATTTTTTCAATAATGAATCACTATTAGATATACATATTAAAATGGTTTAGATGTGTTTCTATTTGTGCTGTTATTCAGGCAATTTTACTCCTGTTTAAGTGTCACTCAGCTAAAATGTTTAGATGATTTTCTGACATTTTCCTTGGGTGTTTTGTTTTGTTTTTTTGGTTTGTTTTGTTTGTTTGGGTTTTCTCTGTGTTTGTGTTTGTTTTTTTAAATTTTAATTTTAGCAGGTTTATGGGAGTCCCTCATGGAAACTTGGTGAAAGTATTGTTAATGGAATGCTTTCAGAAGTTTAGGTACCCTCTAAGATAGCAGCTTTTGGCTTCATTTGTACAGTTTGTTTTCATAAAGTTTGGAAACAAATAATTTTTATGCTGCCAAAGCACCATTTGAAGAAAAACACCACTTTGCTTCTTCACTTATTATTGTAGTGAAAGTTATTCTGCCTTTTCATATAGGAAGGTCCTGGGAACAATTACATTATTTGAATCTTACCGTAGCCTCTTCCCTGTAAGTTAAGACTCTAATAGCAGTCAAATTCTCCTGAAAAGCAAGTAATAATTAGGACAGAGAAGGAGTTCATGAGGACTTCAAGAAAATTTATGAACATTTTTGCCTCTATACGCTGACAATTCCTTCAGGGAATCCTAACATTCCTGAAATAATGAATTTGACTGGGAGTGGAAAGCATTTCAGAGAGCTTTTTGCCTACATGAATATAAGGATGGAGGAAATATTAAAAAATTTAAAAAAACTTTTATAAATAAGAATTTTTAGTTTAATTTAGAATTTTTAGTTTAATTTTAAATGTATTTAATTTATTTTAAAGGAGAGACATTATCAATGTTAGCTATGATAATAATAATAAAAAAAATTAGAGATTTTTTTCTATTTCTGCAAAAGTCAACTGTTATACAGTCTGATCTTCTATACTTGAGCCAGAAAACTATACTTTGCAGCATCCTGTGCAGTTTAAACATTTTCTTAGCTCAGTATGCAGTGAAATAAAGAAAAGGAAGGGGAAAATATTTAGTAAAAAAAAACCCAACAAAATGAAAGAAAGTGGGGGAATGGTGAGAAACTAAAAAAGGAAAACAAGGAATTATTGTATTAGAAAATAAGCATATATTTTGAAGATTAAGGCATTATTGGGTTATTGTGTATATTTTATAGTATTTTCTTCATTAATAGAATGATTTTATTGATCTCAATTTTGATTACTAAACATGTTATTTTAGACTTCACTATCTTGCAGATGTCTAGCTGAGATATTCTCATTATTATTTCCCTTCCCATTTAAAACTGAGAGCTTGCTTTCAGCATACACTTTTATGTTACCCTCACTGATTTGATTGGTGGTACAGTATTGCTATTTGTGCAAGAATTTTAAAATTATCTGTATATCTTCTCATTTAATATTTAATGATTCATCACAGTCATTTAGAGACTTAGAATACTGTGATGTAAGTGAATAGGAATAATATTGTCCACTTAAGAGAATTCTGGACAAAGAGCATAAATGCGTTGTTATATTTTTATATAAAGATACAACAGTAAATATTTACACACAGCTACAGAACGAAGATCAATCTATCCAAAACAAGTTAAAATGAAAATAATTCGAACATCTGGTGGGTTTTTTTTGTTTTGTTTTGTTTTGGGTTTTTTTAGTTTTTTATTTAAATTTTTCATTATGTCTTTCATTGTAATTACAGTGTTCATTTACTTTCTAATTCTAACTAGGAAAAGTGTTGCAATAACTTTCAGAGAAAAGATCTTCATGTTTAAAAAAAATAAAAATCAGTGAAGAGGTTGAAGAAGGAAGGGCAGTTTGTGTGGTTGTCGTGAGATCTCAAAATATCAATTTTTGGCATTTCTATTCTCTCTTCTAAAATTAGCTTAACTTTCACAAATTATGAAAATCACATTTTTTTAACCAAACTTTTGAGTTCAGCTGGAAAAAAAACTCCCTCTAAGAAAGGTAGGGTCCCAATATTTAACAGTTTCCCAAACTCCTCTTGCAGATGGGTTTAATTAACTCTAATTAGTGTTTTCTCATTTTTTCCCTAATGTCAGTTGCTGTACTTCTGTCACATGAGGAGCATACTGGAAGAATTATATCCTACAGACTTGTAGCCTATTTTGTATATCTTCACTTATTTCTGTAAAAGTGCATATGTTTTTGTAATGCATGGTTTATATTTCCAGGTGTGTTTTGCACATCTCTCTTAGAGCTAGAACAGCACAACTAATTCAATTTAATACCAATATAAGTGCTTTTTCCTCCAAGATGTTACATTTCATAGAATCAAAGAATAGTTGGGATTAGAGGGGAACACTGGAGGTCATCTGGTCCAATCCCTCTGCTCAAGTAGGGCTGTCTAGAGCCCAGAGTCCAGAGAGTTTTTGCGTATCTTCAAGAATTGAGACTCCACAACTTCTGTGGGCAACTTATGTCAACACTCAGTCACCTTCACAGTAAAAACGTTTCCTGATGTTCAGAAAAAAATCCCATGTTTCTATTTGTGCCCCTGTCATAGTTCTGACTTTAGCAAGGAATTTTTCTTCCCTTCCCCTCCCCCGGTGTGTGTGTGTGTGTGCAGCACACCCATTTAGGTGAAAACAAAAGAACTAGCCGGGGCGCTAATGGTCGAACATTAGTTGCCTAGCAACGAAGGGGGAGGGGTTGGGGCTGGTGTGTGGGCTGGAAGGAGGTGGGGGGGGAAGTCGGGCTCGCGGGGAGGAGGAGAGGCTGCTGTGAGCTGGCAGACGCTGGTTCATTTGGTTTTTTTTTTGTTGTTGTTTTTTTTCCTGTTGGAGGGAAGTTTTTTTGGCTGCTGCGGTTCCTTCCCAACTATTCCTGTTTGTCGGGGCCCCCCCCGGAGTTCGTGAGTTTTTCTTCCATTGAGAGAACTTTCTGTGTTGTCGGTGTTGTTTTTTTTCGCTTCCCCCTTCCCCTTCGCCCCCCCCCCCCTTCCTCCTTTTCCTCGGGAGGGGAAGAGGAATCAGTTTTTTTGTTGTTTTTTTTCTCCGATATACCCGGGGGGGGTGTTGTTGTTGTTTTTTTTTGTTTTCCCCATCCCACGTGGCAGTAACCAGGGATCCCACAGCGCTGCCTGGTGACAGGCACTGGTGACAAGCTCTGCTCCTGTAGTGATCCAACAGCGCCACCTGGTGACTACCATAGGACACTACAGGTTCTGCACTTCCAACGACCCAACAGCGCCACCTGGTGAATGGTACAGGACATTACAAGTTTTACACCTCCAGTGACCCGACGGCGCCCCCTGCTGACTGTGGTTGGAACTACACCAAAGGGTGCTAAAAATTGAACTATTTTAAATTTTCCTTTTGCCGGGCTATCGGTTTTGTTCTTGAAGGGGATTATTGGTGGGTATAGTAGTATTGCTTGGTTGTTTACTTGGGTTCTTTTTGTGTTCTTGTTAATACAAACATACCTTTTAATAAAGGGCTGTTATTTTGTTTTCCCTTTTCCATAATTTGTTTTTTTTTCCCTTCAATCAAAGCTCCTTAGTTTTGGATTAATAATTGCTTAGGAAAAAGTTTGGGGTCTTTTCCTCCTAATCCATCCTCAGCAGAAGACCCTTGTCCCATTTAAACTGGGACAGCCCCACTGCCTCTTATCCTGTCATAAGGTGCACTGAAAAGAGAGTTTAATTCAGTAAGTGCTCGATATAATGCAAAGACAAAATTTTAATTCTAGAAGTATTTTTCTTCAAATAAAAGAAGATGGTCCTTTGTTCTGCATCTAACTGTAGGCAGGAAACTGAATTCTTGGGAATTAAAGGTATCAACTCAGGAAATCATTCCCCTTCAGAAACTGAAACATAGATTATGTCTCATTGATATCAATGAGGGTTATGTGCACATCTAAACTTAAACAAAAATCTAAGATTTCTTGAAAAGGCATATGTAAACATATACTAATATTTTATCAAACTGTAAGAAGGAACAGAGCCATAATAACTATTAAATAAGTGCTTAGGAATTTATATGTAACTTTTGGAGTTGACTGAGTTGTTTTAGAATGAAATAAAAAATAACTATTGCTACATAGCCCAAAAGTAGCTTGTCTAAATGCTAACATTACAGGTGTAAATTAAAGACAAAAAGATTCCCATTTTCTGTGGCACACCAGCTAAACCCAGTTAATGTTGCTTCAGATCTCATTCTATTGTCTGTATTGACTCATTACTAGGAATGAATAACAACTATTTCAATATAATTCAATATTAAAAAAAAAAACAGATCACACTTATATAACTGCTTACATTCAAGTACCCCATAATGCACTGCAATACTCATCAAATTAAGTTTCATTTAATTAAAAGCTCAGTCAATAATATCAGTATTAAGTTCAGTCAAAAATGGCTATTTTGTGTCAATGCATTTGATATTAGGATATGATGACAATGAGGTGCTTAACTATTAAATGGCTAAATACTTCAATAAGAACTTTTACATTACTAAAAACTTCTGTCTACAGAAGTCAACAAGGAGAACATGCTACTGAGATAATAAGAGTGTACGATTTGCAGTTTGAAAGCCCCTCTTGAAGTAACTTTTAAAACTTGCATTTAGAAGTTACTTAGACATTTTTTAAGGATTCATGTTCACATGATATCAAATGGAATTAAAGTTTTAGTATTTCTGCTGAAAAATACATATTTCTGCAGCATTTTTCTGCAAACTTTTTTCTGCATAAAGGTACTCGATCTGAGGTTAAATAACTTCATTTTCTATTATTCTACTGTTTCCCAATGTTTTGTATCCACAGATGCATACAGAAAATTCAGACATGTAATTCTAACTCTGTAAAACTGAAAGAAACAGAATTAATACTGCTTTTCTGTACAGCTTTAGAGCTAGGATCTATGTGAAAAAAACCCCAAACCTCAGGTATGTAGTCTGAGAAAACTCTTCTGTGCTATCTGCATTTTTTGTTCAAAGTTATGTATGTCCAGTTAGATTTTAGGGAAGCTAGCCTAAACTTTCTTTTTCCTACATATTTTTCATTGTACAAAATTAGCAAGGCTTGTAAATTCTTCTAATTGATCTTTTTTCCAGACACTTGACCAAAGGTCAGCTCATGGTGGTTGGCCCATCAAGAAGAGCTCAGTATGCTGCCCATTGATTTGAATTTCGAGTTCTGCTTCAAGTTTATGTGACATCTCCCAGTTTCTCCTATATTGCTCCTATTATTTTATATCTATTTTCAAAATATCTGTCTAGTATCTGCTTCCTTTATCTTTCAGTTTGGAATAAATCGAATACTTTGCTTACTGAATTCTAGTTGCTTTGACCAGATCTAATTCTAGATTTGTTTGCTTTTCATTGTTCTAACTTTTAAGTGTTACAATGCCAGACAGAAGGTAATCTCTTTTGAATAAGCTGGTACTTCCACTGGTTCCAGACTGTCAGACTGAAATTTCTGCTTCATATCATGCCTAAATGGATCAGTAAAATTCTTTTTTTTTTAATATAAATAATTAACAGTACTTCACAGAATCAGAGAACATGATGAGTTGAAAGGGAACCATAAGGATCATCAAGACCAACTCTTAGCCCTGCACAGGACCATCTACAAGATTTGCGTACTGTATGCACAAGAGTTTTGTATTCTTATTATTCTTTGTATAAGAATTGCTATTCTCATTGCTGTAATACCTTTCAGTAGCAACTCCTTGGCATAACAGAGATTTTTTTTTGACAGAAATATTTTTAGCTTGAAGTTATATAGTATATTGCTATTTAAGTTCCCTCCCTTGTCCTCCACATTTACGAAGCTTCATTTTTGGATCATTCTTTGCTTAGACCACTCCTACCACTCTGGATTTTTTTTTTTCCTTTCAGTTTTTCTTCGTAACTATTTCAGATTACATGGTTCTGAGGGATTGACTGAAGTACAATACTTCAGGTCAAAGATATGTAAGTGTGATGGTTCGGACTTGGCTCCCTGCCAAATGCCCAAACTCAAAGTAACAACTCCTTCCCCCTCCCCTTGAAGAACCCAAAATCAATTTAATTATATAAAAATATATATATTTACATATATTACAGTTATATACAATTAAAATACTATGTACAAAGAGAAGGGGATCCTAACACCCTCAAAGGGAAAGGGAAAGGGGAAAAAGGGACAAAACCAGGATAGATGTGCACAATCAAACTCAAGATCTAGCAAAATAAAGAACTAGCAAAACGAAATCTCACCACATCCCTCAGAAAAAAAAAGACACAGCCAGCACTCTCCAACCTCCCGAGTGGCAGACCAGTGGTCGCTGCAGGCCTCAGACTCTAAATAAGAGAGACCAACGCGGGACACACTGCTCCTGAATCTCATTGGAAGAGAGCAAGGTCTTTAATCTCCAATTTATTTATACCCTGGTTTACATAAAAATCATATGGAATACTGGGTACATGGCCACTTCCTTGGTTACGAGATGGTTACCAGGAAGGTCTAGACCAAAACCATCACAGTAAGTTTTAAAATTAAAATTGCAATGAGCAGTTTTAAAGCAACATTTGAAAAGCCATATTTTAAAATTTGAGACTAAACTACTTCATCTTGATATTTTTTCAGTTTCATGTCCTCTTTTCCAAATTAATCACCAACTATTGCAATAGCAGATAACATTATAATTAAGCTGGTAGTATGATATTAGTCAAATTACACTATAGGAAATACCTTAAGCTTCTAAATATACATAGGTCAAAATTGCTGTATCAGAACTTAATATAGGATAGAAAACTTGTCTGTAATAGCCAGAAAAGTTATACAAATGGGGAAACCTCCCACCTATTTTAATGAAACAATTGAATTGATCAAAAATTAACCGCTCCATTATTAGTTTAATAAACTTACATTACCCTTGATCTAACCCAGACATTACGTCAGCATTGCTTTGCTGAGAATCACTTATAAATTTGCATTGATTTATGAACTTGGACTGATTTATGAACCTACATATTAGGTGCCTGTATTTCTCCCAGAAGTCACACTGCAAACCAGAACAGAGAAGAGAAAAACAAATTAATTTGACCAGGAATTAGGTGGAAGAATTTAGACTGAGAAAAACTGGGGCATCATTAGGAAAATGCTTTTGGGGAAATTTATTAACTTCTAAACACCAAGTGCTAATGTGTTAACAGGAACTCTTTATGTATCAGCTTTTTGGTTTAGTATTAGAAAAAAAGTCTCCCTCTTCATAACATGCTGAAGTTGTTATATGCCATAACAGGCAGATATTACTCAGAGATCAATTTCTTGAAAGCCTATCATGTTGGTCTGACTTTTATTATGTGACGGTTAAATTCTAAACAACAATTCACATCATCAGAGTGTGTGGAATCATTGTGATTTTCATATCAGCAGCACAAAGTGACATTACTCTGTATATGACTATGTGAAGCAGCAACAATTGGAGATCTGCTTTAGAAAGGAATAAAAAAGGAAAAATTTGTAAAATCAATCAGTTTAAAATCTGTTATCATTCAAACAAGATGCTTCGTATTTGAGCTAAATTATTTTAAATCAAAGCTTTTCTACATTCAGTAATTGTCAGATCCACAGCTTGACATGATCTGTTTTTAGCATGAAAACACCAAAGGCCAGTGATTAAGGGATTAAAGTGGGAAATCATTTATGAACAGCCTCAAAGGATGAAAAGGCTTCCTAATAGTTCTGCTTAAAATTCGTATGAAACTACAAGCTGTATTCTTACCTGTATTCATAGGTAAGAATGCGATAGTAGAAGGTGATTTTCTGTTTCTATCTTATTAGACTAACATAGATAGTGATTTTGACATCTCTATTCTATCAATTTTTTAAATTTTACTTGATGAATAATGCACATTTCTAGAAGAATCCACGGCAGAAGTTCAAAATAATTTTAACTGCATATAATATAGTGCTTTAATTACCAATATGCTTAGTAATTTATGTGTTTCTATTTGCATACAAGTGTTAGAAAGAACTGAATCATTCATACTAAAGCAGATGGGTGAATGTCATCTTCAATATATAATGGAGTTTAGAGCATAAGATAAAAATAAATAAACAGATGCGAGTTAAATATTCTTTTAAGTTCCTCATTGCAAGTTTTGTTGGTTTGTGGGTTTTTTTTCAGCGATCATAAAAATCCAGGCTCTGTCCACAATTAAAACTCTGAAATTCTGTAGAAAGCAACTTATAACTTAATTTTTAGTACTAATTAACTTACTAGGAAAAAAGAAATGTTCTCACAAATTTTTTTCCAAAACATGTTTTTATCTCAAAGCTAATGTGTTGGCAATTAAGTGTGTATTTGAGGGAAACGGTGTGCTATTTTATTCATCATCACCTAGAAATAGCAGCTGTATTTTGTTTCTGTAATTTGATTTCTGATAATGGTAGACATATGTTTGTTTAAATATGGATATATGTATGTTTACATACATGTATCTATATGTAGATATATGCATGTAGAAATATGTATGTTTACATACAGCATAGGCTTTTATATTATATTATCACAGTAGTGACTTTATTTTAAGAAGGAATAAAGCTTTTTTTCCATTTTCAGTATTTGAAATAAAGCTTATTTTGATGTATATGTGCAATAGAAATCTGTAATAATTAAGATTTAAGAAAATATTATGCTTTATTCTTTCTGATTCAGCATTATTGATTCAATTTCTTTTCAGCTTGGCATTGAGATAAACTTCCTTTCCAGTTGTGATACAGCTATCTTTATAATATGATGAAGAAAAAAGATTATTATACTTTACATGTAATGCCATCACTCCCAGTAGATTATATTCTAGATAGAATGTATTACTATGATCATTTACTTTGAAATAATTAGTTGCATATTATGCTTTAATTACAGAAAGATCATACAGATGAGCTTGTAACATTTCCATATGAGATATTGTAAAGGGAAGAAAGATATATTTTCTACACTTTGTGACCTGCTTCTTACCCTCAGCAAAGCTGTCCATGGATGTACAAGAAAAATACTGTAGGTTACTTTTCCTAGCATTGTTTTGTTGTAGTTTACACATTTTGACAGTGGGTAAAGCTGTAGCTTTTCTTCTAAAATCCTTATGCTGAAAACTCAGTTAAAAAGAACCGTGTAACTTAAGTATGCATGAAGAGTTTTTCTTGACACAGATCTTAATGACAGGCCTCCAGACTGCTGTACTCCATTAGTAGAAGTACCCTTTTCCTCCAGATAGAGCTGACACAGAGTCAAGTGACAAACTAGCCCAGACAAGTTAGCTGAGCAAGTGCAGTAAGTCTGCCTTCAAAATCTGTACAAAGCTCTGAGAGGCTTTGATTAATAGCTTAAAAGTTTTAAATGGCTTCACTTGTCTCTGCCCAGTCAGCAGGTGTATTTCTGTTTTATCACCATGGCTTTTGAAATCAGGTAGACCACTCTTGTCAAGAAACCTGCTTTGAACACTGAGAGGCCAAACTTGCACATCTTGTTGCTGAAATCTCACTGCAGAGTACTCTCTTGATAGACAGAAATGTGTTTAGTCTTTTCAAAGGATTCTTTTAGACTCATGCATTGTTTCCTACAAATCATGTAAATAGATCTAAGGTACGTATTTGAACAAAACATTCTTTCACTGAGAGAAATTACTGCTCCTTTTCTAAAGGTGGCAGTCACAATAGAAAACGGAAATGTGTGTCCCTCTGGTAGGAGTAGTTCTGTCTTCTCTCAGATTACTAAAACAGGCCTATCCAGATGAAGGGAGACTTTTCCCAGTCTCCCTCTATCTATGCCAAAAAGTACGCCAAGAAATGCAATGAGATGTTCCACATTGTTTTCATGCTGAGCATCTCCGGCAAAGGTTTCTGCCATTCAAAAGAGGTACTCTCATACTCTGAGGGATGCATTTCAGCTAATTAGCTGAATGAATTAGCTAATTAGCTAAATTTGACAGGATTGAAGTAATACCTTTGGCTTTAAGGTTTCATGTACAGCAATGTAGTTCACAGGCACTTGACTTAGCAACTGGCCAGAGGTTCATGACAGGAGGATCTTCTTAGCTCAAGATTTTGTTGGTGTATCTTTTCCTTTTCTTGTATAAAGGCTAAGACAAGCTTTTTTTCACCCTGAATACACTAACCTGGTGTTTAGATTTGCTTTTAACTCATAGTAGAGTTATAAAAAATTTAATACTATCATTGTCCTTGATGCTTACATGGTTATCTGCTTATTTTTGATGGTTCAGTCATTTCTGCTTTAAAATGTGTACAAAGCTTCCTACTTTACAAGAGTAGCATTTTTCACCTTGGTGAAACAACAG
Source organism: Pyrocephalus nanus (assembly GCA_038380795.1). Classification (NCBI taxonomy): domain Eukaryota; kingdom Metazoa; phylum Chordata; class Aves; order Passeriformes; family Tyrannidae; genus Pyrocephalus; species Pyrocephalus nanus. Next base: position 35,547,499 of record CM076261.1, read on the forward strand.
GTAAAAAGATTATGAGAGAAACTTTGATAGAAATTATAGGGAAATTGCTCTGGCAGTGAGGTTGATTCTGTGATCGATCTCTTATAATTTCATTCATGTTTCACACTATCTTAGAATAAACCTCAGTAAAAAGACCTCAAGAAGTCATCTGTATCATTCTGCATAGCTTCAAGAAGGATGAATTATATTTAAATACTTCCAACATATATATTCTTGCAAGATCTTAAATTATGGTGACTCCTCAGACAGCTTATTCCAATATTTTATTATTTTTATGACCAGAAAGCTTCTTTTAATATATAACTTAAGTCCCTCTTTCTGCAGCTCAGAGCCCTTATAGTTTTACTTATCCATGTTCATCGTAGGTTATTCCCTTTGATGGCTTTTATGCATCTGAGAACAGTTATTGTATCCCTAACACCACTCTCCTTTTTAAAATAAGCACTGCAATATTTTTCAGTCCTTTCTTGTAGACTATTATTTCTAGATCCCTGCTTATCTTTTTCTTCTGCACTCATTAGATTGCTAATTTCTTAAGATGCAGCATGCAAAAGTGACAACAGTTTTTTAATCAAAGCTACTGACTGTCAATTTTCTTTATTTCCTGCTAATGCCTTATCGTACGTATATACAATCCATATATTTAGTAAAAGGATAATGTTGTTGGCTCATATCCATCTAGTGATCTGTTGTAATCACAGATCTTCTCTGCAAAACTGCTCACTACATGTGTCACTATAAAAGTATGTATGACTACTGACAATCTTTGACTTGACAAATTCCAATCTAGTCTTGGAATATCACTGAATTCAGTTTTGACTTCCTAAATATAGTTTTTGTTTATTTCAGTTGAGTTACTGGTATATTAACATCAAATGCTAGTGCAGCTCTGTACTGCCTATCTTTTTCTCTTGACAAAACAGGTTATTTCACTCTATCCACCTCTGTGGCCAGTTTTTAGTGAATGAACCTAGAAACTGTTTTCTTAATTTGCGTAGGAACATAGAATGCAAAGGAATGAAAATGTTTATTGCGTCTTGTTTTTCTTAGTTGTTGCTTCTCTTCACAATGCATGTTATCATAACAGAGACAAGGCGAAAAAATTATACGAGTTGCTTTTCAGTTCATAGGATTGTTGTTTTCTTGTAGACACCTGCAAATCGTATTTTTTCTAAGGAGCAAAATTATTTTGTAATTTACGTATCTTTTCCTTTTTTTTTTTTTTCCTGAAGACACAAAGTTATCTTTGTCCTGTCTTTCAATGCAATGGACTATTAAAGATAACTTTTAGCAAATCTAAGATTTCTACACCCAGATCTGCCTGTGTCTAGAACAAAATTTGTCAGGTCCAGCAGATAACCTTAATATTTTTACATTGATTTGTTTCACTAAATATTCAGATGATAATCACAATAAATGCAACTACAATACAGCAAGATAACCCTTGAATAAAGAAAGAGCAAGTTAGACACTTCTTGACTAAATTGGAAGCTTTCATGAGTAATCTCTGACCTTTCTTTTTCTATCAAAGTTGAGATCTTATCCTTTGTCTCTCATATTGTGTTAGTGCTCTTTTTTTCTCTGATTTTAATGGCATTAAATGTCTGATTTAAACTGACCTTTTTATTTAAGACTGATAAGGATTTGCAGGAAAAGAAGCATTCAAAACTCAGGCCATTCTCAAGCTCATTTTTGCTAGTTTTAATACTCCACTAAATAGAGAACCATTACTAGCCTTCATCACTGTCCTATTTCCAATATAGAACATCAGTTTGCTAATCTTTATGTTTCTTTTTATTGTTCTTTGGGTTGTTTTTATTGTTTGGTGATGCAAACTGCAAAATTTCTGTACCTGTAGACAGACTTCATTTTTTTAAATCCTTCTCTTCTATCTCATGTAAAAAAGCAGATCTGATTCCATTCTTCACTGAATGAACCCTTTGTTTTCTTCAAATCTAGCACAACAGATATGCTTTATACTATCACTCTACATTGTTGTATGCACATGTAAAATAAATAAATCTAGATTATCAATAATTATGCTATTCAAAGTATGAAATAACACATTATCTCAGGGGAAATTTTTCAAAGATAATGAATTTGTTTTTTTCTAATTACCGGTTTCAGATTTTAATTATAAATGTAATGTCTCCTTATAGAAGTGTAAAAGTTAAAGACTGTAATTTGATTTGTTATATAAACTGTCTAATTGTACTGCATGTCTATTAGTATATCCAGGTTTGTACCACGCACTATGAATTTATGGTATGCTTTTTTGGTGAAGAAGTTACATGCTTGTGAGAAGTGAACTCATATTCTTATATTCAGGTTAAAATTGAATTACAAATATCTTTCATGAAAGAGTGAAAATGTTTGTCTCAATGGTCTAGAATATAGTAATGAATTCCAGCTAACTGAAGTCCAAGATACTTAAAATCCTAAAAGAAAAGAGCAACTCGTTGTAACAACATATCATCATCAGCATCAGTGTTCTTTGGAAAAGGAAAAAAAATCTCTGGATGTTCCACTTTCTCAAAATGTTTTGAGGAATTTTTTTTTTTTTGTTTCATAGAGAAAAATACAACAAGCACAAACCTGCACACACGTGAAACCTTTAGAAACTAAATACAAACTTTCTTTTCTGTTTCTCCTTTATTTCCTCACCTTTTGTTGTTTGCTCCCTTTCATCTGAAAATGTTACAGAAATTATGAAAACACGGGAAAAATAAGGGGTTATGATACTGAATACTGCATGAAAAGTAATAACTTTTTTTTTTATTTTAGTATTTTTTCACTCATTTTGCATATCCATGTTTTCCATCCATTAACTTATTTATCAAGGAAGTTTTGGCTTCTCCATTGCTCTAGTTTTTATAAATAAGCTTCCTTTTAAAGTTGATGCAAAATTCTACATTCTGAACTCTGTTAGGAACTACATGCTTTTTTATATAAGATTTAATTTTGAAATTTTGAATAAAATTTGTCAGTTCTTTGCCAGATTTCTTTATTACAGCTATTTTTTTTTTTACAAAATCTATGAAATTTCTATAGTATGCTATATATGACCATAGGAACTTCTATTATAATTTTATAATCTACTTATTTTATTATTGTATACATCCTTTACATGTGTAAATTCATGTTAAAAGTGTGCAACACTGTTAATAGTTTTTTGAGAGTCAAAATCACAATTAGAATAACTGGATATGGATAAATTACTTTGTTTTTCAGTAGTGCCAAAGATCACTGAGCATTATAGCTACATTGTGTCAGTCATGCTAAAAACCTTTGTCCTATTTGGTCTTTTTTTTCCAGTAGTGACACTTTGCTTTGATGGTACAGTGAATCAAAGAGCCAACACAGGGCAGTGAAGCAAGAAGAAGGAAAGAAGAATCCGTCTCTCTGGATGATTAGTCTTTCTTTCTTCACAGACAAAATACAGAAAATAGAAATACGGACTATAGAACACTATAAACATCTGGAAAACTGAGTTTTAGAATAAGATGCTTCTTACTGGAAGACTTCTTAATGCATACTGCAGTTACAGATTACCTGGATAAACTCTGATTAAACAGAAGATAATTTTTTCCTTTCACACACATGGGAGAATGCGCAAATAACTTTTCTTTACATAATGAAACAATTGCAAATGAGAAAGATATCATTATAAATTATGTCTTTTGTCACCCATTAGGTGGGAAACACTTTAATATCTTTCAAACTGAGAAGCATAATTGTTTGATGAGCCCAATCTCCATTGCATATCTCATCCTTTAATTATAATGTATTAGTTTTACAAGTGTTTATGGAGAAGTTGGTTAATCTAAGCAAGAAATCTATAATTCAAACCAATAGTCAAATTACATGAACTGCTTTGGTATTGATGTTGATAGATAGTGACTTTTTTACTTTATTTAATGTCTTTTCCAACATAAAATGTATGCTTCTAAAGTACACACATCACCTAAAATAACATTAGAGGACGTGAACAATTGTATGAACAACTGGATTAATACAAAAGGAAAAGGATTATGGAAAAAAGCATAATCTAACATTTTATAACAGATGTAAAGCAAAATCCTTTCCTTTCTAGTTTAGAACTACTAAGTCTTTTGGCTTAAATTTCACCAAGTTTTCTATTGTCCCCAGAGGCTTCATCTTTGCAGTGATTCTGTACATTAGAATCACTTTAAAGAGTAAATCTATTGAAAATGTGAAATGGAACCTCAAGACTAGCAGGAATTACTTGCCAATGCAAGATCTCTTGAAAAATCTCTCTTTTTTTTCCTGTTTCGCTTTTGTTTTTTTTAGTTTAATTTTAAATGTATTTATTTTAAAGGAGAGACATTATTAATGTTAGCTATGATAATAATAATAAAAAGAAATTAGAGATTTCATTTCTATTTCTGCAAAAGTCAACTGTTACACAATCTGATCTTCTGTACCTGAGACAAGACACTATACTTTGCAGTATCCTGTGCAGTTTAAACATTTTCTTCGCTCTGGTCTGCAGAAAAAGTCCCTCACTCAGCACCCTTTGCAAAGAATGAATCCATGGGAAACAGACTTTTTCCAGGCAGAACTCTCTTCTAACCTTATTACTCCATTTATATACAGAATAAAGGGTCAAGCTATCAAGCCAGGCCAGGTGTTACTTATCTGCACATATACCATACAGACACTCCCCTGGCTGCCTTCAGCCTCAAAGATCAATCATACTTCAAGAGGCTTTCCAGCTTGACCTTGCGATTCTTTTCACACGCACACACACACACACACACACACATACACACACACACACACAAACTAATCTTAGCTCTGGCTTGCTCAGGACCACAATATTTTTTCTTTAATATTTTCTTCTTCTACTTCTATCATCCAGGTGGCTGATGTTGCCTTGTTTAGCTGTTCTTACAATGGTCTTCATTCAAAACAATGAAAGATGGATTTTGACTCTTGTTGATAACCCACAAAATATAGCCAGCCTTTTTGATGCAATCTTTTCATAACCAATTAGAAAATAATTTAACAAAATCCATAAATAACACAGACTTTGAAAAGTTTCATTTCTATTGACAAACAACAATAGACTCTATTCTGTTTACAGGAACATGGTATACTGTCTACTGTAACCTTTCTAATGACTTCCACTGCATGATGGAGTAGTACTACCATGTGGCAATGTTACAGAATTTCTTTGGATTTGTTTATCTGTTATCTTTTCAGATTTATGTTGGATTACATGTAAGGGAGTTCAGTAAATGAGTGATTTCCGTTTAATATCTTTTTGAGGCTTCTCACTCTCTGTTGAAACAAGTGCTGCACTAATGAGAATGCTCAACATTTCAATGCTTTCCAGAGAGTGACAAAACATATTGGTCTTGGTGATAGACCTTTATAACATGGCATTCTATACTATATATATATTTTTAATGGTGGAATCTACTTGCAGAAAAAAGGATGTTCACATAGGACATAACATTCCTAAAAAATTCATTTTGTCTTCCGAGTTTGGTAAGTTACAGGTGATCTAATGACATTATACAGTAGGTCAATTTAAGAGAAAACACAATATTTCCAAAGGGACAAATATATTTTTACCTTAAAGAAGCTGTACTGAAGATACAAGAGCATTTCAGCATTATTTAAGGTGTTGTCACAGGATGATCTCTAAAGAGCCCTATGTGCTAACTCAGATTCATTCCTGTGTAATTGCTGTTAACTAGTGTTATGGTAAAGATTTTTCTTGTATTCCAGGGAACGTGGGTCTTTTGGGTGAGGGCTAGCCCCCATCTTTGTTAGGTAACAGAGGATCATTTGTTGAAGTGAGGTGTACGATATAATTCTTTTCTATCAGTTTAAAAGTTTAAGCTGTACGTGTATGTTGATGTTTGTCCTTAATTGTTCTTATCATGCAATCACTTTGAGAACTTAGACATAAGGGGCTCTCTCCAAAACCCATCGAGGTTTATGTTATCTCTAATGCTGCTTTATTGGAAATGTAGTTTAGAATCAAGTACGTAAACAATTAAGAAAATATTGGAAAAATATCTATGAATAACTGATGAATAATGACAATAATAAAGATGAATAATTGCAAAAATAATTTCAAAAGAAAACAGTTAGAAAAACAAAAATGCTAAACCATACTAAAAAGATACATTTGGCATCTTGAAGAATATTGGCCGTTGTATTCTATTTTTTACTGCAGATCTCTCTGTGTTAAACTAAGGTACTTTTTCTTTCTCCACATTTAATTTATGACAAACAATTTGGTGGGACAGCAAAGACTAGAACTTGAATCTCTTTCAATTCAGTGGGGGAAAATTTCAATACTGAAAGTGGAAGTATTTTATTTTCATATTCTGTTTAACATACTATTTTATCCATGGGTTTATTATTTTATAAAACCTTCTATTTGTCTTTCCTCTCTGCAAATCTCTAAAATAGATGTAGTCATCTGAAAATTTACACTTCAGTGCATTCTCAGTGTAATTCAATATTTACCATAATATGTCAGTCTTTTTTCATGTATCTATGGAAACCATCTACAATTATAATATCAGAATCCTCTATCATAACATGTTGATATAAAGACTAAGTCTAATATATAAAATGAGTCTGCAGTGCTTTTGACATCACAAGGAGTTGATTTTAGACATGGATAAAACTTTTTTGCAATTGCTTCTTTGGCTTCATAAACTTAAATACTGCTGTTCTCCAAAATGCATATAGAATATTCAAAAAGACCTCCAAGATCACTGAGTCCAATTTTTGAACAAATACCACCATGCCGACTAAATCATAGCACTCCATGCCACGTCCAGTCATTTCATGAACAATTTCAGGGATGATGACTCCACGACCTCCCTGGGCATGCCATTTCAAAGCCTAACCTCCCTTTCAGTGGAAAAAAAAATGCTGATATTCAACCTGAACCTATCCTAGCACAGCTTGAGGCCATTTCCTCTCATTCTGTTGCTAGCTCTCTGGGAGAAGAGGCTGACATCCATCTTACTACAACCTCCCTTCAGGAAGTTCTAGAGAGCAATAAGACTCCCCAGAGCATCCTCCAGAAAAAGCAACCCCAGCTCCCTCAGCCAATCCTTCATCAGCTTTGTTGCCCTTCTCTGGACATGCTCCAGCACTTCGATGTTCTTCCCATAGTGAGGGGCCCAGAATCAAATGCAGAACTTGAGATATGGCCTCCCCAGTACAGAGACAGTCACTGCCCTAGTTCTGCGGGACACACTATTCTTGATCCAGGCCGGGATGTCACTGCCCTTCTTGGCCACCTGGCCACACTGCTGGTTCACATTCAGGTGCTGTTGATTGGATCCTCAGGTCCTTTTCTGCTGGGTGACTTTCCAGCTACTCTTCCCAAGTCTGTAGTGTTGTTGTATGAGGTTGTTGTGATTCTAATGCAAGACCCAGCACTTTGCTTTATTGAATCTCATACAATTGGCCTTAGCCTATTGATCCAACCTGTCCAGATCTCTCTGTAGAGCCTTCCTGCCCTCCAGCAGATCAACAGTCACACCCAACTTAGTGTTGTCTGCGAAGTTACTGAAGATATGCTTGATTCCCTTGTCCAGATCATTGATAAAGACATTAAACAGGACTGACTCCAATACTGAGCCCCGGGGAGTCCCAGTAGTGACCAGCCACCAACTGGATGTGGTACCATTCACCACCACTGTCTGTGCCCAGGCATCCAGACTGTTTTTAACACAGCAAAGAGTGCACCTGTCCAAACCCTGGGCTACCAGCTTCTCCAGCAGAATGCTGTGAGAAAAAGTATCACAGATTTTACTGAAATCCAGGTAGACTACATCCATAGCCTTCCCCCTCATCCACTAGGCAGGTCATCTGGTCATAAAAGATCAGGTTGGCCAAGCTGGTTTTGTCTTTCCTAAAACCATGCTGGTTGGGTCTAATCCCCTGATTGTCCAGAGCATGCCATGTCATTGCAGTCAAGATGATCTGTTCAATAACCTTTCCTGCACCAAGGTCAGACTTTACCCCTATAGTTCCCTGGATCCTCCTTCTGACCCTCTATGAAGATGGTCATCACATTGGCCAGCCTCCAGTCACCTGGGACCTCCCCAGTTAACCTGGACTGATAATAAATGATGGAGAATGGCTTGGCAAGGTCTTCTGTGAGTTCCCTTAGGTGAATACACTCCAGTCTCACAGACTTCTGAGTGTCTGAACAGCACAGAAGGCCACTAACTTCCTTATGGATTGCAAGGGTTCTCCTGTCTACCAGTTCAGAGGGTTGATTGCACTAAGGATAACTGGTCTTTCTGTTGAAGACTGAGGCAAAGAAGGCATAAAGTAGGTCAACTTTTTCTTCATCCTTAGTGACAATGTTTCCATCATGTCCAGTAAAGGATAGAGATTTTCCTTGGTCCTCCTTTTGTTGTTAATAACCACTTTCTATTATCTTTCTAAAGATAACAAACCACTTTCTGCAAATTCTAGGACAAAACAGGTGAATTGTTAAAGTAGTGTTTCATCTTCATCTATTGTTCTTGTGTTCTTCATATTTGGTGGGGGTGTACATGACACCAATGCTTAAATAAAGTTCACACAGACTAGCTATGTGTTGTATCTTCCATGTGTTTGTGTAATTCCCTCCAGAACCTGTATAAACTTCTCTCATCCATCACATTCTCTTGGCAAGGGGTTCCACAGATCTGTTGCCTGTTGTACAGAGAGGGTAAAAGTAATTAAAAAATCCCACTTATTTTGCCTATTTTAAACTTTAGTGAAATGAAGTATCTTTCCCACTACTATAAAGTATTTCCAGATACAGGTATATAGTCTGTCTTTTTTGAAATTCCAGGTTCCCCATCACATTACTATTATTTTCTTTTAGTATTTATTTATTTGAATTATTATTTTAAGAAAAATACTGAGTAATGTCCTGGTTGTAAAGCAAAATGTTACTAAAATACATTCAAATTCAGATTTTTTCATGCAGGTCTATCTTTCCTATTTTTATATAATAACCTTTGTTATTATATAACCTGCAGGAAAAAAAGTTTTTAAGTGTGGTCTCTTCTCAAACAACAATAAAGACTTTGATGTACAAATACTGTAACACTTTCATCTTTAATTGCTATATTTTTTTTAATAAGAACATCACTGCTTTGAGAGTTATATATTGCTGTATATGAATATAGCATATATAGTGATATATATGAAAGATTTTCAGGATTCTAGTTTGATTAAGGCCAACATGCTTAGTCCTACTTGTAAGTGGCATTAATGAGATTGCCTTCTGCTAAGTGAAGTTTTGTGTTCAGTAAGATTTATAAAGCAAGAAAAAATGTCACACCACTAGAATTTATTAATTGTTTGCTTTAGCACTCACTTCCATTTTGTGTGCATGTCAGAGAACTTGGGTAATAACCTCATTTTAATGTAAATTTTTGAAACATAGCTGGATATATGTATAGTCTGTGTGCGGTTAAATATCAAAGAAAGCGGACAGCAAGTGCACGCAGAGCACATTCTTTGAAAAGGGTTGGTATGTAGAGCTCTACTAATACCCACACTTGGAATACCAGACTAACACTAGTTAGAATACACCTGCAGAACAAATATGTTTGATATTGTACTTCCATTTCAAATGATGGCATGCATGTGTATAAAGCTACATAAACATAAATGCTTTGCAGAAGCTCTTTGTTTACATACAGATAAAGGCTGCAGCAGTTCTGTGTTTATAACATATAGTAAAAACCCTAGTTGCTTAAAGGCTTGCAATGCTTGTATTGCAATGCAATTGCTTGCAATTGCAATGTATTAAATAGCAAATAATATGATCCACAGACTTATCCTTCATGTGTGAATCCCTCCACTAAAAAAAAAACCCAAATGTTCTAGAAATTCTTTTTCACTTCCCCACTTTCCAACATCATATTGTATAATTTATTTTAATGGTTTCTGTTTCCTCCACTTACAAACCCATTAAAAAATTACCTGAACGTAATTTAATGTTGTTGACTCATGTTGACTCTCTGACCTGCTGCACTGAGACATCAGATAAACTGAGTTTTATTAATCTGATACTTTGCCTCACCTGTATTTACTTAAAAATCAGTACATAGCTTTTTTCTGCTGAGAGAGATGGGTATGGTTCACAAGGTGTCTTCTACAGAGCTATAGAAAGTTCCAGAGAAGGTTTGAAATAAAAAAGAAAATGCTTTTTTTAGTCTGCACCCAAAAATTAAGTTCCAAAAATGTAATTGTAAGATTGATTGTTATCAATATTTTTGTCCTAGTTTCTTCAGAAATATTAGCTCAAATAATTACCCCTATCGTATTCGCTGACACTGAAGCTGCTACATATTTCTGAAGTTTGGTCCTGTTCCAACTTAATCAAATACATTTTTATTTTAAAGACTGGATTTTAGCTATCCTCAAAATTTGAAGTGACGGTCAGGAATGTAATTTTCAGAGCAGTTTATCTACTTGTAATGTATCATGTGCTCACCCTTCATAGTTCTTTGTGCGCACAGTGATTAATAAAAAATGGTAAAACTTCAGCAGTGTTTGAAACAGTAATTGGGTTACACAATTTGTGAGATATAGAGATTTCTTTCAGCAATAATTTTTAGGGCAACATTTTTTTTTTACCTGTGCTTTTTAAAGAAAATACAGAAGTTGTGATGATTAAAATATGTTCTTTATCTTCCTCTGAAAATCATGAAAAAAGTGTTACATATGCATCTTTTAAGTTACCCTATATTCTAATATTAGTATATACTGATTTTTTCATAATTTCATTCAATGTATTTCTGAAACAATATTCATCCTTGATCTTAGTCTCTTAGGTTAACTTAGCCCTGCACAAAACAATGTTTTTTCTATCACATATTAAACTGGCACCTTCATATTTGCAAGCCGTTTAAATCATGTCATATAATCTTTTGTACTATCAATTAAAGTAATGACCATCTATCTGATGATCATACCTCATAAGCTCTGAAATATTTCCAGTAAAAGTAAAAAGTCTGTATGCTTATTGAAAATTCAGTATTTTTTGTGTGCATTGGGGGTGTATTTTTTAAGATGTAAAAACTTTATTATGTAAAATAGAGTTGGCTGTGATATTCCCTCAAAAGAAACTCAAGTGGATCTGAATCTGTTCTAAAAGCATAACTAGACTTGTGCAGATTGTATTCTTTATGTCCCGTGTTCCTTGCTGTACACATTGAACATGCTGAAGTACTGCAAATTGTAAGATGTATTTCACTGTCATTTTTCCCTAGAAATTTGTGGCATATGACACATTTTGAAGTTTTCTGTAATTCTCTGAAATAGCAGTCAGCAACAGCATTCTTATCATGGTCATTTGTTTTAACACTTCAGTTCATCTATTTACTATCTCGAGATCAACCCTCTGACAGATGCTGGAATCTGTGTATGTCAGTTCAAGAGCAAGAAAGGGAATCACTAAGGGGGTGATTTCCATCTTTGAAAGATAAATCTGCTGAAGTTAAGAAGCAGACTCTCATTGGTTAAGTTAGAGTAGACCAAAAAGTCACTTTTTTTTTTTTTTTTAAGAATTTTCCCTAAAACCCAAATACTGATGGCTGTTAAGATAACAATATAAATCAAGAGGACAGTATCTTGTCATCCTTTATTTTGTTCTTGCTTATATTGGAAGACCAGAAAGAGAAAGAAAAGTGAACAAAGGATCTTTATAGAACTTAAAAATGAATTCAAGATGGATGCTTGGTTTGTCGTGTGTAATGTCTCCTGCTAAACACACATTGATTCCTATTTTTGTTTAACAGTGAATTTGCAGTTTCAGAGACAAAAAGCGTTTTCCAGTCAGAACATCTTATGAGCAATTGTGTCAACCAGGCTTACATGAGACGAATATGTATTATGGGACTTATTTTTTGTGAATTTGTTTCTTTTCACATAGGGCTTTAATATTGTGTAAGGACTTCTCTTGTAATTAAGATTCATACATCTTAGCCAACAGGATTTGGCATACAGGGAGAATTGTCACTCAACTAAATGCAACCTTTGGAAGTCTTATAGGTACATTACTAGAATAGATGAGGGAAGGCAATACCAAAAGAATTGCAGTCAATAGACCAAAGGTTGGCATGACATCATCTGAGGATGGCATTGCTAGAGTGGGAACATTTACAATGCTCCTGAGAGCACAGAGGTCTCAGGAGTGTATCTGAAATGCTTGTACTCCAACACATGCAGTATGAGAAACAAACAGGATGAACTGTAAGCATCGATCAGCTTCCAGAGCTACAAAATCATCGGTATTAGTGAGACTTTGTGGAATGAATGGAGTATTGGCATGGAGTGTTACAGGCTGTTTGAGAGGGATAGGCAGGGCAGGCAAGGTGGAGGTGTTGCACTAGACTTAAGGGAGAGGTTTGACTGCACGGCCCTCTCTGTTAGTGATGATGTGGTTGAAATCCTCTGCGTAAGGATTAATGGGATGGAAAACAAAAGAGATGTTGTCAGTGTCTATTACCAATCATCTAGCCAGGAGGAGTTCTATTATAGGCAATTAGGAGAAATTTCTGGATCGGTAGGCCTTGTCCTTATGGCAGGTTCCTACACATCACCTGGGAATACACTGATGAGCAGGTCTTGGAAATTTTTGAAGTTTGCTTGAAACAACATCTTGTCACAGGTTCTTAGTGTGCCCACTAGAAGAGAGGCCCTAAAAGACTTCATATTTTTGAAAAGTATTGTGAGTGCAGAGCTGTGTTTCATATAAGCCGAGAGAAGACACAAAAGGCCAAAGTTCAATTAGACCTGGACAGTCCTCCTCGATATATTTATCAAAGATCTGGATGCAGGAGTTAAATGCACCATTAGTAAGTTTGATGATGATCCCAAACAGGGTGGTGGTGTTGACTCTGCCTCTTAAAAGACCTTGCAGAGGAATCTAGATATATTGGAGCATATATATAAATCACAGAATATATATAAAATAGAATACATATAAAATCATAGAATCATAGAATTTTTAAGGTTGGAAAAGACCTCTAAGATCACTGATTTCAACCATTTACCTAAATTTGCCAAGTCCACCACTAAACCATGTCCCTAGGCACCACATCTACATGTTTTTTGAACATTCTCAGAGATGTTAATTCCACCACCTCCCTAGGAAGCCTGTTACAATGCTTGACCAAGAAATTTTTCTTGATATCCCATCGCAGTCTTCCCTGGTGACACTTGAGATCATTTCCTCTTGTCCTATTGTCTGTTACGTGTGAGAAAAGACCAACCCCCAACTGTCTACAATCTGCTTTCTAAACACAGTACTCAAGGTGCAGCCTCAACACTGCTGAGTACAGGGGGACAATCACTTCCCTCGTCCTGCTGGCCACACTGTTCCTGATGCAAGCCAGGATGCCACTGATCTTCTTGGCCACCCGGGCACACTCCTGGCTCATGTTCAGCTGCTGTTGACCAGCATCACAAGGTCCTATTCTGCTGAGCTGATTTCCAGCTACTCATTCCCAAGCCTGTAGTGCTCTATGGGATTGTTGTGGGTGCGGGACCCATCACTGCTTTTTTGAACCTCATAAAATTGGCTTTGGGCCATAATTTATTTTCTTTTAATTTTTCCTTCATTTCAGAGGATGGAAAGGATCTGATATAGGTAAATTAACGTAGAATATATACTGATAATGAGAACTGCAAAAAGAGAACAAGTTACTATTAAGGTGCTTTGAGAATGAATTCTAGGCAATTCAGACACCATATTCTTTTCAGTTTAGTAAATTGCTTTCCCAGCACAATCAAAAGCATATCTATTTCCAAAAATGATGTAAGGAGGAAGGGTTGAACAAACAATAGTGAAAGGTCATAGTTTGAGGTAGTACCATAAAATATTTCCAAGGCTTTCTGTAAAAAGAGAAACACCTGTTGATACTTTTTTTTTTTTTTCAATTCCCATCAAACATGTGCATGAATAAAAATGTGTATTTTGGAGGAGGGTTGTAAGAAGTGATGCCATTCTTTTATTTTAGAGAGTTACCTTCCAGAATTAGAAATTTCAGGTGAAGAAAAATTACATAGTTTTCACAGACGTGTTGGAATTTGTTTTGCAGAGAAGAGTGTGAGAAGGAAGGAGCAACAGAGAGGAACTGTTATGATCTGACCACTGCCTGCTGTTCCCCATCACCTTGCATTGCTCTGGACTGGAGAATATAGAGGAGTCAGGAATGTAGAAGTAAGGTTCAACCTGGGCAGAGCAGGGATGAAGGAGGGATTTTTTACAATTATTGAATTAAAAAGCATTTAATTAAAAATATTTAAAAAATTAAATTGATTTTCCTAAGTAAAGTCTGTTTTGCCCATCACAGAAATTGGTCAGAGATCTCCCTGTCAGAGATCTCTCAATGTAAACGCACGACCTTTTTCACCTTATCTTCTCCCGGTCTGGTTAACGAGGGGGAGTGATAGTGTCTGGGTGGGATTCTAGTAGCTAACCAGGGCCATCCCACTGTATATGTTACTTTTCTCTGGAACACTGAAACCACGAACCTTCTTTTTGTAGATGTGTTTGGATTGCATATTCTTTGTCTTTTCAATATAGCAAGGGATAGTAATTTTTGTACCAGTACTAGTTTGCTTGGAGAGGGACATTTCAGCATTCAGGTCCTCAGCACTACTGCAAAAAATTAACCCTGTCCTTGGCCAAAACCAGGAAAATAAGGCTTTGTTTTGTTTCAATGTAAAACACCTGCTCCATTTATTTCCATCGTAGATTAAATATTCAAAGGCAAAATCTGTCCACATATTCACCCAGTTAATTTCTAATGGAAGTTCCTGAGAGTATTTTATCTACGTAGGAAAGAAATAAAAGGTTTCAATTTTATGGTTGCATTAGATTATCAGACTTGCTACAGAGTTGCCTCAAGTTGCTGAAGAACTGATGAAGCTGTTTAGGAAAAAACATGACCTGAGTCCCTTGCTTATCCTGCACCTGGCTCAAGCAATGCCTAATGACTAAATGATGTTTTGGGTGAAGCAGAGGCCTCGTGGCGTGATTTTGTCTCTGTGAGGCACAAAAGAGCACCCACATCTCTGTACCTCCTTTGCCCTGAAAAACAAACCTTGTTGTAAATCTGGTCCTTTGAGGAGAAAAGGATGGGTAGAGGGACTCTCTGGCAAAGGCCTCCCTTGGTGGGTGGAGGAGGACCAAAATGTTTATTTTACTTTTTGTATCAGCTATGAATTCCGACTGAAAGTAACTGAGACCCTCATTAAGCCTTATTTTCTTATTAATCTTCACACCCCTATGGATTTAAATGAAAAGAGAACATGCCTTACATGTATGATCACAGTCACCAAAACCCCACTATAACATGTGATTGTCCTACCCCTTTGAGGGGGATTGAAGATTGCAGTAAAAAAGAAGGGGGTTTCAGGGAAAAAAAAAAAAAAAAAGAGAAGAAAAAAGTAATGAGAGGGAAAACCTCTAATTGCCCAGCTGCACCCAGCCCCTCTGACCTCTGAGGACCAGCTGAAAGGCAGGGTGTTTATTTTCTGCCAAATTTCTGTACTTTTAACTCAACAAAGCTGGATTCAGTCCCGTGGGTGGAGTTAAATGAGAATAGTCTAATCATGAAGAGCAGTCAGAATCAAGGCCTGTTGTAACTCAATTGACAGTTTGAGGTATTGTGTTTTTAGCTTTTGCTATTGGAAGAGTGTTATTGATGCACGAGGTTTAAGCAGTTAGAGTCTCTCAGGAGTGTAGCTCAGGCTACATACACAGCATTATCAGGAGAAGATTTCAATATCTTGAAGGATATCGATTAAGCTGACAGAATCCTGAAACAGAATGACCAAACCAGAAAATGTCATACTGGCAATAACCTCCCACGCCCATCTTCACCATGTTTCCTTGCATTATTGTAAATGAAAGATTATTATTCTTCGTATACTAAGAAATACCTTTCTGAAGTGGGGCATAAAGATAAAGCAGCATAAAGCAGCAGTCTCAAAGGAAAAGAAAACTTCCATTGTGGAGTTCAAAGTTGCTATGGTCAGAGAGAGTGATCTTGAATCTCTGTTTGCAAGTTTGCTTCAACAATACTGAGAGACTCAACTCCTGCCTTCCTGGCTGGAAGCTTGTCTCGCTGGTTAGCTGGAAGATCTACTCATTCCAAGTAATGATAGACAGATTAAGAAGAAATATAGGGCAATACAGTCTTCCAGAAGAATTTACTGAAACAGTATTACTTTGGATGTAATGGAGGAGTTTGTTTGCACTTGTGCAGAAGCAACTGAATGGAATTAAACACAATTACGACAAGCTTAGTCTTCCAAATCTGAGATGAAATTTCTTCAGAAAAAGTTAAAAGTGCATCACCGACAAGATCTGTTCTTCTCATCTCCTGTTCTTTAGTGTATGTGTCAAAAATTGACCTTCTGGGGCCCTGTTTTGCAAATACAGTTCAACACAGGCTGAAGTCCTGTTGACTGTAATGTGAAATGTACATGTTGATTGTCTAACATGAGATTTAACACTCTCTTGAGAGCTTTTTTGAACAGAGGTAAAATTTCCAATAAGCAAAATACTGCTTTTTAAGATACTGTAAAGACCTGCCGCAGTCTTGCTGCTGTTTTAAAAGTGAAAATATTTGTTTAGTGGGCCCTAGAATAGAATAAATCAGTGTATGAAAGAGAGAGAAACATATGAATATCAGTAATGAAAATTAAATGGCTGTGTAATTTGCAGTACTTTTCAAATTATAAATATATTCAGTAAGTTTATGGATTTATCTGTTCCTGTCTGTTGTCATCTATTCAATGTATGGAAAATTCATGCCAAAGAAACATTTTTCTTTTATTATCTTATAAAACAAAATGAGAAAAAAGGATTATTAAACTAAAGCTCTAGAAAATAAAGGTATAAATAAGAAGATTCAGTGTTCCATTCTGGAGCAGTATGATATCAGAGCTCCTCTCACTTTCTCTCCACATCAAGCTTTAAAGATTTTTGGACTCCGAAAAACGTAAGAGCACAGGAGTCTATGACAAATCATCTGTCAGCAGTGACTGAGTGAATCCTAAGGTGAAAGGTGATTGCTATATCTTACTGTAGCAGTAAAAATTTGTAAAAGTGAAAGGACACATTCCTTTTCTACTCATAGTATTCACTGAAATAATGATGTGTTCTGAAAGTTACAAATGAAGTTGCACCGCACCTTTAAAGGCTGCTAGCTAAGACATAAACCATGATTGCTATGCAGAGGTTAGGAACCAATTAAGTACATTACACTTGAGGCAAAGAATGAAAGAATAAGTTAGTATCAAATTTCAGTGCATAAGACCACCTCACAGTTCGGCCCATTTGCTTTCTAATCTTAAGGTAAAACATACCGAAAACAATTAAAAACATTTCAAGTGAAACCAGGTGTAAATACACTTGAACACAGTTACCAAAGAAAATTATTGTATATCAGTAAAGGTATGAGCAGTCACTTAATCTAAGGCATGCAATCAACCTTTAAGGCTGCTTATTGCTAATAGAGTTTTTTGTCAAATGCCTACCTCAAAGTAAGAACCTCAGTCCTCAAGGTCTGATCCTGATATGTTCCAAGCATATAAAGATATGGGCACTGACTTCAATTATAAACAAACTTGGTTTTTCAGTCTTTATGAGTCACTGTATAAAAATACAAAGTAAAGTATAGGATGTACAGTGCCTGGCGGCTGGATCCTGCTCTTAAACTCATGGCCCCAGGGAACAGCTAGTCCCCACAACATCCTCCTGATTGGGGTGTTTGTCTCTACATGGACAGACTATAATTTTCAGATGTCCTATGGACTCATGCTCTGAGTTAACAGTTCTTTTCATTAATGTTCTTCTAAGACATAACTTGTTTCTTATGGTATGGCATTTCTTCTTTCTTTAGTCAAAGGACACTGATTAACAGTTTGTGTTCATTTTATAACATTATAGTTTTGATTCTCTTTTTGCCTTTATTGCCTTCCTTTCTCATAAATCAAGTAATTTCAAATAAGTACCATACCTGTCAATTTATTTCACTGATTTTTTTTCCTCCTTTATCTTCTTTCTTCCTTCTCTGTTTCCCACACTGTCCATTATAAACTCTGCAATACCATTTTTCACTGCTATCTCCAATCTGAGAATCAACTGAACTACTTAGAGTTTTCTAGTTGAAAGAAATTAATTCAGAATCAACCTCAGGGATCTTAGTCATTCTAATATGGAAAGTTCTCTTTAAAATCCATGTGAGTTATGATTGACATAAATGGAAGGAGTATTTCCAATTAGAGAACATTTTTTCCTTTGAAGACTTACTAAGATTCTTCTGTCATGAAGTAAAGGGGTTTGGGGTTTTTTTGTCGTCTTTGTTTTGTTTGTTTGATTGTGGGGGGGTGATGATGATGATGATTATTTTATTTTATTTTATTTTATTTTTGTGTGTGGAGTAACTAAGCAATTAAGACTCTTTAGATATGCAGTGTTATTTCTTATTTTCCACTTTAGATATGGACTCAAATGGCAACATTCAGCTCTTGAATGCCAGGTACAGGCAAAGTTTTCTAATGATCTTACGGGCTTCAGATTCAAGGTTGTAGTTTTGCACATCATAACATTACCCTTTCTGGCAATATCCAGCAGAAAACCTATATTCAGTCTTGCTGTTCCAAATACCAGGATCCAAAATGATTTGTGATTATCCTTAAAACAATTTTTTTTCTCTAGCATGTCTTTAAAAAACTATAGTCTTAAAAATCATCTCTAAAATGTCTTTTGTGAGCATGCACAACTATATCTCTGCATAAACTTTCCTTAGTGTGCACTCACTATGTTGAGAACTATTGCTTCGAACCCTTGAGTAATATTTTTGCTTGGTATACTAGAGTTTCTCTAATACACACTGACAGTACTATACAGCAGCCTTAAATACCTAGATAAGTCAGTAAGCTTCCCCTTTTCCATTTTTTAATGTGGGATGATTTCTTCTTATTAACAGTATAAGAATGAAGGTTCTGATAGAGATACAGGTCTGAAACGCAATACATATCTGGATTATTTCTCTGACCTACATTTAACAAAATATCTATTTCCCATTTCTTAAACAGCTAGCAATTGCTTATAAACTGGCCAATTTCGTCTTTGATTTTTTAGTATCGTGGCACTTTACAGATATAAGTTAAAATCATAACTTAAAGCTTGAAAAGTAGGTCTTTACTATTAATCTCAAGATTTTTGAGTATTTGCTTCTCAAATTTCAAGTTTCCCTTCATATCAATAAGAAATGAAAATACTTTTTTTTTACTTCATTGCTGATAAATAAGCAAGATTTTTATGTAAGAATATGACATCAGGAGTTATGGCACTGCTAAACCAGGAAAAAGAATTACCTATTATGAGGATAAAATCAAGGCAGGAGGAAATAATGAATTTTTGAAATGTTATAGGAGACATTTTGTGAACATGTAATTTAGAACTAAATAGGTACTAAGCATCTGCTAATGACTTTCCGGATTTGAGGCTCACTGGAGATATTTCAAAGAATATTCAAACTACTTGAGAGATCAGACAATACAAAGGAATCTTGCAGATAGATCTAGTTCTCTATTTTTTTGTATAAAGCAGCAATAAGAGCTTTGACATAATTTTTGTGGATGCCAGGTGCTCACCAAAGCCACTCTCTCCCCCTCCTCTTTTGGGCAAGGGAGAGAAAATAAAACAAAAGGCTTGTGGGTCAAGATAATGAAGGGGAGAGATTAGTCAGCTATTATTGTCACGGGAAAAAAGACTTATTCGGGGATATTACTTTATTACCGATCGAGTAGAAAAATAAGAAATAAAATATTTTAAAAACATCTTCCCCCACCTCTCCCTTCTTCCTGTGTTTAGCTTTGCCCCATGTTCTCTACCTCTTCTCTTGCAGCAGAGCAGCAAGACAGAAAATGGGTACTATGGTCAGTTCATCACACGTTATCTCTGCTGCTGCTTCCTCCTCATAGGGAGGACTCCTCACACTCTTCCTCTCCAATGTGGGATCCCTCCCACAGGAGATGGTTCTCCACAAACTTCCGGGTCCTTTCCATGGGCTAGAGTTCTTCATGAACTGCTCCAGTGTGAGTCTCTTCCCACAGTGCAGTCCTTCAGGAACAGCATGAGTCCCTCAGGGTGTCATATGTCCTGCCAGCAAACCTGCTCCAGTGTAGGTTCCTCTCTTCATGGGTCCACAAATCCTGGCAGGAGCCTGCTCCAGCAGGGCTTCCAAGAGGGTTACATCCTCTGGGCATCCACCTGCTGTGGTGTGGCTGATCCTCTCATTCGTTCTTACTCCTTTCTCTAACTGCAGTTGCTGCATGTTTTTTTTTCCCCTCTTCTTAAATATGTTATCCCAGAGGTGCTACCACCTCTGATGGGCTTGGCCTTGGCCAGTGGTAGGTTCATCTTGGAGTCAGTTCGCATTGGCTCTGTCAGACAGAAATGAAGCTTCTGGCAGCTTCTCATGGAAGCCACCTCGAAGCCTTCCTTTGATACCAAAACCTGGCTGTGCAAACTCAATACACTTCTGCAGAAAAATGCTGATGTATGACCAAAAATGAATGAGTGTGGGAGGTTGCTTCTTATGTTAACTATCACTAAGTAATTGCATTATTTTAGCATTTAAATTGGCC
Organism: Pyrocephalus nanus; assembly: GCA_038380795.1. Taxonomy (NCBI): domain Eukaryota; kingdom Metazoa; phylum Chordata; class Aves; order Passeriformes; family Tyrannidae; genus Pyrocephalus; species Pyrocephalus nanus. The sequence continues at coordinate 35,568,184 of CM076261.1, forward strand.
TGTTTCTTCAAACAGGAACACAGGATTATCTTCTAGGACAAGAATTGTGTTTATTCTGCCTGTATAATTATGTATGTGTGTACATGCTTGTGTACACATGTGTGTGTATATATATATGTTTATATATATATATAAAATGTAATGAGCAGAAAAATTGAGTTTGTCTTCTATTGAAAGACAAGGAATTAGTCAAAAAGAATTTGCTCAATACAATGTTTTTCACATGCTTAACATTAATTATTCTAATGAAACATTTCATCATTTCAATAATCCATTATTGATTAATACACTTCTTAAAACATAAATATTTATGGTTATTTCTGTCAGAATCACTGTTTGGTTCCCCACTTTGTAAAAAAATGTCAAATTAAGCCTAGTCCCAAGAAAAAAATACTTAAAATAACCAAAGTAAATAAACAGAAACAAAGTGAAATGTGTAAGACTGTCTATTCTCATAATCATGAGGGGTTCAACACTATACTCCTCACTTTTATATTGACCTCTGTTTAAATATCTTGTGTGATACTGTTTGCTGATTTCTTTTTTCCCCTAAATCTCACAGTTTTTCTTACTTTCAAGTGTCTACATTTTTCAGCTGTTATAGCAAATCAAATAATAAATAGTCATTCTTGTGATTCAAGAACTGACAGAAAATCTTAAACATTTTATAATTAAGGAGTTTATTACAACATAATCAGGATTTGAGTCTATATCATTGTTTCACTTTACTGTGTTATGACTGTACTTGGGAGGTAAGTAGAAGTACTGCATCCTGCCTCTTGATGACAGAACATGGAAACTGTGGAACTGAAATTCAATCAGGCAGGAATGATTAATTACGAAAACTTGCTCACTCAAATAGTACTCAAAAATTGTAAGACTTTTATTGCTTCTGTGATATAAATACTAAGTAATAGTGTTTGCATCATTGCAGTTTTATATTACTGCATTTTGTGAAAGAACTGTCAAAGAAGAGAACTTAATTTAGCAACTTGTTCTCTGTGAACTTGACTGAATAATTTTGTATTCTTTTTTTCTCTTTTTATATTGTAAGAACAATAGTTAATGATATTGTAACCAGCAGCAATTAATAGAAAATATATAGAGCTTCTACAGAGATCTGACATGTGGAAGACTGACTCAGGATGTATGTCCTATATATAAATGTATATACATACATGCTTACACATTTAAAAATGTTATATAAATGCTTATTATTTCAGTACATATTAAGATAGCAGGAGTGCCTTATACTTCTGAACTCATTATTAAAGGACATATTGTGTTATCTACCAAGGAGCCCTATTGTTACTGAACAAACACCTGGATTTAAGGTTTATTGTAGAAACATCAGTATTCATGTTTACTGGGATTTAAACCAGAATGGATGTTACCTGCCTTTGTGAAGCCACAGAAAGATAGTGAAGTCTCTGGAAATCTGGATGCATAAATGCCCTATAAATCCCTAAAAAGGGTCTGCCACAACTGCATGGGGATGAAGACTGCATACTGGACATAAACAACATCTACAGAACAGTGCAGATCCCTCTCAGAGAGGGAGCACATTGGACCTCAATGTACGTCTGCTGAATCAATCCCAGGCATACAAGGATTTTTGGAGAAAATAGTACCCTAATGAGAAAATACCTTTTTTCCTCAAGTCTTTCTGAAATATTCAATTTTGCTTGTATTTTAGCATGATCTAAGCCAATCTTTTCATAGTTTCATAAACTTTGAATTAGTTAGCAGCGGTTACTGTGTGTTCCTTCTGTGTACAATGCTTAACTGAAAAGCGTGAAACCCCTGTCTTCCTGTGGGATGGAGTAATTCCTGACTAGCACTAATGCATTTTATCAGCGTCTGTAATTTTTTCTCTCTTTTCATATACAGATTGAGACACTCATTGACCATGATTAGTAAATCATTCAGCTATGTCAGTTGTTATACAGAAGATCACCTCAATGTGATGTTTTTCCTATTCTCACTGAGTATCTTCTGTCAATTGTGTAAAACTCAGCAACATGATAGATCAGTTTTGACCCTTGGAGTTGAAATATACAAATTCATCCAGATAATATGCCATAGAAAACAGTGAAGCAATGATGTATTTGTTTAATATCAGAGAATATAAATTACTTTATTAGATATATGAAAGAAATAACTGTTAGATTTTCCATTTTATCTACATATACCATGGAGATTCATGCAACCCTTTTTCATTCCTTGTCTCACTAAAAGATGTTTATGCTTGTGAATGTATTTGCCTCTGTATGTGTGAATTTAAATGATATCCAGCTTTACCTACCATTTTATATTCCTAGGATGGGTGAAAGAAGTATGCTTTCTTCACTTCTGTGTATTATGGAAACTAACACCAAGTATCATTTCTGTTGTGACAAAAGTCATGGAGAATTAATTGGATTGTGGAAGTGTATTGCACATGACCTGCAGAAAAGTTTATAACTGGCTCTTCTATACCTTTGTATTTTGATTGTTTTCTGCTTTCCACTGGAGAAAATTGTGATAGACATCCAAACTCATATCCAGCCAAGAATCTTTTCAAGTTTATAATGATACAGAAACAGTTATTGATGTAAACAAGGGCTGAGTATAAACTGAGTGATGACAAGTCTAAAGATAAAGTAATATAGATTATTGTTGTAACTGAGCACTATGTGATCTAGTGGAGAATACACAAATTAATTCACTGGCAGCAGTGGATGTCATCTTTATTAAACTCCTCCAAGGTCAACTACCATATTGACACAGGAGATAAGTTCAGGAGAAAACACTAAAGGCATTGCTTTGAGAGTAAAAAATAAACACAATGGAGAAGACATTAAGAAATCTTCCCTGAATTGCAAAAGGGGAAATATACCAGGAATGTCTGAAGATTTTTTCCCCTCATGCAAAACAATAAAAAATAAAAATGCGAGTTAATAATAAATTCTTTGAATTTGTATTTGAACAGAAAATGGCTACAAAAGATATGCAGCCACAATAGCTGAAATGCATTTGCAATTCACAGCTTTTGTATTCTATATGTATGTACAGGAAAAAAATAAATAAGTAATATCAATAAAACCAGAATAAGTTTCTAAAAACCTGAAGTAGATGCTTTTGTAACCTCAGTGTTACAGGAAGAATTCAGATAGAAAACTGTAAATATATATATGTAAGGAGTAAGAGGGAAAAATCATCTTCCTCTTTTCTCTCTAGGCTTTAATACTTTTTTTTAAGAGTTCTCATATAGAATTTTGATAAGCTTTTCCTACTATAGATACTTTGATAAGATTTTCCTTCCAGAGATATTTTGGAATAATATAGACATTTGGGTTGGCTAAATGAAAAGGGTGAAAATATTTTAATCAGATAAAAGGATAGATAAGCAGCTAAATAATTTGGGAATGTGTGGAAAGGCTAATAACAAGCAAATAAACATCAACTAAGGTAGTTGCCTAGAAGTAAGTACATCCTCTTTAAAGAATGCAAAATCAACTTAACTGGTATCTGATGTTATATCCTACAACATTTTCATTACTTCTTCCCTCTCTCTGCTTTCCCCTTTTTCAACTGTTATGTAAAATCCCTGTATTACATGTCTAGAGATTTAAAACCATTCTAGTTCTTAGTTATCAAAAGCCAAGTTAAATAGAGAAGTGTTAGCCATAGGAGATTTGTTCTTAGTGCTGTATGGTTTAATACTTTTATCAGTAGCATGGAATGTATGTGGGAAAAAAATTACTAATAAAGTCTTCATATACCTTACACTTGTTCCAGTGGCATAAAGAAACATAAATTCAGCAAAAATTCAAAAGCTTGCTGTAGGAAAAGTAGCATTTGTATTAATTATAGTGAGAAGCTGTATAGTTGGAAGTAATCATGCTGAAATTAATAATTATGAATAACCACTTTAACCTTCCCATGGTATGTTATTTTTGAGATAAGACTGTCTTAGCTATCCAAGCAGGGAAACAAAAGTTCCTATGTATACACGTAAAGGAAGTTGATTTCTCCCACAGGTATCATATGAAGTTTAAAAAGCTGTATTTTAATTTCTGCAAGATGAAAATATCTAAGCTGCAAAATTTGTGAAATTAAAATAATATGTTAGAAAAAGAATTTATGTCAATCTTATTAAATATAATTTGACCAGACTTTATCACAGCTTACAAGCATATAAATATGAAGGTGATTTGTTATAAGGAGCTGTTTAATCTGTTAGACAAGTGCAATTACAGGATGAAACAGCTTAAGCACGGAAAGAGGTTATATGTCTAACTGCAAGGGCAATTAAACTTTTAAATTATTTTTCAGGAAATAAGATTATCAATATGGATTTTTTTTATCAGCAGTAGGTCTTTTTTTGAAGGGGAAATTCCATCACAACAAAAATGGACTGGATCCTCGTGGAGAAATTCTATGTGCGGTGTGAGGAAGAACTCAGTTTTGCAAACCTCATGGGTCTGCCATCTAAATAAATTTTCTACATCTAAATAATTTGGCTACTTCATATAGAATCATAGAATCAGAATCATAACCACTACCACCATGGTTACTAGACCATGGCACTCAGTGCCACATCCAGTCTCTTCTTAAATACCTCCAGGGATGGAGAATCCACCGCCTCTCTGGGCAGCCCATTCCAATGCCTGATTACCCTCTCTGTAAAGAATTTCTTTCTAATATCTAACCTAAACCTCCCCTGGCAGAGCTTAAGCCCATGCCCTCTTGTCCTACTGATAGTTGCCTGGGAGAAGAGACCAACCCCCACCTGGCTACAACCTCCTTTCAGGTAGTTGTAGAGAGTGATGAGATCTCCTCTGAGCCTCCTCTTCTCCAGACTAAACAACCCCAGCTCCCTCAGCCTCTCCTCATAGGACTTGTGCTCAAGTCCCTTCACCAGCCTAGTTGCTCTTCTCTGGACCTGCTCCAGCCCCTCAATATCCTTCCTGAACTGAGGGCCCAGAACTTAATAGAGTAATCCAGATGTGGCCTTTAAGTAGCTAGGTTTTCAAGTTCAGTGAGTTTAATTTATAGACCTAATATTCACATGGTTTTCTCTGGGAAATTTCCTTAATTGTACTGTTTTTATTTCCCTCAAATAGATCTCTGTAAAACCAGCTGTAAATTCAGTTAGACTGATTTTGTAGCAGGACCACAAGTGCATAAACAGAGATTTATGGGAGTTCATCTAAAAAGTCCAAACGGCCACTCCTCCCAGTGCCCTCTGTAACACACTGTGTCTGTTTTACTTGGTTCAGTAGACTGTGTTTTGTTAAAAAATTGTGACTTGGCAGCAGGGAGAAATGTTGGTGCTTTGCCCTTTGCTGTCTGTTGAAATGTGGTTTGAGTGGAAGTCTTTATAGAAAGAGATATTTTGCTCTCTGATGGCAAGTGAGCATGACAGTTGGACCAGCAGAGAAGGACTGATGTAGTAAACTCAGGAACCTGCAGTTCAGAAAGCCTGAAAATCCTCAAAGAGGAGTGGGAAGGCAGGATTCAAAGCTTACAAACTGACATTTCTTAGAAGGGGTTGTAAAGGGTTTCTTGCTGCTGAGGAAGAGACTAAATATCTCTATACTAAGATAAACTCAAGGAAAAGGCCTATATTAGTGATAAAGTGGTAGAAAGTGTGAAAGAATACTTGTGTTAATCTGTTTTATTTTGTCTATCAGTGGAGGTTTTTTTCCCTATAAAAAACATTTGAACAAAACTAATCTTTCAGCATTTAGAGGACCAAAAATAGCATGTTTTATGAATGCAATTGAGGAAGTAGTTTTCTGAGCTTCTGCTTCTCCAGGCAAGCTTTGAACTGAAAATTCAAATTTGCTGTCCAGTTAGATGTCAGTATGGAGAAGGTTCTATCATCATCATCTCCATAAGTCTTAAGGAACAGTGGGATTATTTTTTTTTCCATCTTTCTGATACAAGCATAGGGAGAAAGTATAGAGGTTGCCTTTCTGTCAGTCAATGCATTTTTTCAGTTATACTTTCAGTGTGATGTTTAATTCAGGGATAACTCTGGATTTAATTTATTTGCAATAGCTGCATATAGAAAGGCCTTGAAAGAATCACAAACATAACCAAAAAGATTAAGTTACACTCTGGATAAGAGAGAGGTCTTATTTTACATTGAAAAACAGAAAAATCAACATGTAGATGAAGGACTGGCAGGCAACTGTATAGACTATCTTGTTATTCTCTTTTCCTAGAATATACGTGACACTGAGTTTTCCCATCTGGGATCCTGATATGTACAGTATGTAAATGTGCCATTTACTCAGCTTTTCACTTAAAAACTACATAGCTTGGCAATGTTTGAGGAACATAATGAACAATAAAAGGAATAGTTGTAAGCACAAGGCCCCACTGAAGCTTATTAGTAGAGCTGTGTCCTCAGAAGGCTTGCAAGGATTTGGAGAGACTGCCTACTGGCAAGTAAAGCCTTATTGTTGAATGAGCAACTACTCTAATGAACCCAGAAAGGCTGTGCTTAGCACAGGCTCTGGTGTGGCTTACATGGATTGAATCATAAATGAAACTGGTGTAAAACTGCAATGCATTCATGCAATGGTTTATTATGTAGGGGTTTTTTTTTATTGTGACCTGAAAAAAATAACAGAATAAAATCACTCAAAATATTTTTATTATTAACCACAGTGAATTAATTTATTAACACAAAACAGAAGAGCTTACTGAAGTCCTAAATTTTTTATTTTCTTTAAAAATATCTTCTAAATATTTTTTTAAAAATCAATATTAAAATGACATACAGTGAGATAGTTTTGATAAGATCTAGATCTCACATGAGTCCTATGAATGAGTAAATTTTGGATTTGATCCCAATATGTAAATGTATGTAGACTTTTATCTCTCACCAATTTTAAGATAGGAAGCTAAAAATGGAAGAAGATGAGTCTGCTCCTTATTTTGTGCATGCGAATTTGGGTGATTAATTCTTCATGTATTATAAAAGGGAAGGAACCTTTCCCTTAGGCTGTGGAATAATAGAAGAACTGGGTCTGATCTTAGTAGTCATTGTAGTGACTGTAGGTCATCTTCTTCTATCCTTTGAGCTGCAAGCAGCAACACTGGAAGAAACAGATGGACCCAGCCTATTAACACATGGCTGCATGGCTGATGTCATCAACACAATTTTATACTTTTCAGTTATAAGGTAGTGTATGCAGCATCAGGCTTGCTGGCATTGGATGGGATTCAGCTTTCTCAAAAGGGAAAGAGGGATTTTTTCATGAGCTACCAGGGCTTAATGACAGAGCTTTAAACTAGACCTGAAAGGAGGAGAGGATAACATCAGGCCTGCTTGTGACAAGCTGTGGGATGACATGTAAAGGTTAGAGGGAAGTGGTGCCAGCAAGGGCCCTCAGCCTGTTGCTCTGAGATGTGCTGGGTACACTGCAACACATGTAAAGTGTTAAAGAGATGAGCCAGGGGCTACTGAGGCAATAGCAGGCAATTAGTGAAACCACACAAACACCAGTGAAATACCACAAAGGAATTGTGCTCTCCTAAGAAGGGAACCCATTTGTCAGCCTGGCTAAAGTGCCTCTACATCAGTGCATGCAGCAGAGTCAACAAACAAGAGGAACTGGAAGTCACTGCTGCTAGAAAGCTATGACTGCCATTACTGAAACTTGTTAAAACAAATCCCGTGACTGGAGTGCAACTGTCAATGGCTGCAGGCGTTCAGAAGGGACAGGCACAGAAGAAGGGATGAAAGGGTTTCCCTCTAAATCAGAAAAGGGACAAAGTGTGAAGAGCTGTCTCTGAAGAACATTCACAAACAGACTGAAAGCTTATGGGAAAAACTAGAGACTGAGGCAACAAAGGGAACCTTGTGGCTGGTGTTTACTACAGGCCACCTGATCAAGGGGAGCCTATTGATGAAGCCTTCTTGCTTCAGCTACTGCACTCTCATCTCTCTCCTACCTATCTTTCCAGCCTCCATTAACTCCCTTCCATCCCTTTGTAGTGTCTTGTGAAAGTCTAAAAAAGATAGTTTAAGGCAATTATATTCAACTATCTAGTAATTTAAAAAGTCACAATCATGACATTTTATATATATGTATATATACGTAAGTAATATAAAGGAAATTAAGGCTCTAATATTACATAATAAAATAAGGGCCTAATCTTTGAATTCTTGCAGAGAAGGTTCATTTAGGAAAGACCTGGATGACTGATAGCAATTGCTGGTATCAGTTGCAGTCGTTCTTTTACCACAGAAAGTGATAGGGTTAGGGAAACCAAGGAAACTTCATGTGATGTCTTTTAGATGCTGTGGAGCTAGAAAGGGCTACTAAATAGCTAAAGATGAAGATATGGTCTCAATGCAGTTGTTGAACTGCATTGTTGAATGCAGTTGTCGAACACCTGAACTGCACCCAAACAAATCCATGTGGTTTGTTGAACTGTGAATTTGATGTAATATGCCTGCACTGCTTTTCTTCTTGTCTTATACATGTCATCATATCTTGATGAAAACTTTGGGTTTTTTAAACAGAGACAAGCAGAAAGAACAGATTCTCAGCTTTATACTATTCAAAGGACTTCTTATGCACAGAGCATTCAGAACAAGAGGAAAAGTAGGTATGAGAAACTATGAGATTCTAGTTTGGATACAGTTGCCATTTTTTCTGCCTTATGCTGGAAATGGGGAAGACTTTCCTTCTCTCACTCATTTAGTCATTGCTGGTAAAGTGCTGTTACTGATTAAAAAATTTCCCTTCAAAATACAAAATAAAAATATGATGCTATTGTATTACTTACGCTATTAACTTTAACACATAAAGAAACTTTTTTTTTCCTGGGAATAAGCAAGAGCTTAAAGTGAGTTGAAGAGCTCAGAAATCGGGTGTTGGAAGTTGACAGTCTTTGTATAGCAGAAGCGGAAATGACTCAGAGCCAACAAGAAACCAATATGTTTTGTTTTTCTTTTTCCTCCTAAGTTGTTCCTGTTATACAATTTCATACACATAGCTGTCAGATTATCAATGAGATGTCAGTTCAAAACTTCTTGCAGACATCTCTGAGCTTGCAATGATTTTTGACAAATATGTAAATTCTGTGTGTTGCTATAAGAATTGTACTAAGCAACCTCTTTCCAGGAGATATTTTTCAAAGCACCTCCCTGAGGAAATACTTTACACATGGTCTGGGTGTCCTGAAATACCTTGTCAAAACCAGTTGATTTAATGTGGATGGAACCTTTATGGTGATGGTCAGCAATATGTAACAAGAAGCTATAGAACTATAGGATTCATGCCACTGCAGACTAAGAAAAGCTTTTGCTGCATTTGAATGAAAAAAGCACAATGATGTCTTTCAATTAACTAACTTTATAGAGAATTTCCATGCTGAAGAACAGTACCTGTTCTAAGACTTGTGCCTTAACATTTTAAAAGTAAGTTTCAGTGTGTGAATGGTGGAAGAAGGACTTTAACAATATTTATAACATGATTTTTTAAAATTTCATTGTATCTCAAATGTCTATATTCAAACTTGCTTTTATGTGAAAGCAGGCTTACACTTTTCTTTTAAATTACAGAAGTATATATCTTGTAATACTGCAATTGCTCACTAACATCTAATGCTGCCTAACATCTAATGCTCAGTCTTGCTAGATGTAAGCAGAGGAATCTCTCACACTAGAACAGAAGAAGTAGTGGGAGAAAGAGGCAAACTCCAGTGTGGAAACAAGGAACCACATTAAGGATGCAGAGCTATTCCAAATTGTCAGTTTTGTAATGATTTTATTCTGATTATGTTGTTTCAAATGAATCACTGTCTGAATTACAACAATAATCCTGAATTAGAATCATACTCTCTTTAGTTGTTTTAATACAATATCAATTTCAGAGCTTTTGATTGCATCTTTTGTGTCTGAGGTGCAATTTCACCACTGGCTTACGCTTATAAGAACTTGTGCTGCCTTCAAGACCAGCAGTTCCACTCCATCCTTGGCCATATTCCTAGTAATTCATCGGAGTCAGTTCTAGCTATTGTGCAGCCCCTGCCTGAAGACCACTGTGTCACTGATCTGAGAACTATGAAGAGTAAATTAGTTCTTGATTGATCAGGAAACTGATACAGTGGCCAGATGGCTACAGATTTCCTAAACCTGACACAGGGGAGAAGGAGACTAAATGAGAACCATCCTTTTTTAGCACATGTACAATTTCAAATCAACCTCCACTGACAACTTAACTTGCAAGCCCTCCATCTGAATAGCTCCAGACTTGTAATTTATATCCATGTATATATATATACACATATATGTATAAATCTGTATATATATATTTGAATATGTATATGTATAATATTGTAATCTTTTGGCATAATATTTTTTGATTATAAACCAAATTTTCAAAAAAATTATGAGTGATTGTGGTGGGTGGGTTCAGAGATTTTTTCCTCAGATTTATGAAAAAACTCCAAGTACAAAATGTGTGATATATTGTGGGATGTAAGATTTAGATTTGTATTTCAGCTAGCACTGTTCTTAATATTCTGAATTACTTTCTTACATATTCTAATCTCAGGTGAAATCTATGCCAATACCACTTGATTTTTCTTGTGATTTCCATTTTGAAATTATGATTCTTTATTTAATCTTTTAATTCGTATTTCCACAACTGAGTACTACTCTTTGGGTGTTTTTTTTCCCTTCAGTGAAGGACACTTCTTCAACTAATGCAAATTGGCTTTGGTCCACTGGTAAAATGTACAGGAGTTAATTTACATAAGCTTGGAACTGCCTCAAATGGCAAGGAAATAACTACTGCTTGTGCACATAACTACAAGAACAACTGAGTAGAGGCACAAAATATTCCCCACAAAATTACAGCAATATCTAAACTGTGGTCTTTCTATATTGTTTAATTCTATAAAACCTCTTGACTATACAATTCTTGGAAACAATCTGTTCTATCTGAAATACAAATTGAAGCATTTTCATTGAAAAACTATAAATCAAACAGAAAAATAATTGAAAGATAGCTCTTCTTATCATCTGATGCCCAATGGGACATTTCCATGTAGAATAGTAACAGCAGTAAGTGTAGAGGTTACTCTGATTTTAAGGTGTGTATTGCTATGTAAGATTCTACTTCTTTGGCTAATAACAAGCTATCAATATTATTTCCATTAATTTTTTAGATAAATGAAGGATGTACAGTTTATTTAATGTATAAACTACACTGTATTAACTATTTTAAAAGTGAGGCAGGCAACTGAAAGGTAGACACTGATAAGAATAGCCACGATTTGGAATAATTTAGTTTTCTTGGTTCTTTCTTTTTTTTTTCCTTCCTTGCCTTTTCTCTTCCTGCTCTTTTTGATATGAGGTTGATATTACTCATACAATTTTTATCTACAGAACAATTTACTTTACCTGAATTTGACCCAGAAAGAAAGAGATGACAAATATTTTCTTTGTTGGAAAAAATAAGCTTTACAAATTCTAGTAAAATGCCATTTTATTCTGTTAATCTAATACATATAGAGACAGATTTTCTTAGGCCAAGTAACTTTTCTGACACTGCTATGTGTGGGAAAAACAAAAATTTATTTGTAGGGTGTTATTGCATAGAGCTAGCTAACTAACTTTTAGATATTTAGTTTATAAGAAGCTTAGCATTGGCCAGCTGGTTAAAACCATAACACTTCACATTTTTAAAGTGCTTAATTACAAATACATCTTCATGTTGTGTAATATGGCAGTACTTTTTAGACATTGTTTGTATATTCCTTGTAGCAAACATGACTTCGTAGATGTACTAACAGAGGAAAGATATCTATCACGTTGCCCCTCTAGGTTCTTCTACCATTTCCTATAGCAAGAGACTTCTGAGACAGTGATTTGTTTGTTGGGTTTCTTTTTCCTTTTTTTTTTTTTTTTTATGCCTGCATAGAGGAAAATAGTACTTCCACCTTGACTGACAAAGAATGGCACAGTGGCAAATGTCAGCTATCCTTGATGGGCCTTTCGGGGATTTTACTTCAATACTGTCATAACCATCTTTTAATGCTGTATGTGAACCATGACGAATTTCTTTCTCAACCTTACAAAACCCACTATTTTTTCAATCTAAATGCATCTTAATGCTATTGTCACCCCGCAGGCTGTGCAACATACTTAAAATTTGTGGCAAGAAAATACACTCTTTAGCAGCTCAGTCTCTACTTCCAGATTTATTCTCTGTATACAAAGTGAAAAGCAAACAGAAAAAAAAAAAAATCTGGCATTTCATTAGGGTTTGTTTTCCGTATTTAGTTTCAGAAACATTTTGTAGAATGTATGATGTGGATTACCCAGGGGAAAAAAAAGGAATTTAAAAAAACCAAACCAAAACAAAACAAAACAAAATACAACAAAAGACACAGAAAACCAAACCAAAAAAAAAAAAAAACCAACAAAAAAAACCCCACCAAAACAAACAACAACAAAAATAGAAAAACAGATTCAACATCATCCCTTATTAACTTTTCCATTTTCACGGCAGAAATTGTTTCTGTCAATACTGTAATTTCAACTCAGCTGTTTTTGGCAACATGGTAACTGCAGCTGGGATTTGTTCAATGAATGTTATGCTATGACTGTTTCTTTCATATAAAGTTCTTAGGTAGCAATAAAAGTCCTAATTTTTTCCAGGTTTTTTGTTTCTAGGCTAACTATGCTGAGCTATGCTGATACTCATGAACTTTAGGACATAAGTGTGAAGAGAACAAATATGCTGCCATATAACTCCTTTAGGCCTTGTTTTTACACTAAACAGTAGGACAGATTTGTTCCAAGTTATATGCAGCAAAAAGAAAAGAAAGGTACATGTTGATTTTTTTAATCATTTTTTATTAAACTTATCTTCATACTGAGAGCAACAGTTTGATTTTAAAATACTAACATTTGAGTACATCAGAGTTACTTTTAGCCACAGTAAGACCGTTTGGATACAAAGAAGAGAGGTGGAAATACAAGATTAGAAAAAAAATCAAAAACACATGAAACCAGATATTTTGTCATGGAACTTAGCTGACACACATGCAATCAAGGAGAAACATGCAACTCCTCCCTTACCAAAAAATCAAAGATCACAAGGATTTTGCTTTCAGCAGACTTCAGTCTGAACAGAAGAAGTGTGTGGATGCCTAACAAGCACTGACACTTGCAGTCACTTGACTAGTGCTTGCATTTGAAGGTGGGAAGCACAGCTTATCTTTCCCCTTGTTTGCATGGCAAACGGAATGTGTCAAATGAGCTGCAGTAAAATGCTTAATGTTGAAGAAATATTAAAACACAGTCTCTTCCTTGTAGGGACCGGTAAGGGTCCTCTCAAATGGAAATAAGTGTAATACAGCTGCTGGATACTTTGGTTTGGCTTCCTAAATTCCTTTATTTCTCAGAAGGTGGGGACTTTGATTAGACTGAAGATTCTTGGTCTGCAGAAAGTAAGGTGTCTGTCAGATGCTGGCAGATTAGTCAACTTTGTTGGGTAGTGTGCCTAACATTTACACTCAGCACTGCTGTGAGTGTTTTTTGGGTTTTGTTTGTTTGTTTGTTTGTTAGGGTGATTGTCTTTTTTCATTTGTTTGGTTAGATAATTTCATTATCTTATCTTCCAGGTCACTGTTGTGTTTCTAAACCATCTTGTTCAGTCTATCTGTACTTTTACCAAGAAACTAAGGCTTTAAGAGTTAATTTACTTTTTTTTTTTTTTTTTGTTTTTTTTTTTGTTTTGTTTTGTTTTGTTTTTTAATACAGGTATTTTGAGATGGTCTGGAAATAGAATCCTCATGCAAGGGCTTAGTCACCTTTGTTTTTCAAATAAGATGGCTGTATAGCACATTGTAGACATTTACTGAGAGAGCAAGTTAGTTCTAAGAAGTTACCCTGTGTCACACTTGAAAGACAAACATGTCCTTTTATTCAGAGACACTTCAGGTATCTAAGCATTGAAAAATCCCCTGACTTCCTCTTTGATATGGGCTATTCCTGACAAGTCCTTCCCTCTCCACACCACATTTTGACATCTGAGGTCACTTACAAGGTCACAGCAAGTTTTGTCAAAAGTACATATCTTCTCGTAGGAGTAAACCTTGAGGACTATTTGGAAACTTTTTTCCTCAAAGTGTGGTTACTGGTTTTGTTCCCTTTACTGCTCCCAGGAGTTCAAAACAACTTTGATCCCTAATTGACATTCTATTACTACTCTTGAGATATTCTCTTTGTCGTACATCATCTATAATTAAATCAGCTAGTACAGTAGGTGCAGGTACCTATCTGTCATTAAAGAGAGTTATCTTTCAAGTATTCCTTTATCAGTTGTACATTTGCTCTGAAATAAGTCACAGATATTTAAGCACTGAGGTACATGACCAAAGAGGTTGGAAATCCTCAGGGTCTCTTAATAGAGAAATAATTTTTTTTCTTTTAAATTTGGAAAGTATCTTGACTTCACTAAAGTTTCTCACTATCCTTCAGAAAGTATAATCAAAGGATATCTGTTTCTGTCCAAGCAGATAACTTCAGTGATCTGTCTTACTATTAATTTTCTCACTGTTTGGAAGCACTGCCAAAGGTGACAAGAATATTCTTCATCCTGGAAATAACCTATTTCCTGTTCTTTAGTGACTTATGTTTCCCATATAGCTTCCATGAGCACAATATAGGATGAAAAAATTAAAAAATATCATATATTTAATTTTTGATCACTCAACATGGAAGAATTAATCTACAGTATGTTCACTACCTGGAAGTAGCATAGGCCAAAATTAAAATTCTATCTATGTACTGTGTGTGCAATTAGGTGAATTGATAAAATATACGTGAAGTGCTATTAAACCAAAATGACAGCATACTGAATTCATTGTAGTGTAGTGGTTTATTTGAGGCAGAATATCGTAGTGGTAAAAGATTCAGGTTCTATTTATTTTACCTCGGTGTATTTAACTTTGATGCAATTACAGTTACTCTTCTGATGGGAAAAAGCCTTCATATTTTGCTTGAAAGGAGTTGTAGCTACATGATTAGTACCAGTATCCAAATAAAAATGTGTTTAGAAGTGCACATACGTTTTACTTATGTTTTGCCTTAACTGAGCAACTTTGCACCATTCTTAGAGCTTGAACTTAACTGGTACCAAGCAATATAGTTTCCCACCCAGGATGGTTGGATTGGAATCTGAAAATCATGTTCCTGGAGCTCTCTGGAGCATTTTTCAAAATTAAGTAGTTCATAAGTTATAAACCGTGTCCAGCACCCTGTGAATAGAAATAAAAGCAAACTTAAAATGTTAAATTTAAAATATTGTGGTGATTTTTTCCATGTGCATCTGAGTAACTTCCAGAACCTCTTAATGACTCTGAGGTAAACTTCCTCTACTCTCACTATGCAATAGCATATACCTATGGAATACCTACCTTTAAGCCAAACTGAGTGCTTGTGTTCTGCACTAAAGCAATACTGTACTTGCCAGGTTCCCTATTACTGCTGTGTTCTTACAGCATACATTTCTGAATGTAGATAGCTTTACAAATGAGATCTTTCTTTATCTCACTCCCAACAAACCCAGAACAATGCTCTCAAAACATACAAACAAAGAAAGAAACAAACAAATAAAATCCTTCTATTTATTCAAGTCAGGGAATAAATAAAGGCTACTACTTTTACAATTAGAAGGTCAAGAAGAACCTACAATTATTTTCTGTTTTCCCTCAGTCTACTGCAGTATATTACGGTCACAATAGAAGTAGGATAACTAGCTAAATAATAATAATAATAATAACAATTAATAAGCAAGCAGAAAATGAGCTAGTAGTTGCACTGTTACCAATGAAAAATCAAGTTGTACAATAACTTACATGGCATTATTTTCAGAAGGAACGTAATCATTTAAAATAGATAGCCATGAAACAGAACTTGCCAGATACAACAGTGAAACAGAAATTGTCCCCATCAAAGAAGTCAAAACAGGTCGTGAAAATGTGCATCTTTCTTTTCTAAGAGATTACTGAAATGCTATGTAAGCTTCATTCATCATCTGACTGTTATATTTGAATTACTGACATGATATTCTAGGTCAAGGAAAATTCTGTATTTGGACAGATAAGAGAGACAGAGGTTTTTAAATAGATGAAGCCTGTTAGTAGCCTTGGATATAGTAACACAATTTGATTCTGATTTGCCAATACAATTAATGTGTGATACATTCTCCCTGTGGGGTGAGAACAGTCATATACCACATTATGCTCACAGGAGAGTAAAAAACCAATTACCTTTGCTTCAAGGACACTTAGCAAAGCAGAAAGCCACTATGCACAATTGAATGACAGCATAACCATTATCTTCAGAGTGTGCAAGTTTCATCAGTACTTGTATGGATAAAAATTTCACATTTCTCACAGATCTTCCTCTCATATCATATCTTTGCACCACACTTGGTATTCCATTTCTAGCTATCAAGAAATTGCAGAGGTGGGCTCTTCTGTTATCTTCCCACACTTGTTATCAAGCTCAGAAATTCTTCATTAGTTGATTGTTCTGATGGCTTGTCAAGATTAGCTTTATCATTCAAACACCAAAAACCTTCCAATTTTTGAGAATTAAAACTCTTGCAAAATGTTTTTTGGGAATGAAAATGCACAGGTGAGTCCCTTAATCTCCTAAACTCTAATGAAAGTTTGGGTAGAGAAAAGACTAAAAAGTGAGTCCATAGGACTTATGTCCAAATTAATACAGCAGGATAACCACTAAAAAATATTTTTTTATGAATATTCAGGTTAATAGTTTTTGAATCAAATTGCACATAAAGGCACTATTCTATTCTTGGCAATGCTGTTTCTACAGCTGCATAATTAGCCTTTGCCCAGATTTGAGGCAGTTCTCAGGTATGTCTAGCCATTTTAAAACCATTCTGAGGCATACAGTGAGTGAACATGAGGGTCAGCTTCTTTGCACAGCCTTCTGGGAAAAGAGCATGTAAAATCAACATCAGTTCTTAACAAGAAAATTTCATTCCTGTCAAGTAATTTCTGTAGAAGATAATTGTTCATTCTAATAGCTATTTCCTTATATAGATTTGTTTTTTCAAAGATTTCTGTGAGAGCTGAACAACAGCTGTGTAATTATATATTTTGAATGTATGTCAACAAAAGTTAGAGTTGAAGGTAATTTTAAAACACCCCCTCACCTCCCCACCTCCACCCCAAAAGTAGTTTTTCAACTTACATGCGCTGGGAAAGAAAATGCAGGGCAAATGTTTTCATGCTGTAAATATGTCCAAAACAGAAGTAGCATAATATGCAGTAGGCAAATAATGCAGTCTCAGATGGAAGAGGCATCTTGACCCATCATGCCACAAAGCTTGCAAAATAAAACAGTTGGATACAGGCCCACTATATTTTATTCAAGAGTAATCTCCTATACTCTTGACTTACAAGCATCTGAACACTAGTCTGATTCTCTATAATCAAAAATGGAACAGTTTTTAGAAATACCTGATTCATGCGGCTAGTAGTTTAATGCATAGGATTCTAAAACCTCATATTGTTAACAAGTTGGAATATGTCTCTTCATTCCTAAATCTTGTATCCTCTAGGATTTATATGTTATACATATACTAGTTGTATGTAGGAGGTGTAGAGTAGACATTTCAATTAAGAATTTCAAGTTTATTGCTATTCTGTACCCTTCTTTCACTGGTAGCTACTGCCACCAATATTTCAACTTGGGTCTTTTAGAAGATTTGTAGTATAATGTGAACTTTATTTTTTCTAGAATATCAAGTTTCCTCCTCTATTTGCTAATAACAACTGTCCTGTCTTCACCTTCTTGAAGTTAGATGTCGTGATTACTTCTACACACCGGAGAGAGGTTACCTAAAAGGACTCAATAGGTATTCAATCAGAAATTTCCATACTTTAAAGAAATGGTTTTTCATCTTCAGCCTAGTAACTGCATTTTAAATATCTTTCATACTTTTGTCATGATGACTTGATATAAAGTATCGTTCATAGTATGCAATGTAGAATGTATTTTGATCACTTCTAATACTTTAAAGAAGCCTGACTTTAAAATACACTTGCTATATCTGTTTATACAGTTTTGTAGCATGTCGGTGTAAATCTAGCATTAAATATCTGTTTTGATTTTTATATACAATCACATTGCTTGTGTGAATAAAATTTTAAAAAAAGTGCTTTAGTGTTAAACACAGTGAGAAACATAGATATCTTTGAAATTTACTTTTTTTCCATAAATTCCTTTCTCTTGAAATTTCAGGAGGTAAGAAATATTCTTAATGGCACTTTATAACATAGCCTGTGAATGAAAAATGTATTTAGCTGTATTTAGATGTATTTTGTGCCTAGAATAAAAACTGTTACAGAAAGCTGAAAATCAGGAGCCAATTACATTAACTCACTAATGTCATGCCTGTTTTAGTCAGGTTAACATTGACTTAAGAGGGGCTGTCCTTCAAGTTTACAAAATTTCAAGTTCAAAATAGTTTTAACATGAACTTAAGCACTGCAAAGAGTACACAGAGAGATTAATAATATTTGTCAGTGCATAGCTAAAAATTAAATTGCCCAAACCATGGAAAGTTTTATGTTTTTGCAAATATTATTCTTAAATGTGGATTTCCAATATCTTGTAGTTATCAGAACATATGTTGCTACTTAAAGCAAGCACAGTTCATAGACAGCACAGAAAGTTAACAGCTTGCTAAAGCAAACTTTTCAGAGTCAGACTTAATCTTCTCTAGTTCCTGAGGATAGTGTGAAAACTAATACTTTTAAAATGCTAAAGAAGTTGTGCTTTCACATCCCTACTAATTGCAATAACCTGGAGAAGGAAGAGGTACTTCCTACAGTAGATATAGTTTCATTTTCTCTTGCATTGACAAACTATTATTTTTCATTGTTTACTTGGTGGTCTCTGGTTTTACTGTGTCCATTTTACTCAAGCACTTTATTTTTTTCAGTCTCTTGATTGTACATGTTCTTAAAATAATCACAGTATGTCAGGATGTTTCCAGAATAACAAGTTAAATTTCTGCCTTGATGACTCTTATAACAGACTGCTGCAGGCTAAACCCGATTTTTGCAGCTATGTGGGCTTTGGAGTCAGGGAGCCAAGGATGTATTGGGGTAGCTGGAAATCTATTTTCATGTTCAGTCTGTTAAAGCAATTTCATTGTTACAGTGGTTGCAGGTGGTTCCTCAACAATATTCATTTTGTTTTGATTGTCTTTGTTAACGGAGCTATTACAGGGATTTTTCCACTTATAATTACCATGGGTATAAAGGACTAAAACTTCTTTTATTTTGCACAAGCTCTTTTATAGTCATGTTAATTTAAATAGTGATTGTAATGCATTTTATAATATGACCACTGTGACATTTTCACCTTAACTGAGAGGCTTTCCCTTGCTCTTTAGTATGTCTGGTCAAATGTTGAAAATAAGCAAAAGCAGAGCGATAAAAAAATACAAATAGAATATTTTATTAAGGTTAACTCCCTAGAGTATAGTATATTATAAGCTTTCCTGAGCCTGTGTGTCCTCACTGAAAACACAAAGAATATAAAGGAAGAGAGAAAAATTCTGGCTTCAATTACCCAAGCTGCAAATTAACTGACTCATTATTTTATCAATATCTAAAGATCTTCTATGTGAGTGGGGGCCACTGTGGGGTTCAATTAGGTATTTTGTCATGTATGCATTATTTACATTACATAGATTAGGATTTCCAAAGTTTTCCAACCTCCTAAATGCTGCTCATGAATCTGATCTTCAAAGGGTTGCTACTTTCATTGTGCCTAAAACCTCACTTCAGTATACTGCTTAGAGAGTCCACTTACAATAAACATAGAGATATTTGGGGCAGGATGAGTGCAAGGGACATCTACCTTAGCTTTTCATAGGATAAACATGAGTCCAAAGGAGTACAAGCAAATCTGATTTCATTTTATATATATATAAATATTTACTAGTCACTTGTTAAAGAATTTGAACATTTTCCAGTTTGAACAGTTTTCTAGCATCAAATTTCTAGCATCAAAGAAACAGGTATATGACCTTTGGGGTATTCAGCATAGATATAAATATGTAAGTAAATTCTAAGTAGTAATTTTGTGATTTTTAATTGCAGCTGTTGCTACTGAAATCACCTCAACTACCAAAAAAACCCCCTAAAAACCCCAAAACCTCATAGTATTTGTGTAGTAAGAGCTTGTTTTTCTTCACTAATCATAGCCAAAATGACTGACTGCAGCTGCCAATGACATGCCTGAGTCTGTTTCACCTGGAACAAATAAGTCAGTGCAGTGAGTTTAAGTATCTCTGGACTAAACTAAAGCTTAAATATACACGGTACTGCAGGACTGATCTGACACAGAGGAGCCTTACACGCTTTTTCTCTGTATGTAGGGTAATTCTTCAACCATGTGTTGAAGATATTTCATATTATACTTTTAGTTCCTATCCATTAATTTTAAATGGAACTGGAGATCTTTGGTCAAGGGAGACTGAGATTCTACATCTGGAAGAGATAATTTGTTCATTTGTTACATGAAACAATGGGCAAAAAAATCTTAAATACTTCCCAGTCATTTCAGCCTGCAGTTATAATGAAAAGTTTTGTGATAAGCAAGCTATTAACTTTTATAGTTGATTTGGATTTCAAGGCCACATTGGTACTGAGATATGTGTCTCTATGAAGAATATGTAGAATTTACTACCAGCAGCTGAAATGAAGGGCCACTGCTAGTCCAACTTTTCAACACAGATTATTGAAATACAGACATTTCGAAATGAGAGAGAACCTGCAAGTAACTTGAGGAGAAGAAATCAGCCATTCCTTTGACTCCGAGAAGAGTTGACACTGGCTCTCAGACAGCAACTGGCTCCCTATCAGGTGCTACTTGCTTCAACTCTCTAAAGGTAATCCATATCAGACAGCTACAGATAAGTCAGAAAACCCACACCTGAAATGTCTTCCTTTGGTATTTGCACATTCTCAAGGTCAAACTTGTGCAGAAAGAAAAATCTTTGTGTCAACACAGCTTATACAACAGAACCTCTGAAACTGCTGATCTTTTTTTTCCTTCTGCTACCTGGTACTCTAGGAATGACCTATCCTAGCACATTTGGATCAACTGTGTGACTCCGAGGGCTTATTGCCACTTGAATTCTGGTAAGCACCTACTCCCCTTGGTTTGAAAGAACCTAACAGGAAAATGGCTGAAACAGAGCTTCATTAGAACTCTGTAAGTTGTGCCTTCCTGGTGCTTCAGGGGGTCAATATTGCAGCTGGGAGATGATACCCTAGTGAGAGTGTGATGGGAGCACCTGCCACCCAAGATATGCCTACATAAGAGGTGTACTAGCTATAGCAGACTAAGCTTTACATTTCCTTTCAAAGCTATCTGCTCTTTTCTATGATTCTATGTAGTGTAGAAGCCTAGAGGTTGGGATATTTTCTATTTGGTTGTTATATTATTCAGCAAATATTTCTTACTGGAATAATGAAATCTCAAACTTTTAAAATTGTGAAGTGTCCTCCTAAGTGGAATAAAACAAAATCAGTCTTCCCGATAAGTATTTATTTTTATGCTCAAAAGTTTTCAAACAAAAACAGATGAAGAAAATTTGGACCTACAGGCAGAGAAACAGAATTTTCCAGTAGTGAAAAAAACTGTATAATGAAACCACTATTTATCTCATTCCTTGGCTTGAAAACCTGCTAAAAACCATTAGTTACTTGATAACTCCCACTGAAAATACACCTTAATGTTAGAAGTGAGTTAAAAATCTACTCTGGCTTATTAATTAGCTTAGGACAAATACTTTGAAAACTGCTTTCACTATTGAAGAGTGATGCTTGTTTGTTTTTTGGGGTCTTTCTTGATATTCTGTACATTGGCAAGAGGCTGAAAGTCTCTAGCTCCTGTTCAACAGCAGTCCATTAGACTGGGCTGATCTCAAGCATTGTTACTCAAAGCATCCCTAACAGTAATCTCAACATGCCTCTGGTCCTAAACCCAGGCACAGAAGGCAGTGAGCATGTTGAATGTAAACAATGTTACAGCCCTAGTGCAGATCGGCAGAAGGTCCCTGTCCTGTATTTATGTTTAATTTATGCTATCACTGTGAAGAAGTAGAAAGTGTGTAAATCAATTAATCATTGCATGGGAAGCAAACTGCATCTACTCCCCATAAATTCCAAGGAGGAAGGGTGACAGAGATGCTATTTAATTTACTGCACACGGAAGAGTATATAGATAAATGAAACTGTTTTTGCAGGCATGCTGAATAGTGTTTCATGTCTGTATTATTCAAAGTGATACTGGCACTTCAACAGATGATGGTAATTCTGTTGTGGGAAGGAGGCACCAGAAAATGGCCAGGCAAAATAGACACTGGAATAACTATTCCTTGTATGGTTGGCAATTGTATAAAAATTTAATTTTATGTATTTGTAAATCCTAATTTTAAGGACTTGGATAATTTTATATCTTTGGTATGCTTGTGCAGAAAAAGTGAGGAAATGCTACCTCCACTGTCAGGGTTTGTCTAAAACTCATACTTCGTGTGAACTCTATGCTTCTGAGTAAGACACCTGACAATTTAGTCAGCTGCCCATTGCAAAGATCAGTGGACTCCATGCATGAACATGACTTCACATTCAATCTCACCTAATGACCAACCTTCCAGAACACTCTTTGGAGCAAGTGTTGGTCAATCAATCACAACCAGTTTTGAAACTTACTACAGAGACCTGGTAGAAGGTGAAAAACAGTGCAAGTTGTATCAGATGTCTAAACATAAATATTTTTCTGAATCTTGAAATCAGCGTGTAACCATCCCAACAGGATCCCAAAGCATTCAGAACTTACAAACTTCAAAAATATTGACTCCTTATATGTCATCCTAAAGGTCATAGTTTTCTTCTATACAGTTCTTTGTAAAAGTCAACCCCGAATGAGAGCTAATGACAAGATTTTTGTAAACAGTAAAATAGAAAAAAATTATTTTGAAAAGGAAATGCCTTATAGTTAGGATTTTATTGTAAGAAGTATTATTTCATTCTCCTTGACACTTTGAAGAATACAGGGTTTTTTTAGGACAGAAACATCTAAAGAACAGGCAGAAGGTGTTTCTATATGTATAATTAGGTTTGCACTTATTTTGCCAAAAGTGCCTGTTATACTGCAGACATAGACAGATTCCCGCATAAATTGTTTAATGGCACAAACCTACGTATTTAAATCCTTGTGTTAATACTTTAAATTACGTATAGGAATAATTTACACTGTTAACATTGTATATTAATAATTACATACTTGTAATATATTTTTTGCCTTTTTTGTAAGTAGAACACAAACAAGGAACAGTAAGGAAGTCATTTATCCTAGATATAGATATCTCTCCTGCAATTACCAAAATGGTCAAGATGATGATGTTACTGATGCTAACAGGGGCAGAAGAAAGAGGAGACAAAAGGTTTCAAAGACAGAAAAGGATTTATTTAATTATTTTTATTTTTGGCATCGTGAATGAAGAGAGTAAATTTATTGCTACAAGCGTTGGTAAATTACCTACAAATTAATTTCTCTTTGGTTGATAGACACAACTGTTGAAAGGAGTTAAATTTGCATAGTTGACAAGTGAATACAGTTCCCACTTAAATAAGATTTCTTTTGAGCTTTGCTTTCTACTTGGATTTTTGTCATTAGACAGCTTTGATTTCTAAGAATAGAATAAGGAAATCCTTCCAATGATAACACAATCCTTTCTTACTTCAGCGTAAATTTAATTGATATTTGTGAAGTTTTTTGCATAGGAAGTCAAAAGAGAAGTTCTTCCTATGGTAAAGATTTTGAAAATCCATTTTTCCTGCTGCTAGAGTTTCACAAGTTTGTGTTTAACTCTTTGTCACAATCCAGAAGTGGGCATAATGTTCTCTATAAATTTTTGTCAGGCTGAACAAAGACACCAGTTTGTGTGTCAGGCAACTCTTAGGCTTTAATGTATGATAGTCCTAACTCAGCAATTAGCACTCTATTTAGTTCTAAAGGTGTTTACTAACAAGCTCCCAACTTCTACAACAAACTTTAATAAGCTCCCAACTCTTGCAACAAAATTCAGGTATGGAGTAAGGTGTAGAATGTGATAACCGCGCTTGCCTGGACAAAACTAGAGAAGAGAGAATAAAGACAGAAAGGAGAGAAAAAGAAAGAAAAAGATCACCAGACCTTAGATCCTGTTTCCTTCTTGCCACCATGGATGGTCTGTATCTGGGATTGGTGAAAGAGAGAGCACCCAGGATGAATACATTGCCTTTTATATTTTACCCTCTTATGTAAAATGGATTTTTCTCACCGTTTGTGCCATATTGTTTGCACATGTACACTCAGCCCTTTAGAGCCCTCCAGGAAATGAGTCAGGGGGAGGTGGGAATCCCTAGTGATCCTGGAGCCCCTTTTAGTGAGGTGCCCAGCACTCAATCCTTCTCTTGATGCAGGTGCACTGAGCATGAGACTCAAGGCAGAATTGCAAGCCTAGCAACTAAAAGGGGAAGATGGCTCAGAACAGCACTGTCCCATCTCCACTGAACTTTCTCTTCCAATCAAAATTTCCCTATTGCAACAGTCAGAATGTTTGAGAAAAAACATGCTTACTTGCTTATACCTGGTCCTCCACACGCTTCCAATTTTCCACAATAATTGCTGTGCACACCATCTCATTGCAGAGTACTGTTGTACTATGCCTGTAGCTGTAGTTTAGGGCTGATATTTAGAATTTATTCAGTAGATGTATCCTTTTCCTCTCCTCTCTTTTCTCTTCCTTCTTCTTCCTCCCTGTGATGAACGGTTTGATACCAAATGAGAAAGGGCTGGGTCGCTTTGGCCACAACAACCCCTTGCAGCGCTACAGGCTGGGCACAGAGTGGCTGGAGAGAAGCCAGGCAGAAAGGGACCTAGGAGTTTGGATTGACATGAAGCTAAATATGAGCCAGCAGTGTGCCCAGGTGGCCAACAGTGTAGACCAGGGAAGTGATTCTCCCCCTGTACTCAGCACTGGTGAGGCCACACCTGGAGTGCTGTGTCCAGTTCTTGGTCCTTTAGTTTAGGAAGGATACTGAGGTGCTGGAGCAGGTCCAGAGAAGAGCAACTAGGCTGGTGAAGGGACTCTAACACAAATCCTATGAGGAGAGGCTGAGGAAGATGGGGTTGTTTAGCCTGGAGAAGAGTAGGCTCAGGAGATCTCATCACCCTGTACAAGTCCCTGAAAGGAGGTTGTAGCCAGGTGGGGGTTGGTCTCTTCTCCCAGGCAGCTATCAGTAAGACAAGAGGGCATGGTCTTAAGCTCTTCCAGGGAAGTTTTAGATTGGTTATTAGGAAGACATTTTTTACAGAAAGGGTAATCAGGCATTGGAATGGGCTGCTCAGGGAGGTGGTGGATTCTCTGTCCCTGGAGATCTTTAAGAAGAGACTGAATGTGGCACTCAGTGCCATAGTCTAGTAACTATGGTGGTAGTGGATCAAGTGTTGGACTTGATGTTCTCAGAGGTACTTTCCAACCAGGCTAATTCTATGATTCTATGAAAGTGTGTTATTAATTGCCTAAGTAAAAGAAGCCTGTTTAAGTTACTCATCTTTTCCTTTTCTATAGAGAAGGTCACACAGTAAACAGAAATATAAGTCTTTCATTTTTTTAAACGTCAAAGAAAGCATGGGTATAGTTTTTGTAAGTGCTGTGTCCCTTACTTCCTATAAGTCTTTTTATATCAGACATAGTTTTTACTAGTTCGATACATATAAGTAACAGTATTCCCACTATACTGATGATGAAAAAAAATAACATTAAGAAGTATAATGAGAATTCCCTAATCAGCCAGTGGCAAATCTAACAATAAATTCTATTTTTCTTCTATTCTAATCAACATTTTTTTTCAGTTGCCTACTCTATTCAGTTTGTTTAAACCAAATGATAATACTTCATTGTCAAATACAATTTAATATTCAGATAAGTTTAATTTGAGCCTGATAACCAGCTTATTATTTTTAATGTAAATCACTGTCTCTTTGAGACAAATACTAATGTCCTGGAAGGGCTTACTTTTCCTATTTATATTAAACTATATGCAAACCTTATTTATATATGATGTAATAAACATTTCCCTATCCAGAAATTATTTTTTGTTGAACCAATGTGCCTAGAAAAATGCAGTATAAGCAACCTCTCTTGATAAAAAGTCAGTGTTTAAAACAATGGCTTTTAAATATGCAGGAATTCAGTTACATTTTGTCCCTTTCTGTATTTTAAGTCAGTAGATAAATTCCCAACCATTTACTTTGAGTACTGTGGGATCCTTAATAGTTTCCTTCATTTTTTAAATGTACAATGGGGTAGTTTTGTAAGTGACAAGTTCACCTGATCAGCCAGTCACTAGGAAACTTTTTTAATTCAGAGTTCAAAATGTTCTAACTACAGAAGTTCTTTGAAACTCTAAAAATACATATCATTTACATAGCATGCTACATATTCAAAGCACTGTGTTAGGCATCACGACATAAGCATTCCCTGTCCCAGAAACAGCAGTGAGGAAATGTTATGCATATTTTACAGCTATAAAAACTTGAGGCAGAAGGGTGAAAAAAGCTAAGCCAAGACCGTGAGGGTAGATGCAATTAGGAACTAGGCACAGATAATTGTCTTTTAATTCACTTTTCAAAATTCTGCTGCTTTTCAAGGATGGAGCTCTTTGACTAGAATCCTATATAACTTTGTGTTTTCTTTCACCATGTTGAAAGGAAAACAAAACAGAAGGGAAGAAAACACAGCTGCAATTAGCTGTAAAAAGCAGCCAATAGGGCTTTTTAAATCCCTTGAAGGCTCTGATAATTAAGGGATTGTCAACACTGATCCTTTACTGTCTGAAAGAAGTGTCTATTTTTCAGAATAAAAAAAAATAAAAAAGTAACTTTGTATTGTCCTTAGATGCAGTCAGACTACAGAAAGCCTAAGAAAGTATTAAAGTGGTAAAGCTTTGAAGAACTTAGTCTAATTATGATTCATTAGTTTGTTGTTGAGAGAGGGATGATTTTAAAATGCAATTCTCCCTCCATTATTTCTTACAAAATATAGAAAGGCATTAGTTCTTTTTCAGCCTTAGTCTGCATATTATCAAAGGAAAACACAATTGTTTCAAATATTCTATAAAAGTGAGTATTTTCTGAATGTTAGTGTCTTAGCAGTTTGACTGAAGTGTTAAGGAAATGAGTTTCTTTAGCATGAAAATATTTGATAACAGTTGTAGCTTTAATAAACTATTGTGGAGAAATAGATTTTTATCTTTTCTATTTTTCAAATAAGGGAAAATAATGAAAGTTCTGAAACACTTTTTATTTAAGTCCATTCTGTAATTTTTATAACAGGAAAAAAAAAAAAGTAAACGATTCATCATTGTTTGTTACTGATTTTCTTTCATTTTGTCCCTAATGGCAGCTTAACACTGACTTCCACAGCATTGGTTCATCCATGAACAATCCTTTTCAAGTAAATAATTACAAGGTATTGTTACTATTTTCACTCCAGTGTGGTTCTGTCTGTGCTGTCAGTCCTGGATGAAATAGCTGGAACTCTTCATGCCACTCTTCTAGTAAGCTGTGCTTTCCCACTTTATATGGTCCTGCAGAGCCTGCTCTGAAAGCGCCCGCTTGAGCAGGAAGGTTGGACACGATGTCCTTCAGAGGTTCCTTGCAACTTCTACCATTATTTGATTATTTTCCTACTGTCTGCAAAGGCACCATCTAGAGCTTCAAGACTCAAACAGTGCTTTTATGTAGGTAAGTAAGCTGAACAACCATTTGTTACTCAAGACCTAGTTGCTCTCAACAATAAGGTCTTCCCTCATAGTGATCAATTTTCCCCAAGTATTTTTATAATCAGAGCTCTGGATAGTGCCAAACTAGTAGTTTCTATGTTCTGATTCTTAAGATACTGTTAAATTTAAACTCACTTACTGTTAGTTATAATAGTAAAACTATTATACTTTCTGTAAAAAAACAAGGAGGGCATACTGATGACACACTGAACTAGAGTCACAAAGACCTTCAAGTGCTTTATCTTAATTTGAATAAGAGTGGAACCTTAAAGCTCTGTGACTCCAGATCAGGTTTTGGGGGAGGGGGTAGAGTATATTCTCAACTAGTGCACAATTCTCAGGCAAAAAGAAAAAGAAAAAATTATTGCCTTGTGTTATTTTTAGATGGAACAGGGAACTAGGAATAGACTTTGAAGATAGATAAGGTAACTGTCAGTCAAATATGGCTTCAGTTATCCTGGATTTTCCCTAAAGTGATTTGATGGAATTAAATGAATATAAGTTAGAACTGATTTACCACTTTGCTACTAAAACGAGAATTAAGCTCATAATTTTCTAAAACATCCATTCAGTGTACCGTATTTGGAAAACCTAGTTATGCATAATAAAATTTCTATTTTCTTACTTTATTATGAAAATCATTAGCATCATTCTGAGAAGTGCAGAATTTTTTGTAAAATGTTTTTACTAGGTCCTAGAACAATGAAGAAAATCCAATAACATTTTCTTCCTGGTTGTTAGCAACTAGACTTTCATTACTCTATTATATGGTGAAATGCCTTCAGTCCCTGAAACAACTAGGCAAGGAAACATAATTAACAGTGTCTGAAGATATTTTTCAGTGTTATCTCTTTTTGGGTGTTTTTCAAGATTTTAACATTTATGTTGTTTTAGACTTTTTCCTAGTACAAACAAAAAAGGAATTTATATAAAGATTTCTTTTTTTTTTCAGGAAAGGAATTGCTTGTATATACTGTACATTTCATAAGCTTTACAAACAGGAAATCTAATGACTAATGACTATTTAGTTGTTACCCCATTTGGTTCCAGTGGTAGATTTTAGGAAAAATATATGCAGTATCTTACTGTATATTGTAAGTCTGAGTCTTTGTAGCTATTTTTTCCAGTTGAAGGAATTTATTGGGGGGGGGGGGGTTGGAGGAGATCTATTTATTTAAAATGCTTCAGTTACTTTTTAATAAAGCAATTCATCCTTACATATATTTTACCTAAATATTTAAAAATATGAATCCAATTTCTATAACGTGTTTATTTTAAATAAATGGATTTTAAGTAAAACAGCAGGGGCCAACTAATGCAAGAAACATGAGGTTGGTGGCCTTTGCTCAGTAGTAATAATGTAGAAATTACAACCCAATTCCCAACTTTGTATTTTACTTGTGCCCTTGTGCAGATTAATTGGAGAAGAAATTTGAAACTGCATTGTAGTGGGTCATGAGAAAGTGAAAGGTCAGGCAAGTAGTTTTGAAATGTGTAGAAGGAAGGTGCAAGTCATGAATGAAATATTTCTGCAGGAAATTATAAAGTAATTACATAGAATGAGGAAGGAGAAGAACTATAGAGAATGCAATGAATGTGGAAAGCAAATAAACAAACAAAAACAAAGTCAAAAGGTATAAATCCAAATTATGTTTCCCAAATATTTGTACTTTAAAATTTTATTAGATTACTCCAGAAGCAGAGGACATCCCATCTGGATTGTCTCTCTACAAAGCACAGCTGTCAGGATACTAGCCGCCCTTGCTCCACCATCCTTACAACTTAGCCTGATTGCTTCCTCTCTCTTTTTAAAAATCCTGAATATAATTTATACAGTTAATGTGATATCATACTAAATTTAAATGGAAAAGATAAAACCTGGAGATCTCTGGAACGATAACAATTGCAAATAACTTTGAAACAGAAACAAGCAAATACTCTCTATTTCCTAATTCTCTGGGCTCTGATCTTCAGCTGTCAGTATAGTACAGTAGGCTGATGGCTCTCCAGATCAACAAAGCTTGTGTAACTTTTTTGCACAGTGAGGATTTGAGGGACTTATTCCTTGAGTGAAGATAAAATAATCAGGGTTTAATTGTTTAATTCCTTCTTAGACAGAGATGGATGGCTTCTTGCATTTATATCTTTTGCTCTCAGAACACAATTACATGCAGTATTTGAGCCAGGGAGGTAGGGATAAGAGAGAATTGATCTGAAAGAAACAAATTTCTTGATTGCTGTGTAAGATAAGACTAGCTGAGATATCTGTCAGAAAATTTGAAAGCCAGTACCTCAGGTGTATTGGTTTGCAGAAATAGTGTGAGTTATGTAAACTACAGATGTATTTGTTTTTAAAAGATACATTTAACATATTCAATGTAAAATTAGAGATGTTGAGTATGTTACCATTGTGATTTACTCATTATACACAGTGGTGAGATACATAGTTCTGGTAGACAAGTGTGCACTTTGGCAATCTTCACAAAGCGCTCAGGCCCTGAAAGATTCACAAAAGTATTGATAAGCTTCAGTTAAATCTGTACAAAGATAGTCAATTCCCAAGTCAATTCACTCACTGACATAATACTATCTGAATAATCTAAAGTAGCATTTATGATTTTACATATATATATGTATATGATGTTACTCTAATTAGAGAGAAAATGTATATCCCAAAAATATAATCTATCATAGTGCAAATAAGTTTAGAAGAGCTATCAGATTTCAGAATGAAAAAAAAAAGTCTCAAAATCTCTTGATGTTGCCCACAGTTTTTCTTCAGAATGAGTAAATCCAAATTTTTATTTGCTCTTTCATCTCCTAAAAGAAGTATATTAACACATTTTTGAAAATTTTCTTTCTTAAAGTAAATGAAGGATTTGTACATGGAACACTAATTATTAAAACAGCTGGTTCAAAAAGAAAAAACAACAACAAAATCCAGAGTAAAAACTATTGGGGGAAAAAAAGGCAAAACAAAAAAACAATGACCATCACAACAAGAAGAATGAAAGCTACATGTTTGAATGTGTACTTCTTTAATTTTAATTATATAAACCCCAAAATTATCCAGGTATATCTTAGATTGCTTTGATTGTATCATGATATTTATGAATACCCCTTAACTATATCTTCACATCCAATTTTCTTCGCATGTGGAACCCTCATCAGTCTGCTTATGAATGGAAGTCTCTTAGTAGAGCCTGATCCCACCTTCTCAATTAAGCAGATTAAGCAGGTATCTAGAGTGCTATGAAACTCATGTGTACCATCCTCTAAGTGTGTTCTCTTCTGTGTATTATTTCCCTGAATACAGAAAGCTTTACTTCTCTATAGGCTTTTTAATAATGTCTTAATAAAAAGTTCACAGTACTTTATATCACAAAGGGAATTGGGGCGCAAAGGTGTAATTTCCTAACCATCTGAGTATTTTGGGAAATACTTGAGTTCCTTAGGTTTTCTTGACACATCCACAATATTTTTTGTGGGTCCAATTTTGTCCACACTTTCAAATTCTATGTGATTACAGTGAATACCTTCAGCCACTCCAACAGCAGATGGTAACTGCTTCCCAACAACTTTAGAGAGCTCAGTTAATTTTCTGATATTTTTTATTTTTCCTTTTTTTTTCTATCAGCTACCACTACCTCACAAAATATTCTTGCTTTGCAATCATATTTTCCCATGCTCATTTTCATGAAATGCTTCACTTCTTTCCAAAATATGAACGTAATACAATCCTTCATTTTTATTGTGTCTCCCCTCTACCGTATTCCTCACTATCTCATTTTCTCTCCTTTTCCAATCTATTTTGAACATTAAAATTAGAATATATCACTTATCTGTCATAACACACTTAAATCCTGTTTAGCATCATTTGGTTTTGTTGTTGGTGGTTTTTTTTCTTTTCTTTTTTTTTTTTTTTTTTTTTTTGTTCAATGTAACTGTTCCAGTAAAGAATCATTTCTCAATATCCAGCTATTTAAATGATTAAATTAGTTCTTAACTTCCATACCTTGCAATAGTGCTGACTTAATTATTACTAAGCTTCATACTTGAAGCATTTTCATTCTTGAATCTAAAGCATTTTGAAAGTGGAATTATTGATATCTTCTTGTCTATTATAAAGGGATTACTCATATGAGATATGAGGATGGCAACGCTAAACTTAACCTTCGACCTTAGCTACTGAATGATACTATCTGAAGTTTTGTTGCTGTTGAAGACAGCCACACTAATATATTTCTTATCCTTCTCATTCCATAGTCCACTTTGATATGATTTAAGACTGATTTTCTGGTTTACTTTCTCTTTCTAAATTACATGCATAATAGGTACTGGAGCATTTCACATAGCAGTAAATATTACCTTGTGCAGCTTCTGTGTTTATGAGCCCAGGTGACATTATTACATGTTCCAGAAATTGAGAGGTTACCATTTAATTAACCCTGATAATGTCAAAAGGAATTGCATAAATGCCAAATTATTTCCTTTTTTTTTTTTTTTTTAATGGGTAAGCCTACAAGAATTAGTAATATCTTACATTAAGATGGTACAAGCTGAGTGAAAAATAAAAGCAAAATGCCAGAGGTATTTACCAAAACCTTTTATTGTTGGGTTTTACTGTTACCTTTTTTGTTGGCTTAACCAGTCTTAAAAAGATCCATTTTATTAAAGAATGCAATGGCTGAGAACTTGACAAATGTGAACACTGGAGAAGAAAAGAAGCCACAAAAATATTTGTTAAGAATTTTGTCTCGTAAGTATAAATTGAGCTTGTATTTACTCATTTCAATTTACTGAGTCAGTCAGTCCTGCACTATTTTGATGCTGAATAACTTCAATATGTCATTTACAGAATATTTTATAAGGCACTAATTGAATGTAGATCTAAATCTGAATGATGACTGTTAGAGAAAATAATTTGTACTGAGAATGCTTGAAAGCAGGACATTCTGAACTTGTGCACACATATACTCTCTTTGTATAGGCATAACATCTTGGGTTTTGAACAAGATCGTTATACCTATATGTTAGATTACATAGCACTCACCAAAGCCACTATTCAGCTTAAAGGAATGGTTTACCACCTACTCATTAACGAGAGTGGTAGAATGAACATTAACACCTAAAGAGAAACTAACACTCACCATCTCTTCAATGTTTCTTTAAAGCCCCTACATTTTTTTTGATAGGCTAAGAGCTCATGTAGTGACAGGTTATAAATATGACAACTTATTATGTCCATTGTTACAAGGAATGGAACATGCTGTGACATGAGAAGCCGTTTTAGCTCCAGAGACTCACCATATTAAGGGCTATGGTTTTTATGCATTTCATTGTAATAAAAAATATATTAAATTATCATTTTAAATATAAACTTCAGAAGTAAAATTATATTATAAATGCAGACACTGTCTGATTCTCTATATGATCATATTCCTTTGAATATTCTTATTAATGGGACTTAACTGCATGGTAAGGTTTTTAATATTCTCAGAGAGCTTTTTAGAACAGTTATCAAAATTACATAGGCACCTCTGCACCAGTGAGAGTAAATATAAACGCAGTGGAAAGCCGGTTTTACCCCTTTAAGACAGAGATAAAAAAATCTTTTATGGAATGACTTGCCTTTGGCAAACTGAAAAATCTTGAAGCCCTACAAAATTAACATTGTCTGAGCATTTTTTATTCCCTTAATGCTCAGCAACTCTGAGTGATACTATGTTTGTGTGGGATAAGGAAGCTAGCCCTTCTTTTCCCACAGACATTGGTTTAGTCTGAACTTATTTTGATAAAAGACATTTTTTTCCTGTTTAAGGATAAACAACACAAGTATCTTCAACACATTGGTTTTTAGTAGACAATAATTTTGATTTCACCCTCTTACAATTTTATAAACTCTTTAAAAAGAGGCCAATATGAACCCAAGTGACTACACATTTTTTTATTATTATTTTGATAAGAGGTCTCTGTGTGATGGTAGCCCTTTTGAAAAACTTGTTTAGCGTAAAAAGACACGTTGAAATGTCTATAGCTTGTTATCAGTTAAATAGGAAAGATAAGAATAACGGTCAGAATATTTGATCTTTCCACAATTCCTATTTTATGTGATCATGTTAGCAAATTAGTTTCCAGTGAAGAATTTCTGCATAGGATTTTCCACATATGTTCTTGAGAAGATTAGTTTCATGAATGTTGTAAGCAAAACTCCTCAGATGGAGTAAAATTAAGACCTGACTCGTAATTGTAAACATCACAGTCCTGAAACTGCATGATAAATATGGTTCTAATTTACCTGGGGCACAGAAACATATCATGAGCAAATCTGTCTGATCAAATTTCAGATTTCAGATTTGAGATTATCATCAATATATTCTGAAGACATACCAAACAAGTTACAAGCAAATTTAAAAAAAAAAAAAGAAAAGAAAAAGAAAAAAAAAACAACCACACACACAAAAAACCCCAAAACCCCAAACACAAAAACCCCCAAAACCCAAACAAACAAAAACCACAACAAAACCCAAACCAAAACAAACAAATTTACAAACAAACCACAAAAATCCTGAACACCAGAAGGTTCAGAAGGATGATTTAATATAGAATTTAAGTCATAAAAGGTAAAAACCAGGAAACCTTCCCCCCCCCCAGTTATCATATTCACATTTATTTTAGGCACATGTATAAGCGTGTGTGCACATGTATAAGCATAAGTGATTTTTGAGTGGTATCCTGAAACACCTCTTGCAATATCTTGTGCTAAATAATCTTTACATTAGACTGCAAAAGTTAAACCCTGTGTTCCTTATGAGTTTTAAACCTTTAATTTAGGGCAGAGGTATCCCCTCCTAACATCATAATATTCTGGGGAAGTTCTTTACCTGAGCACATTTTTATTTCACAGTAATAGTAATTCTTTGCTGAAATATCATTCCTATAAACCATTGCCCTTCTGAAAGTATCAGTTTTTTATCTTAATGCCCCAAAATATCCCAAATAAATCTAAATATGTGGAAAAATCTTACTATTCTTGTCTACTTTCATATTCCTCTTTTTAAAAACACACACTGAATTCCTGAAAATATTACAGGTCTTTGTCCTCCTTTTGCAACATTGCTTTGATCTAAATGAGGAATAAATATCGACATTTAACAAGGTCACTAGAACAAAATATTTCTATTTTAACTTTCTTTGTCTTGAGTCCTAATTCTAATAAATAATCCAGTGTTCACGGATGATGCCCATCTATGCTCAAGTATCACAGTGTCATTTGTATGCTCATTATAGCTGTCAGATTAAAGAAGGTTAGAAGTTCAGCCTGCATTTTGTTACTTGAAAAATTAAGAAAGTCAACGTTCACATATATGTGTCTAAAATAAAGTTACCAACCAGTATGACATCTGGACATGCTGGCATTGGCTCCTTTCAGAGAAAGAAGCAAACACTCAGGACCTGTCAAAATGACACCACTCTATTTACACCTGTTCTACATGGTGGGGTTTGTTTGTTTGCTTTTATAAAGCCCTACCTCTACAGCAAATGATCCTGTATATATGGACTTGCTGATATTTCCATTATATGATTAAAGAAAAATATTAATCCACGGTGAAGCAGTTGTCAGAGGGTTTGTCTCTGTGCTTTTAAGGTTGTAGTTCTTCCTATCTACATTTATTGCCATGACATCAAAATATATCAGATACCAGCTATGTCCATCAAATATATTTGGTGAAAAGTTTATATTTAATTCTAATTTATTGTTTAAAATTTACAAAGAAAATAAAAATTATTGTCATAGGCAAAATAATCGTATACATTTAGGTTTTTGTATGTGTGTTTGTGGGTGAAAATACAGCACATTCTATAATTATATGTAGTTTTTCACAATAAATCAGAGAATGGAAAGTTAAGATTTGGAACTGGAGGCCTAGAAGTGGAAGTAGCCTTTTATAATTCCTCACAAGTGTCATAAAACAAAAGCCTTTCATACTGTAATTTAAATTTGCCTGTTTAATTCTGCATAAGGCCCACCAATTTTGAGATATTACAGCCATTTTATTTTAGAGTTTATTTGCACTGGAGCAAATATTGCCTGACTTTTGTAAGACTGATCTGTGTAAAAATCAAGTGTTATGTTTTACAGTTCAAGATACTTAAGCATACAACTGAGGTAGACGCATAAAATTTTATACATAGTTAAAATATTTCTTTATATTTATGACTGTAATCTGATGAAGTGAGGAGTAAAAAGTATATGTTGAGAAACCTGATTAAAATTTTCACTTGCAAGTTGTGAAAGAAATTGCCACATGCATTGTAGTATGGATGGCCTAATGTTTCTCAAGGAATATATAAAATTAGATGTCACAGACAGGAAAAAATGGATAATTAAATCTGAAATAGTTGCAGTATAGGTTTACAAGGAAGATCCGTCTCTGTGGTTTCATTGCTTGCATAAGGGAGAGAGTCTAAATAGGACTGAGTCCAAGTAGGAGTTAAGATATTTCGAAGTGAGCAGTAAACAGGTATATATTTTCCTGGCTACCTATAGGTATAAAATTTATTATTATCTGTTGCTGTAGTCAGAACTACAAAATCCAGTTGGATTACAGGTCCAGGAGGTAGGAGAGAACAATTCTTCATCTTCTTTTTCTTCTCTTACCACTGCAAGACTGTATGAAGAAGAACTGTAAGGAAGATCCATAACGTCCAACTATTTTTCCAGTCTACGGGATTTTTTTTTATTTTTTTTTTTTTTTTTTTTTGTATTTTTAACATTTGTGAAGGAAGTTCTGCTATTTAAACTAACCTGACCACAAAAATGAATTTTCAAGATTTGTTTCTTCCATGTAGGTCATAGCACCAGGCAGTTTAGGATAGCCCTAAATTATTCGGAAAGCGTTGATGTTTAAATTAAAGCAGAATAAGACCTGAGGACTGTTAATCTAAAACTACAGCAACTTCTCAGCTATTATTGGCAAAAACACCAAAGATTTGCAAATCTGGAAGTACAATGGCAAAGGGTCTAAAGTTTAACAAGTGTCCGACACTTTTACTAATGCCTGACTGCTTGAATGTTAAAAAACTCTGTTGTGCCAGAAAATCCTAGAGAAGGAACAGAAGCCAACATTAATGGCTTGTTTACTCTTGTCAGGAAGAATTACTGTTATTATTAACTGATATAGTAATCACAGGACTCTGAGAGTTTATTAAAGATATGAAACAATTCTTTCAAAAACACCTACCTAGGAATCTAGTTCCTATTGATTCTACTTGCAAAATAGCAATTAAACTGCAAATAGGGAGAGAAAGAATTGCACACTAAATAAAAAGCATCATGAAACAGCTGTGGGAGCAAATATGAAGTAAATTTCACACAAAACCATACAGAATGGTTAAAAAGTGCCTATGGAAATATCAACCAAAGCAGATTGTACCATCTACTGTTAAATAGTTACAAGGATAAAGACCTCATAACCTCTCTGGGTACCTGTTCCAGTGTTTGATCACCCCACAATAATTTTTTCTTTTTCCTATGCAAAAATAGAAATGCCTTATCTTTCATTTTGGTCCCGTTGACAGTTTTCCTGTCATGGAACACCACTGAGAAGCTTCTGATTCCACCTTCTTTACTCTTTCCCATTATGTATACAAACACAGCAATGCGATTCCCCCGAGCCTTCTCTTACACAATCTGAATAGTTCCATCTCACTCAGTCTTTCCTCATATGTCCGGTCATCCAGTTACTTCACTAAATTTGTGGTCTTTCACTCAACTCCCTCCAGTAAGTCCATGTCTCCTGCACTGGGGAACCCAGACCTGGACTCCGAAATGTGTCTCACCAAGGCTGGGCAGAGACTTGAAATTTGAACTGCTTCCAGTGGTCACCTGTACTGGATTTTGCATGGCAATGTTTTGTTTTGTAGACATGATGGCTGCAGGGGAGACTTTTGTGGGAAGGCACCAGTTGTCCCCATGTCAAACACAACCATTTTCAGCTGGCTCCAAAATGGACTCACTGCTGGCCAAAGCTGAGCCAATCAATGTTGGTGCTGATAATGTATTTAAGGAATAGTTAAAAATTTTGTGGAGGAGCTAAGAGAGAAATGAGGATATGTGAGAGAAACAACCATGAAGATACTAAGCACAATGAAGAAAGAGGAGGAAGAACTGCATAAGACAACAAGGCAGATTCTCCTGCAGTCTGTGGTGAAGACCATGGTGATGCATGTTATTCCCTTGCTGCTGATGCAGAGCAGGTATCCATACTGCAGCCCATGAAGAACACCATGGTGGAGGAGGCAAATATGCCCTGAAGGAAGCTGGGGTCCGTGGAGAGTAGCCCACACACAAGCAGGTTTTCTGGAAGGACTTGTGTTCTGTTGGGGACAGATGGCTGTGACAGAAATTGATGAGTGATCCTCCTGTTCTTATCTTGATCCGTGTGCTTTTTCATTTCCCCCTGTATTTCCTCCCCAAGTCCAGTTGAGAAAGGAGAGTGATAGAGGTTGGTATGTACCTGGCAGCCAGCCAAGATCAGCACACCACATCTGCCTAATGCAGTCACTGGCTTCTTTGCAGCAGATCAAGACCCTCAGATCCCTCTTTAGCAAGCTCCTCTCCAGCTGGTTATCCCCCACCTTATACCAATGCCTGGTTATTCCTCCTCAAGTGCAGGACTTGTTATTCCTCTTTGCTGAATAGAATGAGGTTCTTTTCAGGTCATTTCTCCAGCTTGTCACCATACCTCTGAATGGGAGCACACCCATCTTGTCTATCATCTGTAGTCTTGATGAAGTTTTGCTCTGTCCCATTATCTGGGTCATTAATAAGATGTTAAAGAGCATGGGCTTCAGTATTAGCCTCTGGAGTACTCTACCAGAGATTAGCCTCCAGAGGGGCATTTTGTCACTGATCCCAGAAGTTGAGCCTGTCTTCACTTTGCCTCCCTTACCATTTACCTAGACCTAATTTCATTATTTTTCTATCAGGAAGTAATTGAAGACAGTGTCAAAACCCTTACTGAAGTTAAGATAAAAAACATCTAGTGCTCTCTCCTCATCCACTAGTCACCTCATTGTAGACAGATATCAGGTTGGCCGTCCTTTATTATATTTGATTAATAATAACAACCAGAATTCCTCTAAAAGAAAATTTTACATATGTACAGTTTCTTGAAAGAGCACTTTGCATTTAAAAGAAAAGGTTGAAATCTTAGCAGACCAATTAAAGGTGGAATGAGAAGCAGAGAAGGCAAAGACTTAAATCAAAAGCTAAAGGGATACAAGCAGTGTATGGAGTCACAGAAGAAGTAAAACCAGACAATGCTGAAGAAAAAGGCCAAAACCATAAATTACTCAAACTTGAAAAACATTAAGAGCCTGAACATGACATTACTCTGTGTGGAAATGCTGGTGAGAGTTTGAGAAAAAGCCAAATCTCATCAAATCAGCAAAGAGTACCTTTGCCATTGGCATTTTTAACAGCATGAAAGAAGGGAGTTCAGCAAGGAGAAGACTAAAACAATTATGACAAAATGCTAACAAGTGCTTGTATATAGCTTTTTATTCTGGAGTGGACAAACAAGCAGCTTACGGGGATATGGAAGGAAAAAATTCAAGATTTAACAAATGGTGGTGAAATGCGAGATAGAAAAGAAGATTAAAGTAATACAAAGGATTGTATGGCTGAAAAGCTTTGTGAGCCTGGGGGGTAATGACAGATAAGAAGTCAGAGGAATGCATTAGTACAATTTTAGTTGCAAATAACCTGATCATATAAGGTTTCTTCCAGGACACTGAAAAGACATTGTCTTTCAGACTAATCTACTGAAATATCTAATATATTTGCATGAAGACTATCTTTCTGTTTACTGGCATTCTAATGCTCTAAGTCCTGCTATTTTTTCTCCACATTGTACAAATTGTTGCCTACTTCTTATTTTAAAATTATGTAACCTTTCTATCAACATTGAGAAATACAATATTTTACTAGGAACCTATTAGAAATTATTTCATTTTATCATGTATGACAACAAACAGGTCACATTATCTCAATAAAATATCAAATAAAACTCATAACAGGCATTTATATAACATCAATCAGTTTTGTGACTGCAGCATATTGGTTCTTAAGCATCCTTTGATGCATCAAACATTTTTATCCTTGGCAATTTTAGAGCAGAATAATTCTCTAAATTGAATAAATAACAACAGGTTTGATAGAGAACGAAGGTTTTATGAACTACAATGAAATTCAAAAGCCTGCTGTTATTTCAGATTCCATTTATATGGAAAATGGGGGAAAACAATGGCAAAGGAAAACCTAATACAGACTCACCAGAGCTAAAGTGTACAGGTATTCTATTGAACATGCTTTTTTGATAAGCAACACTTGCGTCTTCAACTGTTGATTATATTTGGTGATTGATCTATTGTACCTGTGTAAACTCACATTCCCATGTTATTAGCTATATGTACTATATGTTTCATATATGTTTGGCAGCACAGTACTTGGTTTTTCCTTTGGTACTAACTTAAAATATGGCATTCTTATTCCTGACTATCTACTCTTTTCTTGGAATATAATGTATTCTTTTTACTAGTACATTACTTCCTGAGTCCTAATGATAAAGAAGCTGAATTATGTCCTACAGTAAGAAAAAC
Source organism: Pyrocephalus nanus (assembly GCA_038380795.1). Classification (NCBI taxonomy): domain Eukaryota; kingdom Metazoa; phylum Chordata; class Aves; order Passeriformes; family Tyrannidae; genus Pyrocephalus; species Pyrocephalus nanus. The sequence goes on from CM076261.1 coordinate 35,608,762, forward strand.
AATATCCATTTCTTTACTAACCACTCCCTCATAAACAGATGCATTCTCAAAGCTTAGCTACCCTCAACACCTCTTGCTTTTGGTGAGACTGTTCAGTTAATCCATGTTCTTTCTTCAAAAGGTATAAATAGTGAGGTTTCTTATAATACAATTTTATGGTCTGTAAAGTTGACTGCAAACTATTCTAATTATTCCTTTAAAACATTTACTCTAACTTAAAAATTTTTTTTTTTTAAATATCAAGCAGTTTATTATGTAACCACAGAATCATAGAACAATCCATGTTGGAAGAAACCTCAGAGGATCATCTGGTCAAATCTTTTATATGAAATATAGTCTAGATGACTTTATCTAACACCCTATCAAATTGATATTGAAAACCTTCAGTGAGAGGGATTCTACCACATCCCTGAGGAGGTTGTTACAGTGATTGATAGTTCTCACCCTAAATAAAAAAATTTTTTTACCTTGTGATGAAATCTCTCCAGATACAACTAGTATTTATTCTCCTTTGTTCTCTGCAAGTGAAGAAGAGAACAAAAAAAGAGAACTTTGTCCTTATTGTTTCCACCCTTGAAGTAATGGAATACTGCGATGAGGTCTCCATGAGATGCTTTTTCTCCCTAAATCCTTCAATCTTTTTTTGTTGCACTGAGTCTCAGCCCTTTTATCATCTTTGTGGTCCTCTTTTGGACCCTCTTCAGTTCTGCATATGTCTTTTTGAATTGTAGGTACCCCCTCCCCAGGAAATAACTAAATCTATTGCTAGCTTGAAAATGGGATACGGAAAGCTCTTCATTTTTCCAGTTTTCTTTGAATGTTTTTTTCTCTTTATAGTCATCTGTCTGAATTCAGATTAGTGGTTTTAAGTTCAATGAAGCTACTTCCAATGTATGTTAGTAAATATAAAATCTTAATATTAGTTTTTCTGGTATTTCTTTCAGGTCTGCCACTCTACCCTAGAATATAAAGTAAAATATTATTATTAAAATTTGCTATACTGAGATACTAAATAAACTTGATAAAAGAGTTTTTTAGTATTGTAGATTTTGTGTATATCTCTGGTGCAAAATCAACCCTACTCTATTTCATTTACATTAAAATTGTGCTCTCAAGAAATGACTTGCCAAACTAATAAAACATGTATATAACCCTATTAGCAAAGCATTTCACAAATGCTTAAATTGTGAAAATTTAAAATTAATTTAAATTTAAGCAAAATTTAAATTGTATAAAGCAAGATCTTTGTATAGAAAAATATAGCTACAATTTTCTGACAGATATTCTTCATTAGGTAAAAAACCAGACAATTAAAATCAAGCAAACAAAATGAGAAAAAATAATGGTTTCAATTGTTATCAATATACAGAGGTTTTATTTCAAGTATTTCAAATTATGTGTTTTTTCTTATTAATAATGGAGAGTTTACAGTATCTTATGTTTCCAGATCTTTCAAAGTTCTGCATTTTAATGGGATCTCCATGCTTTACGGATAAGTAGGAGTAAAAATAACAGGTCACCGTCAAATCTTTCAAAGTAATTTACCAATAGGAAATACCTAAGAGGTGTGCAAGAAGTGACTTTTCTGTAACTGTCTAAAAAATGGGGAGACAACAAAAAGGAAGGAAAGTGTGTTTTAAAAGTAAAAAAATGCTATGTGTGAATGCAGTAGGGTAGGGCAGGGCAAGGCAAGAAAGTAAAGAACTACAAATGTTAATTAATGTTTTTCAAAACAATCTATCAGCGTCCAATAAATAATATATGTAGGACAAGCACTCTTTTGCTTTTTAATATACCTTTAAAGAATTTTGTTTGATAGACACACTGTATTCTTCTGGAGTGTGGATATTTTTAAGATTGATAGGCTGAATAAATTCAAGCAATAGTTCCTCTCCCCTAGGGCTATTTAACTTCTGTTGAGGGCTTTCTATTCTCGCTTTAAATATTTTATGTGCAGACACTTTAATGAATATAATTTAAATATGTGCTGTGTTTCATGCTGAACCAATGAATACTGTAAATAAAACCATTCAGTCATGCTGATCTATTACACTTCTAGTTTTAAAATCTCTCAATGTACCCTAACAATTTTTCTGTGAAAGTATGCAAACCATTAGACAACTTAAGACCTATGAAAAGACAGAGAAAAATAAAAATGCTAGCAAAACTCAGTTGGTAGTGAAGATGAAAATTTGTACAGATTCATCTTCTCAATTAACAAAACAAAAGCAAAAATTTATCCTTATTTTAAAAATAACTTTCCCTCTCCTTAATTCATAAATTACATATAATACATTGAATTATATATTATGGAACTAGAATGGAAAGTATCAGCAGTTTCTCATATGTGGTTATTGTGTCATATACCTTGGAAATTCTTGGGTAAAGTTATTATATCTGTTTTATTTTGGAGCCTAGTGCGTTATCTTATTTCCATGTAAAAAACTAAAGGTGAAGCACACACAAATGCAAGATCTGAAAAGGGTTTCTATGAAATTTAAGCCTGACCTGATAAAAATGATTCATAGATAGAGTTGGTGGAAAAACAGTGTGAGAGAATGGAAAGCTTTTCTTAAATACCAGAGGCAGTTCAACTAATAACCCTTAATAAACTGAATATCATGTAGACTTGCCTGAGCTGGGCAAAGAAAAGCTTCTTAACAACTGTTCCTCTGATTAGCTTATCCCAATATAAAAGTGAAGTTACACTGACATTCTAACAGCCATGTTAAGAACAGAATGAAGGTTTTTGTCCAAGGATTTGATTGGGCAGCACCCGTGTACTGTGTTTGGGCAAGTTTTTATGATCCTCTAAAGAATATTACGAAGGTCTTGGACAAACTGCTTGCAAGAAGAAGAATTTAAATCCCTGAGTAATATTTGCTATATTTAAGGATACTAAGGAAAAACCCTTTTATTTTTAAGTTCATAACAAGGTTTTGTTTAACATGAGCCTTTAATAGATGGAAAATTCCTTTATCTGTAGAATAATTTCAATAACTATTAATTATGTTCTAACATTTTTAGACTAAATAAAGCTTAACATTGTCATGCAATACAATAATAACCTTTATTTTTTGATGCAAAATTTTCTAAGTCATGCTTACCAGCAAACACGCTTCTTCAAGTCCCTTGATTTATGAAATGAATCGGCAAAAACCTGTAGAATTAGGGAAGTGAAACTATTCATATGAATATGTCTAACCCCATCACCATGTGTTTGCATAGTTCAATCCTGTGCCAGCAAGGACAATACAATTAATTTCAGATATTATAATCAAAGCCCATTATTTTAATATTTTGTAAACAGATGCTTAATATTCTTACTTTAGAATGCTATTCACTTACAAAGCAAGTGAATTTAATAATACTAATAATATACTTTTAAAAAAAGGTAACGTATTTATCTATTTCTCAAATAACTCAGAATCACAGAATATTCTGAGTTGGAAGGGATCACAGGGATCATGCAGTCCAACTCTTACCCCTGCACAGGACGGCCATGTAATATCTCAGATATTTTATAAAGTAGTTTGGTGGTCCCCAGCAATAAAAAACTCTGGAAGAATGACAAAGCTGGGGGGTGTAGGGGGACACATTCAAAGTGATGATGTTTCTCTTTCCTAGTCATTCTTACATGTGATGGAGCCCTGCTTTCCTGAAAATGACTGAACACCTGCCTGTGAATGTATTTCTTATCTTTCTTTGCTTTACTTATTAAACTATCCTTATCTAATTTTTACCCTTGTGATTCTCTCCACTGTCTCAGTGTGGAGAGAGAATAGCTCTGTGTTTGGGGTTGCTGGCTGGAGTTAAACCACTACAACGAGTATAAAAAAAATGAAAGTAAATTCTTCTCTTATATTGATCTTCTTAGCTGCAGCAGCAGAGAACCTGAACTCTGAAAATATCTTTCTTTTTCCCTTCCCTTCCCTTCCCTTCCCTTCCCTTCCCTTCCCTTCCCTTCCCTTCCCTTCCCTTCCCTTCCCTTCCCTTCCCTTCCCTTCCCTTCCCTTCCCTTCCGCATGTGCAACATATTTCAAAAGCCAAGAAGTTCTAGAAAATGGTTAAAATGTGGACTAATTCTTCATGATGGTATTTCATTTCTTGATTTTAACAACTAATGTTTGAATGTATTAGCATGCTAGAAAAACCCATGTTGCTCAGGTAAAATAATTATTACTACCTGGACACAATTAGCAGCACAGTACTGACAGTTATGCCATTTGTAACTACTTTAATAATATTTTACAAGTTCATTTTGGTCCATTATGCAGTCAAATAATTGCCTTTAGAGATGTAGTAAGATCATTTAAAGAATCACGTTATAGCAAGATATGTAACTAGCATAATTGCACTTAACATACTCTAACCTGGTTTTTTTTTCCATTTCTTATGGCTATTAGTTGAAGGATATGAACCTATGAACTATTAACTGTTTCTTTCAGCAAATGTAGTTGTTTCCTAAACGTATTAAAGTATGTATTTATGTTTGTTATGACATGTATGCAACACCAGACTGAGTTGGTGATATTTTTTTTGTCAGGCACACTTAAATCAGCCTGATTTCTCAGTGAACATAATCTTTTACCTTTATCAGTTTTAATGCGTATTTAATAAAGACAAACATTTTAATAAAAAACAAACTTATTGAATATATAATTCGAGAGCCTATATGAAATTTCCACTATAAATGCGTGAACATTTGTTAAAATTGCTTTAGCATCTGTGAGATGGCACATATTAGTTTTATTATAAAAGTGAATTAGAAGATAAGAGACAAATGATTGGCTGTATTCCAGTGTGACCTATACTGGTATAATATTATAAATTAAAACAATGGCTCAAGGATATTAGTCTAGTAACTTGCTTGTCATTTAAGACCAAACAACTATTATGGTTTCGAAAAAGTTTTCATAACTTTTACCTTTATAGTTTTATTTAAGTAGTCTTCTTTCTATTTAAAGTATTTCCAAGACGCTTCATTCTTTAGAGAAGTGAATTCCTCTTAAATTTTCAGTAGAACTTGCTTCAGTGCTCACAAGAAGAACAGAGGAAAGCAGAACTATCATTATTTGCAAAACTTACCCTTAAGGTCTTCATTCCTCCTTGAAGAGATAGATACTGGAAAATTAATTTTCTTATTCTGGTCTACTGCTAGTAAATAATTTGTTTGTGATGCTTTATTAAAAGAGTAACGATTGGAAAGCTATCAAAATACTGATAAACATGCATGCACACACAAATACTTCTAATAGTTTTGGAAATACTTGAAAATTAAAATAGAATCTTCAGAGATGTTTCTGAATTTCTCAATTTTCTTAAACATTGAATACTTTCTGTACTTTTTTCTAGTTTGGTTAATTTGCATACATGTGAAGAGAAGGTATAACAAGATTTTGTTCCCATCTTCCATATATATTACATGAAGATTGGGGAGCAGCAAAAAGATACAGATATTTGCCTTAGGATGATGCTTTTCTTATTAATGAAGACAAAGAAATTTGGTATGTTTAAAAGATATACATGTCAGAGAATGTAAATAATTAGATAGGTAAAAATACAGTCCTGTTAATATAGTTTGCAAAAGAAGGACACTATATTGTACATACTTCTTCATAAATGCCAGATTTTTAAATAATTAAGTGAGGAAACTGTGGATGTTTGCTCCCAAATGCAGAAATTGATATAGTAGGCATGTTGGAAACTTGGTGGAATACTATCAGCCGGTGTCATACTGGAACATTAAGATGACAAATTTGGCCACAGTGGTGATGGAAGGGTATTTATTAGGTGTCAAGAGATCTTAAAATCAAATCACACTAATTAACCACTAAATAGAAAAAAATGTTACAGCTGATGATTATACACCTAGGTTGCTGATACTTTCTGGATATTTACTAGGCTACAAGGGAGACTACATAACAATAAGAGAGCTTGTTAAGAAGCAGATGAGAAAATTAGACTTAATAGCATGGAGACTGCTGTAGAATGCCATATTGGAAACACAGGGTAAACAACACTGCCTATACAGAAAATTTTCAGCGAGAAGAGAGGAAATGGAAGGAAAGGAGATGTTACTACATACAAGAACTGTTCCTTCAGAAAGTTGAGCTCAAGTCCAAATAAAAAAATGAAACATGAAGTAAGATGACTAGAAACACTGCCAGATTAAGTGTAAAAACAGTGCATTAAAGGAGGCCAAAAAGAGTTGGAGAAAGAGCTAACTGATGGAAAAAAAATTTTAATAAATCTTTGTTAAATAATAAGTCAGTAGCAGGAAGCCTTCCAGTAGTCTATAGGACTTACTGATGATTAAAAAAACCCCAAAACACTCAGAGGACATAAAATACAGAAGCAAAATGAACCTTTTGCAAACATTTGCAAAGAAACTGAGAAGATTCTCATGCTGGAATTTCTCCCAGTGGGCAAATTCTTAGGGGAACTGTCGGAAATAGAAGTTATGGAAGAGACTGTGGTTCAAACAGAATGAACACTAGCACAAATCAGAACTGAATGGTATTTATTCAAGGCTTCAAAACTGAATCACAGCAGTTGTGTCTCATTTCCTCCTTAAAAGTTATTTAATGCAAGTGGAGAGTGACAAATGTGATGTCACCTTTTTTTAGAAAAGATTCAGGGAAGGCGTAGGCAACACTTGTAGCTGGCAAGTTAGTAAAGCTATAGTAAATGACAGAATTAATGACACTCAATTAAATGTGATTTACTTAGAGATAACCAACTTCTTTTTTTGTAAATATTCACAAAACTTTCTTTTTCTTGAGGAAGTGAAAGAAAAAGGAATTTTGATTTAGTTAAATTTCTTAAAAGTTTTCAATGAAATTGACCACAGAAGAGTGTAACAAAACTGAGCAGACAAAATGTAAGAGGAAAAGTTCACACATGGATTTACAAAGTCTGCTGCTACAGCAAACCTGTTTTTGGCAGTAGAGGGGAAGCTTATTTGTGAAAAACAGCAGAACTTCTTTAAGTCTGAGTGACAGGGCAATAAATGGCCAATAAAATTCAATACAAGTGAACATAATATGATGCATACTAGGAAAAAACCTAACTTGTATACAAAATATAGTGATCATTTCCACTAAAACATGAGAATTTGGAGTCACAGTAATTTTATAGGAAAGTCTGGTACTGTTGAATAGTCAAAAAAAAAAAAAGGTAATTATTTGAAATAAATGGTAAAGGAAAATAAATTGAAACAGAGCATGCTACTATGTATATCTATTTTCTACTAGTACATTGATTACAGTATGCATTTGTCACTATTTTGCTCTCTTGTTTCTCTTCCCCTTCTCTCACATGCACATAGTAAAATTCTAAAAGATTTGTCTGCAGACAATGAGGACTATCAAGTTTATAATTAGTTTTATATGATGAATGACTCTTTACCTGGTGGAAGAGGGAGGTCTACTATTCACTCCTGAAAAACAAAGATACCCGAGGGAGTTATGGTAGCAGTCTGTAACCATAAGTAACATAGACAGGCACACAGACTTTTGATACAAGCTTTTTTTTTTTTTTTAATTTAAATTTTGGAGTAATAAAATACCTGGTAAAGGAGCTACATCCAAAACAAATAAAAGGAGATACTTTTTTTCAGGAGTGAATACTACACCTGTGATATTTGTTGATCTTGAAATTTGTTGATGCATATGGCTGTTAAAAATTTAGCTTATTCTGGGTTCTGTGGGAGACTGGACAACTTTTTGTTAGACATCCACTAAAGGTCACTAAAGGTCACTAAAGGTCACTAAATTCATGGATACTGTAATGTGATTGGAAATAATCTAGAGGATAGGAAAGCAAGTTCTTCTGTTCCTTAGACATTTATCTTAAGTGAACATTTATCGCATTTACTTTAGCCATTTTTAAAGTACAGTAGATTTCCACAGAACTGAAGTCCAAGACCAACACATCATTTCAAATTGGGCTTTCTTGTAAAGTAGTCTTTTACAAATGTTTATCAATCAATCTAGCAAATTGCAAACCTGTTGCAAATTGCATTTACAATAGGGAGCAAATTCCTTCTTGACCAAAAAAGTAGTCATTTTTTAATCTGATGAGTGGTTTTATTGCCTACATTTTAGACTTAAAATTAAAGGGCAAAATGATTGTAAAAGCCTTGTACAAATTTAAGCTCGGTGTTAGACCTCTGGGTTCAAAATCAGGGAATAATTGAAAACTCAGGAAAATAATCTCAGTTACTGCAGTTCAGTTTACACTGTCTGAGATAAACAGAAGGGACTTCAGAGATTTATAACTGTACCAGAAATGGCAGTTCTTTAGAGGCTGTTGACTACCCTTACCAGCCTCATGGAAGCAATTCTAATAGTCTCATCCACACACAGACAACATGTGGGGTTAAGGAAGTAGAAGAAAATATCTGAAAGATTACACTGTATTATCCATCTAAGGAACCTTCTGAGTGTATCTTTATGATAATCTTGACAGAGAGTTAATTCACAAAGCAACAAGAAGAAGCAAAACAAACTGAAGAGTGCTAACACCGAACAAAATTAGGCAAATTTCAGGTGCTTTATTTAAAAGATGCAAATATGCATAGATAATATATATATGAGATAGATACATAGATAGATAAAAAAAAATCTAAGCTGCCAGGTAATCAAAAAATACAAAGATTTTGTACTATAACATTAAATAAATATTTTTCATGTTTATTTGTTTCCCTCACCCTGAAAAACTGTAATGAACATAATTTTTTCCCGCTTTAACAATTAATATATTCTTAAAGTATTGTCTTTTCCTATTTGATAGATCTTTCCTGATTACCACTTTGTAGTTCCATATTTTTAGTTCAGTTTCTTTAAGAACTAAGTTAGTGGAGTGTGATGCTTTCAATCACAGCAAAACCAAGGAGAAACCAGACTAGTGATACCATCAGTAAGATGGAGAGGAGACTGCCTCTTTAGTGTTTTCTCTATGATCAGCTTTGAATATTTGGGAGGCATGATATGTTAAAGAAAGTCAGAGTGAAGCTCTGTATCTTAAGACTTGCTAAGGAGAATAGAAAAAAAACAGGTAGCTACTCAGTTCTTCAACTGTCTTTCTTCATAATTTCTTTTTTCTTAATTTCTATATAATCTTTTATTTTAAATTGTTATATATTTCCTTCTTAGCTTGTATTTCTGTAATTTAATCCTTAAAGGACATACATTTAAAGTGCCGTCCTAATGCCTTATACACATCTGAGTATGCACTGAGGTTTCATCAGAGAGCTAAGCATGTGTTTCAGATTTGTTCTGAATGAAGATTTTTTTCTGCCTTGTAGCTTTATCCTAGTACTTGCCATTTCATCCAGATTCCTTTAAGCTTCCCATAAGAGATTAGGTTGCCTTTAATGGAAACGGGATAAGGTCCTAACTAAACTGGAATTACTATAAAGCTGTATACCATGTAAATCAGGTTGTCACTTGGTTTAAAAAGTCATAGATAATACTAACATGCTCCTTCCTGAAGCAGTAGTATCTGATTTAATATGGTAATACTCTTACATGCACTACAGAGGCAGACCTTCATGCATGTATTTCCAGTTTATAAAAAGATTGCTTTAAGGTTATCTTGAATTGCCATTACATTTTAAAACAGAAATGTCAATATTGTTCTTAGGTAGAATTTCATTACTACTCTTGATAGTCATTATAAATTTGCTTTCAGTAGACATCGAGGAGCTTTTAGTACATACTTGGGGTTTTGTGTTAAAAGATTTTCATCATTAATTTACAATACGGTGTTAAAATTGCTATTTTCACCCTCAGTAACCCATGAAATCAGTTGTCTGTCTAATTTATTGGGAGCTTAGCATATTTTAACAAATGAGATAGAGGAATAGATGTCTTGCAAGGAATAATGTTTCTTTTTGCAGATATAAAAAGTCTCATAACAAATCAATTCTGTCATGAAAATTAAAAGCACAAGACATACTGTGGATCATAAGATTTTTTTTCCTAAGTGTTTGTAGACTGAATACTTTGCTCTTGTTACATCTTAGATGAGAAGAAAAGGTCATTTTTATTTATTGATGGTTTTGGTCACATGGGGAGCAAAATGGTTACTGTCAAAATTGCAAGGAAGTAGGGGATGAACTTTTCGCATAACACAAAGGATACTAAATTATTATGCCAAGTGTATTACAGATGTGGAATACCTCCTGTGTAAGGAATTGATGATGAAACAGCGGAGAATAAAAAACCTACAGTAAAAGAGAATAAAGGATAATTTTCTCTGATACTATTTTATATCTCAAAGACCATATATGATTGGTCTTAGTTGGTCTTATATTCTAAGACTAATTATATATGATCTTTGAGACATAAAATAACAACAGAGAAACCTATAGGAAATACACCAGAATAAACATTCTTCAGATTCACTCCTACTTTATTATTTTTGGTAATAGGAAAATACCTTTGATATTTTTCAAGGTATAATTTTTTTAATGGATAAACATAGTATTAATCTTATAAAATAACTAGTTCAAATTTATATTAGAAAAAAGAAATTCATTAAATAACCTGTGATGAATACTTGAAGCAGCTTTGAGCAAACAATACAGATATCTATGTTATTTTCAATAATAAAGATAATTTAAGAGATAAAATATTTTTCACAACTTCATAGAATGTATTCTAATAATTAGGAAGTTGGACATTTGGTATGAATTCTGTCAGATTTAAATTTGGAACAATTTTGTTCAAGAGAAATATAACTTCTAAATATATAGTCCCTTTCTGACAAACTTCTTTAAAACATCTTTGAGTTACGCTGAGCCCTTTGGATTTCAGAATAGAAGTTAATTATCTCTCAGGGCATAGGAGAGTTTCAGTGTAAAACCACACACAGATCACCATTTTCTCCACCTCAAATAAGAATTCAGGAATTGAAATCTGCCCACTCTCTCAGTTTTTAAAATCTGAAATGTGCTTTTTTCACTGGTTCTTATGACCTCCCTTTAAGGCACAAGTGTTGGTTCCTCAGGTTCCCAAGGCATGGAAGGCACTGTCCAACCTAATGAGTCTGGCCCCTCACTTATCTGTTCTTTCTGAAGTTCAAAGATGGGTTTGAAAATCTAGAAAGAAGATTTTTCCCTTTTCCTTTCCATGTCTCCTCTTGTTTTTCAAGGGTTAGCAAATGTAGTATGCACTTTACCATTGAGTAATGTGTAATCCCATATTTTGTGATATTTCCTAGGCAGATAAAATGACATAGTTCTTCTTAATCTATCAGCTTAATGTATCTAGAGAATTTGATTGAGAGTCAGACATGTAGAAATAAAAAGCTCCCATATCACTTATTGAATCCTGAGATCATCAGGACCAAGGCACAAAATCATCAGCAAGGGAGTTATATATTGTAAGAATACTTCAGCCAACCGAATGACATTGTTTTATGGGATTATACAGTATTTAAATTAAAATTATTTCTAAGTGTTAGAACATTTATTAGTGAACATTCTGGGTACAAAAGCTTTAAACACTGTTACGCTGTGTCCCTGTGCTAGGAAATTACTGACTACACCAGTGTGTTTTAACAAGCAGTCAAAAAATGTGAGTTACTCCCCAAAGCTTCAGACAAAACTAAAAATATAGATGCCCAAATAAGCTGCTGCTTGCACTGCCCAGGAGTGAATACCTAATAAAACTGAGAAGTTTGGTTAACTTTATATAACTATGCAATAATTAATTATAAATTAAAAAGAACAGGAAAAATAAAAGATTAATAAGCTTCTAGCATTTTCTTATTTCAGAAATTGAGAATAGTTTTTTCTTTCTTTTATTTGAAATATCTGATCTTTTTATCTGCTGGAACATAAAACCTTGCTACATTCTGAAGTCCTGATGCAGTATGTTACTCAGATGAATAGCACCACTGAAATTCATCCAATATGATGATTCCCCCAATGGGAATTGGTTTGTCATTTGACTTCATGACCATTTCTCTATTGTTTATTCAGGGTGTTCCAAGTGAGACTGAGAGGTTAAAATGACTCTAGCCCCTCTCTGATCTGGATTAGAAAACTCACAACGTTTCTTGCTCTTCCTTCCTTTTTATTTTTATTAGAAGTGGCACCAAGAACTCAGTGAATCAGATCTCCTGACAATAACAAAAATTTGGCACTGCAAACCCTATAGGGACTCTATGAGGTGCCAGTGCTGAAGCAAGGGAGTGCAAGATAAGAGCCAAAATCATTTTACCAATCTCATGACCAAGTTTGCACCCAATCAGCATTTGTACTCTCCCAACAAGAGGCCAGCACTCTGATGTTTTTTTTCAGTGTTGCCAAGGCTGATAACTTAGAGAAGAATAAAATATTTTGGTATAAAACATTCTATCAGCACATTTTGTTCAGACTTTTAATTTATGTAAAGCATATTTATAATCTTTAAAGAAGTAATCCAAATCAATCTCAAGGCAAAAAAAAAAAAAAAAAAAGAGGGGGGGAACAGAAACGTGGTAAAAGCTAAAAGGGTTCAAAAATGGGAAAAGATACTTTGTTTTAATGCTTTGTTGCATGAAACTTCATGGAGATAAAATTCTGGTTTGTTTGGACTCAAACACATTGCTTTAAAAATCATTACATGCTTTCAGACTTCCTTCAGTGCAAAAACAAGAAGAGTTTCAGTATCCCTGCAATACATACTGATTTTTCTTCTCAGTTTCCTAATGTGATGGGTACTATGATAGTTATTGTTATTATTCACAAGTGTATTTATGTATTGAAGTGTATTGCATTTTGTTTATCATTTTGATTTGAAAAACATAACATTCTTTTTTGCTGAGGACAAATTCCATGCTATTGTTTGGACCATATGATTTTGTTGCTCTCATGTTGTATTAAAAATCATCTCTCTTGTAATCAAAAAGATGGGTTCTACTATGATAAAGACTCTATTACTTTAATCCTTACAGTATCAAACTTTCTAAAAGTTGTGCTTAGCTATTAGTGTAGTATTTTAAAAGCTGACTTGCTTATCAATTGAGCCATGCCTTACTTTTTACTGGCCAGTAGATTTTCCAGAAAAGAAATAAATGCATTTTTCATTGACCTGCATACGGTAAAAAGAATATTCCTTGGGCAGTCATAGCACTGTTTCTTGCCTATCTCAGCAGTTAACCAATACCTTGCTAATGGTATCTATTGAGATGTACATTGATATATGCATGGAAAGAAGATACAGCAGGGAAAAAGCAGTTTGCAAATTACATTGTAAACATTTCTTTTACTAACCATTACAGCATACATTTGTGACAGCTTTCTGAAAACTGTTTCGTAAAGATTATCAGTGTGTTTCTAAATTGCAGTAATAGCTCAGTAATTTCTCTATGAATTAATCAGGACTGGAAAGTGTAATCACAACCTCCTTTTTAATACTTTTGAGATTCGCCTGAATTTGACCTAGATCAGCATTTTTTGATTTTGAAATCAGTTTAAGATTCCACAGCTGCATAAACATACACAGTTTATATCTGCTCAATCAGTAATGAAGGCTGGAAAGCAGTGATTCCTCACAGTTTTGTCCAAAGTGTACTAGAGGTACACTTACATACTTTTTTGCTTGTATATTTAGCTATATTATCTCACACTTTCAAATCAAGATGTCCATTGATAAAACATTAAATCCTACTGGGTATTCTAGGTGTGTAGCCCCCTCAAAACTGAATGAGCACTGTCAATATCAATTGAGACTATGCTTCCTGATGAACCAAATCATATCTTCTTGCCTGTGTAGTTGTGTTTTGGAAGGGCCTATTATGTATTTAGGGCTGTCAAATAGCATTGCTTCATTTTACATGAGATGATGAGTTTTTACGTTGATATTAATTGTGCTCCTACAGCAGCTGAGTTGTCCCAGCATGAATAAAGATAGAATGAAATAAAACATTGACAATTTGAGGCACAACGAGACCTTTGTGGGGCAGCAGTCATGTTAACTAGTAATGAAAATTGTGTTAAAATATCTTAGACACAAGAAAGATTAAGATTTGAGAGGTTACCAACACAAAATGTTCTTTTTCTGTTTCTACAAAATTTCTTCTCTTGTATTACATATTGTGTACTGATAATTGGAACCTCTTCAATAACCAAGTCACTTGTGCATGGCTGCTAATCAGATAGTTGAAAAAATTATTTTCTTTGAAGATAAGTTGAAGGCTTCACTTTTGTTGTTGCAAATCAAATGCATTTTAACAAAATCAGAATAATTATACCTATTTTTTTGGTGCTACATATCAGGCATAGTTTAGAACAGAGCTCAGAATTCACTACAGGTTCACTGGACGTGGGATATATTAAGTTAGGACTGTATAGAAGTGTACACAGTAATCAGTTTAACTCAGTTCCCCAATTTGAAGGAAGTCGAAATTCCAAAGAGTTAAATTTATGTATGGGAAATAATACTGACTACCCATTAGCTATACCATGTGCACCAGAGAGTGGAATTATCTGGGCTGGACTTGGCAAGATGCAGTCCTTCCTGTCCAAACCTTCCTTTCGGAAGAATCCTGGTGTCCTTATATAAAGTGTAGTTTATGTTCTGTAAGTGTCAGTCTAAAGTAAATTCATGCACTTTTTATCTTTATATAACAAGTAACTAAAGATAGAGTTTGGCAAAACTTCTCACACTGTCTTGATTGTGTCCAGTTAATTCTAATAACAGACTATTTTTCTGAGGGAATCTAAAGTGGTTTCAAATCTCATACAAGATCATAATATCCATAAGGTGATATATCTTTTATTAAATGGAAGCATTTTTTTGACAGTTTACCAGGAAACAGCTGAAGATGCAGTTAGTCTAATAGCTCTGAAATCCATGTTACACTCTGCTATGGGATTCTTCTTTTTTTTTTTTTTTTTTTTTTTTATTTTGAATTCTACTGCTGTTCAGGCTAACAATTTCTGTTTTACAAATCTGGAATTAAATAAAGATTGAAGTGATCGTTCTGTAATCTCATAATGATTAATGTCATGTATATTCAAGGAAACAAAAGTTTTCCTTTCATGAAATTCAAATTAAGAAAAATAATTCAGATGTTTCACTGCAGACAGAAGGACAACATAAGGGTTATCATTTTAGCTTAATGTAGCACTAAGAAATTCTTAGGAAACTCATATGGCTATTGAAGTTTTTACCACTACTTCACATAGTTCAACATTTCAACCTACAGGGAATCTAAGTCTAGCTTCTTCCAGAAAAGATCCTGACATCACTGTTTATCTGCTTTTCCCCCTTTCATATTGTTAAATGCCACACATTTTTTTGACCTGAGTAAATTAGACAGATAATTCCTTCAGTCATCCTATTCAGAAGTTCTTCATTTGCTGGATAATATACCCTCTCTGCAAATGTGTTTGCTTCATTCCTCAGGTAACTAAGATATTTCCAGTATGTTTTCTCAGTATTTTGAAAGCTAAAAGGTTATTAAGTGCCCAAATGAAAATCAAGATTTCTAAAATACTAATCTTGTATTTTTATGGGAAATTAATACTTTTTACTTTTTCTTTTTTTTTTTTTTTTTATGTCCCTCTGAAGTTCTAGTAGTATCTCTAGCTTTTATGCACAGATGGTTAGAAGGCAACAGGACCTTTTTATAAGTTCCATTCTTGGTCTTTAAGCTACTGGAATTTTATGATTACAGTCTTTTGAAAAAATAAATACGATAACCTTGTGACATCTCCATTAGCTTATAGATAACTTCAAAGATACACCAACGAAGTCAAAGTTTTTTATTGGCTTTTTGGCTTACTTTTTGAAAGAAACTATTAAATTAGGGATTCATGGTTGGGTTTTATATTTTTATATTTCTTCCCTCACTGAGAATAACTTCATTTTTTGTCCATATTTTTATCTCACTTCAATTGCTTTGATATACTATGGCATCACTAGAATTTAAACTGTTTAATATTCCCTTCCTGAGTTTTGACTTGCCTAAATTGTATCTTTATCTTTCTTTTCAGCAAATGTACTTCTAATGCTAAAGACTAGTAGGGAAAGAATGAACCCTATGACATAATTGTTGATACAGTCAATAAGACTACACTTATTAAATTGTGCATATTGCATTTGGTATAAAGATGTGATCTTAATTATGCTTTTTGGCATATGATAATGTTTCAGAAATTTATGGTGTGTATTGTGATGGAAGCAATAAAATCCTTGTTAGTCTTATGACATATTTCTAATTCAAGTAGATTTTCATGCAGAAAACTCCACAGCTGTAAAAAAGCACTACATTAAAAGAAAACTTTGCTATTTAAAAATATCTTATCAGGGTTTTACAAAGTTTCATACAAATGTTCTTTGAAGTTGATTCTAACTTTACCTTAGGTTACTGTCTTTATTTATTTATTTATTTATTTATACATTTGAGTAAAGCCAAAAGACAGTTTAATAATTTCCTCCTAGCTGCATATGAGTCTTGTTTGGAATAACTTCTGATGAGTTGTATATAGATAACTCAGGTAACAACACATCAGCTTCACTTTTACATCAGCTTCTCCTTTTCATGTTTCACTGGTGGACAGTACTCCTTTCACAGAACTAGCTAAAAACTTGCTGCTGTTCTGAACAGAAACTTCTGGTTGTTTCTATTGTCTAACAGGATATCTAAATTATTGTTATACACATGTATGTATGCACATCTCATGTTAACAGCAGTATTTGCTAAAGATCAGTGGCTGATTGAATTTCAAATTTTAGCATAGAGAATGAGCTATACAACTGGAAAATACCTAGACTATATTCTTACTCTTGACTTGCACAGAATCCCAGACCTCTGAATAGAACATCAGAGCTCAGCTTAGCTTCCCCTTTATGGCTGCTGTCAGGATTCTGTGAGAGCAAGATCATGCAGTTTTAAGGAAGAAAATGTTATTACCTGCTTTACGATGCTGATTTTTTTGCATTATACTCTAGGCTAAATGTCGGGAACCTTTTTTTTTATTTATTTGGTTTGTTACCATTAGCGCTACAGATGGTCAGGTGCGAAAGGTGAGATCAAATGTTTTAAACTTCTCAGAATTTGAAGATTTTCTGATTTTATTAAAGCAGGAAATGATATGGAAATGTATCAGTATGAGCGATTTTATTGTGGCAAACAAACAAATCATTGAAATAATAGCACTTTGATGTGAAACATAGTCCTGCAGCAATAATCTAACAACATACTAATGACTAACCTAGCCATCACACTAATTTCCTAAAACTTTCAAAACATTTTAGTTAATGTGTCCTCCTTCAGGGAAAAAAAAAGGTATAAAAAACCCTCCAACAAACATTTTTTAAAGCATTAGCAGAGGAGGGCAAAATGATAAGGGGGAAAATAAATTGTTATGTTCTCACAATGCTTTCCCTTTAACTCCTTTGTAAATATGAGTAAAAAGGCCTAGCTTGTACTGTGTGTACTAAATACTGCACTGTCTGATGTTAAGTGAAGGAGTGAAGGTCAGGAAACTCATGAGCATTTAAGGAGTGATGAGATTAGAAAGAGTATTGTAAAGAGAAAATCAAAAGGAGCTCTGATATGGTGGAGATTGCTTTGGAAAGCTGAATCTCTTTCAGAGTACAAAATGATGCAATAAATTTCAAACAAGAAGATTTGACACAGTAAGGCACAATAGGTTTCAGTGAATATAGATCCACAGAAAAAATATTTTACTGAATTGGAGTGGCAATAAGGAACAAATAAAGCAGGACAGAGTATGTTTTGTCCAGAAATTCAGTGACTTAATTAGAATAAGAGAGCTGATTCAACCACTGAAGAAAATACAACCATAAATGGTCTTTTCAATCTCCTTTCAACTGGCCATTTAAAGAAGGAACAATGGCAAAACATTGCCCTAAATGTTTCCTGTACTTTCAGGCCTTTTGTGAGAGAGATTAAACAACTGTCATTCCCATGTTTCTGGGGAGGGCTCAGGAATTGCTGGTCTGAAGAAAGAAAATCTTCTGCTTCTTTCAGCATTCAGTCAAGCACCACTTTGGGTGATTTCTTCTACTCATTCATCCTGTCTTTACATTGCTGTTGAACAATACTTCAGTGATTTAAATGTATTCAGGATTCAAATATCCTCAAGTGCATGAAGCTCCTGCATTATTATATAGTATTTCATGAATGTCCTTTGAGTTTCTTATATAGTACATCTGGAAAAAAATTTGAAACAGGGTGTGTGTATAAATATACACATGTGTTTTTACACATGCATATAAACATATGCATATGTAGCATGCTTAACAAATTCTATAAAAAACTTCTACTGCATTTCATTTATTTCAAGAGTTATCTTTCTTCCTAATACAGTATTGAAATGTATTAGAGAGGAAACAGTCTAGGATGTTCCTGGAGCATGTGGAAGAAAACTTCCTGACACAGGTGGTGAATGAGAAAAGTAGGGAAGGTGCCCCACTAGACCCGTTGTTTGTAAGATGGATTGGTGGGTGATGCAATGCTTGGAAGCTTTCCTGAGCATAGCAAGCACAAAATTATAGAGTTTTTGATTCTCACAAAACTAAGGTGAGGGTCAGCAGAACTGCTACACTGGATTTCTAGAGGGCAGTCTTTGGCATGTTTAGGAGTCTGGTTGAGGGCATCCCTTGGGATCCTGTCCTGAAGGGCAAAGGAATCCAGGAAGGCTGGACATTCTCCAAGAAGGAAATCTTAAAGGCACAGGAACAGGCTGTCCCCATATGCCAGAAGATGAGCTGGTGAGAAAGACCTTCCTGGTTGAACAGAGAGCTTTTGCTGGAACTCAGGGGGAAAAAAGAGAGTTTGCTGCATAAAAACCTGTCTCAATGTCCAGGCCCAAAAAGTTGTGGTGAATGAAGCAAATCTAGTTGGCAGCTGGTCATAAATGGTGATCTTCAAGGCTCACCTTATGAAGGATCTAGGGAGTAAAGTTCTATGAGGGAGCTTGTGTGGTTTATCCTGGAGTAAAGGACCCTCAGTTTCTAGTCAGTTAACAGTGCACCTGTCCAAGTCATGAGAAGTCAGTGTCTCCAGGGAATTGCTGTGGGCTACAGGTAGACATCATCCACGGTCTTTCCATCAAGATTAAAGTAAAATACTGTCAAGTTAGGATTAAAAAAAATGCAATCGTGTTCTTGGTTCGTACTTTAGGGGGCAAATACTGAACTGCAAAAGAAAGAAAATGTTAAGTAGCATCAAGAGATAAGCAATCAAGTTGTGTGTTGAAAGGCATATCTGAATAACTCTCACACAAAACAAGAATAAAAAATGAGAACCCTGTCTCTGTTTTACAGCTAGCTGTATTAAACACTACTAACTAGCAATGAACCACTACAAGTTTCAGATCTTTTTGTAATGCTTTGTGCCCAGAAGTGGCAAAATCTCTTTTTGGTGCTGGAGCACATTTTTTCAGAAGATGTGTAGTATTTTTCTTTTATTAAGGAGGTTTTACAGAGCTTTTCTACAAATTCTTAACTTCAGAAAACTATGGGAGTGTACTGGACCTAAAATTAATGAGCACAGGGAATATCATCTATATTCTCCCTTGGATTGACATTTTAATTTTCCTTATCCTTGTAACTAGTGATCTCATTCACAATATGAACTACTCATTTGGTGCTTTCTAACTGTTCTTATCTTCTATTTCTTCTTCTACTAATGCCATCACAGGAACAATTTTCTCTCATTTCATTCTTTCTTTCTTCCTCTTTCTCTCTCTGCTATTATGCAACTCTTTTCCTGGTTTTCTTTATTTTACCTTTCTTTTTTCTTTTTTTGCTTTGTCAATCTGAGTCTTGCAGTCAGACTACAGATGTGGTCACTAGCTATATTTTTAATCAAAGCAGACATTCTTTATTTCATACTTAATTTAAATCACTTTGGCCGAGATTCATAGATATTGTGCTGGTTTGAACCAGGTTAAAATTGAATTAAGGACATTGTTGTGCTCTTTGAACTCAGCTGGTTTGAAGCCACATCTTCTCTTTCTCCTGCAGAGAAGTCAAATGCAAACAGGACTTAATTCTGTGCCTTAGGCATAGACCAGGCACATAATTTAAGCTTTCAACCATCATAAATCTGAAAAGTGGGAAAAACAGTAGTGACAGATAAGAGGGATTAAGAACAAAATACTGAAATCACATTATTAGAACACAGGGTTTATCATGCCAATAGGGCATATATGTTACAATTTATTAACAAGGAGAAATGAAGAGCAGAAATCACAAAGGACAGCTAGATTTGGGAGTCATCTGTAAAGAATTTTCTATAGGAAAGTAGATGGCCTGAACTATCTTTGAGCAACTGGCATGGAAAAGAACTTGTTTTTTGAGAAGCAAAACAGGTGAGAAATTGTGGGTTTGGGTTTTTTCCCATGTTTTAATGAGGAAAGCTACTTTTGACAGTCTAGTTCAGTTACCAAAAGAAAAAAAAGAAATTAAAAAAAAATAAAAGTATCAGGCTGGCCAGAACTATAAGTACCAGTGAAATAATTGCTCTGTTTCCCGTAGAGATTTCACATTATAATTATGAATAACCAGTAGTGATTTGTATTGAAAATGAATCATATTATGGCTACTGTAATCTGCTCTCCTACAGCTAGTGAGACAGATGGCACATTTTTAAAAATTATAAATATAAGTGAGAATAGTAATACAATTAGGAATAAATTTTAGTAATATCTAGTATATTTATGATATATTTTTCTGGAATATGTTTTTTAAGTCTATGTTTTGGGTATAACAAATAACGTACTTTAATGGTTACATTCTTGTTTAAAGTCCGTCTTTCTAGAATAGAAATTCCAACTGTTCTCTTGCAAAATATGTATTTATAGACTTTTTGTACTTCTCATAGAGACTTGAAGAAAAGAGTTTGAGAAAAAAAGGAGATATCCATACAGAGGATTATGACATTGGAAAGAAATAAAGTAATTTTGGAAGCCTGTAACACAAATCACATTTTTGTACTCAGCCAAAATATTGCTTTTCCAAATAAAGAGATATTAAACTGGATCATTATATACTACAAAATAAATGTAATGTTCAACTTTGGATAAAAATAGTTGTTTCTATTTTATTTTTCTTGTATAAAGGATTCAAAAGTTCAGACTTGTCAGGATGACCAATATCTTATGTCATACATATTGTATCCAGCTAATATGGTCTTTTTGTAGTGAGTATGGGTACTTAATTTTCTTTGTAGCAGCCCATATTGTGCTGTGCTCTAGGCTGATAACCAAAAGAGTGTTGATTATGCACAAATATCTTAGTTATTGCTGAACAGGGCTTTCAAACTATCCAGTCCTTCTCTGTTTCTCCCTCTATCTCCCCAGAAAGTAGGCTGTGGGTGGGCAAGAAGTTAGGGGAGACACAGCTGAGACTGCTAATCCAAACTAACTAAAGAGATACTCCATGGTACACAACATCATCTTCAATAATAGAAATAAGAGAGAGTTTTTTAAAAGTAGCTATTGCTTGAAGACTTGAACGTCTGTTTCGTGGTGGTAATTTTTGCATCACTTCTGCTTTTCCTTGTTTACTTCCTTCATTTATTAATCTGTCTTTTATTTTTACCCATAAGTTTTTGTCCTTCTGATTCTCTCCCCCATCCAAATATGGGGATGAATGACTGACCAGCCATATGCTGCTTAGCTTTGTAACAGGGCTAATGTACTACAGACTGATGTAGTACTACAGGCTAATGTACTACTGTTGTTATAGCAGTAACATCTGAGTTAGTAGTAAATTGAGTTGTGAGCTTTTTGAACCTGAGGTAATGTTGCTGCACATTACTGTGTAGATACATCAGCTCCAAGTAAAATGGGTTGGTAGCCACTTCATCACCTCTATGATAGTACATTGCATATAGGAGATTTGCTGTTGGAGTCCTCTGTGAACATCAATTTTGTCCTTAGGGCATGACTGAAAACAACACAAATATGTTAAAGAACTTGGTAGTTCAAGTAGTTTATTATTTACCTTTTTCAAAAGTGGGCAGATGAGCACTGCAACAGAAATGTCACCCACACTTCAGCTTGCATCCCTATCTGATTTAACTAACCTCCTTAAAAAGATTTGCCACAGCTAAGTAAAAAGCTTTTTCAATGTCAGATGTAATGGGAGTCAAGGCAATCTTAAGAACAAATCCAAGTTAACTCTGTAAAGATCACGTACCATACATGTTAAGCATTTCCTTCCCTGCCTCAATAACCAAATACTAGCTGATACAAGAATTTAAACCATTAATGAAGGTCAAATTCAGCCTGTATTGACTCATTAACAAGGAAGAATAATTAGTTTAGGACCTTCAACCTGGAGTCAAAAGTGTAAAGCAACTTTATGTCATAAAAAATAATTATACATTTAGAATGAAGGTAGGATTTATAATTGGTTTTTCTGTCCTGGTTAATTAGATAATTAGTGTGTACCAGTATCATTGCAAATTATGGCAATGTATGTATAAAATAATGCAGAAGAACATTTTAAAATTTAACAATATTAGTTCATATGAATATGTTGTTCAAATAATATATAAAATACTTAATTTGGCATGTAGATGAAGGTTGGTGACTTTGGATGTTGGATAATGAGATAGCCTTCCTAAAGTTGTACTTCTGGCTTTCCAAATTCTCAATGTCACCTAACTTCACTAAAACAGCTTTCAGAATACAACTACCAAAGACAGTGTTCAGATGTTCAAGGGAAAATTTTGGTCAAGTGCTCTAATATGCTGATATCTAGAGAACTCTTGAGCATGAGGGAACAGTGCAATATTTTAGAAAACAGAAAATAGGTGGGAAACTTGGTCATAATATGACTTGAAGCAGAATGGCAAGGCATTTAAAAAACTAAACCTGAAACTCTATTTATATATAAGACAAAGATCCTGATCTATGTTTTAACTTTATACTATTTTTTTATCTTTAGGAATTGTACATCATTCTATACTGAAAAGGGTTCATAGTTTAAAATAAAACTACCACTATGAATGAATGGATACAGAAATATTGGGAATTTGAGAGAAAGATCAAGCTTAATATAAGTCAACTATTAAGGAAGCAGGACACAAAGTGTCCAGGAGAAATAGTCAGTGCCATGCCATTGATGGAGTTGTGCTGTATGTTAAAGAAAGCTTAGAACTGAATCACTTTAGTGAAGTAAGGCTATCAATGACTTTTTCCTTTTTCCTCTCCTCTCCTCTCTGAAGGAGTACTGCCAAAATAAACATTTAGTGAAAGTCTGGGATGTTTGGGGTGTTTTTTTCCACTTATTGTATAACTGAATGCCAGTAAATTCAAAATGAGTTTAAAAAAAATGGCTAACAGCTGTTGGCACCATTTTGTGGAGAGATATTGGGTAAAAAAAAGGTTACAAAAGATACAGACCAAAACTAGATAACAACAGATTTTACAAAAAGCTAAACAACTTCCAACAATAGAAGTAATTCTATTTTGTGCTGTAAAAGCTGAAGCAGTGGAGTTTATAACAGTAAAGCTATATTCTACATGCTATGGAGTGAATTGGAGTGTATTTTTGAGAGAGGGCCTGTGCAGGCAGAGAACAGGCTGAATGACCTAACAGGGCTCTTCCATCTATAAATTCTTCCATTTTATGATTAATAGTCATTGATCTGACTGAATACACACTGTTCTTTTCATATCAGTGTTATAAACTACAACAATTGGATTACTGTCAACTCCTGAAAGCCTTCTCAGTGGATCATGTCTCCCTGTATTATTTTTGTTTGAATTTTGCACATCTTTGTCCTTTTGGGAATGTTGGTTTTGTTTTGTTTTGTTTTGTTTTTAACTGAGAAATGTCTAAGTGACATTTTTCTGCTAGGACCAGTGTGTTTAGATAATGTGTGTTCAGAAATTGTATTAATAGAGCTGTTTTCTGTCCCTGCATCAGAGTATAATCACCTTAAAGTACATAAACCTAGAAAACATATACTTCACATGTGACCTATCTTTCTAATGACACTTTATTTTAGAAATGTTCTTATTATATACTATTTTATAAGAATGTCTGGGAGGCTTGTAATAACAAAATTCTGTCAAAAAAAACCCTGGCAGCATATGCTACTGCATTAAGGTTTCTCATTCAAAGAGCACATGCATTCAACACAAGCTACATGACAATAATGAGTGGACTAGATAAGAAGCCTACTTTGCTCTTTGGAGTTAGCATAAGAGGATTTGCAATGACATTCATGGTCCTCAGCTGATATAAAATATAAGGTTATTTGTATCAATTGTTGTTACATTATTTGAAAGGCGTCATTCTAAAAACATTAATGCAGAAAAAAATGAACATTTTTTAAGTCCTTAATAATAGTCTTCCTATGCAGTGCTTTGTGGCTGAGAAATGGAGATGTTAGCTGATGTTAGTTGTTTTGTTTCCATATTTTAGGCAAAAGAACTGTAGGTGCATTCTCCCGTTTAGAAGCCCCTTTCTGTGTATCACATTTCCAGTTATGTTATAAGCTTCAGGTATCATGCTAGTATGAGTGAAGTGATAGTCCTGAGTTTGATCTGAAAATGATGCATACCGAGGCCTAGTCATAATCATAGTGGGTGAGTTTAAAAAACACAGCTCTTCTGAACCTGTGAAGTTGTCCTGTAGAAGCACAACAGACATGGAACAGAATTAAGAACAACTCCTGAAAATAGTGACTGTTAAAGGGGACAGATTTTTTTAATTGCAGTCATATTTTGAATAATTTTATAGAGAAGCCAGGGCTTACAATGTCAACAGAACTCCACACTATCTTGTAACTTCTGGTTTGGACTGCCAGGATGCAATACCACTGATCACCAGCATTATTGGCAGATTTGTCACTATATATTAGTCTTTTTCTAGATTCTGAAAAAACCTGTCATCCAATTGTACCCTAACTTACACACTATTTCTACTCCTGTGCTTGTGTACAAATGGTCTCCTCCCTTTTATTTACTTTTTAATTGTTTCACTTTTCCATTTGCCCAGAGAAATCTTCATGAAAATTAAATACTATCACAATTTTATTTTCTTCTAGTTTGCTGAAAATTTTCCTGCAGTGACTAGAGTTTTCTTTCTATATCTGCATATGTTCACTCATTTCTGTTTTAAGTGCTTGGTGAATTGTTTCTATAGAGTGTTCAAATCAGTATTAGAACAGGCTTCAAATAATGTTTTTATGTCATATTTCATTGAAGATCTAATGTGTCAAAATGCCTATAACTTTACTTAAATAATATTATTTCTTCACCTTTTAAGAGGTTATTTAAGAGGTTATTCCTGTCTTAGTGTCTAAAGTAAGTGAGCAGAAAGATTAGAAAGCAGTTAGAGAGAAAATAGCTAAGAGGAGGTGAAAAGAAATTTCCAAATAGATTAGATGGAGGAAGTAACACTATTGTAACTAAGAAGCAATAAAGAAGAAAACAGGTCATGAGCAGCGTTAAACTTTAGAGAGGAAATCTTAAAAACTCTAACCCTATTCTGGAAAATGTTGCATACTGGTGCAAATCAGAGCTAAAGTGAAACTTGCATCTCGATCAGTAATAATAATTCAGGAAGACCTAACATCAAAGCCACTAGAATCAAAACTCTCTGCTTTCTCCTTTCCCCATCCAGCAATCTCAAAGTGGCAGAGGAAGAAGGATAAGGTGGTATTACTGATGGGAGAAAGAGATTCTATGTCAGGTACTTACAGGTAAATCCTATTGATGTGTCTGTCCTTTGTGCTGCGGGGTAAGGCAGCCATACATCCTCTGAGGATTCCTTTATGACAGCTATTGCCATAAGGCAAGATAAAGTCTTTTTCCCACTGCAGTAGCACAAAAGGGAATTACAAGTACTCAAGAATAAGACCTGTTGGTTTCAGTAAAAACAGACAGTTTTGGCATGTTCTTAGCTTGGGATTTCAAGTACACTGAAATTCAGTCCTGATGGGAGGTAGAAATAACAATTTGTACAGGTTAAATAGGACCCTCCTACTTGTTAATGAAGCTCTCCTTTCTTTTTCAGTGCTCTTTTTCCTTCTACATTATCTTCATAGGAACAAATATAACTTGTTTTTTGTTAGTTTTCCATATAACTTCTTATTGTTCAGTATGGTAGGGGTGTGGCTAATTACAAGTAATGATTAGTTGTCTCCTTTCAAAGTTTTTCAATGTATTCTGTATATTAAAAAAAGCTAATAAAGATTTCCTGTTATTTTTTGCTTAGAGTATAAATGATGAGTAAGGAATTGAGACTACTTCTTTTCATAAATTTGTCTACTGAATTTATTTAGAGGCAATAGCTACATAGAAACATAGAAATCAGTGGATTTTATTTTTATTTTTAGATAAATAAATACATGTAGAGCAGTGTGTAGCAACGCGACAATAAATCTGACTTTTGTTTTGTGGCTGATAGCACTAAGCACACACAGTATAAATTTAAGGAAAATAGACACTGAAGTTACAAATGCCTGAGTCAGCAATGGTCAATGGAACTTACTCCTTTTAACATCATGAGAAAAAGGGTAGTTCTCAAGTCAAGCATACCATGTAATCCAAGATCTCAACAAAAACTGACAGTTCTTAAGTTACTCCCTTACATTTTTTGTGTTTTGAAATGTCTTAACTAAAACCAGAATGTCATATCTCTACAGCAAAGATGGAATGACTTTAAAAAAAAAAAATCCAAAGGCATAAACTTCTAAAAAGTTTGCTTTGTGTATTTTTCTTTCATATAAATTTAAACTTCTTCAAAACTAGTCTGTATAGATTTCCGAGATACTGAGTGGCAAGACTGAAACTCCAAGTGAAAAAGGAAAGAAAGATGATATGGTGGATGGCATTTTAAATACATGAGTGACAAAATATGTTAGGAAAAAAACAGAATTGTTGCATATGAAAGAGAGGCAATGCATTGTCCTAATAAGAAAAGTCCAGGAGTTTAGTGCTACAATTAAGTCTGACTTGACAGAAATAATAATATTTTTTCCTTTCTGTATAAATAATTCTGTTAATGATCCAACTTCAAGTTCTTAAAATATTTTCTGACAGAAATCAGTTGGTATAATCATCATAACTGGCTTTACCAAATCAGGAATAACGGTATTATTGTGATGTGTTATTGTTTGAATAAAAATTAGTGCATCATTTTAATTAGTCTGCTATTACCAAAATGGAAAAAAGAAATGTGTGCTCATTAATCCACATCTGATCAGTACTTCAGATGTTTTTCCCTACTTGTCATTTCTTTTCATTTAGGCCAAACAACCTTAGTTTTCATTGTTTAATTGCATGGCAATTTCACTAAGCTGAGACAAGTGGGGAACTAGCTTTCAAAGAAATGGATAAGACCAAATGTAAAAAATTAATTTCCAGCTCATAAGTAGCTTGCTCGCATAGAGAAAAAGGTTCAAAAACATTTAAAAAGGGTTGGAAGACCACACAGATTATAACTCTAGATTAATTAAACTGTATTTTTGAGTGAAGATATAATGTATGTTCTACTGTAAAGGGGAACTAATTATTCTATTTTAAGAATCTCTGTTAGTTAAAAAATGCTAATACTGTGTTGCAGGAGCACTTTTTTGTAGTTATAGCATCTGAACAAAAATTAAATTAACTGTGACCATAGTACCTGAAGATATATACCTATTTTGAAAAGTAGGAAGCATTTCAAAATCCCTTTTTCACATCATGCATTATAGGTTGTTTGAATCCACAGGTGGAGGCAATTAATTCTGAGTTTAAAAATTTGCTGCTTCAATCTCAGTTCTGAAATTTTGTTTGCAAATGTTGCCTATTTCC
The DNA here is from genome assembly GCA_038380795.1 of Pyrocephalus nanus. NCBI lineage: Eukaryota > Metazoa > Chordata > Aves > Passeriformes > Tyrannidae > Pyrocephalus > Pyrocephalus nanus. The sequence continues at coordinate 35,636,552 of CM076261.1, forward strand.
TTTCTCACTGACTTTACCAGCATTATACTATAGGTATGTAAATAAGATATTTTTAGGAGGAGTCCTCACAGTTTATGACTCATAAGACTTCTATAAACTGATAAACTCATGTTTGATAACTTCATTAGAAAGGTATAGACTTCTTCAGAAAGAAAATAGAAAATTGGTCCATATTTTTAGTGTCCCCAAATAACTCTACTTTTTGGTATGAAATCTTTTTAGAAATCAGTGTAAGTATTTACATTTAACTAAATGGCACAATGGCATAATAAGGAATACTTATAACTCAACTACATTTAAATCTATGAAACCACAGGTTGAAAATGTGGCAATAAGAAGTCACTGTGATTTGGGTTTTTTTTATGACTGTGCTGAAACATACTCAGTAACATGTAAATAGCTCTAAACTAAAAAAAACCCAAACAAAACACCGAGGCTACTTGTGCAGATAAGTAACAACAAAACTTAAGGGGAAAGAAAAAGAAATATGGGGGTTAGGAGAGAAAAAACCACCATTGGAAACCAACCCTGCATGCCCAAGAGATGAAACTGAAAGTCTTTGGCATATTTTAACTCCGAGAGGTGGACATCGACACAACCATTCTGATATAAAAGAAGAAAATTGAACAGCTGTCCTTAATCTCATAAAATTGATTTAAAACTAAAGATGCTTTTCCTTTTCACACAGTGTGCAAAAACATAGATCTGAAGAATAAAAAACACCCAAAATAAATTCCACAAAATGAGTTTTTATTAATCATTATGATTGTTAAATTGTTCATTAAATAAGATTATACTTTTTAGATTTCATATGCAATCTGCTGATTTAAAAGAATTTTTAAAAAATCTTTCCAGGTTTACAGGAAATTAAAGGATATGACCTTTTTTCCTGAAGTGAGTTCTTGATTATGCAAACCAAACAAATAAACATGAATGCTTTTATACATTTTCTTTTGATGTTTTTTAAGACTTTTTTTCCAAAGAAAAAGATACTTTGAAGAACAGTCTGCATTGACTTTGTCAGAAATTTATCATAAAACATTTGTTTGAAGTTTCAGGAAAGCATTTTTTTTAAGGAAAAGTATGATTAAAGTGATTTCTGCCAAGGTTACCATATTCCTGGTGATCAAAAAACAAGAAGATGCCACAATGCACAGAGGGAGTGAGTGGAGGTGAAAAAGGAGACGCAAAGCAGCATGGCTCCTAGTGAGTGAGCGATGGAAAGCTCAAGAGATCTGAGGCTGTGGACTATGCGCAGACACAGGAATGGCAATGAGTGAAAGAGGAGAATGAGCTGCTGCAGCTGTAGCATCCAAACTCAGCTCTGCATCTGCTGATTGCAAACCCTGGCATTTCTGTACAGGAGGAGATGTGTTGCTCAGAGCATGCAGTCTGAACAGGTTTGTCTTATAAAACGCAAAATCTTAGGCAAGAGATCAAGTAGAAGAAAGTGTTCACTAAGAAAATGTCAGCATACAAAGTCTCAGTGTATGGTAGCCTAAATTCCAGATTAAGTATAATACTGGTTTGGACCCTCCAAGAAGAAAAAGAATTTGATATGTTAGGGTATATTGCAAAATGCCTTGTAAAATCTTCAGTTGCTTTCAAAAAGTCCTTGTCTGCTCATTTGTAGAGGAGAGCTTGGCTTGGTAGTATCGTTAACAAAGTGGGACAGTCTCTGCTTCAAGGCATAGCTGCACAGTGCTCAGCAATGCTCTGTCCCATGGAAGGAGATTGATGTTTTGATGGATTTCAAAGCTGAGCTGTTTATAGAGTGTGTTTACAGAGCTGTTTACAGAGTTTACAGAAAACTTGGGTTTTCTTTCTAAACTATGAAATGATTGATGCTTATCTTAAAGCTATAGCACTTCTATCTTTAGCAAATTCCTGGCATCTTAGGCTTTGGCATAGAAGGAAGCTTCCAGATTTCAGTTTATTGATAAAATTTTAAGTCATGATCAAAGAATAATATTTAAAAAAAAAATTCCTTACAAAAAATATTTAAAAGCACAGGAGCTCTTTACACTGCTCTCTGTAGTGAAATAGTCTGTCTCTCTCTCTAAGTGAAACAGTACTTAGTTTGTACTTATTAACACTCAGATATTATGGCAAGAGGTTTATTAGAAATACTTAAATCAGATGGCAGTAAAATTAAACAAACAGTTTCCCTTCCAAAATGTAGTATCATTTTTTCTATGATAGCTCTGGATGTCTATTACTCTGTGAGTAAGTACAGGAGTAAAGGCTTATGAAACTGTGTTCCTTTGCCTGTTTGAACCAAATACACATACAGTCTGTGTGATACTTCTGTAAAGTAAACACCTTAGATGAAGTAGGCACAAAGAATAAAACTGAAGAATGTCAGAAAGCTGGTTGGAAAATGATCAGACTGAGAAAATAAACTGCTCCATGATGCTGAAGCCTGCTTTAACTTATCCTTTCTTCACAGGTGCTGAAAAAGCATAATGCTTTGGGAATGCATGAAAGAGAGACATCTTCTGAAGATCATTCCACTTGACGTTACATCCCATGTGTGCTGAGCACTGCTGGCATGGCAACTTCTCCTGTTGGGTAAAATCCAGCCAGCAGGAATGACCTGTGGAAGGAAGGTCCATAAGTATCTTAAGCCTCTTTCAAAGTCTTCAGTGAAACTTAATGGTGGATAGGGCAGTTGTTCCTCCTGTGTCTCCAGACAGGGGATGGCAACTCATGGGTGGTAAGGAAGGTCTAGGTCTGTGTCAAAGCCATGGGCACAGATGGGATTCTTGCTGTTGACTGCTGTGCATTTGAAATCAGGACTTTCATACCTCTCTAGCAAAATTTTCCACAACCCATTCCTTATGTAAAAATCATCATACTAGGCCAGGATAAAGGTCTTCTGTTGCTCTTTATGGCTTGTGATAAATGATTAGAGTATTGAAAGCAGTGAATATTTCTCTCTGGCTCTAGTATCTGGTTGATGGTGGTTCTGAGACTTCCCACTCCGGAGGCTACAGACACAGCACCATGTTTAATATCTGGGCATTTCTTCTATGAATTTACTTAATAGTTTTTGAACTCTTCATATTTTCCTCCTGTAACAATGAATTCCAAAGACCAGTTATACATACGTGGATAAGGGTTCCACATAAGAGCTTTTGTTGATTCTACAATGGCTATACATAAACTATGATGAAAAATGAAGAATAAGTGTTTATTCATTTTTTTAATGAATAACAAAATAATTTGTTTGCTTTTTTTAAAATTTCCAACTAATCCAAAACATCTTCCATGAGTTTTTGGCTACTTCTGAATAGCAAGCTGATATTTTCAATAGAACCATCCAGACCTCTTTCCTGAAAGTTGTAGTTATTTCAAGCTTAACACTATATATGTGTGGCTGTGACTGGTTTTGCCTTCGTGAACATTACTTTGCATTTATCAGTGCTGGATCTTGTCTACCATTTTTATCACCCAGTGATTCACAACGCTATGATCCCTCTGAGTCTCTCTGTAGTTAGTTCTAACTGTGTACTCTCAGCTCATTGTTGTTACCTCCATATTTCCCCTTTTCCACATTATTTATTAGCAGTTTGAATATTATTCTGCACACCATTGTAAAGTGCTTATTTCTTTGCATTGTTGATTTCCTACTATTCCTTAATTCCTCCTAATAACACTGTGTTTCAAATTTATGATACACCTATCATCCCCTTTTAATGATGATTTCATCTCTTTAAGAACCTTTTTTAAGATATCTTATGAAAATTTATTGGAAACCTAGGACTCATTCCAATAAATCTTATCCAGAAGACGTCATAAAACTTACACAGATTTTGATTCAAGACTTTCTGCAGTGAACTCTGTGTAAAATCTTCCCCAGGATGTCACTTATCAGTGTACATAAGTTTATTCTTAAATAGTTTTTACCAGCTTGTTCAGTACAGAAATGTTTCTGGTCTAAAGTTGTTTCTCTTATCTTATGCAATCTAGTCCCCTTCAAATAATGATTTATTTATGACAAGCAATAATCTGATAGTTCTAAATGAGCTCTTTTAAAGTTTGTGGGTTTTTGTCTTTTGTGGTTTTGTTCATTTCAATGTTTTGTTTGGCAATTTTTCTACTGATACTTCATTGTAAGACATTTTATCAAAGTCCTGCCTTGTAAATAAGGATAAGAAATTAAGATATCCTTAAGCTCTTTTACAGCCAACCTTAACATGAAAAAATAATGTAACTTTTCTGACCTAAACCTCCATGAATTGATATGAATCATCACATAGCCTCAGAGTATCACATCGCAAAGATAATTATAGAATATTTGTCTTTAAAATTAAATTTTTGAAATACAGATACATTGAGAATCAACATAAAAGGTCAAATTAAATACTCACACCATTTGCTTATTATTTGCTTGTGAGATATGACTTCAGGTTAGGAAATTTGCAGAGCTCCTATGGTATTCTGGAAGTATGGCTGAGTCATGAGAACTCTTTTGCATTCCTATCACAGTTTCAAAGATATCCAGGCAATGCTTTTCAGAAATACAGGGCAGCTTTAGTGTATGATTTGCAGAAGCCTCCACTCTACCTCTTGCATAATAAATACTTGTGACACTAAAATCCTTCTGCCTCTGTTTCCTTCTGTCAACACATCTGTTGATGCTGTGCTTCTCAGAAGTTGGCTTATCAAAAGTATTATCTCATATTTAAATGAACTGCATGCTAGCTCCCTGGAAGAAAGGTACACAATCAACTCTCAATGGTATCACAAATATTTGATCATTATAACTGCCTTGACAGGACCAAATACTACCATTTCTTTTGAAAGAGAAATTACATGCAATCTGATAAAAGTATTATTACTAATGTTATCCTTGACCCATATAACAACCCTTCAACCCCTATATCACAAATAAATTAGATAAATTCTTTATTCTTAGAGGGAACAACAAAGACAGTCCAAATCCACTATATGCTACCTTCTTTATCACACTGTTCTTTGGATATCAGCTTTGTTTTTTACTCAATTACAACACTGTTATCTGTTTCTAATGTCTCTGAACTATCTTTGACTTTCACCTAACAGCAACAACACTAGTCCATTGGGACCTATTCTCTCATATTCACTTGTGCTTCTAGCATATGCTAAAATGAAACTGCAGAATTTAACGTCTCCTATTCACCTGATTAACTTCACATGAAAAAAAAAAAAAAAAAAAAAAAAAGAAAAGCCAACCAAGAAAAAACAAGGTAGGAAAAAGCATGATGTGCATGGTTACAGAACAGATGTCTGGCATGACCCATCAATCCCTGTTTTCTAATATTGCTTGTTATTACTACACAGCTTTCCTCTGCAGTGTGGACAGTGGGGTTAATTTCTTTGCTTCTTTCATTGAATTTTAAGTGAAAGAGTGGGTCAGTGCAGTTGCTATTCTACAAAAGAATATAATTTTGCAGAAGATAGGTCTTTCACAGATGTAGCAATTTTTCCTTCAAATAATTCAAACAATAGCTTACCTTTGTGGAGCTGATTTTTTGTGTGTGTGTGTGATTAAAATTATGTCATACTTTAGGTCATTGGCTTTCAGTTCTGGAGACTTTAAATTAGGTCCCTGTTTTGATACATATTTTTTTTATGATTCTGAAATAATAATATGTTATCTACTGATGTGACTCAGACATACATTTTCATACATAGTTATTCTTGCTGTTACTCGGAGCATTATAAGATAATTTTAATACTCAGTACTTTGCCAGCAGCAGAGCCAGATCTTCCTTTTTGCTAAGTATTTATCAATAGTATGTTTTTGACAGTTGTTGCAACACCATTATTCATAGGCAGAGACGTTAAAAAAAAAATCCTCAGCATAGAAGAATGTGATTTATGAAAAGTAATGAAATTATTCCAAAGAATAAATTATCAAAATGGTGAAATTTAGTATTGGGAAAATGGGAAAAAAGCCTACTTTTGTATTTTTCCTTCTGTTTTTTCAAAACCAAAAATATTTTTTGTATTGAATGAAAATCAGCTGTCACTTGTCAGTCTTATACAAAATTTCCATACCATAGTCATCCTTTTCTCCTTTAAAAATCCAACACACTGCATTTCTCATTCTACTACCCTGATCCAGTTCACTATTAGCACTTGTATCCCAGAGGATTTTTTAACCTACACTCCTACTTTGCAAATTCTTGTGCAAATTCCACTTGCTATATGCTGCACTTTCCATAATTTAGCCTGATTTATACTGCCATGGGCAAAAAGCCCTAATGTTGTTGTTTAAGTTTAAGAGAAAGTATAAGCCTCAATGATTAAAGACTTAAAATATGCTCAGTATTCCTTTGGTGATTGTATAATGCGCATCGTCTTTGTTTATTTTCTGTTTTGTTTTGTTGGTTTTTTTTTAAATCTGAAGTGCATCTGCAAATGATAGCTACTTCATTGATCCTGCACACAATGCTGCTATCTGCTGCTATCTTATGATGGTTCCTGACCTACTGCAGGCTGTCTGGAACATGTAGAGAGAAAACCAATCTGGGCCACAAGTGGGAATGAAACAGAGATAGTTTAACTAAACTGAAGCAAAATACTTAACATAGCCTCTGTCCTCTGCCATTCATGTTAGTCACATGGTTTCAGTAAAGTCTTTGAAATTAGCTGTTCTCTAAGTGACATCCGTTTAGGGATTAGTTAGTCATGTAAGGATCAGTGTTTAAGTATGGGTTTGTTCCCTCTTCAACCCATCTGTCATTTTTCTGAGATAATACATTAATTTCCATAGCAACAGCCTGTAATGTTACCAATAGGATTATTACGACTTTGCTGCAGGATCAAGCAAAGGAAGCCGGACTGGTCTGGAATAAACTGTTATCCAAGCACAGGAAGTCAGAATAATAGGAAAGCTGTTATAAAAGCAATAGTTAAGCCTCCTTTGCTATCTGTCACATTAAAATAAATAGAAAAATAAGTTAAGTGTGTTGTGAACTGTCACCATTTGTAAATGTTAGTTATGTCCTCTTGATTGGACTTATTCCAGGTTCATTAGAGTCCAAGAGATGCACAGTCCTGGCCTAAATCCATTGCTGCTTTTTAAATAATTAAAAAACACAATCTGGATTCCCAACATTAACACATTGTGCAACATCTTAAATACCATTAATTTTTATAGTTTAATAGAAAAATAAAAGCAAATTCAGTCCAATGTTATATGATGTGAAACACATGTACTAACAGTATTTTTCAACTTGCTAATATTTGAAGAGAATTAGGATTTCGAAGTAACAGGGTCTGTGAAAGATTTTACACACATTTGAGGCATTCCAATCTCAAATGGATACACTTTGGAGAAGCTCTGTTCTTACTGTTCTCTGCACTGTGTTTTTCAAAACCATTTTCTAGATGGAGAATATGGGCCAAACTGCAAATAAAGATTTAAAAAAACAAAAAAAGTCAAATTAATTAGAAAACTTGTAATTATCATGTTATTTAATTTGAAATTTTAATATAATATCAAAGAATTCTATCTCCTACCATTTCAACAGTTCTGTATGTCAGCATGCCATTTAGAGAGAAAAAAAATCATCTTATTAGACTGATAAAGGTAAATTTAACAACTGTGGCGGTGACAGTATGTAGTTATGAGTTATAGTATCAGAATTACACATGGAGAAAAAAAATATTATGAGGTTAAACTGTTGCTATATTTTATTAAACTAATTTTCTAAGGTATACTAAACACATTGCTGGAAAAGTTACCTGCTGAAATCTAGAAATCACTTTACATCGTGCACTTCAATAAAGTGCTGTAGGTTATGTGACCCAGATTTGCAGGGAAAAATGAGCTGTTGGAACCCTCTTAGAATTCAAGATGATCTTCTAGAAGTGAAAAAAAGGGGAAATGCTTTTTACCAACAGGATTTGGATAAAATACTTTGGTCTAGTAAATTGCACATACTGGCTTAATTGCTGAATTCCCAAAGGATTTAATGCTGCCATCCTAACTTATTTATTCAAGTCAACCCATTAGTGTCAGGGTATTTAGTGAGTTTATAATAATTCTGGGTATTACTGGGTTTGACTCCAAAATAAACAAGTTTCACAAATAAACTTCAGATTACATAAATAACAGGCGGGTTCTTTTGTTTTGTTTTGATTTTTTTTTTTAAATCATAACTGCAGGCAGATTATTTATATGTCTCAATAGGACAAAATCTATTTTTTTAATGTATAAGTAAGCACATTTTACTCTATACAGGATTTTTGTCAAGTAGTGTGCAAGAATTTCATCAATACAGTTAGTCTTTACATAAGAATATCTGAATAATATATATAATAATTTATTAACACTCAAGAGCTCATCAACCTCTCTACAAAGGATGATGGATGTAGTGGATGAGGTAAGAGCATTGGATGTTTTTTATCTTGACTTTAGTAAGGCTTTTGGCATAGTCTTCCCTAAGATGCTTTTAGACAAAGAAGTAATGTCTAGATAAGTAGAAAGGGAGAGGGATTGTGAAGGGTCTGAACTGCTGGGCTCAGAGGACTGTGATCAGTGACAGCATGTTCCCCTGGAGGCTAATCTCTAGTGCAGGGCCCCTGAGGCCAACACTGAGGCCATACTGTTCAACACCTTCATTAACAACCTAAATGATGGGACATAGCACATCACACCACGTCAGGAGTGCAAATGATACAAAACTCAGAGAAGTGGATGACAGACCAGATGGATGTGCTGGCATTTAGAGGGATCTTGAAAGGAGAAGTGGACTCCCAAGGAAATGTTAAGTCCTTCACCTAGGGAGGAATAACCTAGGCACTGGTTAGCACTGGGGACAACCAGCAGAAAATCACCTTCGCAGAGAGAGACCTGAGGCCTCTACTAGAAAATAAACTTTGTCGTTAATGAGCCACGCACACTTATAGCAAAGAAAACCAACAACATGCTAGTCATGGAGGAGTGCTGTTAGCAGGCCAAGGGAGGTGTTCCTTCCTCTCAGCTGAGCCCTGCTGCTACACATCTGGAATACTGGGTCTTGGCTCCCCAGTGCAAGAGAGATATGGATTTACCGGAGCAAGTCCAACAAATGATTAAGTGAATGGACAATCTGTCATATGAGGGAGAGGCAGAGAGAGATGGCATCATCCAGCCTGCAGAAGAGAAGGCTCAGGAGGATACTGTCAGTGTGTATAACTATCTGATGGGAGGAATAAAGAAAATGGAGACAGACTTCTCAGTGGTGCCCAGTGACAGAAGAAAAAACAATGCACACAAACCGAAAGATGGGAAATTACATTTATACATAAGAAAAATCTTTTTTGCTGTGAAGGTGATCACTTGAACAGGTTGCCCATAGTTCTCATCATGGCAGATTGTCAAAACTTGACTAGACATGGCCCATGGTAACTTGGTTTAGCTTGCCCTGCTTCAAGCAGGGAGCATTTGAACTTGATGACCATTAGAGGTGCTTTCTACTCTTAGCAATTCTGATTTTGTGATAGGTAAAATAGATGTTTATTCAGAAAAACACATAATTGTTATTGAATGGTGAGTATTTAAATTGATAAATATCAACTATACTCTTTGAGATTCAGCTGAGCAGTTGATGGACATGTAGAATCTATCAGACATCTTTTTTTGCACATTTTTCCAAAGAAGGTCAATATTCCTGCACTGGAGATTGATGTTGGTTTTCTACTCAACTATTCAGACACAATAACAGAATTGCTAAAATTGTATCTAATAAAGTTTTTTATTCCACTATGTTTTGAAGTTTGCTGCATATCATTGATGCAAGTAGTTTATTTCTGCTATATTTTTAAGTTTCTTTCTGAAGTTCTCATCTTTCACATATGCTAAACACCAACTGAAATTTTTGTGTTCCCAGGCTATAATTTAAGAGGCATAAATCTCTAGGAAGAGATAAGTGGGTGAAGGCACGAAGTTGTAAGGTCTCATTAAATAGGAAACTAATTTTATTTTATTCATATGACAGTTATTAAAGTGGTTGCAGTTTATCCATTCTTTGAAGTACTTTTCATGATTATTGTATTTATTTTATCTTTTTTTTTTTTCATTTTCACCTGTAGTAAAAGAGATGTCTGAATCCCTATTTCTGTAGAATCAATTCACAATCTTCTAACATTTCTCTTTAAAAACAAACACTTTTTTTTCCCTTTCTTCTAGAAAACAATTTACCACTTAATTTTATACCTAAAATTAATATAAGTAATGAGTATCACACTTGGGTACTCTCTGTGTTGACTACTATACATATTCATGAATGAGGAAGAGTAGAGCTACTACTATTCTTGATTTTCATGAGTAGTTGCAGCTTCCTGAGATGCAGAGACCAAAACTGTATGCCAAGCTCAAGACATGGGCACATAAAGATTGTATATAATGGCAAAATGATGTCTTCTGTCCTGTCCTCAATGCCTGCTGTGATGAAGACCAACATTTTGTTGGGAAAACAGTTAGAAACAGTGACTGGAAGAACATGTGTCTTCTAAAGCTGTATGTATCAATGATATCCACAAAAGAGGGGGTTTTTTATGCTTTCTGTAACAATACTACTATGCAATGGGGATCTGGAAATTAAAAGACACATCCAAAACTGGGTGAGCTTACTTATAATAAGTCGGCTTACTTATACTGACTGTTGCTGTTTTTGCTGCACCTTACTATGTTACCTGAGCTGCTGTTAGAATAGGGTTTCATCTGAATCACAGTCCTGCCTGTTCTTAAGCTTTAAAGTGCTCTTTCAAGAGATAAGATCTTCCATGCAAACAATACCGGCATCCTTACTGACATGTTAAATTTCATATCCATGTGGGCACTACCTTGAAATCACTGGTGATGGGATGTGTAGTCTGGCCAAAAAAACAAAAGCAACCAATCAAACAAAATAAGTTTTATTGTTAATTCAGTTTTTCTGTAGTATTTAGATAGGTTAAGCTTTTAGACTGACAGAACTCAAATTGGATTAAAATCAAATTCTTGGTCCTTGATATACCAAGTTTTCCATTTTTACCAAAGATCTATAGTTTCTTGGGAAGCTTGACTTCTATATACATGTTTCTCTGTGAAACCTCAACTTCTTCCTCTCTTAAAAGGATTTGGTGTCACTTTCCCACCTGTTACTTCCATTCAGGAGGTAAGAGGTTTTTTTCACTTTGTCAGTCCTCTATTCTACAGCAAACAAGAATTCAGAGAAATGTTAAGTCCATCAGGACAACTTTGCTATTGATATCATGTCCTGTTCTTGCATAGTCCATTGACTAATTCTTGTTGAACAATTCCTATCTTTGGGAATGAAGGTCTTCTATATTGACACAAAAACATTTCTCTAATAACATATGAATAAAGATTTAATACTGTATTTTGCAAGTGAAATCACAGAGATGTTTAGTGTGAAGAAGGTGAGTGGGAAGAAAGGTAAGACAAAAGCCTTTCCAGTGAGAATCACCTGATTCATTCTTTAGGTATCAGCATCAGAGGGAAGATATCTCAGATCCCTATTTGTTGATTGCTGTAATTACTTTGTTCCTTCAGTCGCAAGCACTTCCACCCCTCCTGTTGAATTCAAGTTTCTTATGGAAAGATACTATAAGTACTCTTCTGTATACAATTTGAAATATCTAGAAATGCTTTACTGGATACACTTTCCTCAGTGGGATAATGTTTGGTGGTGGCCACAGCACGTTCACATTGGATCTGCATGCTACACACAAGCATGCATTAGTAAGTGGACAGTTCTCTTCTAATAACCATGCAACAGTGATTGCAACCTCTGTGATTGCAATGACATGAAATCCACAGTCCAGCTGTTGCTATTGCCACTGAAGTGGGTGCTAAACAACAGAATATCACTGATCTTTTCCTCTTACTCCATACTCCATTCTTGAATGTGCTATATGTCAAAACCTTCGTAGCTGTCAGAGCTCTACTCTGGATTCTGCCAATTGGTGCAACTGCTCCTTTGGCTCATATGCATGTTTCCTTGGCACTTGCAGCAGGATAACCCTACAGCTGCAAGACACAGCAGCTCAGAGAAGGGTATTGTGATCACCAGTCAAAACACCACTGCCACGATTTCCCTGGTCTTCATATGGCCATCTGGGAGTTATGGCTCTAATAGCTGTGGCAGTCATTCTCAGAAGAGTTGTCTGCTCCTAGAAACCCTGATGTGTTGCCATCTGAAGATACAGATGCCAGGATGCCCTTGATGAGAAATCAACACCAGATTCTCTCCAGTACTTCAGCTGAAGTTGTAGCTCACTTCTGCTGGTATAGTAACTAGGAAAAAATGGCAATCAGTATTGATGGCCTTTTTTTATTACGTTTTCTGTTTTCTTAATACATTTTCGCCTGGTTGCTCAGTTAAAAAAATAATAGATTTGAGAGTAGCTCTGTTCATACCTTGTGCATAGGCCAACCAAATGCTCTTCCTAGATCACCAGAAAATATTACTGCAGGAAATATTTTGCTGAAGTTTATGTAATCCTTGAAACATTGGCTCAAGGTTCTTTGAAACTGATATAAGTTGAAATAAATCCTCTGGAAACAATACAAAGGAGATATGTGACTAGTGGATTTACTGACATTTATCTGACACAATAAGTAGCTGCCCATTTCAAATTATATTCAGCAAGAAAAAGCTTGAGCTTATTGCTGGAGTGATAATTTTTATTATTATTATTTTAAATATAACAAGAGAGAGAAGATGGTATTTTTGATCTGTCAGTGTCTGTGAACTGAGGAAGATAAAAGCTGAGTAATTTCAGCATACAGTAGATCCTTTCCACAAAAGAAATTTTGAGTAATGTTGCACATTTGGCTTAATGAAATGGATTTAACATACTGCACACTGAACATCAGCTCACCCTTCATGCCCTTCTCTAACAGAATAATGTTGTGCTTCAGCATGCAGATAATTTCGCTTTGTGCTAATCACAGAATTAATGAGATTTACAGACCAATTTCTTTCACTGCTTCTTTATTGTATTCATACATGCCCTATAACCATTTTTTTCACTAGACAAGAAGGTGACCAGTTTATGAACACTGAAAAAATATTGTGGATTATAGTCAATGTCTTTATTTATTTTTAAATATTTTAATAAAAAGGAAAAAAAGCCAAGTTTTCAGAAGTCCTTGACACAGTTGATTTCTATGGAAATTATTTGGATGGTAATCACTAAATACTTTGGAACTGAATTTATTTTTATTTAGAAGCTTCCGTGCACATTTCCACTTCAAAGTTTTGGATCACCTCATATACATTTCGTTAGGTAGCATCACAGGTGACATAAGCACTGCTAATAAGATAATTTTACTAATACACTTTATAATTAAATGCATACAAATTATTAGCATCCACGACATAAATGTTATTTTTATCACCATAGATGAATATTTTTCTACAAGAATACCCAGGGGATGTGTTGATTCACATCTGTAAATTGAGGTGGATGATGACTCCTAAAAGAGACAATGTTCTCTTGGAAATTTGGGTATAGTCAATTCATAAAATGATTTTGTTATACTAAAAATATTTATATATTCCAACAATGTATACTTATTATTTTTTAAAAAATATAAACCAGACGCAAACCAAAACATATTCCAGTAAAATAGTATGTCTATTGTTTGGCATTCTTTCTTTTCTTGTTTTTATTTCTTTTATTTAGTTGGGAAAACTTTGTGCAAACTGTAACAATTATTTAAAATCCGGATGAGATTTTGGTATTATGGGTAAATCTGGTACATTTTGGTGCACCATGTTGACAGTGGTAAATATTACTGATTATATTAAATATATTAGTTCAACTTACTAAAAGTAGAGGGGAAAAAAATGTCAGTCCCTGTGTGGCAGATCTACATCCAACTTGTAGAGTACTTCAGCAGTACTGTCAGGTCAGGCAATGAATAAAAGAATTTGAAGAGGCAGCTGGTGTTTCTCTCAGAAACATTGGCTCACCTGCTTGTTTTTTTCCTTCCTTAGTGTGAAGTACTTACATACATAATGAGCCTGCTAAATAAATAGCAACTTCTCAACTCCTTCTGCAGATTCTTTTTCCCTATGATTAGTTTCGATAGTGGATGACATAAAGGAATAGAGTCCTATATAGTTGAATAAGTGTTAAGCTAAAAAACATCTTAAGCAGCTCAAAATCAGGGCTTAAGACTGTAACAAAAAAAAGCACAAACGGATTCAGAAAAATGAATGTGTATTTCTTAGGAAAAGAACTCCTAATCCTTCCACTATTCTTTAAACCCATGCCTTAAGAACTGACCAAGTACCTTAACAAATAATCTAAAGCATACTCTACTTCTGTATGCAGAAAAATCCTACATCGAAGCAACAGCCGCTATAACTACAAAAGTACTTTTCCTTCTGTGACTTTACAATTACAAGATGAGATATATTGAACTATAAGATAAATTTCTTTCTGTCTTTCTGTCACTTTGAAATTTTGATATTCAAGAATTTGATTTTTAATATTTTAAAAAAAGTAACTGGATTTTGTGTTGGCATTTGATATGGTATTTTGCTAAGACTACATAAAATGTTTTCTAGGTGTTTATATAAAACTGGAGAAATATATACTGAAATGCTGATTTGAAATAAGTGGGCTTCTTTTTTGTTTTTAATTTGTGAAAGATGTCCTTTGGCTTTGGTAACTTTTTCAGTGTTTTTATGTCAGCTAATACTAAGTGTATTTATAGGATAGAATCAGTCATATGCCCTTATGAGAAATGCAAATGTTCTTTAGAACTGGTAACTCCTAAGTGCTACACAAATGTACACACAGATACAGCTGCATTTTAAGCATTGAGAGCTACTAATGGATTAATCTAGTAAACGAACTACAAGATGACTATACTAAATACGATGAAGAGAGTTGCCTGCCATGCCTGCCATACACTGTCAGGAAATTGAATCAAAAGAGGATGTTTTTGTTTTCAGGTCCTTCTGTATTTATTGTGCTTTTTGTAAATGATTGACATACTAAAACATTTGTTCCACTTGGGGACTACTATGAGTACAGGCTTCTGTTAACACCTTCTGCTAGTATATGCATGGTATTAAATTCAGTATATTTTTGTCAATTGTCTGGACCTACCTTTCTACTGAAATGACCAATATAACCTGAAATGAATGGATCGTTTGTGGTTTTGCAAGGAATTAGATCAGACTCTAAAAGAGGCAGACAAATATCCTATAATATTCTACTTATTCTTCTTTATGGCTCTTCCTGTGCTACAAGACTACAGGAAATCTCTATGATTTTTTTATTTTTTTTTTTTGGTTAGCAGTGGATTCATTTTAATATTTAATACCTTCTGTGAAATAGCCATAAAGGTACAAATTTTACATATACAATACATACAGTAGGATTCACAAAAGAGATAAAAAAGAGGGAAGGCAAAGGGGAAGGAGGAAAAGGTGGGGAAAAAGAAAGGAAAGGGAATCAATTACTGCAGTGAGATCTTCAAGCCTTAGTATATATTCCCAGTGGGCCTGCATGTGTCAGTGGGCAGATGTGTGGCAGCTTGGTGACCAGCCAGCAAAAAACAGTTCCTTTACTTCTGAGCTTCTAGCACCTGGTAGAATCAATGCAGCCACACAGGCAGGTCTCCTGCTCAACATGTGAGCTCCCAGGTTTCCAACTGCAGGATGTATGAAGGGATATTCCTTGAGCTGAAACAGCTGGAAGGAATGTCCCAATAGTAGTAGCTACAGACTTTGGACTTCTCTACTTTGGAGAAAAGGAGGGTGAGAGGCCACCTCACTGTCCTGTAGTTTCCTGAAGTTAAAAGGGGGTACTGATCTCTTCTCCCTGCCATCTGGTGACAGGATACATGAGAATGGTTCAAAGTTATGCCAGAAGAAGTTTAGACTGGACATTAGGATGCATTTCTTTACTGAGAGGGCCATCAAACACTGTAACAGGCTTCCTAGAGAGGTGATCAATGCCCCATGACTGTCAATGTTTAAAGAAGCATTTGGATACTGCCCTAAACAATGTGCTTTAACTTTTGGTCAGCCTGGAAGTGGTCAGGCAGCTGTATTAGGTGATTATTGCCAGTCCCTTGCAACTGTAATAGTCTATCCTATTTGCATTCCAACTAAATATATTCTAGAAACACTTTTCACTTTGGCAGAAATCATGCTGACTCTACTGTGTCTTTATATACAGTATTTTCTTTATGGGATTTTCAGCCTGTGGCAATAGATTCAAAAGATTACATTTCCTGAAACAAGTAAAGGACCTGTTAATATTCCACAGTATCTTTTCTGGCCCCAAAAGCTATTTTATCACAAACACTGAAAACTTTCTCCACATCAGGATGTGGAGATGAATGAATTCATTTGAAAAATGCAGTCCATGCCTGCATGAAAGTATTGCCTTGCGTGATCTTCTAACTACAGCAAGAATAAAATTGCTACCAAACCTGCCATCTGTATGTGGTAACTGACTTGCACAGGTAGCAGGCCCAAGGCTTCTCAGATGTCAGAGAAACTCTTACACATATTGGATGGTTCTTTTTATCCTGCCAGGGACATGTAACAACACAGAATTATTTCAGGCCACCATAGAAACTTGGAAATGTTGAGCAACTTCATATCATTGCCATTAAAAGCTTAAGTCTCCCAGTCTCTCATCCAACCTGGTAATAATGTTTTGATTCAACTATTAAGAAAATATATTATCTGGTGCTCAGACTGAGTGGTCAGGTCAAGTCTCACTACTTACTTGACTGAATGCCTTCAGTACAGCACCTATTGAGATGGGATTTGGACTACATGGATCTCCCTGATTTAATTTAATGATTTCTTGTTTGAAACATTACTGGAACTGCCACTGGTTTCATTTTGGCACACTTAAGCCAATTTCTACTTTTCTCAAGTGAATAGAAAGAGCTCTATGCACTTCAATTATCACTGGGCCAAGGTGTCTACTGTGACTAGGGTAGAACTGCATTTCAAACCCTTCCTTTTGTTGTAGTGGTGAGACAATATAAGTTTTTATATTGTTTTCCCACTGGCTTTCTTTCCTCTATAGTTCACTGAGGAAAGTAAAAGAAAGCTTTCTGTGCTACAGCTGAAAATGGAATAACCCCCTTCCCTCATCTGTATCTTCTGGATAGGTGCATACCTTCAGATATGATTGGTCTAGTTCAATGGACTTAGAGCTTATGATTCTGTACATTGGGGCCTACTTCTATAGAACAATATTTTGACCATGGTATCAATCCATAGATCTAGCTCATTCTCTCATCTTCCCTTCTTCACTTAGAGCAAACCAGTGAATGTAACTGACAAGTATAATGTCTTGTTACAAACATAATACCATTGTTGAAAATGGAAAAATCAAGACTGGATTTGGTGATACGTTTCAGTTGTGACCTGTTTTCTGTGACTAAAAAGTGGCAAATTTAAGCCTCATATTCAATTAAGTGTGTTCAAAGAGCAGTTCAAGTGTTTCAAAGAGCTGTGTTTCATACAGCATCAAGTGCAGTGCAAAAAGGAAAGACCTTGTGTTTCTGAAAGAGTCCTGGGTTTATTTAACTCTATACTTCCATTTGCTCAGATGCAACAGACTTCTATTTCCAAATACAAGTGTTCTTCAGAATGGAAGAGATTAAACAGTAATTGTTATGAGGGTTTTAAATCCTCTTTCAAAACTTAAAAAAGTCTTTGCTTATTTGTTTCTTGTCTAGTTTATTTTTTTCAAAAACAGATGAAAACTAAATTAATCTCAAATTCTGATAAAGTAATTTCAGCAGCAAGTATTACAAAAGAAATAGTAAATTAATTAGGCAATTGTAACTGAAAATCTGAATATTTCCAAGTTTCAAATTCCCTTAAAAGCAACACATTCCTCCACCTACAGAGCAGAAAAAGAACCTTGTGATCATTTGCAGACATGCTAGATTAATTTTCATTTAACACAGTGTGCACCTAATAATTGCAGAATAGTGTGACTTATGTGCAAGACAGACTAGCAAATTTATCCCAGAGACTCATAAACACATTCAAAGAATGTGCAGCCTCTTTATGGACATATCACAAGGAAGAAAAAAACCCCAAACACTAAAGTTTTTTCACTAGCTGATTGACTATGAATGGTCAATCATTTACTTGGTCAATCCCAGTATTTTTCCGTTCTGTAAGTATCTTAAAATGCAGGCATTTTTAACGATTGGTAATGTTTGTCTTCACTTCAGCAAAGCACTTTAAGAGTATAAAACCTTCACGGTCAGCCATTGCAAGTGAAAATAATTCAATGTACTGTAATGCCAGCTACCATATATTGTCCATCAGCTGTTTCAGTGGTAGCAATCCACTAGACATGAATATCAAGGACAGTCTGTATTCCAAAAGAGTGTGCTTGGGGCAGCTTAACTGTTTTACCATTGCTAATTCTCATCTGAACTGTGACATGCTGCCTCACTATTTTTAACTGATGTCAAAATGAAGAGCATAGAAGTAACTGAATAAACCACAAGAACTGAAATAGTTGCTTTATCTAATATCTTTGTACCTGTAAATTACTTGATAAGAAAAAACACTGGCCATAGGTTGCATTTGTGTAAAAAAGCATTAAGTATTCTTGCTGAACAGAGTTAAAGTTATTAAAATCAGATCACAAAATAAATGCTTAACATTGTCCTGCACCCATGGCTGCCCAGTAAACAGTTCCCTCTAAAAAGTTCTTGCAGCACTGATGATCTGCAATTCATTCTCTGTGCTTTTATTTTCAGGATATTGTGTGTTTTCTATTTTGGAGAATTAAATGGGAAAGGATTTACAATAAGTGTTTTTAACATTCATCTTGATGTTTTTCTGGTTACAGTGTGTTCTACATTTCTACAATTTGTCAACATGTACATCACTTTATCACGGGGATTGTAGGTTTTGGGTTTGTTTGATGGTTTGGGAGTTTTTTGGAGTGGGAGGGAGGGTTATTTTTTTAAGGAAAATAAACTCCTTACTGAATGATTTCCAACACTGCCATGTAACAGATCTTGTGATTTATATACTTTATCATTAGCATGGCATGGAAGTTGCAAGCTGATCCCAGGAAGTCTATCACTGGCAGAAATAATTTGTATTGGTGTTTATGCTGTAATCTGAAAAAAAAATGTACATATGTTTATTCATACTCTTAGACGGTGAACAGCCCCTGTTGAGCCTACAGCACTATACTGGATACAAATAAAGAACACTACAGCAATGGAGAGGTAGTGGGAGCACTGTTTGGTAGCACACTTTACATTTGGCAAATGCTGAATTTGTACAGTCAGAGACCTACTGTGGGACAAGGTTGAAGTGGCCTGCTGACCACTGAGAACTGTGAACCTTGGGAAGCTTGGAAAAATGCAGTAGGTGATCCTCCCTGTTTGTTTTTGTTTCCTTAGAAGAAGTAAAGCAGTGGCTTCAAAATAGTGAAAAATTGATCTGAAGAAAATACCCCAAATGTTGATCCCTTTTCTAGATAAATTGTCTGAGTATTAAAATTACCTTCTTATGTCCAAATATTTAATCTTCAGACAAATGGGTCAGGAAATATAGCAAAATCCTTGAGCAATATTTTAAAATAGCTGTTGATATCTTTACTGTCACTTACAGCAAAATTCTAAGTCTGATGTAAGTTTTTGGGATAGGCTAATAGTGATTTACTTCAATTATACCCTTTTATTAAGCTTTCAGAGAAACTTAAGCTATTCTATCACTTGAAACTTGACTAATTTATACTTTTAGTGAATGTTTCCTTGTATCTCCTTTCCATTGAATCCCATAGACACTTTTAAAGGAATAAGCATATTTTCAATCTTGTAGAAAGGAAATTTTAAGTGTCTTCTTTGGAGAAAGTCAAACAGACAATTTTTGTTCATGTGGATTGTGGAGTTTAATCCTGTTCCTCTGAAGAAAAATAACATAATTTTACACAAAGGAGAACAAAAAAAACGTTTCTGATGTGTTCTTATTTGCATCTAGCTTCTGAGCTGAAATGTCCTTTAATGAAAATAATACATTATAAATCATTATTTATGCTGGAAGAAGTAGAATAAATTGCCTACATATTAGGACAACATTAAGGCGAGGGGGGGCAGGGGGCGGAATTGCATATCCCAGATATTCAGGGGTTTTTTTTTATTCTTTTAAATTATTCTTAGTTGCAAAATGCTTTTTCACACTTCAAAGTTCCTGGATTTCCAGTGATTTATCCTCTACTTTTTCTGATTTTATTTTTATCTACAAAATAATATATGCATTTAATAATACTTTAGTATTTTTTTCAGCAACAAATTTTGAATCATTCTGCTCCTATTTTAGGCTTTCTGAACCTTGATGCATCTATCAACATGCCTTAAAAGCTAGTCAGCATATGACAAGAGAGGCAAACTTCTAAATGCCAAGAAGATTGTAGCTCTTTTCTCCTCAGAAATTATGGGCAGAGTTTATTTAGCTGGAATTTTACCATATGTCTCCAAATAATGATTACCACATTGATACTTTGTTTATGTTGAATAAGGAAATGAAGAACAAAATCAATATTAGTTTCAGAGGGACCTTTCCACTCTTTTAGCCAGAGTATAAAGATGTCATGGTTAGTTATGGCTTATAATGAAGTCACAGAAAACAGAACAAATGATAAACTAAAGTAATGACAGAAAAAGACCTTTCCCAGCCAAGAATACCAATATCATTAATCCCTAGCAAAGCAAATATATGCAGGATGCTCTTGCATGGGTGGGGGAAGGTGTGGAGTCAGGAGCAAACAGCTATTAGAAAAAAAAAAAAAAAAAGAAAAAGAGCAAAAAACCCAGGAATTTTAGACATGTGTAGGCCTCCAAAAATGATTTTGCATTCTCTCATAGATTTCTGAGGTGTATGTATAATATATTTTGAAATATTTTTTCCCTTATTCTGTGTTGCCTAACTTATAAACTCACTTTCTTCTTTCCAGTACACTCAAATGTGCACTATTTGTTGTACAGCATTTTTAATATCCAGTCTCTTGTGCAGGTAAACACTCAGAAGTAAACAGGAATAAACTAAATCTGCTGAATGCAATGCATCATTTCAAACCAACTAACTCTCTATTGTGACTGCCATGCTATTTTCACTGAGTAGTACTTTGAAAAAAAATCAAAATTTTAAATTCTGCTATTGGTAGCCTTTTGTAGCTGATTAAAACATGAGGTGAACATGTTCTTGTTTTAATAACTCCACAATCCTTTGAATGCCATGCCTGGCTTTAAAGGTTTGAAAAAGTGAATCAATCCTGAATAAGCATGACAGGGAGAATATTTTTTTTCCTGTTCTCCATTCCAAGTCTAATTTCTGGGAAAAATAAACAGGTCCACAAGATAGATAGATAGATAGATAGATAGATCATCATCATCATCATCATGGTTAGACTTCAAGAATGAAGATTTGAGAAGGCTCTACCCACGCTTGCTCCAAACGCACTGATGGCTAAAAAGGCCAATGTGAAATAGACAAGTCCGGTTGCAGAAGGCACAGCAGAAAGACTCCCCAGGTGATATCAACAAGATGCGATTCTTTCTGCGTTGTCTTTTCTCCTCAAGAGTGATCCTGCGTGTGTTCTCAAAAGCAGCAGCAACATTATAGATGGTGTGTCTCCAGGCCTCCCGATTGGAGGCCAGGGTAGACCAATGGTGGTGATCAATATGGCCAAGGCTGAGGGATTGTTTCAGGCAGTCCTTGTATCTCCTCTTCAGAGCTCCTCTCTTGCAGCAGCCAGTGGCGAGTTCCCCATAGAGCACGATCTTAGGGAGGCAGCAGTCCTACATCCTGGAGACGTGCCCTGCCCAGCACAGCTGTGTTCTCAGCAGCATGGCCTCAATGCTCGTGACTGCTGCCTGTTCAAGGACAGACGTGTTGGTCACATAATCCGTCCAGTGGATGTTTAGGATTGTACGGAGGCAGCACTGATGGAAGCGTTCTAAGAGACGCAAGTGATGCCGGTAAATGACCCATGATTCAGACCCATATAAAAGAGCAGACAGTACAATGACTCTGTGAACACTGATCTTTGTACTTTTCTTCAGATGTTTGTTTCACCACACTCTTTCATGGAGTTTACCAAAAGCTCTGTAAGCCTTTGCTAACCGATTGTCTATTTCTGCATCAATCTTACCATCTGAGGAGATGATGCTTCCCAGGTAATTAAATTGCTGGACTGATTTGAGCTCTGTTTCACCAATGGTGATTTGGGGATGATGGGAGACTTCCTGAGGTGCAGGCTGATAGAAAACTTCTGTTTTCTTCAAGCTGACTTCCAGCCCAAAAAGCTCAGCAGCCTCTGCAAAGCAGGATGTTAAACGATGCAGAGCTACTTCTGTGTGGGCAGCATCATCAGCGTAAAGCAGCTCACGGAGAAGATGATTTAAGGTCTTAGTGTGGGCCTTCAGTCGCCTTAGGTTGAAAAGGCTCCCATCGGTACAGTATCGGATATAGATACCATTGTCTTTATCGAGGTCTGCTGTGGCTTTGGAGCATCATGCTGAAGAAGACTGTGAATAAAGTTGGTGCAAGTACGCAGCCTTGCTTCACACCATTGGTTATTGGAAACGGCTCAGAAAGTTCATCGCCATATCTGACTTGGCCGCATTGGTCCTCATGAAGCGAGATGATCATTCTGAGGAACTTGGAAGAACATCCTAAACTTTCCAAAATCTGCCACAGGCCTTTTCTGCTCACAATATTGAAAGCCTTGGTGAGATTAACAAAGGTTACATAGAGTCTTTTGTTCTGTTCCCTACTTCTCTTGGAGCTGTCTGAGAACAAATACCATGTCTGTGGTACCTCTGTTGGCTTGGAAACCACACTGGCTTTCAGGTAAAAGTTCTTCTGCTATGGCGAGTATTAATCTGTTCAAAAGAATTCTTGCAAGGATTTTACCAGCAATGGAGGGCAGAGTAATTTGAGCAGAATTTGCCAAACAGATCATCGCCTTGTGCACTGTAAACTTAACCTCCATCTGGAGTTCAAACCTAAAAAGGGTGGCATTCCTAGAAGGAGACTTCAAGTTAACAATCTTCAAACAGCTACAGTGAGAGACAGTTTCCAGGCAAATCTTCAATCCAGGCTCAAAGTTCATTCCACAGATCCCTCTCCCAAAGCACTTTGGCAACTTATTAAAAATAGCATCCTGCAGTCCTCTGAAGAATCCTTAGGGTTCTCCTTCAAGAAAAACAAGGACTGGTTTGATGGAAACAATCATGAGATCCAGGATTTGTTGAGAAAGAAGAGAACTGCTCACCAAGCCCACTTTGCTCAGCCATCTTGTCATGTAAGAAAAGATAGATATAGATATATAATATAGATACACATATAGTTACATAAAAGTGGAAGTGACTGTGCAACAAAAAGATCAATATTAAACTGACAGTGATAGGTTAAGAAATAGTTCATCAGAATTTTTTAAAAGTCTTTTAAAACAACAGGTGTTCCTCTTTCCTGCAAGTAGCAAATGGAATCTATTAATATGAAATAGTTTTCTAACAATACAAGTAATTAATAAAACCAGAATGCAGGAAGTGCTGGGGTTTTGATCAAACAGACTCCTGGTGACAATTTTTAAACCTTATTAATGAAAACCAGATTCAAGGAAGAACAGATTTTTCCTACAGAAATGCCATAGTCAAAGTACCTTGACCCTAAGCTCAGTGAAACCTGGTCAGGAAAGAAGACCGCAAACCAGTGAGTCATAGATCAGACTCACTGGAAAGATGCTGAAGAATACTAAAAGAGATAACTCCACATATCATGGAAATGTACCTACATATTTGAAAAGTCTGGGAATGTTTAATAACAGCAGTACCATTTGTACTTAATATAGTGTTCTAAAGTGTAATGGACATGATGGTCACTACAAAGGATTTGAGCAAATGGTAAATACAAGATATGAATAAGAAGGATCTGAAATACGAATATAAGAACTTCTTCATCTTGTGGAAGTAAACTCAAATTCTAATGAGGACTTCCTCAAGAACATACCCTCAGTGCACAAAAGTGTTCAGTGCTTGTAAACTTGCATAGGTCTTTGTAGAGAAGGACTGTTTTTAAATTTAGCAGCTTGCTGAAACAAAAGACAAATTGTTCGTTCATTAATTCTAATTTTTTTTTTTTCAGGGAACAAATGGAACTCAAAACTTTCATTCATTTTTTCATTCACATTCAAAAGCCAAATACAGAGCTGATAAAACTGAAAAGACTAATAGAGAACTATCAGTGTTAGCAGCAATTTGCATTAAAAATCTACCATTAAAAATCTGAAAGAACACAACTGTAACAGTACTTCATGATAGCATGATTCATAAGTGCTTCTTTCTAAGAGCATGCACATATTACAGCTACAATTCTGTGTAGAAAACCAATACATGGCACAAATGTACAGGAAAAAAAGTGACTGTTGGCATAGGCAAAGTGGATATATGAATGATGTCCATGACCCCAATTTAATTTATCTATGCCAAGATTTCTGCAGAGTGGGCAGGTGATGGTGGCAGCTGCTGGTGTGGGAGCAGTTGTTGCTCACAATTTCCCGTCTGCCAGGCAACAGAAGCAAGAGCAAGCAGCTGAGGTCACCAAAGCTTCCCTGTGGCTCTGTGTTCCTGCTCCAGCCTTTCACAGATTCTCACCCATGGAGCTGCAAAATTTAATTTTGTCTGTGGTGCCAAAAGGTCTTGAGCCAGCTCTGGGGATCTTTTTGAGTAACTTCAAAGAAAAAATTATTGAGGCAGCAAAACTGCTGGTCACTGTAAAAACTTCCAGTCTCTTTCCATTATATTAAACCATGAAGTTTCTGTGGGATATTTAAACATCTATAGTATCTAGACATGCATGCGTCAAGCTTACTAGCTTCTCTCAGAGGTGTTAAGTGAAAGATAGCCATAAGAATTACTAAATACTTCTGGAATTCTAAAGACACAAAGAAATGTTACACTCTAATGCTGTCACAATCTTTTTGCTATCAAATCTGGGGTCCTTACAACTGTAGTACTGCAGACCTTGGGACGATCTCTTAGATATCTCTTTGGCTGATGTCAGAAAACAAGAGATGATCTAAATCACATCAGATCTATCTCTTGACTTTCTATCAATCGTTCTTTAAATAAACAAATGTTTGTTATTCATATTCATAAGCTTCTCACTCTCATTCAGAAGTCAAATTTTCTCAGCTACCAGAAGGGGAATATGTAAATCCTGTTAGATGGCTTGGTTTAAAAAAAGTAAGTCACTTAATAGAGCTTTATCAGCAGCTATTCAGTTTGTCCAGTTAACAGATGAAGGTTTTTGGCATATTTCTAAGCTTTTCTGGCTAAGTTAAACAAACTGGCACACAAATACAGTTACTGCAGCAAACCCATCATTGTACTCTAGAGCCCTTTCCCCTTTCTTCTACTATGCTGCCCTCACCAGGAGTAAAACCAACAAACCAACTAAACAAAGAAATAAAACCTGGTAAATTAAATCGGAATTTACTTGATGTAAGAGTAGGGAGGAGGGAATGAACAGCTGTTTCCACTTATGCTGATGTCCACTATTGATTTCCCTGCCAAAGCAGTCAAGGCAGAGGACCAGATCCTATTAAGAGAGTCAACAGGGGCATGTGCCTGGAGAACCAGAGAGACAGGTGAAGAGCTGAGATCAGAATGAAGGGTTTCATAAAAATCATGAAGCTGAGAACCTGATGGATAGGTAAGTTGGCAGTGAGGTTTGCAACTGAAACAGAAGTAGAATCAAAGAATCATAGAATGCTTGCAAGAGACCTAGTTACAACTCCTCTGCCATGGACAGGGAAACTTCCACTAGACCAGGTTTATAGGTTATGGAACTTTTTCCTATATCTAATATACTCTATCCTGAGTAAGGGTAAGACATCCTTGAGTAGGGGATGGACATGAAATTAGTGTTCCACAGGGAGTGAGCCAGGTTGGGCTCAGTCATGATCCTGGCAACAAGGAAGAACCAATTCGTATCCTTGAAATTCTTTCTGTTTATCCTTCCTTCTGCCACCTAATGTTGTACTTTTACTTCCTTCTTCTGTGAAGTGTTTCAAGAATCCACCTTTCACCCAGCAGCTTCAACTCACTTTCTGTTGTCTTTTACTAAGGAGAAAAAGATTTTCCACATTCACTTATTGTGAATGTGGAAAAATCCAGAACTGGGAAACGAGGGAAAAACAAACAAACAAACAAACCCCCAACAAAAACCCACAAAAAAACCCCAAAACCAAACCAAACCAACAAAAACCAAACCAAACCAACAAACCAAAACCAAAAACAAAACAAAAAAAACCTCAACCAAAACAAACCAAAAAAAACCACCAAGAGCTAAGAAAGTATGAATCAGTCTGCTAATCTGCTTAATTTATACTACTGGAAATATTTCCACAGAGAAAATAATGGACCTATGGATTTCCACTCATTTGGCATCGGTGAAAGTTCAGCCCACAAATACTTGAAATATGCAGATGAATTTTAAGAAGTTTCAAGGAAACCAATGGGATATACATGACATTCAGAAAATAAAGGGAATATGAGAATTGATGTAGGCTGTTTACAGGAGAACTTGGAAGGGAAATGTTAGATCTTCAAATACATAAAAGACAGATGTAAAGCAAAAGCTGCTATCCCTGTGCACTGTCAATAGAATGAGGATAACGGATTTGAAATGGAATAGTGCAGATTTAGTTTAATCAGGAGGACAAAAAGACTAATGGCCAGCTCAGGTTAGGTGTCCTGGCCATGCTCCCTTCCAGCTTTTTGCGCACTTCCTTACTGGCACTGAAAACTGAAAGCATGGGAAAATGAAGCACTATGTAGCAACAACCAAATCATCAGTGTGTTATCAACATTATTCTCATAGTAAATCCAAAACACAACACTGTACCCAGCACTAAGAGGAAGATCAATTCTATCCCAGCTGAAACCAGGACTATACACAGACCACAGCCTCTCATTATTACTTTCTGTTCTGTATTTCTATGACTCCCAAGTGAAAAAAAAATAGGATAAATTTTCCCTGAGTACATATATATGTACATATATAGGGGGGTATGTGTGTATATGCATATATGTTTGGATATACAATTATTCAGATTTTCTAAAGCATATAGTCACCTTTTTTTTTTTTATTAACCTAATAATTAACTGAAATAATTAAGATTTTTTTTGCCTGCAACAGAAGTGTGGTAGTAAGGGATATAAGAATGTTAGATTTTTCAGATGACTAGAAAACTAAGGGAAGGTAGCTAACAGGCTGTAAAACTGTGTATAACAACTAGTGACTCTATCTCTTATAAAAGTAATTGAGACATATACTTACAGCATCAGATTTTTTTAAAATTCTGACCCATAATCTTCAGGCTTAATTTAAATTTAGTGATTGGTTACAGGTTATAGGTTATATACCTATATTGGTTATAGGTATTTTGTTACATTTAGTTTGGGGTTTATTTGGGCTTTTTTGGCACTTTGATTGTAACAATTAGGTAGAAGCTTCTGCAACTCTGGAAAAGATATAGAATGAGGAGAGTCAAAACTGTATACTTCATAAATTCCTTCTCTAATTTTTAAAGTTTGTAAACTATAGAAAAAATACACAATAACAAATTTAATGAGTTTTAAAATAGAAATATCAATTTTAAAAGTCCTAGAAATTCTATCTAAAATGAATTAGTCCATTTTATCCTATTTAAAAGAAAATCACAACCAAAAAATATACTTAATTTTGGGTACCTGTCGTGATTTTGCCCACCAGCCCATCCCTGGGGCTGAGAATAGTTTTGTCCAGGTGATTTCGGGACAAAAAAGCCAATCAAAAAGTTCAGTGACGCCTTTGCTAATTACATCCTTAAGAAAACAGAAGAGAAGATTTGTTGTGCAGTTGAAATTAGGAGCAGCAGCCATGTAGAGGTGGCAACAAGGCCCTAAGGAGGGCCAGGGCCCCCTCCTCCCCCCTGCTTGGGCCGGGGGGGGCAGGTGTAGCATTGAAACTTCCCCTTCTCTCTTGTAAGAGAGTGAAGAAAAAAAAGGTCTAAAAGACGAATAGCTTGGACAGAAACCGCTGTAGAGAAATTCCAGCCGAGAGATAATGGAGCTTCCAAGGTCAAAGCTGGCAGCTGAAGTTGCAGCAAGAGAAGTAAAGTTCGAAGGGGGGAGAGCTGTTTCTTCCCTCTTTCGCTCTCTCTCTCTTCATCAGGGAAAAGACTGAAAAGTAATCCCTGCTACCCTGTAGAAGTTTGTTAGGGTGAAGAGACCCCCATGTGGCTTACAGAAGAGCTTGTGGATGTAGCAGAGAACCGAGACTTCATGAGAAAGACCTGAGGTGAGACAGAGTCCTGTTGAAGATTTTATGACCCTTGAAGGGGATGATGCTTATGCTGGAGCAAAAATGGTTCTGATAAACTTAGGATCTCAGTGAGAGATCCATGCTGCTGGTGCTGAAGATTTGTGACTCTGAGAGAAATGAGACCTACGCTGGAGCAAATAACGGCTCGGGTAGGGATATTGGGATCCATATGTGGGATCCATGCTAGACCTATGTCGGAGCAGTCTATCTAGGACTGTTCTCCCATGGGGAGGGACCTCCATAGGGAAACAGGGGTGAACTCTTAAGCCATTATCCCCTGTAACCCCATGGAAGAAGATCCATAGTAAGCAAGTGTCCCTTTGCAAGTCTATGGAAGGAAGACCCTTCAGGACCTGGGTAACCCCCAGCCTTCGGTCTTAGCCCAGGAGGGGGGTAGACCCAGCCCTGGAGGCCAACACAAAGCAAGAGAGAGAGATGAAAAAGTTCCAGCTGCGACGAGAGTGCTGCAGAGTTACTGGAAAGAGAGCTGGAACTCCGAGAATGGAGAATGAGACTGCTTCTCCTCCTTGGACTGGTATAAAGGGGGGAGAAGTATTTCTGTAAA
Organism: Pyrocephalus nanus; assembly: GCA_038380795.1. Lineage (NCBI taxonomy): Eukaryota > Metazoa > Chordata > Aves > Passeriformes > Tyrannidae > Pyrocephalus > Pyrocephalus nanus. The sequence goes on from CM076261.1 coordinate 35,665,499, forward strand.
TACATAGCACTTTTACCTAAGTAGAATTATTGTAAATATAGTTCTTTAGTAGTTTTTATTTTACTAGTAATAAATGTTCATATTATTTTCCCCAAATCAAGTCTCTTTTGTCTGCATAAACCTTCTCTCAACTAATAATACTTGTGTGGGGGGTGTGAAAGCAAATTGACCCAGGGCAAAACCACAACAGTACCAAAGAAATATTTATTTCTACAAAATCCATTTTTCCAATAATTTCTTCCTCATCTCTTCCCTTTTTTCCTAGACTGAAGTGAAAGTGATTATGAAGTATCTCTGTTAATGGGGTGTAAAGTTGACAAATGTTGGCCTACAACTTATACAGTTCATTAACACATATGTTATCCTCAGTTTGAGTCCTGCTGATTTGAGTGAAACCTTGTAGCATCCAGAAATATCAATCCCCTTTGAAAACTATCAGATATGAGGAATAATCACAGAAGGTTCCAGTAGGTCTCTTTACTCTTCAGAACATATTTCCATCCTCATGATGGAAATTTGTTTAAGCATAAAGGTTTTCTATTTTTCATGTAAAACATATGAAAATAGTTATTCTTAGTTGTAGGTTGTAGTGCTGTAAAGGGTGACTGACTCATCCCAGCATGACAATTCTTATCTTCTCTCTTCTGTTATTTCCTGGAACAAAGAAGTTACAGTGTTTAGAGTCCTGCTACATTTTTAAAGAGTCACCAACTCAGTTTTGTCAGCAAGGAAAATTAGCTGCAGACCCTAGATCATTTCCTGAATCTGACATCTTAGACCTTGACCATGGTGGAGATGCAGATAAAATACATCTTGTTCATATCAGTATTTTAAATTATTTTTTCATTGATAAATAATTTTCAAGCAAAAGCTCAACTGGATATGTTTGTTGTAAGACAGAAAAGATTTTGTTTGCTTTTGCAAACAAAACAATACAGTCATTTACTCTGCAACATTTTTCGGTGGGAGAATCCACCAGCAGCTATTCAACTTCATTTGTAAGCTAACTTTAAGTCTAAATGCAGGCAGTCCTTAACCATACTCTTCCACCTAAACATTGCTGAGTTTTGGGTGATTTAAAACCATGAAATTCTATGTTACAACTGAGGTCCTTGTCTCATGAACTTTAAACTACTTTTGCAATTGGTCAGCTTTCTTTACTTCTATGTGTCTACAGCTCAGAATTATATTTAAATCAAAGAACTGCAGAACATAAATATAACAGGACTACTTTGGGATGGTTTCTTCTTTCCCAGCATGCAGATTGGTTGGCATCACGAGCAGAGAGACAAATGGCAAGATGTTATTATCATGTGTTGACTTCTGGAGTGATTGAGTAAGACTGGGCTGGTAAAAAATGAAATCTGATGTAGAATTTGAGATGTGTAAAAAAATATATCCAGGAATTTCTGTGTTTCTGTTTAAGTGTTTCCAGGGCAGTTCCCATTTTGTCAGTTTCAGAAAATCATTTAAAATAAGTATCCTAACAGTAACTGCAATTTCATTAATGCTTAAACTACAATATTTTTGTTTCATGAAAGTTTATATGGAAAGTGTTTGTGAGTATGCCTGAATTCAGTCATTTTAATACTCAGAAGAAATACTTTTTGATCAGCATACTTTGTGGGTTTTTTACCCAGTCCTAGTATTTCCTAGTATTTGGGGAACAACCCAAGCATACTGGTAAGATCTAAAATTTCCAGATCAGAAATCTCAATTTCTTAACATCTCCTCTCTTGTGCCTTTATAAACAATTGGACACAACAAGAACAGTTTGCTTTACTTTACTCCAAGATGTAGGCATGTGTAAAGTCATTGCTTGTAGAATATCTTTCCCTCAGTATGTTACTCCTTCTGGAAATCCAGAAAACAGTCTTGAAGTGATAAAAGCATCTTTTTGAATTAATTAATAAATGGGACATTTCCCTTCTCACTGGAATAATCTTTTATATTTGCCTTGGGGTTTTTTATTTAATAAATAGGAAAAATTAATTTCTTAATTCTTCATTAATGATTGTGTTATGGCATACTGTCATTGCTCAATATGCAATGCAATAATGAGGCACACATGGTACTTAAAATGGCATTTGTCTCCTTAGGTCAGTGTTAATTCTTCTGAACCCAATATGCTTTTAATTTCTATATTGGATGCAGCCACATATCACAAAATTATTTTCTCTAGCAAAAGAAATAGAGCTCAGTTCCATCTCAAGCAGATTTAGTGAGTACGCTAATTTATAAATAATAAAAACATTAAACTGTGTCAGTAACAAAACATAACAAAAAGTAAAAAATAAATTATCACAAAAGAAAGGATTTAAAGAAAGGTAAGCTATTAAAAAAGAATCCTTAGGGGTTTTTTTTCTTTGTTTGTTTTTTATTATTATTATTTTGTGGGTGTTTTTTTGTTTGTGTTTAAATAAATGTTATTCTGAGCTATTCTTGTAAGAAGAAGTGTTTGAAAGGCAAAAGGAATGTTCAGCATCACAGAGCAGACAACTTATTTAGTCAGGTTCAGGTTAGCAAAAACTAAAACCACTTTATGAAAGGTACAAGCCAGTTTATTGATTTGATAAGTGTTGCAGTTCTCTGGGGGTTCCTTGGGGGGTCCTCCTGTCCTGCCGGCTGCTCGGTGAAGGTTTCCAGGGCTGAGGACACCCCTACCCCCGCCGCCCGTCCCTCGTGGCAGGGACGGGCGGCGTAGGCCCTTATGCCAGGAGACAGAGACCACACAGCACGCAGAGAGTCCAGCAGCGAAGAGCAGACAAAGAGACTTTATTCAAATCTCCCGCAGCTTATAAAGGCTGCGGGGGAAGGACTGGATTGGCCATTCAGCTAGCCAATCCAAAGAGACAATATAATAACTATGGCAACACAGAAACCAATGAGAGGTGAGTTAGTTCACAACCCCGACAGATAAGTAAACAGGAAAGGGAACTAAGAATAGGAAAAAAGAATTTAAGGAAGACTGGAATTAAGGTTGTAGAGGAAAGGTCTACAGCCACTTACAGCTTTGGGTTTTTTTCTCTTAGGACTTTATATTCAACAAGTGACACTCTTTGCTGTATGGTTGATTACTTTGGTAACCTAGCTATGTTAAGAACTGATATATAACCATCTGAGAACAAAAGAAAGAAAACTAGTGAATGACACGAAAAGTAGTGGAAATTTTTCAAAAGTTTTCAGATACCTTCAGCAGTGCCTGGTCAGCACATTTTGTCATGCTGGTATTCTTCAGTTCATAGCCGGATGCTCTGTAACTCATTGAGGTTTCTATTGCCTCTATGGCTGCTGGTTACTACTTTCTATACACAGGGCTTTATACATTGTCAAGGGCAGTCCTTTGTTACAAAATAACTTATTTGTTCATAGAGATAGCCTTTGAATTAAACTTAAAAATACTGCCTTCTTGCGTTTTATATCCAATGATAAAAGATATTTTTTTTTTTTATGTACAATGCTAGTATACTGTCCTTGACCCAATGTATTGTGCAACCATGCTATGCCATGACCTACAAGATCAATGAAACCAAAGGTTTTTAGAGTTTGCTCTGGGGAATACAGCACCATAATTTAAAACAAAGTGAAGTATGATTTGAGCACAACCTATTCTTCACTGGTTACAGGAGTTCACCTACAGAAAATTTTTCAAAGTAGGAAAATCAAATGTGACCAGATGTTTGTAACAGTGGAACTAATGAAGTCTTCTTCCAGATACATTCCTTTTCCCTGAGGCTTTACCTACTGTATTCCAGTTGAAAGAGTATATAAGCAGGTTCTTCTTACGAAAAACTGCAGAGAAGAAAGTGACTGCGGGTAGTTACTTCCTAAGAAAGTATTGACTGTCTGAGTTTTTTCTGTCTCTTCCTCACTGTCAGAAACAATTTGCATCTTTGCCGTCCATCTAGTGGCTCATTTTCAAGAAATGTGAGACCTTTTTATCAGTTCCTGTGAAAATGGCCAATATGCTTAATAGTTTAGAGTGTTATGCGAAACAGACTGTTGGTAAGAAGACGCATGGACATCACAGACATCCCAATAATCTAGTATTTCAAATATGTATTGCAGAAGCATGAGACAGTTTCCTCTTCTCATCCGCTAGAACACCCATATCACCTCCAAAGGAACTGATAGGATCTCTCAGATTTATAAAATGTGAATGTCTATGTTTGTGCAAATATATACACATATAATTGCATGCACACTGGAGGGACAACATGCAAATTTCCCTCTGTTCAAGCTTAAACATAAGAAAAGCACTTTATCACCCTTCCCACTCCCCATGAAGAAAAATTACGTCTAAAAGACAAAGATAATGACAAGGAGTGTCAAGTGGATTGCTCACATTGCTATTGTTACAGATTTGTATGTTTTCTGTTGCTCTGTGTCACCTAACATATGCTTGTTACCTCTGCTATAAATTAAATAATCTTTGATGGTACAAAATCAAACACAAGGCAATGTTACACTAAAATTCACTCAGTATGTGTTTGCCTGCCATACTAATTAAAAGAATAATTTTCAGTCCTTTCTTTTTCTCCTATTCATGAAAAATAAGTTCAGACATCCTGGCAAAGATATCAGGGAATGATGTAAGTAACGTAAAGAGGGATGAATGCTCTGCATTACAGTAGTAGAATGAATGTCATGTGAACAGGAGCAGAAATGAAGGATTTCCTGTCCCACCTGCACGAATATATTTTTTGTATATTAGTGTCCAGCTCCTGGGAGTTCAAAGCCTTTAAAGTCCAAAAACAGTCAGTCAGTGTCTCCTTTGGGGGAAATTCTTTGCTTGACAGATTCACTGAGATGGACAGGACTTTCGATACTGTATTTATGAAGACTGCACTTAATAGCAATGGAGAACCTTCTCAGCAAGTTTCTCTTATTACACTGTCGACAAGCCTGCCAGCACTGAAAACAAAACCAAACCAAACCAAACCAAACCAAACCAAACCAAACCAACAAAACAAAACCAAAACAAAACAAAAACCAAAACAAACCAAAACAAACAAACAAAAAACCCCAAAACCCCCAGCTCTTAGCAGCTCATGAAATAACTTTTATTAATACATATTTGTGACAACTTGTAACATTCATGTTGTTGGTGATAATGTTAACTGCAAAATTCCACTTAACCTCAAATCAGAAGCATGTTCTCCAAAAACAACACAACTCCCTAAGAAGCAATAGATCACTATAACACCTTAATACAAAACTCAAGCAACCCCCCCCCATGACAGACCAATTTACAAAGACTAGGGCAGAATCTAAACACAATTGCTAAGACAAAGCAAAAAGGAAAGAATATTGCCGCTTATCACTAGCACAGAGCTTAACTCACTGAGACCAAGAAATACACACTTAAGGACAAACCATGTACAACGAGTCAGAGTACTTGATCTAAGGCAATAAGGTACAATATAGTCTATAAAGTATAGGGAAAATTAGAATCTATAAGATAAAGCAAAGTACACGCAGTATCTGTAAGGTAAAGGGGAAGGTAAAGAAAGGTGAAAGCAAAGTAAAATAAGCAAAGTGCATTAGTAAAGGTGAAAGCAAAGTGAAATATAAAAACGGTTGCTCAGCCCACAGCATCCTGAGGAAAGGAAGGAGAAAAGGCAGCTCGTCAGTTACCCCTGCAGAAATGATGGAACTTCTCCCTGATTTTTGCTCATGTCCGATCTCTTTTTATAATTTTTTTCCTTAGGCAGTTTGAATGACTACAGTCAATAAACTAATTTTTGGGATGATAGACAAATGACATAGGCCTAGGGGTTGGCTTTCCAAGTTCCCATAAGGCAGGATGTTTTTGAAGAAAGGCCATGTTATCTTCATATCATTACATCCTTCTTTGTTCCTATCAGTCTGTTGCTTGGAAGTCTTACCCAGTTGCTGGGATCTTTCAGGAAGTCATTAGGAGTCTCTCTGTTCCTTTTTGTGTAGCCTTATCACCTAACTGGGTTTCTGGGAATGCCTCCTCCAGGTGCCAGGCCTTTCTGGTAACAGCTCAGGACTGTCAGTATGACCTTAAATTGGTCTATCACCTTACAAATGAGTAATTCTTGCACAGGATCCAACACCAAAGAAATTTGTATAGGATCCAACACCAAAGAAGAATCCGAGGATCTGATGTACCTACCATTAAATTTACCACATAGGAGTCTTTAATTTTACTTCCCTGAATGATACAACTAAACAGTAACTAGTTACAGAAACATTAAAAAAACCTGCTGGTTACGTAGTATTAGTAAAGATTATAATAATACAGTATAATTTACAAGGCAACAGGTAATGTTGAAGAATTAAAAAATGCCTAATAAATTTTTGTAACATGACCATTGTTAGTGATGGTGGTGTATATCACAAGAATATCTTCCCTTCACTTTCATATTTTAAGATATACAACACATTATTTTTTTATTTCTTGATGTATAGTTTTGCTGCAAATCCTACAGATGATGAAGATACGGGCTTAGAATTTTAAATATGAAAAGCTTTATTGAAAATATAGTTAAAATAATAGTATTTATGCTTCATATTATTTTGTAATGGAGTTGATCCCTCAGTATCTTCTAAGCCATAGTAAAAATCTGTCATTTTTTTGTTTGTTTGTTTTGTTTTGTTGCTTTTTGGGTTTTTGTTTGTTTGTTTGTTTGTTTGTTTTCTCGAAAGTTTCATGAAATATCAGCTCAGTTTGCCTTTAAGTGCCTTGATGGAGCTAGATTAATTTTTTCACCTGGCTAAAGGAGCAGAAGTTGGTTTGGATTGCTGCCCGGTGTGTAGAGTCTTTCCCTGATGCACCAAAAATGGGAATCAGATTGAAGAAGGTAGCTTGTTTTACTCAGTGAAAACTCTGGAGTACAGAGCTTTTAATTTACCATATTTCAAATTCAGATGAAAGTCACTAATTAGCTGAAATTGCAATTAACCCCATCTAAGTTAAACGAATAAAGAATTACACTGTTGAACATTGGTGGCTCTGTGTAGAGGAATGGTAGTACAGATATCAATGCAGAGAGTTCTAATCCACATTTATCTAATCACCATAATGTAATAGAAACTATTAAAGACATTTCCTCATGCTGGACAAGAAAGTACTGTAGGTCTTTGGATCATGCCTGGATACAGCAGGTGCTGTTTGACTTTCTCATAATTACTTTTAAAGTTAAGGCAAACAGAGCTTCTCAATAAGGTTGAGCATAATGAACAAACATAAGATTTTGCAGGAGAATATACTAAATATAAGAGAATACACTTTGATTCTGAAAAACAAATATGATGCATTTATGTCATTGTTTAACCCCATCCAGCAGCCAAGCCCCACACAGATGTTCACTCACTCCCCCACCAGCAGGACTGGGGAGAGAATTGGAAGAGTAAAAATTGGAAAACTCATGAGTTGAGATAAACAGTTTAATATGGAAAGCAAAAGCTGCACAGACAAGCAGGACAAAATAAGGAATTAATTCATTGCTTTACATGGGCAGGCAGATGGTCAGCCATTTCCAGGAGAGCAGGGACCCATCGTGTGTTATGGTGACTTGAAAAGACGAACGTCATCACTTCAAACGTCCCCCCCTTTCTCCTTCTTACCCCCACTATATATACTAAGTATCATGTCATATGGTATGGAATATCCCTTTGGTCACTTTGGGTCACATGTCTTGGTTGTGTCTCCTCCCAGCCTCCCATGCATCCACAACTTCCTTGCCAGCGGGGCAGTATGAAAAGCAGAAAAGGCTTTGGCTGTGTGTAAGCAATGCTCAGCAATAACAAAAACATATTATCAACCCTATGTTCAGCACAAATCAAAAACATAGCCCCATACCAGCCACTGTGAAGAAAATTAACTTCACCCCAGCCAAAATCAGCACAACTTATCTTCAAATTTTGTATTTGATTTAAAGAAGATAAATCTACTTTTAAGGCTAGATAGAAGTATGAAATCAAAATGTCATTTTAAATGAACATTTTACAGTTTTAATTTTACATTAGGCAATAGTTGTGAAGTAATTCATCTCATTATCACATTCTGACTGAGGCTGGTCCAAGTACAAATATCCCTGAGAAGAAGGCATAAAAAGTGTAGCCTATAATCCCTTCTGTCCTCTCATAATACCATCTGTAGTGGAGAGCTAAATGTATGTTTTTGAAAATACAAAAAATATGTAAGAATCCTAGCCCAGCTGATTTAATGAAAAATTCTATGAAATTAGATCCTTAAATACTTCCCTCCGGAATCTTCTGATTTCAAGAATTACACTTTAATAAGAGAAACTGAAAGTAATGAACAGGAAAGAGGATCAATATCTTTGACCAATTTGGAGCTGAATTTAGAGCTCAGTAGAAACATGTGCTATTTCTAATTTTGTTGTTAATCTAGTTTGTTAAGAAATGCCAGAGAACATTATGCTCTTAGAATATTTTAACTCTATTACCACTTACAATAAAGCTGTAATGATTAATATCTGAATTCACTGTTTGCCTATTTAAAATGATATTTTAATAGTTTATTTTTTACTGTTAATAGAAAGCAAGTTTATAAAGCATTTGGATTGTATGCCAGGCTTTCACTTAAAAAAGTGCTCAGTGAAGTCACACATCTTACATCAAATTTTTCATACTTTTCATATTTTTGCTCATTTGCAAATGAATCTGATGAAGCAAAGCTAGCTGTAAAAGCATCATCATAGTATGTAATAATGGAAAATGAAACTATCAGTTTATGTCTATCCCATTCTTCTTTCCTTCCCCAAATTGTAAACATTACATTAATGTGGCCAACTTATTACATCTGAAGGCATCATTATGTAAATATGATGGATATCTATTATTAAAGCATTTAGTGTAGAATATTATAGAGACAGAAATGGTTTTTGTAATGCTATCAGCTTTATATACTGAAAGTCAGTCAGAGTTCAACTTGTTAGACATTATTTTGACTACAAAAATTATGTGATACTAAGAAATTGACAGCACAAATAAAATTTTTGCACTGTTTTGGCTTTTAATAATACTACTACTCTATAAGAAAATTTCATATTACAGTTTTCATAAATGCCTTTCAAATCCAGGGATCTGGGAAGATAAGAGGAATAAAAGGAAACGGGCAGACTATGGATCAGGTGTTCAAACACTGAAGAAATAATAATGACTTTACTAGAAAATGCTATAATTAAAGACTATCACAAATATTTGTATCGTCAAGGTAAAAAGCAGAAGGATAAGAAGGTGGCTTGCTCAAACAAGGTGCAGATGACAGGTACAGCTTTGTTATGCCAAATAATGAGGATCATTTAAAAGGTCAGGATTACAAAGCTACTTGATAACTGCATGCTTCTTTTTCTATAGACAAAAAATTATGAAGTTGAGGTGAAACTAACTAGCTCAGGTTAGTAGTTCAAACTGTATTACCTTGATAAAGCAGGACGTTTGTACAAATTCAAATACAAACTCCAAAATTTTTTGAGAATATTATCTGTAAGAACCAATTTTAAAGCACACAGTAAATTATGTTCTAAGCAAGAAATAGTAAGCATACTTAAATTAAATGGGCAATGTGTTTGAGTGTATGTGAGTATATACAGACAAGCACCCAAATGTTTGTCCAGAAAAGAACAAAGACAGATGTGACCAAGCAAAAATGAACACTTTTGTGTTGCCTTTAGCTGCAGGTCAATGGCAAGTTGATTATGAGTCAGCAGTGCCCTGGCAGCCAGGAGGGCCAACCGTGTCCTGGGGGGCATCAGGTTAAGCATTGCCAGTCTGTCAAGGGAGGGGATTGTCCTGCTGTGCTCTGCACTGGTGAGGCCTCACCTTGAATATTGTGTGAAGTTTTGGGCACCACAACATAAGAAAGATATTAAGCTGTTAGAGAGTGTCCAAAGAACGTCAGCGGAGATGGTGAAGGGCCTTGAGGGGAAGCCATGTGAGGAGTGGCTGAGGTCACTTGGTCTGTACAGCCTGGGGAAGAGGAGACTGAGGGGAGATCTCATTATGGCCTTCAAGATCGTCACAAGGGGAAGTAGAGAGGCAAGTACTGGTCTCTTCATTCTCATGACCAGGAACAAGACTTGAGAAGCAGAGGTAGAGGAGGAAAAGACTTTTCTCCCAGAGAGTGGTTGGTCACTGGAATAGGCTCTCCAGGGAAGTGGTCACAGCACCAAGCCTCACAGAGTTCAAGAAGCATTTGGATAATGTTCTCAGGCACATGGTGTGACTCTTCGGTGTCCTGTGCAGGGCTAGGAGTTGGACCCTGTGATCCTGATGGGTCCCTTCTAAGTCAGTATATTCTATGATTTTATGATTCTATGTTTCTATATACTTCTGAATACCCAATGAGTGGAGTTCAAGCTGTTTTACCATATTATCTTTTTACAGTACCCACTTAAAAATAAATACTAAAACAAGAACTATTTGCAGAAACATAATTTTCTGAGAAATAATAATCTGGTTTTACTTCAGTTAGTGCGATTTGGTTTGTGCATTGTTACAAAGCCTTTATCTCTGAGTTAAATCTCAGAATAATGTCAAAGATACCTCAGTCTTGGTCTTTTACTAAGATTTTACATTTCTCCAAACCTTCTCATTGCATGCTTGAGGGCCCGTTCATTATAGAATCATAGAATATCCTGAGTTGGAAGGGACCCACAAGTATGATTGAAGCTCAGCTCCTGGCAGTAGCTCTACAAGAGCTGTAATAACTCATCCTTAATATTGTATAACATTAACAGCAGCTCATCCTGGTATCACCAAGTACAGTTAAATTAATAAATTCAGGTTTCAGAAACTTGGTCTTTCTTGGCTGAGACCTTAAGGCATCAAATAAAAAAGAAAGAAAAAAAAAGTCATCCTCATCTGTGAAGTCTTTATACTGGTTCATGTTCAAGTGAATCAGAATATGGTTCTGAGAAAAAAATAACAATGCTTCTGAAAACAACAGATATTATGTGCATGAGCATATTATTGAAAAAAAAAAAACCAGTTCTTAAAACCAGTGGGATGCTTCAGTTATGTAATTAATATTTTACTGAATAGATCCCCAGTACAAAAAATCTGTGCCATTCAGTAAACATCAAACTCCACCAGAAACATAACACATTTGAGATTTATCATACAATAAATGATCAGCTCACTTGAGCACATAAGTTCAGACACTCTTGAAGCTCAAGAGCATTTCTGTAGTTAATTGACATAATCTCTACAGGGAAGATATTTTTAAAAAGCAGGATTAGATTACAGACAGCTACCCTTGAAACTGAGGAAAAAATGCTGTTATATACCAGACAAAAATCTTATCAGACAGTCATTTATTTTTTGAATTTTTTTGTGAGGTTCAGACATCCTAATAAATTGCCATTCTACTCAAAAAATTAGTCTGCTTTTTTTAAAGGAAGGATATGAGTGTGTGAAACAGTATTCACAGAGGATAAACATGAAGATAATACTGTTCTGATTTTTTTGACCTTTAAAGACAAGAGACATGTTCATTTTTATAGACTGCAATAACTCTAAGCCATATTCTGTGAGACACTCTCCAGGGTCACAAGCTTCTCTACAAACATCTATGTTAGGGACAATATAAGTTTCCAAAGAAGTTTCTGGTTTTTTCTGACCTTAATCGTTAAAATGACATGTCAACTACTCCCTGTAGGAAGGGGCTCAGGGCTCTCCCAGCTGGCAAGTACAACCCCTTTTATTCAAAGGAAACACACTTTTGCCTATTTCCTACAGCTATGTGTATCCCTGCAAGCTCCCAGCTTCCCTCTGAAGACATATTTTTCTTGTGGCTGATTAGAATGTGTAAAATAGGATTATATATAGTTTGTTTATATATATATATATGTATTTGCACATTGCCCATTTTCTAATTTTATGTCTTGTTTTACTGCAAGTGAAGCAAAAATCTTGTGTCAATACTTCTTTGATTGAAAGTTGGGTTTTTTTCTTTATTATTTATAAGTTTTATATATTTTTAAGGTGAAGTGTCTCCAAAAGACGCTAGATGAATTAAAGAAAATTAAAGAAAGGAATTATTTTCAAATACATGCAATTTAATAGTCTGTTCATTGGCCTTAGAGCATGTGCAAATTTTTCATTGTTGCTTGGTTGTAATTTAAAAATATTTTTGCTTTGCAAAATAAAGAAAAAAACATGTTAGCATATAACAAAACTCTACTTCTAACCTTCACTGTGCAGATGCTTTTTATCAAAGCATTTTTTTGATGACCTGTAACTCAAAAATCAGCTTGACAGATTTAAATTCATAATTTGCAGGAAATATACACATTTGGGTGCCACTCTGCAACAAATCCATTACCACTGCAGAGAAGATAATCTACATAAACCATACAAACCTTCATATCTGGGATTAGCTCTTGTTAATCCTCTTTTTACTTCTCTCCACTGTCTTTCCGTTCACTGCTACACCAAGCATAAATGACTTGCTTTCATATTTTAAGTCCTTATGACCTATCTCTGCCCAGCCTTTCATCTCTTCTGTGATAGCAAGACATTGAATCCCATCTACAGTTTTGGTAGCAGTACCTGTACATGTATTTGGTGATATTTAGCTGCTTTTTAGCATAGATCTTCCCTCCTTTTCCCAAACCATCTTGCAGGAATGGACAGTATGCTCTTTTCATGCTGACCCCTCATATCTTCAAAATGATGACATTACCTTTTTTTCAAGTCCTTTAAATCTATTCTGTGCTTTACAGCCCACAATGTGTAGGTAAATGTGTACCTCTTGCATTATTTCCCCCACCTTGGATATTTCTAATTCTACTTCATCTACTACTACAGTACATAGCTGGTTGGTCTTCCTGATATATCTCATTCTCTATATTTGACGGCTGAAGGGATAGTTTTCATCAGAACCAGTCAAGTGTATTTTTTCCCGTTCTGCCTTTTAGAACATTAAGTTTTCAATATGTCAGATTTTGAAAAATTTCAAGCAGCCTGAATTACATCATAGTGTCTAATGCCAGAATGAGTACTTGGAATCTGGTTCTGGATTTATAAATAATAATATATCATTCTAGAGGCTCTGACAGACTTTTTTCTGACAAAAAATATGTTACCGATACCGAGAAATTCTGTCTTAGAGTACAAGTTACATATTAAAGTCATTTATCTTCTTCCTGAAAGTCTAAAATACACTCTTAGTTGGCAGCTGGCAACCTAAAGAAATTAGGTGCATTGGTTTATTCCGACTATGGAGTTTGAAGTGTGATGACTACTCACACTTCTTTTATTTAACAACGGACTTTTTCATTTGCATCACCTTGCCTCATATCCCATCTTTATTGAAATTGTAATGGTCAACTCCTTTTCCTGACATTAGCAAAAAATATATCTATTAGAAAAGAAATAAATTAATACAAAAGGGACTGTCTTCTATTTTGACTTATACCAGCATTTTGAAAATTAAATGTACACTTTACATTGTTCATCTTCCCCTCTTTATCTATGGTAAAAACTGTTTTCTGAATCCTAAACAATCACAGTAGTTAAGGTTTTTCTGTTTTCACCAGGCAAAAGACATGCAGACATACATCAGTCAGACATGACGGAGACTTTACATCAAGCTGGAATTTCATAGAATCATAGAATCAGCTGGGTTGGAAAAGACCTCTGAGATCATCACGTCCAACCCTTGATTCATGTCATGCCAATTTAGGCCTTTATGTCATTAAAAAACTAACAACTTATGCCTACTATCATGCAATTTCTCAATAACACATCATTAAAGTATAGATTAGCTATGCTCTTCCTAGCTGAAATTAATAGAAAATCTTTTCAGTCTTCCTATGATGCAAGTGCTGTCTATTGTGGTGCTAACACAAAAGGTTAGAAACACAGCCTTCCATTTTTTGAGACTCAAGTCTTTTGTCAACCTCAATTTTCATGTAACAAGCAATAAAATGAAATAATAAAATGATGCTTCACATCAAAAGTTCAAGTTCGAAGCAATAAAAAGATATGCTCATCTGGGAATGTTGCCATCAATTCATGCTTTTCAGTGGAGAGAAAAACAATTATGCTGAGCTGGCTTTCATGTGAAGCATAGAATTTGAATTGTAAGCATGTTTTACATTTATAATTGTTATCATTTAGCTGGATTTTAAAAGTGGAATGATAATTGTGAATAAAAGGTGTAATTAGCCTTTCTCTGGTAGTTATGCATGAGTGACAAAACATATAAGTCCCTTGTGATTTTATTTGTGCAATCTGATAACATATCTGATGGACAGCAAAAAATAGCTGTTAAGGGACAGAGTGTTGATTTTTTTCAGTTGCTTTATCTGTTTCCAGGGTCTGACTCAAACTTGTATGGGTGATATTTATGTATATTTGAGTAGGGGAAGTATTTTACAATCATGTAAGAGCAGAGGGGGAATAGATGTGCCAGTATATGCATGTGTATAAACAACATGGGTTTTCCTTTGCATACTGTGATGTTTCTTAAGAAAATGTTCTTCTATGAAAATTGGAGCAGTGTTGAGAACACCTATGAAGATGCAGCTGGACACAAATTAAGGGTGACGCAGCCTGATATCATTCTGAAAATAAATATTTTGCTTCATCTTTCTGAAGTGCTGCCATAGAGATTACTAAATTCTTAGGCTTTTCCTCACTGGGACACCAGTAATCTTGAATACTTAATCCTGGATTAATTCTCAAGCTTGTCAACTTTACTGGAGAGTATTGCATTGTCCTTGATTAGCATTGTAATTATGTTACCATGTCCCAAAGCCATATTTTCCACCTCACTGACATTTCACTACGAAGCGTTCATCCACCCTGCAAATTCATTGCACGTTTTCTTAAATACCTACACTGAGTCCCACAGACCATATATTTTTTTAACCCATTACAAGTACAGAACTGTAACTTAAGCAGATTAAGTGAGCCAAGTTCACATTGAGCAACATAGTTAAATCCAGAATATTGGGACTACTGGGAAGCATTGTTTCTTCCCTATTCTCTAATCTGTTTGCACACTGGGTCTAGAATTTTCAACCTTTAGATCAGTTAAGAAACCAAACATGGTTGAATTCATACCATGTGTTAAGAAAAAAGTAAGGATCTTTGGAGTCTTCAGAAGCAAAAAATAGTTCCAATGTAAAGTGTTTAATCTAAAGATGCTTTCTAGCTTTTCTGTATCAAAAACCCAGCAATTCCTACAGTGCACACAATTTTATGGAAAGTTAAATAGGATTTCTAAGATAAAGGGGTTTATGTTTGGTTTTGTCTTAGTGCTAAACTGCCTAAAATCTTTTAAACTTTTTTTTTCTATTTATTTTGCATTTGTTGGGACCTTTAGTTTTGCTGTTTTCTCATGACAATTAAATTAATTGCTATGGAATAATTGTAAAGCCGTTTTATCAAATGACCTCTGGACTTTATTTTTTTGAGTCCTGAATAAGGAAAGTTACCAGACAGAACCAGTGGGAGATGTGAAGGTTCAGAGCTTTAGGAAAAAACAGGAGAAAAGACAACTTATTGTCAGCCGACTTGTCATAAAAGAATAATCATCTAAACCACACAATTAGGTATGAACTACTTTGTCATTATTAAATGTATGTTTTTCTTGCGTACAAAAAAACACCTGCCAATATTTGAATTGATGATGAACTGGGTTTATTGTGTATACTTACTGGTTTTATTCCAGTAAGATCAATCCCCTCACATCTTGAGTGGAGGAGACTAAGAAGGATAGGAATTGGAAGATAAAATTAGTAATTATGTTATTTATTTATTGCTGTAATTAGCCTGGTAAGTGGATGCTAGCATATTCAGATGATGGAATGTGTAAGCTTTCATGGTAAGGAATCTGTTTTTAATATTCAAGTTCTTCTAACTTACACACTTTATGAGCCACTTCTTGGTATGAAAGATTGCTTTGAAATTTTTCCCCATAAAAACACACATTATGCTTATTTTAATTGTATAAAATCATACAAGATTTAAGAATTAATTCTGCCTGTACAACACTAATTGTATGGTACTCAGAGTAGTTCTAAGCTTCACATTGCCAATATTTTCTTGGTTTCTAGGCTTTATTTAGTGACCAGTCTGAAATGCCTGCATGAAGAAAGCAAGAATATGTATTGGTGTCTTTCTTATTTAATCATATGAGTATAAAGGTTATGGACAGGCATTCTTTAATTATAGACTCTCTTTTAATGTGTTTTCTTGGCATGTTTACTTCATGCAACATGTATAAAACTGTACACAGTATGACTGACCTAACTTAAAACATTCTATGCCATTTCATTTAAAATATAGATCCTTATTTGCCAAGACCCAAAGAATTGACCAAATGTTATTCACAGCTTTATTGTCTAGTTATAGTACTTTGGAAAGAGTTTTTCTATTTAACTGAAAATTATCTCAAAGTTTTCTAAAAGGAAAATTTTTTCATGAATATTCAGTGACTAGCATGAAAATTTGAAGTTGGAGCAGTGTATAGGCAACATTGTTAAAATATTCAGGGGCTGAGTTATCCATATTGCACTTGAGTAGGCAATTGCTTATTGATGAAAATTAGTCTGAAAAATTAATTTAGCAAGGTTCAGATCTGGAAATTCCCACACTTAGAAAATCAAAAGTCATATATAAAATGAATATCAAACCAGCTTATCACCAATGATGAAAACACATAAAAAGTCTTGAAAACAGCAGGGTGAAAAAAATTGACACGGAAGGCCTCTGAAGGGTAACCTGAATGTCAGCTTTGATCAATGTTGACAAATTTGTACGTTCAGCCCTTTCTTGCAATGACTCGAAAGTACTGAAAGAGCCTTAGGGGGATATATTCTTTGGAAGCAGGAGTAAAATAATACAAAATGTGACCATTTATCATGTAACATTGCTTGAAAATTAACTATCATCTAGATACATTATGAGCAGAAAATGTCAGCCTGCACACTGTTACCAATTTTTTCCTAGATATTTGAGATATTACCCAAATTTGAGCTCTGAAGTGCTTAGGGAAAATAGTACTAAGGGAGTCAACATGACCATAGGCCATTAGATACAAAGCATATCTGTGCTCATCACTTTACATTGCTTTTCTGTTGGAAAGAAAGAAATGAAACCTTACAGTTCTGATCTGTAAAATGAGAATCCACAAAGCAAGTTAGGAGGTGTTTGTTTTTAAAACTGGAAATTAAAGTTTTTCTCTCAGAAGAAAACAATCCAGTTTCTTAAAGACAAAAGTTCTATCAATAGAGTAGAGCCTTTTTGATTAGAGCCATTGATAGAGCTCTTTTGATAGAGCCATTGATACAATTGATGCAATGAAATCTGTTTTCTACTGGGCAATTGTTTGTACAAGCTCAGAATGAGAGATAATCCTTGCTCATCCTGAAAAAATTAAGTCATTTTAAAAAGGAGTGTAATACCTTTAAAAATGGCCTTTGGTCTGTGACAATCTATTGACGGAAGGCAGAAGACTCAGTGATCATGTAGGTTTCTTTCTGTCACATGTCTTGACAAAAGCCATGATGCAGATTTGGTCAGATCTGAAAACTAAGCCCTTATCTCCTGAGTCCTAAACTCCAGAGATTTTCTGATTGAGCACTTGTAGAAGCTGGGAACTAAATTTTACATTTTTCTTAAAGTTCCTGCGTGACTGGATTTTGAGGGATGCTAAAATAAACTCATTTTTTTCTGGTAGTAGGCCCATGTTTTCATTTTTGGATCATTGACCAATCTGCCACAAAAAGTGATTGAAAATTGTACTTTCTGCTTACATATCATCGATTTATTAAGGGAGGGGGAAAAAAATTATGAACTCTAGTCCCTTGTGCGTTAAAAACAATTAAATATCTTAGCAGTCTATAAGCTATAAGTTGGTCATAAAGGCCATTTGTCCCTCTCAATCTGCTGTCTCAACCACCACAACCTCACCTGGCCATTGGCTACTCATGCCCTTGGCAGGATCAGTCCTGACCTTGATCCTGTTCAATTCAGTGAATCACAGGGGGACTGCATCCCTCTAGGGAGTGGATTACTGTACTCAGAATGCTAGAATTGCCCAGGCATGTATTTATTAATTTACTTATTTGTTTTGAAGTGTCATTAATATGTCTGTATTATGGCCAGGCTGTAGCCCTAGAGCCAATGCTCTATACCATAGGCAGATATGCTGCATAAATTCGTTTTTAAAAAAGTTATTTTAGGTAGTCCTCTGATTCATATGTTGCCATGATTATTGGGAAGGCAGAAGAGAGATATCATTCTGCAATGGTTAATATAAATTGACAATTTTTTCTGGCTTTTGCATCCTGTCATCTTTGCACTATGCTTTGGTTCAAGGATTTACATGTATCCTGGTCTCTATATATATATGAAATCAAATACTGCAGAAAACAGTAAAAATGAATGGGTAAAAATGTACTCAAGAAATTGTAAAAAGCCATGGCTCTGGCATTGGAACATGCAATATCAATGAATCAGATAAGAAATGAGTATGCCATTTCACAGTAGAAACTTGGATGAACCAATGAGATGGGCATTTTGTTACTGCACACAGTGCAGTTACATTAAGCTTAGTAATCAGTTGTCTGCTACTTAAAGTGATTGATGTACTAAATCACTACAGCAGAAGATTTCAGGGTGAACAAATTTTTAAAAATATAAAATAGTTGTTGCCGTTTAAGTTTTTTCCTGGTCCCTATTCCCTGTATTTCTGTCTTAATCTTATGTTCAGCTTCAAAAATAGTCAAAGACAGACATGCTTACCTTTCCGAGATCCTTCTGGGAGGCCAGCATGAGGTGGTTTCATCATTATATATATGTATATTGTTCCTCTGCACTTAACACTGATGAGGCTGCACCTCAAGTACTGTGCTCAGCTTTTGGCCCTTCGCTACAAGAAAGACGTTGAGGTGCTGTAGTGTGTCCACTGAAGGGCAACGTAGCTGGTGAAAGATGTAGAGAACTATCATCAGAATCAATCCTCAGAATCATAACAGAATGACTTGGTTTGGAAGGAACCTTGAAGCTCATCTAGTTCTAACCCCCTGCCATGGGCATGGACACCTTCTGCTAGACCAGGTTGTTCAAACCCCCATCCAAGCCGTCCTTGAATGTTTCCAGGGATGGGACATCCACAGCCTCCATACAGAACTTGTTTAAGTGCCTTACTACCCTCTGATGAACAAGCTTCTTCCCAACATCTACTCTAAATCTCTCCTCTTTTTGTTATAAACTGTTCCCCCTTGTCCTATCATTATCTGCCTGTGTAAAAATTCATTCTCCCTCTTTTTTATAAGCCCCCTCTAAGTAATGAAAGGCTACAATGAGGTCTTACCAGAGCCTTCTCTTCAGGCTGAATTTCATGGGACAGGTGCTCCAACACTGATTTATTTTGTTGCCCTCCTCTGCACCTACTCCATCAAGTCCATATCTTTCCTGTACTGAAGATCCAAGACACAATACCCCAGGTGGGGTCACTTAAGAGTGGAGTAGCAGGACAGAATTAACTCCCTTGACCTGCTGGTCATGCTTCTGTGTCAAGCCCAGGATATGGTTGGCTTTCTGTGCTGTAATTGCCAGTTTTTGGCAACATCGCCGGATCATGTCGTTTTTCATCCATGAGAACCCCTCCACAAGAGGGTTGCTCTCAATGAGTTCTTCTACCAGTCTCTGCTCATGTCTGTGATTACCCTGAGCCAGGTACAGCACCTTGCATTTGGACCTGTGGAACTTCATTAGGTTCTCATGGGCCTACTTCTTGTCCAGGTCCCTCTAGATGAAATCCTGTCCTTCTGTTATGTCAAGTGCACTGCTCAGCTTCGTGCCATCTGCAAATTTGCTCAGGGTTGTTACAACCCGCTCCAGAAGATGAGGGTGACTCAGGTTCTTGTTAATAGATCCCTCAGGGTGGATTAGAATGAAATCACATTGAATGACTGATGTTTATATATATATATGTAGGGTTTATTTTAGAACAATTTGGTTGCAATAGAAAGGAGGTCTGTAGCCAAAGAAAAGAAAAAAAAAGGAAGAATAAGAGTAGAAAGATATTACTAACCATGAATCCAGCAAAAATTGTTTCAATTTTGATGTTTAAATTGAATTTAGATGTCTAATTGCCTATATTATTTCAATTTACATGGATATTGATTAAAGTGTTGAGGGTAGTCTGAATCTGTCAGAGGTGGCAGAAGCCCACAAAACACTAACTTCAAGGGCTTAATATATGCTTAGGTTTATAGGAACACCCATACACCTCCCCTGGTGAGGGGAGCTTTACTGTCTGTTGCAATACTGTGGATCATGCACAGTCTTATGGTGGAAGGCCCCTGCACATAGTCTGGGGGCACTTTGGGGGTCTTTGATAGTTTATGACACCTTCTAAGACATGACAGCTTCTTCTCACATCAGCGTAGTGTAACCAAAGATGTCCCATCAGAAGGGATGAATACCTTCAGACCTCTGTATGAATGTCCCAATATCTCCCCAGGGGAGCCAGTTGTATAAGGGAGGACATTGTCATGATAAAAGTATTATTCCAAGCTGTAAGATCTGCTTCTTATCAGCCTCTTCCCTCATCTGGCTCAAAACCAGGCTTCTTGCTGATCTAAGGTTGATTTGCTTTGTTCATCTTCTGGTGCTCACACCCTCTGTACCTGGGCTGTTACTTCGTGCACTGTCAGCAAAGTGCCCACTGCTTTTGCAAATGGCCAATTGTTTGAGCCATTAAGCATTAACATTTCAGTTACTCACAAGGGTGCACTCGATCCTATTGTCTGTGTCATTGATACAGATAATATAGGGCACTAGTCCCAAGACAGAGCCCCCAAGGGACACCACTTGTTGCCAGACTCTGCCTAGACACAGAGCGATTGAATGCGACTCTCATAACAAGTCCTATGAGGAACAGCTGAGGGGCTGGGGCTGTTTGGTCTGGAGAAAAACAGGCTAAGGGGGGGAACCTTATTGCTCTCTACAACTACCTGACAGGATTGTTGTGAGGTGGGAGTCAGTCTCTTCTCCCAAGTACAAGTCATAAGACAAGAGTATACATCTTCTAATATCTAATCTAAACCAGGGGAGGTTTCGATTAGCTATTAAGAAAAACTGCTTCAACAAAGGGTTGAAAATGCTGGAAAAATCTGCCCAGGGCATTGGTGAAGTCATCATCCCTGGAGGTATTCAAAAGGTGTTTGGAAGTGGCACTTAGGGACATGAATTAGAGCTGGACTTGGTAGTGTTGAGTTAACATTTGGACTCAGTGATTTCAAAAGTCTTTTACAACCTGAACAATACTATGATTCTGTGATTCTGTATGTGAAGACACACAGAGGCTCTACAGATTCTTATTTGACAGCCTATTTTTTCCAAACTGCCACTTGCACAGCCACTCTCATTAAGTGTAGGTAAGGTGGCCAGCTGAACTAAAATCACATTTGTGTGACTTTAAAGGTAAAAGAAGGGCTCATTTAAGAATCTCTGGTTAAGCAGCAGCTTTTGGGATGTTTACCTCTGAACTAACGAAGTTATCTGAACTTTTTGTTGTCAGCCATTACAGCTGAAAGCCCTTTCAGCAGAAAAACATGAACTTGGAGAGCTGGTTAAAATTTGTTCTTCAGGTCACATGAACTGTGTAGCTCCAGTGTAACTCACTTTGGCAAATAATACTTCAATATCTGTAATTGTGCTTCTCTTACCTTATTTTCAAAGAGGCTGACCGAAACCTTTTCACTGTAAAGACAGAAAACCTATTAAAGCCATCCAGGGCACTGAAATACAATAGACTGGATACTGTCCAGGACAAGTGTCAGTGCACAGAGGTGAGATTTCCTTGCCCATGCTGCAAGCTGGCAACCAGTGTGCCTGTATGGGGAAACAGATGGCTACTGTGCTCTACTAAAGTAGCAGAACTAGTACACACTGTCTCCTAGTTTCTACATAAAAAATAAAATAGTTCCCCTATGTAATATACACCAGTGTTTTTTTTTCTTATGACACTTCAATCCCATTTTGTCTTTAATTTATTATGTGATGCCCAAAACAGTACACACGTACTGTATCAGCTTAAATAATTAATTATTTTTATTTATATTTTAGCCTTTATGGCAAGAAATTTGAAAACCTGGTTTATCTGCAATATCCTACCTAGGAGCCAGGAATGGGATTTGTAGGAATGAAATATTAAGATAGGATTGAGTTAAAAGCAAAAAATAGTCCATGATCAGTACAGGCAGTAAATTCTAAAATGTAGTAGAATGCCAAGTACGTACCAAAAGTAAGGGGGAACTTAATTACGAAATAAAATAAAACCCAAACAGAAAACCTGATGAAACCAATCACTTTGAGCACCAAATAAAGGGCTATAACACAGCACAAAGGAAAACTAGTTTATCACAGGTTTAATCCCTGTTCTTGTTGTAAACAAAGGGGATTTTGTCACTACCTTCAATCACATGTACAGTTTTATGTTTCTGAACTCTCAGCTCCTTTTTTTGCCAGACTCTCAGCTAAAGAATTAGGCAAGTTTTTACATCGCTGTCCAAGACATTGATAATATTCTAACATTTTCTTATGACCATTTTTTTGTCTCCTCACAACCTTACATTGTATCTTTGAAATCTAGCATCAAAGAATACAGAAATACATACAAAGCCTCAATTAAAAGCAGACTACATATGGCCAGAATTACTGTATCTGCAATCAGAGATAAAAGAGAAAGAAATCAAACACCAGTTCTCTCAAAGTCCTGCACTCCAGAGGGATTTTATATATGAAATCCAGAGCTTGATTTTTATGTACCATGAGCTTGCACTTGATTGCAATAGTTTGAATGTCAAAGATATTCTTAAAGGAGGGAGTATGGCCTTTGATTTAATTTGTTACAATTTTATGCTGAACACTGAAGGGATGAGGTCTGCGTATGTGTAAAGTAATGTAGGCTTCTCCATCCTCCAGCCCAAAGCAAAAGGGGAAGATAAAACATAGAGCAAACAAAGTGAAATTAAAAAAACCCATGGAATGTTAGTATCAATTCCATATGAATAATGAGATATGAACAAGTTACTTAGGAAACGAAAAAACTTCCCATAGTTTTGGGCATATAACTTTCCTCGTGTTTTACTCATGCTGTAAAATACAAGTTTTGCATACTCATGAATTGTTCCCGTGGTCAAGTATCTGAGCGAATGCAAAAATGTGAAAAGACTTAACATAAAGCAAATTTCCATCCTCAGTTTTCAGATTCTATCTTTTTTTCCTGTTCTTAGTAAATTTCTATGTACAATAATGCATCACATCAAATCCTTTCACTTTCTTCTTTTTGCAGTTTTTTGCAACTTTGTATGTAAATAATGAGGAATTTCAATACTTAACTTCTTAAAATTGGCACATTAATCTAGCAATTATATCCTTTCAAAGTTTTACAAAAGAAAGATCTTTGATATACATTATGCAGTTTAATGCCAGAGGTATTTACGTTCAGTATCTTCTTTTCACATGAATACTTTTGCTTCATGATACTTGCAGTGTTGAAGTGTCACAATTACAATTTGATTTGCACAAAAGACCATGCAATAGCATGCTAAATGAAAATAAATGGGGATTTTCAGGGATCAGTAATTTATATTTTGTTAGGAATCTAATT
Source organism: Pyrocephalus nanus (assembly GCA_038380795.1). Classification (NCBI taxonomy): domain Eukaryota; kingdom Metazoa; phylum Chordata; class Aves; order Passeriformes; family Tyrannidae; genus Pyrocephalus; species Pyrocephalus nanus. The sequence continues at coordinate 35,689,134 of CM076261.1, forward strand.
TTTTTCCTAGACTGAAATTGGATTTTATACTAAATTTATACTAAATGTAAGAATTTGCATGAAGTCCTCAGAGACCTGAACTTTATGAGACTCAAAACTGTGGTAAAAATTCTAAATCTTACGCCCATATTTGATGAGAACAATTTCAAATAAACTTCCCCAAGAGTATTTTCTTAATAAAAACCACAATTGCCTTAAAGCTCACTCTGGTATACAAGATATAATAAAACCAAACAAACACAAAATAATGAATAGATGTGCCCACACCATTTCTGTGTTAACTCGACATTTCACTTTTTTGAAGCTTTTTCTTCCCATCTTTCTCTCCTCTGATAACTGACTCTTATACAAAGATTAAAAATTATTCAAAGTTCTCCAGGTCAGGAAACTTGAATTTTCTGTCTGTAAAGCACTTTGCAAAGTTACAGCTTCTGGAAAATAAAGATAACCTAACAGTTATTCTTGTTTATTATTTTTTCCTCAATATATTATTGCTTCATGTTAGTGTAATAAAAACATTGAGAGTAAACAATTAATACTCCAAATGTAATCCTGTTTGACTTCAACTGGTTTCTTAAAAAGAATAATACTGAATTTTACTGTTGCACAGGGAAAATGTTTCTTTGTGTAATCTTATTTTGATAAACAAAAACTTTTTGCAGTTCAATACTTTTAATTGCCAGAAAAGGAAAATCTATGTGTTCCTTATCTAAATGGTTTGAAAGCTGGTTGACAGAATTTTATTACTATGCTATATGCCCCTGAAAATGGACATGCTGACAAGAAATAAACTGGAACAGTTTAACTGACATTGCTCTCTAATATATTCATCCATTTATTTATTACTGTCATGTCTGTATTTTCCTATTTAATTTTTAGTTATGTTTTTCATTTACTTGGAGATATAAATTGCTAATTTTGTCAGATAAAAAAACAGTAGAACTCAGAAAGTGATTAAATAATGTAAATATTCGGAATTTTTATTCAGATGCCTAATAAAACAAATAGCAATCCTGCTTTCTTTGATCTGTGTCTGCAGAAGAGACAGAAAGAAAAATATTCTGTCATTTACTATTTCAGTTTTCCTATATGGATCTCTAAGAAATCAAATCATAAAATAAAAGTCTGAAACTTCACCTAGTAGCATAATATGCTTCTGGCACCTCTTATTAATAAGACAAAATTTAAACAGTAATTATGTATACTCTTTTATCTCTTTATTCATAGTCGTTCTGTTGGCCCTAAGATTTCTTGTAAAGAAACTTGTGCAAAGTTTCTTGCTTTCCAGGTGTTTGTTAGTATATTTCCTTTCCCCCAAAAAAGTCTCCAACTAAGTAAACAAAGAATATTGGAGAAGACTGTGCTCCACATGATACCTACTTTTTTTCCCAAGCTCATTTTCTAACAACTCAGTACAGTCAATCAAGAAGGCCCATAAAGAAAGCATGTTCTTCACATGATAGATCAAACAAAATATCTTAGTCTCAGAGGTTGTTCTTCACAAGATCACAAAGGCATGAGCCTCCCTAACCATTCACACGTTTATCAAAAATGTTCTCTCATATTCTAACACCTTTTTCTTTGACAATGTCTTCCGTATTTATACCTTACTGCAAGTAGGATTTAGACCTTGACTTAGGACATAAAAAAAGAGATAAATCAAACAAACAAAGATATTAAGCCATTAGAAAGTGTCCAAAGGAGGGCAATGAAGATGGTGAAGGGCCTTGAGGGGAAGCCCTATGAGGAACAGCTGAGGTCATTTGATCTGTTTAGCCTGGAGAAGAGGAGAATGAGGGGACTCATAAGGGGAAGAGGAGGGGCAGGCACTGATCTCTTCTCTTTGATGACCTGTGACAAGACCTGAAGGAATGGCCTGAAGTTGTGTCAAGGGAGGTTTAGGTTGGGTGTTAGAAAAGGATTCTTCACTCAGAGGGTGGTTGGGTGCTGGAACAGACTCCCCAGGGAAGTGGTCTCAGCATCAAGCCTGACAGAGTTCAAGAAGCATCTTGGGCACATGTTGTGACTTTGGGGATGGTCCTGTGCAGGGCTAAGGGTTGGACTCAATGACGTTTGTGGGTCCCTTTCAACTTGGCATAGTCTGTGATTATGTGAAAAAAAATACCACAAAGGTGCAAGACTACAGGAAAATGTTTTCATTTACTTTGTTGTTGTTATTGTTGTTGTTGTTGGTTTTTTGTTGTTAAATGGACACCTGTGACATAGCAGTAAACTGTTTTATTTTAAGGTAGTAGAATGAACGCAGCCAAACCACTCTGATAAGATACAGATGATCCACACATTTGGAATAGAAAAGGTTTTGTTCTTGTTAGTATTCTTTTCCATTATTTAGAATCAATAGTCATTTGGCCAAGAGAATCTCCCAAACAATTATTTATTTACTAAGTTAACATGGATACTCCCTAGAAATACATGGATCAACAGGGTTTTTTTAAGAAAGGCTGAATCAAAACAGTCATGTGGTATAGCCCAGCTACATTTATAAAAAATCATTATTTACTACATTAAGACTAGTCTCTCTGGATCAGTTTAAGTTTAGAGAAAAATGTTAATCTTTATTCAATACTCTTCATTTAACATAAAATGGCTTCTAATAGTACTGACTGTGTATCAGTTTAAGAAAAGTCTTTGCTTTTTTTCAAAACAGTATCACTATAGTTGGGAAAAGAAGTCATGAAATGCTGATGCCTTTTGTATTGAAGTAAGACAGTGTATGAAGTCATAAAAATATTAGTATTTTGACATTTTTGTGCATCATATTTATTAATTTTGAAACTATACAATGAATGGTTGATCTGTGTCTATGGGATTCACCTTTGATGGGGATCAGAGCTCCACTCTTTCCACTAAAATATTCAGGAAGATTTCCAACTGTAAAGGAGTTTAGAACACTCTTCTTCTCCCAGGTACAAAGATTATTATTTTGTTATTGCTACAGTTAATGTTCCTGAATTAATGTGACTGTTTTCTGCAACTGTGGACAAGTAAAAATAATTCCTTTATGGCTAAATGTCCTTTTATCATAATTCTGAAGTGATTTTACTGAATTAATATATAGAAAAAAAATTAACTGCTTGTTCTTGGAGAGCTGATGTCAAAATCTTAGTAAAACCTCCAAGTATTTTTGTAGATCAGTGCATGTCATGGTTTTTGCTTGTTCTTAGAAACTAAGCAAGACTTTTCCCTTCCCCCTGCCCACTGTGTGAAGGGGGTGTTGAAGGGACAGATTGACTGTGGCTTAGGCAATTGAGTAACACAAAAGAAGTGGCTGGTAAAACCACATTCCAACTTGATGACCCTCAGGATCTTGTCTGTGTGGAGGGGTGAGGAGTTCTTTTTTACTTTTTTTTTCTCTCCTCTCCTGGGAAACAGGGAGAGGAGTTCGGTTGCTGTCGAAGCTGGAACAAGGTCGGGGTTGCTGTCGAAGCTGGAACAAGGTCGGGGTAGCAAGAGCTGGGAGGTGGCTTTGTTCTCGGCCTGGCTGACAGCTGGGAAGTTTGCTTGGATTTTCATCAGCGAGGAACTGTTCAGGAGGCCTCTCCTACCCAGTTTTTCGGTGTGTGTATGTGTGGTTTTTTTTTTTTTCCTTTTTTTTTCTTTCCTTTTTTTTTTTTTTTTGTTTTTTTTTTTTTTTTTTTTTTTTTTTTTTTTTTTTTTGCAGCAGCAGCTCTTGTGCACATCAAAGGAGAGGGAAAGCTACACCACACAATTCAGCCAGCAGGGCAGAGTGAGTTCCCATTGAGAAGGACCTTTTTCTTTCTTTCTCTCCTCTCTCCACTTTCCTGGTGAGGGGGAGAGAAGATCTCCATTGTCGACTTCTCCAGCACACCCGGGGGCCCCACAATGTGGCGACCACCAGTGATCCAACAATGCCCCGTGCTGACTGTGGTTAGAATTGCACGAAAGGGTGTAGACTGAACCGTTTACTTTTTTGTTTGTTTGTTTAATTTTGTTTGTTTGTTGTCTCTTTTGAAGGGGATTATTTTTGGGTGTAGGACTATTGTTTAGTTATTTGTGTTCTTTCGTTGTTCTGCCAATACACACATATCTTTTAATAACCGGCTGTTATTTTTCTTTTTTTCCACATTTTTTCTCAATTGGAGCCTCTTAATTTTGGATTTACAATTGCTTAGAGGGAGGAGTTTGGGTCTTCCTCATAACTCATCCTCAGCAAAACACTTGTTTCTCATTAAACTGAGACAGTGCTTAAGTTCAAAGGCGTTCAAAAACATAAGCATTGTAAATTATATAATCTTCTAGTCCACTTGTAGATCTTGGTCATCCTTACTCCTTTTACATTGTTATTTGGAATTTATTACTTATGTTCACCTTCCTTCTTAAAGCTTTAAGGCTGATTAAATGAAATACCATACATATATATATGGAACATATTTGTAGCTAGGAATCAAAGGCGTCTTTCCTATGCAGAGGGTGATATGCTTCTTCTTTTAGTTCTGAAACTTTGAATTTAAAAGCAGGTAGAGCTTTACTAATTTCAGTCTAAAAAGCTCCAGGAAGTACACAAAAATAACAATGACTCTCTCACCCTCAAACTAGTACGGTCCTGTGATCCCTATTAAATTTTTAGACCTCAATTATGTTTCCAGCATTCAGAGGATCAGCTTCACATCAATAAGAGGAAGAATGACCATCATACCTTCTTAGTAATTTGATATTGCCCAACTAATGATTAATTCTTACTTGCTTAAGGTCCTATTACACAGGACCTATTATACAGTGATGCTAACTTATAAGTGAGCTTTTTGTATAGACAATATAAAAAAATTGCCCCCTAAATTTTCCAAATTTTTTGTGAGTAGATTTTCTTTTCTTCTACCACCTGCTGACAGCAGTGTTCCCTTTCAAAACAGGAAGCCAGTCACATCCTGAGCTTTTTAACAAAGTCTTGTGTGCAGCAAGTCCAGAGAAGAGATCCTTCTCCTCTTTTGGGCAGTTGTGAGATCAAATATAAAGTGATGTGGCTCCTCCAGACAAAAAAAAAAAAAAAAAAAAATAGACAGTGAGTATGGCAGAGGCCCACTGCAATGACTAGGGGCTCGAGCACAGGATGTATGAGGAATTTTTTTTTCATTTTACAATTTTGTAGTAGATGGGATCTGCGTTAAATGAATTAAGACGTTACAGACACCATTATACTCTGCTGTCTTGGTGAATTTATAATTAAATAAGATTATAAAAGCTTCTGTCTTCTTCCTTAGACTTTTCAAGGCAATAATAATACTCTTCTTCAAAGACTTTCAAAGGCAGTTTCCAAGTCTTTCTTCATATACTGTTTACTTCTCCTTGAAAGCCTTTCAACTGAATTATTTTCTATTCAAATTTCACTTTGTAGGATTTTATCAAAAAAACAGAGAGCGCTCTTCCCTGTTGTTCATCATCAAGCAAGATAAATGCCAAACATGCTGCCTCAATACTAATGTGTTCAGCAAGACTTGGAGAGTTCTTTCACAGAGCAGGCAAAAAGACATTTAACTAGAAATGCCATTATCCCATATGTCTGTATGTCAAACAACTAAAGCACTGGCAGTAGTTGATAACTAGCAACTGAAATTAACTCCTCCTAATAATTTCTGCTGGAAGCAAATTCAGGCCAAGAAGAACTACATCACAGGTGTATAAGATGTCCGTGTGAGCTGAAAAGTGTACCCAGATTTTGTTTGACTGTGGAAGTCAGGAAAGTGGCTAGACATCTAAGCACTGTCATTAATTTTCAAATGTTAATGGTGTCATAACTATGCCTTTGTTTTGAGCCGTGCTTATATATGGTATGTATTCTAAACTACAGTCTGCATAAGTAACTTCACGGCATCACAAAATCATACAGAATCATGGAATGGTTTGGTTTGGAAGGGACCATAAAGATCATCTAGTTCATCAGAGCTCCATACAACCTGACCTTGCACTATTGAAGAGATGGCATATACACAATTTCTCTGGGCAACCTATTCCAGCTCTTCACCACCATCACAGTAAAGATTTTTTTCCTAATGACTGATCTAAACCTACTCTCCTTCGGTTTGAAGCCACTCCCCTTTTTCTTGTCATTACATGCTCTTGTAAAAAGTCCCTCTCTGCTTTCCATGTAGGCTCTCTTCAGGTACTGGAAAGCCTCAATTAGGTCATCTCAAAGCCTTCTCTTTTCCAGGTTGAACAAACACAATTCTCTCAGCCTTTTTTGATAGAAGAGGTGTTCCATCTCTCTAATCATCTTGGTGGCCCTCCTCTGGGCTTGCTTGAACAGGTCATTGTCCTTCCTGTGCTGGGAACTGCAGAGCTGGATGCAGCATTCCAGGTAGGATCTCACCAGGGTGGAGTAGATGGGCAGAACCACCCCCTTTGACGTATTGGTGATGCTGCTTTTCATGCAGTCGAGGATACATACGTTGGTTTTCTTGGCTTCTTAAGCTTGTCCAGGTCCCTCTGAATGGCATCCTGTCCTTCAGGAGGGGGCAAAATAGTTCTAAACCATGTATCACATGCTAAGCTCTTTGCTACAAGCCAAAATTTCTCATTCATACTGGGAGAACTCCAACAGATACAGAAATACACAGGACTTAGCTTTCCTTGTGTTACCTACTATAGTTTTAACAACATTGAACATGGTTGTTATTTTTTCCTAGAAATATATATATTAATTGAAACTTTCCAAAACTTTTGACAGTGTTTGAGATTGTCTTCAGTAATCCTTTTATACAAGCAACTTAGTCTTTTCTTTTTTTTTTTTTTTTTTCTTTAACCAATTAATTCACATAATTTAGTGTGTTGGGGATAGTGTTTTGGGGTTTTTGTATATTTGGACTATTTTTTTAAAAATATCATAATGTCTGTTGTGAAAACAATTTATGCTTATAGCAAAAAGGAAATCCATAATGTTTTCTTATTTTGAAACTCACTCTATTTAGTTGAATTTTGAGGCAAAAGCTGAAAAATTCTATAAATTAAAAAAAAGATGATAACTTACTAGGTAAGGTTTTTTCTATATCTTTACTTCCTAGCATTCTTCTGAGCATTTCATCAAGTTAAATTGTAAATCAAAAACTGTGAATAAATTCTTAATTGCTCACAGGCTACCCATTAGCAACAGAGCCAGCATAAAAGGTTATATTTCTTGCTACATAAAAGAAGTAAACTATCAAGTTATTTTTTTAACTATCAGTGATATTCAGAGAGGCAATCCTGTAAGGCATATGCTTTAGGAATGTGAAATTCAGGTTTCTAGGACTGTTTTTTTGCAGTTTCTTTCACTGTTATCATTAATTTTTCTTGCCTTTGATACTGAGGAATCACTGAAACTGACATCAAAGCCATCGTTCCTGTCCCCTCATGAGACTATACCAAAACCAATGTATCATACTGGAAGGCAATAAGCATAGGATCAGTGATATACTCCCTGAGACAGTGGAAATATTCTAAATAAATATATGTCTAGAGGGACATATAGGCAATTAAATGAGTGAATTATGCATTTGAATATACACTTTTCTTCACTAAAATAAATATGTTGTTAATAACTTTCAGGTGCAATTAAAATTTTATGTCCATACTATTTAAGACCACCTATTCACATACATTTCTGATGAAAGCATTCTTCCATAGTACTCACCACTGCATTTCTATTAGCAGTTCTTCAGTCTTTGCTGTCATTTTTCGTTTTAATTTATCATATAGAGTGGAAGAACCATTTGCCAGGAGATTTGTCACTTGATGTTTACATTTAATTTGTTTTGGAATGCACCTTAAAAACTTCAGAATTTTCCAGAAAATAAAATTGAACTGAAAAGTAGCTTGGACAACTAATTTTTCTTTTTAATATAACATTTATTATCTATTATAAAAAATACTAATTAAAAGTGAAAATGCAAGGTCATTCTAAGACTTAATATCAACTTATTTCATTAAAAAAATCTCAAAAATATTTTTCTGTGAAATATCTGAGTAAAATCAGTACAGCCTATGTACTTATTTATTTTATCACTATATTTACCATTTTTCTTTCTAATAGGTGCACAGAAGTAAGTATAATGGGGCTTACACTATACCACGCATATATGGGCCAGGAAAGTCAGGTAAAAATACCAGGACACCTGTAGGATGACCAAAGATCTCCTGGACAAACTCAAACACGAAAAGGAAGCCTACAGTGTGGAAGTAAAGACAGGTAGCCTAGGAGGAATACAGACAGATTATCTGAGCAGCCAGGGATCAAATTAGGAAAGGTAACTGATAGAATTAAACCTGAACAGACACATTATGGATAACAAGAAAAGCTTCTGTGGGTATGCTGGCGATAAAAGGAAGATTAGGAAAAATGTGGGCCCTCTCTGTAAGGAAACAGGAGACTGCTTAACTGGGACAAGGAGAATGCTGAGGTACTCGAGTCTTTTTTGCTTCAGTCTTCAGTGACGAGTGCTCCAGCCACACTGGTCAAGTCACAGAAGGCAACAACAGGAACTAGAAGAATGAACAATCCATCACCTTCTACAGGAGAAGATTGTGTTGGAGACCATCTCAGGAATATAAAGGTGCACAAGTCCATGAAACCTGATGAGATACATCGAAGGGTTCTGAGGTAGTTGGCAGAGTAAGTGCATAAGCCACCATTCATCATATTTGAGAAGACATGGCAGTCTGGGGAAGTTCCCACTGACTGGAAAAGGGGAAATATAACCTCCATTTTTAAAAAGCCAAATAAGGAAGACACAGGGAACTACAGCCCAGTCAGTCTCACCTCAGTGCCCAGCAAGATCATGGAACAGATCCTTATGAAAATCATACCCAGGAGGTGATTGGTGACAGCCAATCTGGTTTCACCAAGGGTAAGTTCTGCCTAAAAAAATTTGTGACTGCCTAGGATGTGGTGGAATTACATCAGTGCTGTAACTCCCAAGTTGAGGAAGAACAACTGACTTCATATATCTGGACTTGTGCAAAGCATTTGATGATGCCCTGCGTAATATCCTTGTTTTTAACATCAAAGAGACATGGATTTAAAGAGTCAACCATTCAGTGGATAAGCAATTGGCTAGATGATTGCATTCATATATTTATCAGCAACATGGCCAGTGAGATTGAGTGCATCCTCAGCAAGTTTGTTGACACCAAGCTCTGTGGTGCAACTAACACCCTGGAGGGAAGGGTTGACGTTCACAGGGACCTTGACAAGCTTAAGAGATTGGCCTGTGTAAACCTCATGAAGTTCAATAAGGCCAAGTGTAAGGTCCAGCTCTGTGTTCCCCAACATAGAAGGGATATGGACCTGCTAGACTTCCAGAGGAGGGCCGTGAAGATGATAAGAGAGCTGGGGTATGACTCCTATGAAGACAGGCAGAGAGAGAGTTGGGGTTTTTCAGTCTGGAGCAGGAAAGGTTCCAGAGAGCCCTTAATAGCAGCCTTCCAGTACTTAAAGGGGGCCTACAAGGAAACCAGAGGGGGAATTTTTACAAAGGCTTGTAGTTACAGGAACAAGGAGAATGACTTCTGAAAGACAGTAAGTTTAGATTATATATTAGGGAAAAAATCTTTACTGAGAGGGTGGTTAAGGCACTGGAACAAGTTGCCCAGAGAAGCTGTGTATGTCCCATCCCTGGAGGCGTTCAAGGCCATTCCGGATAAGGCTTTGAGCAACCTGGTCTAGTGAAAGATGTCCTTGTTCATGGCAGAGGGTTGGAACTAGATAATCTTTAAGGTCTCTTCAAACCCAAACACTTCATGGTTCTGTGATATATGATTTTATATTTCTTGGGTGTAAAATTCATCAGTCACATAATAGTATTTCTGAGTCAAGAAATAATGGTTTAGTAATACCTGAAATGCACACTTAGGAATCTTTTCCTATAAAAAACTATCTTCAAAGTAAATCAAAATATGTTTGCAGAAGATCATCTATGAGCAATCCTGGTTATCTGAAGAAGTTCCAGCTGACTGAAAATTAGAAAATATAATGCCCATCTACAAGAAGGGTCAGAAGGATGATCGAGGGAACTACAGGCCTATCAGCCTCAGTTCAGGACAGTGTTATGGAAGAAATTATCCTGAGTGCTATCACATGGCACATGAAGGACAAGCAGGGGATCAAGCCCAACCAATATGGATTTATGAAAGGCATATCCAGCTTGACCAATCCTTCTATGACAAAGTAAACCACTTGGTGGATGAGGGAAGGGCTGTGGATTTGGTCTATCTGGACTTCAGTAAAGTGTTTGACACCATCTCCCACAGCATCATCCTAGAAAAACTGACTGCTCACAGCTTGAAAGGCTGAATTTGCAATGGGTAAAAAACTGTCTAGATGGCCAGGCCCAAAAAGTTGTGGTGAATGGAGCTAACTTCAGTTGGCTGCTGGTCACTAGTGGTGTTCTGCAGGGCTCAATTTCGGGCATGTTCGTTACTGATGATCTGGATGTGGGGATCAGGTGCACCCTTAGTAAATTTTCAGGCTACACTAAGTTGAGTGGGAGTGTTGATCTTCTTGAGGGTGAGAAGGCTCTACAGAGAGACCTGAAGAGCCTCAATCAATAAGTTAAGGACAACAGCATGAGGTTAAATAAGGTGAATCCTGGGTCCTGCAGTTGGATCACAATAACCCCATGCAGCACTACAAACTGAGGGAGGAGTGGTTCGAGAGCTGTTCAGCAGAAAAGTGCATGGCTGTGCTTGTTGATGGCTGGCTCAATATGAACCAGCAGTGTGCCTAAGTGGTCAAGAATGCCATTGGTATCTTGGCCTGTTTCAAGAGCAGTGAAGCCAACAGGACAAGGGAACTGATCATCCACCTGTACTTGGCATGGGTGAGGCTGCAACGTCAGTACTATGTCCAGTTCTAGACTCCTCACTTTAAAAAGGACCCTGAGGTGCTGAAGCCTGTCCAGCAAAGGACAAGGCTTATGAAAGGTCTAGAAAGCATGTCTTATGCGGAGTGGGTGATGGAGCTGGGTTTGTTTAGCCTGGAGAAAAGGAGGCTCCAGTGGGGGTATCTCATCACTCTTTACAAATGCCTGAGAGGTTGTAGTGAGACGGGGGCCAGTCTCTTCTACCATGCCTACAGTGAGAGGACTAGGGGAAACAGCCTTAAGCTAAGAGGGAGTCAGATAAGATATTAGAAACAAATTTTTCACTGTTAGGGTGGTCAGGAATAGGTTGGATAGGGAGATGGTGGAGTCACCATCCCCTGAGGTGTTTAAGAGGCATCTAGATCTGGAACTGGATAATACACTTCATTGTTTTAAGGGTTACAGTGGTAGTGCGGGGTTGGTGGTTGAACTTGATAATCTTAAAGGTCCCTTCCAACCTTGACAATTTTATGTTTGTATGATATATGCATTATGTTGTATATTTTAAAGAGTTAAACTGTTGGGTTTGGTTTGGTTTGTTTTTTTTACTTAATAACAAAAATTAACATCATGAAGAGACATGTAATAAGAGTACTTTACATGTAAAGCTATGTTTGCTCATTATTTTTTTTCATTATTGGTCTGTGCATGCAAGGTTTTAGGTCAGCTGAATATTGATATGCATTAATACTATTGGAGTTGGGCCTGTTCAGCCTAAAGAAGAGTCATTGAAAGGGTAACCTCAATAATGTGCACAAATATCTAAAGGGGGAGGTGCTAGCAGAAGAAGAATCTAGGCTCTTTTCAGTGGTGCTGAGCAATAGGAAAGAGGTAACAGGCAGAAACATGCACAGGAAGTTCCACTTGAATATGAGGAAGAATTTCTTTACTGTGCAAGTGACTGCACATTGTAGCAGATTGCCCAGAGAGGTTGTGGACCCTTCCTCACTGGAGATATTCAAGAACTGTTTGGATGCAATTCTGTGCCATACGCTCTAGGATGACCCTGCTTAAGCAGAGAGGTTGGACCAGATGATCCACTGTGGTCCTTTCCAACCTTACTCATTCAGAGTGGCTCTTTTTTTTTTATACTCTTAAAGGTAGGCTACCAACCACAGCCAAAGATGGGACACTGATGTACTTTTATTGAACACTTCTATTTTTCTCTGTTCCAGTTCCATTAAGCTTGTAAAACCTCTTCAAATGGCACTGCAGGGCTATTGAATTACAGGCTGTGAAAATTTATTTGGCAGTCAGTAATGTAATGGCAGAATGACATTATGATATTTTAAGGTATAGCTTTCCCACCTGTGAGATGACAGGGGAGCACTGCAAACATGATGTAGATCAGTGGAAAGATAATAAATTAAGGCCCTTTTACATTTTACAGCTGCTAAATAAGGGCCAGGGATAGACTCAAACAATAACAAGAGAGTTTGTGTTCACAGATCATTATTTTTAAGACACAGAAAAGGACTATTGTTCTTTTTTTCTTATTTTATCCATGATTTCTGTGCTTTTTAAAAAATATATTTTTTAAATAAAATTTTTATCACTAGAAACACTATCAGAAGTTACTTCTCTCTCCTCCTTCAGGTGAATTCTTGGAGTTTACATAATTTGGTGTGTCCTAAGGGAGTGACTGGACTGACCTTTATGAATGACATGCAAATAAATTTAACTAACATTTGGTTGCTCTTCCTCCTATGTATTTAGCCTTTATTTAATTAGGCAATTCCTCAACATCTTTTTAATATGATTTTGTATATGTCAGAGAAAAAAGAAATCCTTCAATACTTTTCCTGTGTTGATGGACTTCAGAATGCACTTCCAAATAGCAATTTTTTTATTTATAGTACTTGATGATTCTTCAATGTCCTTGACATACCTATGTAATGTCAGAATAACAAAAACATATTTATTCAGTTCAAAGAATATAACACATTTCTATAAGAGCTCTCTAAATGATACAGAGGCTTTTACTGCTTGCTAGCATGTTTAAGGTTCATCAATGCCATATTATCCCTTTAGGAATGAATAATATTGCCCTTAGCTTATTTTCGAACCAGACTATGTTTTCTCTTGCTCGTATCTTGTTATAGCTTCAAGGATTAGGGCTATGTTAAATTATTTAGATGCAGTACTCATCAAAGAGATAGTTGAATTTTTTTACTTAGTTATTCAGACAACTACCTGACAAAGACAATTTGTTGACAGCATTCAGTTTTAATTCAGTGTCAGCTCAATGTTACCTTTTAAAGTCAAATGTTAGCAAAAGAAGCCAGGGAGGGGGAGTGGAAAAAAAGAAAAAGATATGGTACTAGATGAACAAAATATTGAAAAAAAGCAAACAAAAACTAGACATATTGTCATAGATTTATGTTCTTCACTACATGTTTAACTTTATTATTCATCACAATTTGTATTAAAATTACCATGTCCTTACCTCTTCTTTTAATTGCTACTAATAATTATAACTCACTGGGTATGGAAACACATATGCTAATAGAATTTGTTTCCACTATTAGTTACAATATTTAGAAGCTTTGAAAATATATTGAGATCTATAGGCCTTCATTTATGTCCAAAACTCTTCTTGTTTACAGAATATACATTTTTTGAAAACATGGTTATATTACCAGTTCGAATGAAGGTACAGAGCGTTGTGTGCTTTTAAATTCTGTATGTGAAAGTATTTCAAGTGTTGCAACTGGATTGTACTCACTTGAAAGTCACTTTCTCCTGCATAAAATGTCTCTAGAGTTACTATAACATATTGTGTTAACAAAGTTAATAAGCATATTGTAATTAAATTTATAGAGAGATGTTTGGATCAATTAAATATAGTGCATTATAAATACACACTAAGCTTTTGAACAGTGGTTTTTTTCACAAAAACTTTCTTACAGGTTTACAAGTGTTCGTTTTCTCTTTTCTTGAGATCCTAGTTATGAACAGATTTCTTAGGAAGCTTGAGATTTGGAATCACCAAAATTCTAAAACTTTTCAGAGGCTGAAGTTATAGACTAAAGAAAAATTGTTCGTTTAGAAAGGCTTACACTGGAAAATACAGTATGTTTAAGTACATCTGGAGAGACCTGAAGGCAGAGTGTGAAAGCACTTTATTTCCAGTAGGAATCTTGATGGACAGACTGCTCTTTCCTGCCTCTCTGCAATGTTGAATGTAAAGAACAAGTTTTCTATTCCTTCGTTTTATTTTCAGTCCACTACTTCCTCACAGAATTCTAAAATAATGCCAAGGTGTGGCAGGATAGGCCCACCTTGATAAGACCTAAAATCCAATCAAGATATCATGCAAGATCAACTGGTGAAGCCAAGGTGTTGTCTTGATGTTAATTATGCTAAAACCATCTGGGTTCACCAGACTCCAAATACACTGCTTTTTGAAGTCTGATTTGACAGATAAGCTGATATCTGGCCTGTAAATGTGTGATTAGCAGTCAATCACTTTGTACTATAAAAGTCCAACTGCTTTGCACACAGTCAGGTTCTTCTGATATAACCCTTCTTGTGGTGTATGTGTGGAGATTCCTCCTTTGGCTGGGGATGCCCACCAAAGTTACTCCTTGAGGTTGAGAGACAGAGAGAATTGGTATGGGTGAGTTACATCAGATCTCTACTTAATAATTATTTCTTTTTGCTAGGTTTAATATAACTGCTTCAGTAATTGCTTTGTTACAGTGCACTATACTACTTTATGCTATATTATACTCTACTGGTAGATTTTTAGCGTTTGTATTGTGTAGTAAATAATTCTTATTAAAATGTTTTGTCTGAATATTTGTATAAAATAAATTATTCATTTTACATAAATATTGTCATTTTTCCTATCATTAAAAACCTACAGGAAAAAAGTTGTTCAATCTCTCCTCTATAATTCCTTTAAATTTAAATCTTTAACACAATCCAAGGCTAAAATTGGATCCATCTACACCTAGACTTCTCTCTGAGAAGGGGTTTAGAAAGCAAAGGAGTTTTTTTTACAGCTCAAGACTCACCAGCAAGGCTTTGCTTTTTAATAACTTTGTATCACTCCCACCCATGACATAAGGGAATAGAAATCAGACAAGGTGCCTTAGACGTGCAATGAGGTTACAACACTAAAGTTCACAAAGGAGTATCCTTTCTGCTTTATTTTTATTTTGATGTCATTAAGTTTAAATTCCTACCTGTACACTGACCTATTCCAGCCAAGGATATTCAGTGTAGGCTTACTTCCCTGGGCAGTGTGGTTTTGAGATTCCTTCCATCACAATTCAAATGGAAGCTACAGCTCCCCAGTCCTTGATAAATGCTCCACTTGCTAGATCCTTATTGAAAAGGTGGAACCATGGACTCCCAAAGCAGTTTTTGAATAAAATCACAATGGGATATCCCTTCTCATCAGCAAATATTACAAAGTTGTTAGTGTAGGTAGAGAAGGCAAATCATTAGTCCCAGATTGTGCTAGGAAGTAAAGGACCAGTTGGTACATGGAAAAAGAAGGCAGCCACAGAGATCAGGTGTGCACTATACCCATGGTCAGTTCAGGGATCTCATGCACAGTGTCATCTAACTTGTGCCTACCAAATGGTCTTACATGGAGGCATTGTTAAAAGGGAGGGAAAATGGTCTTCAGGGTTCATCAAGCAGAAAGAAGATTTGGGGGTTTGGTGTTTTTGTTTGTTTGTTTGTTTGTTTTGGGGGGGCTTTTGTTTGTTGTTTTTTGTGTGTTTTGTTGTTTTTGGTTTGGTTTGGTTTGGGTTGGGTTTTTTTGGCAGACAATTTCTGGTTTTCCCTTCATTCCCTTTCTTCAGGAGAGCCGATCAATTTCTCTAATACAACTGAACAAATGTAAGAAATGCTGTTGGTCTTTTAAAGGAGAAGAATAAATCAAATTAATTGTAGAGGAGAGAGAAATAAAAACATTATAATGGACTGTATTCAATGCATTCCACAAGTAAATATCATGAAAAATATGTACATTGTATTATTTTTCATTTACATTGTCATGCAAAGAAATTTTGCTTTAATCATGTTTCAGAAGCAAGGAAGAACTACACTTGATTATAAAAGAAAAACCTGCCATCTGGACCTTATATAGACCAATAATTTAATTGTCAAGAAATCACAGTTTAAAAATACGACAGAAAAAAAAAAGTCAGATCTCAGAGAATGTTCTAGATTGTACAACAAGTGAATAGGTATATAAAATAAATTCATAACAGAACAGTTTTCTGCTTAGAACAGTTTTCTCTTTAGTTTATCTTGCTTCTGGACTGTCACTGAAGTGCGTTAAAAATTATCTGAGAATATAAGCTTTTGCAATGCACTTCATTATCTATGTTGATGTTAAAGGGTTTTCTATAAGGCCTTTAAAGCCTTCAGTGTTTTGTTTTGGGAGAACAAACAGCTTTCAGCTGTAAGGTAGATAAGTTCTACTTAGCAGTTATTTTGTCTCTCCCTCATGGTCTGCTGTCTAGAGTTCTTTAATTTTGCTGTCCTCTAGAGACTACAGTGAAAAAAAAAATTGTATTTCACCGTAATAAAAACTATTATCAATTTTTAGGTGAAAAAGTAATTACATTGATGTGATATTATTAGTATTTAACCATATTTCCTATTTTATCTCCTTGATACGTTGTTAGGTTAAAAAAAAGGAGGGAAAAATTTATAAAAATATATTTATGGAACTGACATATTGCAATGGTTTACAAGCAGGTTTCTTTTGTTCCAGAAACACATAATAAATTACTTTTTATGAATAACTTACTGATTTTGGTTGTTCTTTGGACTGAAAACTGGGGCTAATAATACCCTTTCACCTGGACTTAATTTGAAGGGAGAAAGACTTTGTAGTCTCTGTGTTCATTCACCTAAAGGAAACAGGTTACAGACAGAGCAGAAATTAACGTTTGGCCTTGACCTTTATTCTGGAGAAAGGAGACTGAACTTCTGTATAAATTTAGACCACTAGTTCTTTATATTGCATCATGGTACTCTGACACACATTTTACTAAAAGACAATATAATTAATCTAATTCTATCAATTACTGGAAATTAGCACTTCAATTCTTCATAACCACTTGCTTCTGAGATGAGGGAATCCAAGTAATTTTGATTGAAATTTTTAGGCATTTTCAAATCTGAGCATGCTTTTCCTAGGCTAGGTTCTATCTTGATTATGCTTCTACAGTGACAGACTTAGTTTCACAGGATCCTGTAATTTATAACGCCATAACTGAGACAGTGTCCTTTGTCACATGTATTTATCAACATACTTATTAATGGCAATTGCATTTTCATTGTTCCCTGTCTTATTCTCTTTTTTTTTTTATCATCTAGTATTGACTATTAATCCCTTGGCTTAGATCCCATCTCTATTAAGCCTTGTCCAGTTGAGTTCAACAAACTTATACCTCTTTCTTGTAGACATATCAATGCCTCATTAGTTTTCTGAAGATGTATTCTGCTCCTACTAAAATTCTATACACTACAGTCATGGCATTTTGTTATCTGTGTATAGCTTCCTTCTCATCTGTACTTTTTAGTTTAGTTCCTAGGTGACTGCTTGCATCTAGAAATGTTATTTTATCTTGTTATTAAGTTATTCTATGAGACTGCATTTTTATAATATGAGGCTCCTTTGAACTTTTTATTGGGGAAATGATTTTGCATTTGAATAACAACTTTGTAAAAGAGAATACACCTTTTAGCACCTGTATATGAAAAACCATTAAAAACAAATACAGAGGGAGGCACTGATATTGCTGATGTGTGAAAGACAATTTTTTTGCTTCTGCTTTTAAAGATTATAAACTTTAAAATATTTCACTACACTTAGTACTTTGTAGTGTCCATTTCTCACTTGTATGACTACGTAATGTGGTTCTTTTCCTTGCCATTGCTTCTAGAAGTACTTGTTGCATCTTCAGCTTCCTTCTCTGTTTTCCTGCTGGTGTCTTGATACGAAATTAGATAACTAGCTGTTGCATTTTTTTAATTTGTCGTGGCCACTTGTAACATCAGTGATGGAAAGAATTAAAAAGTCATTCATAGCATTAGCTAGGGTCAAATCTACAAATTGAACCCTGAGAAGCTTACATCCAGGAAAATATGAAAGGAGCTCTGTCTCTTTCATTCCACTCTGCAGTTTTGTTCATGACATGATTACTTTACATAATGTTGTTTCACTCTCTGATACTATTTTTTTTTTTTTGGATGGTAAACAGTTTAGAAATCTTTCTGCTTTCTAAGCATCCATGAAGTACATTGCTCTTCAATTAACTTTTCATAGACATAGATTTTCATAGACATTTTCTCTGCTTTGAGCAGAATCCCTCTTCTCAGACCTGGTTTGCCTACACATGATCAATTGCAGTTTTATGCAGTTTTATCATACTATGAATCAAAGGCTAAAGTTTTTTGTTTTTGTTTTTTTTTTTTAACATATAATTTCCACCAGATTAATAGAAGTAAATAATCTTTCAATATTATTGGATCCCAAAATATGACATCAGCAGAAAAGAATTTGAGTGGACTTTGCAGAAAGCCTTGGGCTGGGAGAGTAGGGAAAAAAACCCTTAATATGAGAAGCAGACGAGATGTCATCAGTCGTTGATTGCTCTGCCCCTCAGCCCAGAGGGTCCACACCTGGATTTCATCAAACCTCTGCAGAAACTCTATTGTATCTTATCTCTCCCTTTGTGTTCCCTGAGTCCCTGTAAACCTGATTACCTATTTCCCCCTGTAGAATCTCCTAAGATAAAGTGAGTTTTTCCCATGAGATAATTGCTAAGACCCCAAATTTGTTAACCTGATTTTTCCCCTTATGTCATCCCCAAAATCCCTCTATTTGTAATAAATTGTAATAGTTCCAACCCTCTGTTGAATATGTAAACCCTAAACCCTTTAAAAATGAACCTGTAAGTCCAATAGACCATTGCATTTTTTGCCTCCTCTGGGATCGTCTTAGTCTCCTTGACCTCTGCAGAGTATATTTGGGTGTGATTCTTTTGCAAATTCAGCATTAAAAATGCTTGCAGTTTGCTGTGATCATGATATTCATCAATAAATTAGTGAATGAGAAAAAAATTCTGTGCTCAATTGTACTGGGTTTGGCTGGGATGGACATAACTTTTTTCATAGCAGCCCATATGGTGCTCTGCTTTGCATTTGTGGCTAAAGCAGTATGGACAATACACCAGTATTATTTTGGCTATTGCTGAACAGTGTTTGCACACCATCATGGCCTTCTCCCTGTTTCACCCTCCGCAAGAGACTTGGGATGAGCAATTGTGAGGGGACACAGGCAAAGCAGCTGGCCTAAACTGACCGAAGACATATTCCATATCATACAACACAGTGCTGAGCAATAAAAGCTTGAGGAAAGGAGGAGGAAGGGGGGATATTCATGGTTATCACATTTGTCTTCCCAGTGAATGGTTGATTACAAATTTTGAGGCCCTACTTCCCAGTAGATGTCTGGACATCTGTACTGAGTGCTTTTTGCTTTGCTTGCATGCCCACCTTTTGCTTTCCCTGCTAAACTGTCTTTATCTGAATCCACAAGCCTTCTCTTCTTCCTTCTGTTTTCTCCCCATTTGACAGAAGAGGGAAGCAAGAATGACTCAGGGTGAGTTTTGGCTACTGGCCAGGGTTAACCTACCACAATTATTTATCCTATCCTAATCCTTGCTCTTAAAATCAGCATAGAAATATGAAGAGATATTTCCAAGACTTTTTATAGAAGAGTTAAAAATATTTTTCATCCCTATTTTTTATCTTTGGTGCTAGAAATGAGCTAGTCCTAATAAAGATGCAATTCAACTTGCATCTTGCAGGTTAAATTGTTGGTTTGCATTAGGTTGGAATGGGCAATGAGGTAAGAGAGAAATGATGTGGCATTCTTTCTGTATCTCAGTAAGAAAGACCTGACAACAAATGGCTTAATGGTAGAAGGGGATTAAAACACTTGGGAGGTGCTTTCTCACAGGTATGAGGATTAAGTAGACTGTAGGAAGCAGAAGGGATACACATGAAGTCAAAGCATGTACATCTCCTACCGAAATATGCATCACAGATGAGGGGATGAACTGGTAACTCATCCAGCCATTTGAGGAGCTATGCCCATAACTTTCTCTGTGAATGAGGACAGGGATTAGACTGCTGGTTGTTTCTTGAACTTTGTAAGTGGCCAGTATCATGAATTATCTGCGGCATTACTGATACTGATCCTGATGTCACTATATCACTATCTGCTGGTTAATACATCAATAATAAATCAATTAGCCATCTTGTGATTTGGTTTAAACTACATGGGCATTTTTTTACCATGGCTGTTCACTACAGAAAGCTCTCAGATGTGGGTACAAATCTTCATGAGTACCATTTCTTTGTTTTGTTCTACTTTTTGCATATTGGATTTTGGTTAGTTCTTCTCTTCAACATTTTGGTGTGTTGTGTATTGCTTACTTTAATATCCTGAACCAAAGAATCCAAACAGATATTATTCAAATATAAAATTTATATATTAGTGAGTAAATATAAAATGCACTCATATTTGTCATCCTTTTCCAAGAAGCCAAGAGTGTGAGGTTTCCTGTCAGCTTTCTCCTGCTAAACCCATACAGTTTGTATTACTCATGCTGGTGCTTAATAATAATGACAAGCACTTCTCTTTCCTCCTCTGTGTACAAGAGGATAATACTATGATACCTATGGCTTCCAGTGTCCCAGATAAGACACAGTTTTTCTGTTGGGCACTCTGTTTAATTCTGTCATAATCAAGATGTTAAAATTGCTATGTTATCAAAAAAAACCAACAAAACAACAAAACAAAACAAACAAACAAACAAACCAACCAGCAGATGTTTTGAGCTGAAAAAGTATAAGGAGAAATGTGGGTGGGTTAAGCAGTTAGTATAACAGTTGCTGAAAAAATGTAGCTCAATTTAGAGGACATATGCATGGTAGAATTTTGTGCATACTTTGGGAACTACTTCTCAAACTAAAGAATTTCTTAAAAGAAAAAAAGGCATAATAAAGGGGATGCAATAAAGAGAGAATAAAAAAGAAATCTGAAAAAAAAAGGCAGTAAAACACAAGTATCACATCCAGGTAGAATCCACTCCTGCAGGTAACAAAACAGGCTGTGTTCCCATTTATGGCTGCATCTGTTCAATGCAGTCCTGAACCTGATCAGTGTTGCCAGATGAGATCCTGACATTGCAGGAAATGGTGAGAGTAGTACTCAGAGTGGTAAAGTTTTCCTTTCTGCTTCACTTATCCCCACTGTTTGACTTTTCCTTTGAAGAAACCAAAAGATATTAAGGATTTGCCTCTTGTCATTATTTTATCCCTCATTTAGGCTTCCTTCTCTATGGATTTGTTTTGGTCTATTGATTTCCAATTCTTTTCTCCTTTACTAGTAAAAGATGATCATAATGCAATCCTTTGTGACGCTAGTGCATTTATTTTTGTGTGAAAGAATGCAGACTTTTGTCCTTCATTTCAGAAATGAGTTTATATAAAAGGATGAAATTTGCCAAAACTCTTAAAAGTACAGGCCATGATTCAAATGGTTCCTAAGCAACTTAGTCATATTTCAAAATGTTACTCACAGTAGTTAAATTAGAAGGAATCTGACATATACGAGTATATTTCACAGAATTACAGAATATTCTGAGTAGGAAGGAACCTTTGTCTGACACTATTTTAATCACTTATAATTAATGTACACAATCCTGTAGTAAAAAGCAGAAGAATAATGCTACCTAGAGCTGAATGGCCCAATTACATTTTTTTTTGTGTGTATTTGCAAAAATTTTGGTTATGTGGTTTTCTTTTTCTCTTGTGATTGAATCATATTAGAAAAAGAACCAGTTCTTAATATACTTCACAACCTATCTCCTCTGTCTGACTCTTAGGTTATGTCTGAGTACATTTATCGAAGTAAAGAAAATTATTACAGCGAGGCTTTTCTTTAATGTTCCAAACGTCTTGTGATTTGGATAATACCAGTTGACAGCAAGGCCTAGATCTGTAAAGTTAGATCTTCTGTCTGCTAGCTTGGCATTTTGCAAAATGTGATATAATTTTTGCTACTTTTCTCACTTAGTCATCTAGTATGATATTTGCAAATTGCTAAATGACTTAAAAGTAATTAAAATGTAAATTAAGAGAAGTACGATCTTATAGGGAAAACCAGAGGACTACTGGGTAAGTAAGTGTTTGGATATTTTTTTTTTTTTGACTTTAGGACTGTAATTTTTAAAGAACTTTTATCAGTCAGCTGTTCTCAACAATAAGTTTTGCAATCAACATGGATGGCACCAAACACATCAAGGTAATAGAAGTCTCTTGGGTAAATAAATTCAATAAGTTCATTCAGTTACCATCCAGATCTATCAAATTCTGAATTAAGATTATGATTTACATAATTTGCAGTTTAGTAATTTCATGTTTTAGCTGATTCAAATTTCAATTAGTCTGAGGTCAGTCTACAAACTGGTAAAAAATATTTGTGCCAAGTTGAAAATTGATTACAGAGTAACTACAGTTCATTGCTTATCTCTTTAAAAAGTAACAGAACACATACAAATTAATATTAAAATAATTGTCAAGATGCCTGCTTGCAACTCTAAATGCCCTAAAATGCTTAGAAGATTTTAGGCCATGCCTGTATGAGACAGTTTAGTTGCACAGAAGGAGTGGATGTGTAGGGCTGGAATTTAAGGAACTGATGTTTGTGAGGACTTGTGAGGATTTCCTATGATAGAGTATGGTTTAATGAGTATCCTCCAGCCAGTAAGTTGAGTGCAGGAACCATGATCCTAGGCTGCACCTTCTGAAAAAGAAGTGATTGGGAGATTGCTTCACTGGAAAACCACAATGAGAGCTGAGCTGCAGCAACACCTGCAGCAACACCCCTGAGGTCTCAATAACCCCATGAACACTTTATTATCCAGTTACACAGGTTTCTATGGCCAAGGAAGCCATTGCTCAGGCTTTCCTAAGCAGATATTTCTCATGCTGTACCAGGAAACTCACAAGTACTACCAGAGAACAGAGAAAGATGATGGATGTCCTGAAAGCCTCACAGACCCTGTCAGATACTACTCAAAAATACGAAAGATCTTATCCAGCATACAAGACTGCTGTCCTTGTATGTTTTTGTAAAATTTGCTTGATTTTAGAGCTATCACTGGGAGTTTGAGGAGTAATGGCATTGAAAATACTGCCAAGTTTTTAATTGTGGTTATTCCAATGTTCTGTTTTAAGCTACTCAAAACTCCCAGGAGTCAGCCATATTTTAGAAAATGTTGGCTGGCATATGCTTGCTATTAAGTACAAGTGGATGATAGCAAAACTACCTATATATCTGTTAGACATGTGTTTAAGGACCTTTCTAATTTTGAAATTCAAGATGTTTAGAATAATTTTTATGGAAATAAAATATAGTGACACTTGCCTGGTTTTATCAGTATTTACAAGAGCTTTTCTGGATTAGTGCCTTAACTGTGCTAATATTAACTTTCCATATGATTAACATGACATTTTTAGCAATAAAATAACCAGTTTGTGATTGGACTACAATTTAGGTATTTACACGTGTCCTTTCTTGTCTGAGAAAACAGAATTTATTCTTGGATAGCTCATCTATACAATTCAACTTATTGACTATTAAAAATTAGTGAGAATGACTGCAACATTGTGTGGGTTTTTTTCTCATCAAAGCAATACGTGAATGAATTATTTTTATGTGACTTGAGATGTGAAAGTCACTTTGTATCTGATTGTTCTTATTATAGTTTAAGACAAATCAATGGACATTAGCAATGAATATCAGTCTGATAAAATAGGTGTGTGTGCATGTGTGCGTAAGTAAACTTTTCCACCCTGGAAATAAAAATAAATGTTCAAAATACAGCTATTGCCAATAGTTATTATTCAGTAGCCTAAAGTATAAAATTCTCAAAAAATTATGCATGTATTCAGCTCTTCATTGTTTTTCTTAAACCAGCTCATGACAGAATTTTAAATAACTAAAGGCAATTTTCTGAAATCACTGACTGGGAGGTGAGGTGAGAGTAAGGGCAGTGCACATATAACAAGTTAGCAGATATTTTCAGGTTTTCTTTCACAACATAATAATAGTAATTTACACCAGGCAGAATGAGTTTTAATTGAACATCTTTCAAGTTGAAGTACAGCGAGTAGCTTGGATTAATGTTAGCAAATGTGGAGAGCTTAATGCTCAGTTTCAGAGCATGCAGTAACTTTCTGTTTTATCAACATGCCAGACTGGAGCTTAAAGCATATTTGGCATATTTACATATTCATAATGCACTGTTACTGTGCAGATTCTACAATGTCACATTGGCACTACATGGTGAGAAAATGCAAAAGCAAGTTAACATTACGGCTGTTTGTAATTTCCAATATTTTTCCAATTGTCTTTATTTACAGATGGCTTCTTAGGCCAACAGTTTGCACAATAACTAATCAAACTAATTTGTTGCTGGCTCAGAATGTAATGCTTTGATTAGAAAATTTAGTTTCAGATCTATACTTCCCGTATATAAACTAATTGTGGTACAATTTGTAATTTCTTGTTTCTCCATGCAGTTCAAGTTGGCAGAATTATGGATTAATACTCTAGAGAGAAAAGAAAAAAGGCTTAGGTTCAGCGCTTGGAGTTTTGGAGTTATTCTCTCCAGTAGACATACTGAAACCACAGATATCTGAATGGAAAGACATTTATTCCACAGATATAGCCTATATCTAAGCCAAGCATATTCATTCTAGTTCACTTATAAAAGCAGCAGTCTCTCTGTATTGTCACTGGGTTCCCAGTTTTTTGTTCAAGGAAATTGGATGTTTCAAGATCCATGTTGTACTTGGATATTTTGCTCACTGACTAAGCGCTGTTGTGATTTATTTGAATAGTGTGTCAGTGCAATCCTTTGATTTGTTTTCACTGAGCACATAGTGAAATGTACTGCTGCACTTACACTTATTTAAAAGCACAGAGAGAAAACATGGACGTGTGTGGGTTTTTTTAATGTTGTGTGTATATATATATATATTTCATGGAACATAAGAGATAGGATCAGTATAGCATCTTACCTTCAAACAAATATGTTAAGTTGCATTGAAATAGACAAGACTCCTTGTTCTTGAGAAGTGCAGTGCATAGGAAGGCAATATACTCTCTTGTCCTGTTAGTTAAAGCCCAACATATTCTGTTCAGAGAAAACAATGGCCCTGGACTGTGATTTGTTTCCCTTACACTCTGTTAGATAGCTTCTTGCTTCCTTCTTTGTGTAAAGCATGAAAGAAGAATGTGTCCCACGGACACCTTCTTCCTGATGAATGAAGTTAAAAAGGTAGGCAAAAATGTAATCAGTATTGATAAATCTGCATTTAAATGGACAAACATAATTCTCAGATTCTCTCAGTAATCACAACATTTTTATAGCATTAAACCTACCGTTATATATCCTTGCTTCACTATGTGGTTCAATGTGAACACTTCTTGGAAGAATTAATATATCCTTATCTGTTTAAAGTATTAATTGCAGAAGAACCAAATGTATTTCTTTCAGTCTACGACTCCTGCTTTTATTTCTTTCAAGTATAGAATATTAAGAGCAGAAAATATTACTGTTAATCCTCTTCTGATTTCAAAATTTATGTGACAGTGAATGCAATTAGTACATTTTCTCATTACTTTTCCTGAGAAAATATGCACAGGCATGAACAAGAAACAGACCTAACTTAATAAAAAAATATTTTAAACTCAGTTTATAAAACTTTAAATAATGTTTCAGAATTTAAAAAAATCCATCAAGGGGCTTAAATTTTCGTGCTTCTGTAGCTTTGCTCTTAATACAGCATAAAAACAGCTCTGTCAGATTAAAAAAGGCAAATGTGGATGCCTGATTAATTCATGTTTATTTTGATCAAATCATGTTATATCAGACCAGAACAACATAACACAAACTGACAGAAATGCAACTTAAACTACACTATTCACTTACAGTCAGAAGTATGAACTTTTGGAATGAAAACAAATTAATTGAAAGTTAATTAATTAATCATCCCCTTCCCTTCATCTTCCTTCTCTTATGTTTTCAAAGGTAAATACAATTATGATGGTATTATTTGGGAAAAATTTCCTAGGAGAACCAAGTCACTCTGGAGAAAAGAGGCTGGACAGAAGAAGAACAAGAGAAAACATATGACACTACTTTACCATTTGTCAAAAAACCACTTTGTATTCTGCAAAAGGCTTCCTAAAGATGATTATATTAAGAGTAGCTGAGCTTTGCTTCTAGCTTTATACTTCTAGTAATTTTTAAAATGTAGAGTTGGATAAGAATGACCATCTGTGGCATTCAAAGCCCATTAATTTTATTTCAGATATAAATATGTACCAGTGACTTATGGAAGGTGACTGTAGTCCTACTTAGGAAGATTGGCTTTCTATTACTTTTGGATGTCTAAAACATACCCTGACTAAGTCCACCTTGACAAGGCAAGTAAGTTTCCAATAGTCAGATAACTGAATCTTTCATAAGAGAAATAAATAGCAGCACCCAGGTGCTGAGCTCTCCTAAGTCATGACCTGGATATGGTTCTTTTCATAACAAGAAGTAATGGACCCCAGAGCAGCCTGGAGAGCTCCGGTAAGCGGCTGGAGTTAGGTAAAAGTATCTAGGACTGTCTCATCTTTTAGCAACAAAATACCACTGAACCTCTCTCAGGACTAGTTTCAGTTGTCCAGCCAGCAAAAGGCTGACACGTACATGCAACACCAGGATCCTCCCAATCTTCCAGAATGGTTTGTAGCGACTTGCAAATTTTTCCTTCTTGTCAGTTCCTACCTTCATTTATAAGTCTGAGGTATAAGAAGTGTATGTAGGTATGTGCATTCTTTCCTATCCTCAACTTGCAGCAGTCAATAATGTTGACACTAAAACAAGCTACAGAGAATTGCTTTCTTTGGTGCTGAGAAAGATCAGAAACCTGAAAATAATAGATAACTTCTCACCAGACATAAAGCTATATGCCGTGACTATTTTGTGGTATATGAAGTAGTGTATACACTATTGCTATTCTGGAGGTCATTTCTCAATGGCAACGCTCATTATTGTCCAAGGCAAACATTTAATCCTGTGCACCACAGCCTGGACCTATAATTGAAGCAGGTATAATGTCTGGTCTCTCAGCTGTATTTTGTAACAGATGAAAATACATAATATGTGTCACACAGATAAAGTTATTGGTTTAATAACAATCTGCTCTTAATTCTGATATATAGCACTGACAAAAGACACACAATAGCTTCTAGGTAATTTTTTTGTAAAATACTGGGTTCCAGGCCAGCAGCAGTTTCTTTGGACTTTAGTGGGAGTTAAAAAGCTGCATTTCTATGTATTGCCTTGAGAATTTAGGGGCAGATGTCATGCATCAGGCAGCAAACAAAGCTGTCACTGGCCTAAGCAGATTTCATCAAGGCTGTGGTGTTGATGACAAATTTAAATATCTGAAGAAATAACACAGTCCTTTATTTCTGACACCAATTTGGCAAATTTGGCTGTTTCACCTTTGCTCCTCTGCACCCTTCCCTAACAAGATTTTCATCCACAGATATTGCTCCTAAGTGTTTTTTTTCCCTCCCTCATAATATTTACATCAGGAGACAACACAGAAATAAATATTTTCTCACAGGCTTTTAGTGACATTGCCTGTTAGGAATCATGCAGACAGACTCCTTCACTCTTTTTCATTCATAAATATGAATTACTGTAGACTGTCAAGCATTATTCTCTATTTATTCCAGGAGCCATGATCTCCGGGGGTAACCTAGATATTTTTTAGATTTCATTAACATTCTTTGTGACTTTTTAAGTAATAATGACCAAAGTTCAGATCACTGCTCAAGGATTAATGATTAGCTGGAAGTTACCAAAGCACGGGGCATAACTGAAAACCATTAGCTCCAGGTTCTTTTACAAAATTAAAAAATTTCTTTTCCTCCAAAAAAATACTCCAAAGCCTCATAGCATAGTAGAAGCAGTAAGTTTAAAATATTGTTTGAAATAAAGCCATTAAAACTGAAAAATTATAAAGAACTTGTGCACTGCGTATGAGTTTGATTAACATTGCATTCATCTTCATGTCTCTCTAATATTAGCTGTTAATTCCTCTGCAATAGGTGTACATGAAATATACACTCCATTCATAAACAGCATCTGGAAAAGAGTGGGTAGAAATAAATTAAAAAGGTGATGCTATAAAAGAAACACAATAGAAGAAACATAAACTTTTTTCTATGATTTGTGTTTCCTTTTTTTTCTTTCTTTACAGCATATATTAGGAAGCATCAAAACACTGAAAATGTGATAACATTTTAATGGGAAAAATCTAAGTCACTTGAAAGGTAAGTTTTCCCCTACTCTTCCATGACAAATTCAAGTCACTTTATTTCCTTAAAATATCTTTCATGTAAAGTACCTGAAAATTATCCATACTGAAACATAAAATAATGACATGGCATTCACAGGAAGAGCCTTGGTGGGTTTTATAAAGATAACAGGCTACAATAAATGAAATTGGACCAACTTGCTCATACATGAATTTTCCAATAACCCTGGCGCTAAATTTAGATTTACACTGTGAATTCTGTTCCTCTAGCCCTCACTGGATAAAATTAAGTTTCAACATATTGAAATTTACCTGATGTTGTTTTTTTCATGTTTTGTTTTGTTTCCTTTACATGTATATGCTGCTATAATCACTTATCCATTTAATTTGTTTTACTTACAATAATACTAGCAAACAATTAAGATGAAACAAAAGACACTATGTAAAGAAAAAAGACTAACTACAATACTGATTAAATCAGTTCTGAGCTTCATATTTATACCAGGCCATTTAATTATTCTACCTCATCATACTGCGAAAAAGTCATTTGACTATATGCAAGTGATTAAAGGGGGGAAAAAGTCACATAATGCAACTGTTCTTTATGTTCTACCATATCTAATAAACAATTTGAATTATTAGCAATGGTATATTTCTCAGCTGTTTCTGTAGACAATTTTGGGGAAAATAAAGAAAAAAAATTGATTTTTTTTCTTCAGACCTTATTTTATGAAAAGAAGGTATTGATTACAACATGTGAGGAGACAGATATCTTTTGCCATCTATAAATCTGATCCCAGCAGAACACAGAAAGAATTCATGTGACTTGGTGACCAGATGCACTTTGATTGACCTTCTCAGTGCAAATGTTGTGTCTGATATTTCTTTATCATTTGTACTTCTCTTTAACAGTTAAACAAGGCAAGTAAGCAATACTGACATCTCACATGTTTAGGAGGCATTACTGAGACCCAAAAAATGTTGTGTATCTTCATTACCTATTTCTAGCTTAAACCTGATTTCTAATATTTTTTGAGTTATATAGACAAAAATTCAATTGTAAAATACGTAAGATTTTTCCCTGAAGTGCTGAGAACTAAACATTTCTGTGAAAACAAAAAGAAAGAAGATCCACTCTGCTTCATGTGTCCATAAGAGGAACATCCTCTAAAATATCCTTCAGATTGATTAGATGCATTTCCCAGGATTCACTGAAATGCTCTATTGAAATCCTAAAAGATTAGATATTTCAAAAATTAGCCAGTTTGTGAATGATCTGTAGCATAGACTGCAATTGGTCACTGGTTATGTATTTTTTATAAAAAAAGAATAGTTTCTCGTCAAATTACAGAAGCAATGACTATTACAGCCTTTCTATCTTGTTTCTATCTTACGTGTTAAGTTATTTAATATTGTACTTATAAAAGCATTTATGGATGTACTTATAAAAGCAACAAACTTGACTTTAATGCTAAGATTTATTTAGTGGGGGCTTTTTGGCTTATTTTTTTGGGGGGAGTTTTTCATGAAAAAAGTAATCAAAATTGTAGAGGTGATGCTTGCAGATGACTAAAGGATTTGTTAGATATTCATAAAAACTCTGACAACTGGTGAAGTTAGATACCAATATTTACCATATTACTATATGGTAACTGAGCAGAAGATTAGGTGATGTATATATTTGCTAATACAATGCACCAGGTCATTTTACATTGAGGATAGACCCAATGGTCTGCTGGAGTATGGGGTAAAGAGTAAAACTGTAAAAAGGGAGTTATCAAATCAAGGTAACTACATAGTTATATTACTCAGTCATGGAAGATCTAAGAAACTGACGAAGCCGAACATCTATGACTGCTTTAACCATCACTTATTTTCTTCCTTTTGCAGTACAGACAGCATTAGGTTTAATTTGAAAATAATAAATAAAAAAAAATCCATTGCAATATATATTTGCATATAGTGCAAAAATATGATTAATAGTGTGTGTTGTTGATTAATTTGTGCTATTTTCTGCCAGTACTCTGGGACTGGGTGAGATGACTGCCTTGACCCCATGGCTTGATTACTATCAGGAACATGTTATTCCATCTTAGAGAGCATATTCAGCTGAACAAGGCTTCTGCTGGCTAAGCAACATGGGAAGACTAAAAAAGCAAGTAACCCAAACAAGCAGTAGAAATTCCTATGATCTCTCTGGGGACAAGCAAGAAGCAGAAATGTAGGCAGGACTGTAAGGGTGTTAGTGAGAAAGATACTTGTCATAGGCACAAAGTTCCAAACCAAGAACCAGGCTGGAGGGGAGACAGTCCTTTAAGGACAGAAAGGACTATGAGGTTTATCATCTGCCTTAGAAGGTATGTTCTACCTAAAAAAAAAAAAAAAAAAACAAAAAACAACAACAAAAAAAAAAACAAACAAACAAAAAAAAACAACCAAAAACTTAAAAAATATTTTAATTCTGTCTTTTATTAAAACTTATCTTTATAGTATGGCTTCTATTATATTTGCTTTAAGCAACGTTTCACTTACCAAGACGTTCTGGCTTACTCAAGGTCTCATCACAGGTGCATTTAACATATTTTTTTAATTCATAAATAGACTAAAAAAAAAAGCACTTGGACATGCTTTCCTCACTTACATGATATGGTTTTATAGACATAGACTTGCCTCACCAAGTTGAAATGAACTGCCTTAGTTTAAATAAAAAATCAAGTGTAGTTGGAAGTATTTTGAATAGTTATCTACGAAAAAAACACAGCTGATAGTCTGACATTATCTCAAACTTCCTGAAAAAAAGGAAATTTGAAAATCAAAATATTTAACTCTAAATAAAAAATTTTTTATTCACTTCAAAGAAAGAGTCAAGACTATATTTACACATATTAAAGATGAAGCAAAAATGTTCTTTTGTCTCAAACTGATGTGCTGCTTGGTGCCACATGCTGTGAGTTTTTGAGCTTGGACTGCTGAGCTTGCAAGTCAGTTTCTCAGCTGTAAAAATAGAAATTCATGGGTTTATATCAGGATGGAGCTACTTGGAAATAACCCTTATTCAATACACTAGAAGTTAGGTTTCTCTTTAAAAAACATAGATCAGAAAGAGCAACCTCTGGACTGCCTGGTTAAACATCCCGTTTTCATAATTTTCCAGATTGTCAGAATCCAAAGAATTTCTGAGATGAGCATTTTTGCCCTTGCTTTTTTTTGCCCTAGTCACAAGGAGAAGAGGTAAAGAAGATTGTGCTGGAATCTGATTCCATGCACACTGCTAATATTATTTTCTTCCTATAAATTTCAGAAGCAGTTTATTTACTTTATTTCAGACAGTTTTTTGCATGGGAACATTTTTTTGAATACATGTAAATCCAATTCTTGAAAGCAGTTCTCTTTCTCCAAAATTTTTGTTTCACTGGTAATCATTAGTTTAATATTCTACTACAGTGAAGATCTTTAGAAAATTTACCCTTAGGATTACAACTTCTGTTGTCTTCCTTTAAAAAACAAAACCTTTTTAAAATTTTCTCTGTTTCCATCTGGTAATGTGCCCCATATATTTCCTTCTCTTTAAGTAAGTCAGTGTCCTCTCTAAGAATACTATGAGATACTCAAAATTACATGGCATAATTCAGTAAAGCTAATGCTATGTATTGTGAGTTATTTTGTCCTTAATATGGTAGAGAGGATTTGACCAACAGTTTACCACCCATCTGCCCGTAAAACACAGAACTCTCTGTACTTCTGTGAACAAATATATACCAGCTAACTAAGAATCTAGGGGGGGCTCATAAAATGTCTTAATGATTTTAGAGTTTTTACAAGTAAGGTATCAATTGACAATTGTAGTGATAATGCTCAGCCCTGCAACAATTTAGAAAATTAATGTGCTATATCAATGCAACATAAATTAATTAATGATGTGTTCTGGTTTGCTAGAGAAGGTGTGAATAACTATATTGATGCCAAACCTATTGCTCCGTATTTACACAGTATGCTGAAGACTGCTTTCCACAGTAGAAACATGCAAAATTAAAGGGGTTGGGGATGGATTCAATCACAGTAGAATAATTCTAGTTACCAGATAATAATTTTAATGTGTGACTTGATATGAAAAGCAACACTCAAATTCCAACTCACTGCAAATCAAGTGACATTCTGCAATAAAATAAATATGCAACGGAGATAAAATTATATTTAACTTTATGTGGGCATGTATGGCTCATTGAATGCTTTCACACTTTTCATGCGATTTCTTTGAAAAAGCTATGAAATAGAGTGCATCAGGGAAAACCTTTTTATAATAAAATGTAAAAGAATAACTGATGGATAGTAACTGACAACTAGATACTAAAATTAAACTTTAAAATCCATTTCATCGTAAAAATAACTCAAAAAAAGAGACCTATATCTTTACTTTAGAAAAAAAAGTTAGATTCCCTAGTGTTACTATAAATCATAAATAAAATAACTTTATTAATCTTAAATAACAAAGACATGAATGAGCCAAGTATTATTTTTCCAAACGTTTTCTCCACTAATGTTTCAGCAATATCAAGGCAACTTTACCCAGGAAACTTTAGCAGTATATTATATCTACAACTAACAAATGGACACAGAATCTTGAACAGTTTATATACCAAAACTAACTCTGCATATTATTTCTCTTACTTAAATGAACCTAAAAGCATATCTTTACTCTTAAATCACTTTTTTATGTCATACTCTTCAACACTTCCCTTGAAAATTGGTTTTAGGTTGCAGTCACAGTGCTGCCACACTTGTAGTTTGTTTTGACCATAAATTTTCTGCTGCTAGCATGGTAAGGCACTTTTCAGTCCTCATGAACACTACATGTAAGGACATTTAGGATGTGGGAAATTTGGAAAATTTTTACATCAAACTTCTTTTATTTGTTACTCCTAACATCAAACCAATACCTTCTAAAATCTGAA
The DNA here is from genome assembly GCA_038380795.1 of Pyrocephalus nanus. Taxonomy (NCBI): domain Eukaryota; kingdom Metazoa; phylum Chordata; class Aves; order Passeriformes; family Tyrannidae; genus Pyrocephalus; species Pyrocephalus nanus. The sequence goes on from CM076261.1 coordinate 35,722,390, forward strand.
TCTGATTCACTACAGTGCTTCTTACAATAGAAGCTGCTCCCACTATTCTAGTACTAACTCTTTTTTTTGTTTTTTAGTATCAATCAAACTCATCAATGCTTCCACTACTTGTTTTATCTTGAAAATTCTTGTATTTTTGTTTGCACAAGCCAAAAGATAAACCTCTTTGGTATTTTTGAAGCATTTTTCATGCTACTCCTGAAAAAAAAAAGGACATCATTTTCAGAAAGCATTCAGTGTCTGGTGCACGCAACAGAACAAACTTTGTGATTCCAAATGTTTTACTGCATGATCTTATGAAACATATTTGGATTCTCACTTTTTTAAAATAAAATATGCTTTAATCCTTGGTATTTCAAAGAAAACCTTGCATGAGTACCAGTGCAACAATGACATATCCAAGAAAATATCTTTCTTACTGAACTGGCTGCTGCACCTTCTGAATTACAACTTTGTTAGTATTTGACTGATTTATTGCACAGATTTGAATTATTTGCCAATTGTGTCTGCAATTCAGATGTAATTTCAAACTGTGAAAAACATCTAGGGAAGAAGGTATGAAGCACGTGTTGCTGAAGTTTCTTAGAAAAGATTTGATGTTTGCACATCCTGGAGCCAAGTGGTCATCTTTAAGACCTGAAAAACAAAGTCCTTAGTCTAGTAGTATGTTATTATAAACTATATTTTCTTTTAAAACTTTTTCTGTGTATAAATACATTATTATAAAAATAACATGTTTAATATATGAATATTTAAATGAATATGCATAAATTGATAGATTAATATAACCATTTCTATTTAATCTCTCTTATTTGTATTAATAAGTCTTCAATTAGACTGCTAATATTTCAATTACACTAATAAATGACTGGCTTTACACATAAGGTATTTCCTTTAAATATATAAAGACATTTTGGGTTTAACAGAAACTACTCAAGTATCTTGACATTAGGTGTCTACATGTCTTTTAATTCACCAGTTTGTTTTAGCTTATTTAAAGAGGAAACTAGCTACCAAAATGTGTCACAGAAAGATAGAATAACGAAATCATAGAATGTTTTGGTTAGAAGGGACCTTAAAGATCATTTCGTTCTAACCCTGACAGGGACACCTTCTACTAGAGCAGGTTGCTCAATGACCGATCCAACCTGGTCTTGAACATTTCCAGGGATGGGCTATCTACAACTTCTATGGGGCACCTGTTCCAATGTCTCACCGCCCTCCTGCTGAAAAATTTCATACTAATATCTAATCTAAATCTACCCTCTTTCAGTTTGAAACCATAATCCCTTGTTCTATCACTACATACTCTTGTAAAAAGTCCCTCTTCAGCCTTCTTTGTAGGCCCCCTTTAGGTACTTCGAGTCTGCTATGTATCTTTTTGAACGGAATATAAAAACCAGCAACAGAGAGCCTTTTTTTTTTCTCTGAGACACGACACTGAGTTGAGCCAAATGTTAATGTCCACAGATTAGGACGACCTTGGTTAGGACTTCAGGTCAGTCTTTGTGATTTGTCTGTCTAATATCTGCAAGGAGACCTATCTTAAAACAACACGGTATTGAGAAGATTGAACTTCAGCTGAAATGAAAGCATGAAAGAATACGTAGAGGGAAACAACATATTTCTAATTCTTTTCTACACATACTTTTTTCATTTTCTTAGCTTACTTTTGTTTCAGAGTTTCTCTGAATCAGAAAAATATATATAACAAAAATTTATTCTGGAAATTGCCTGAAAACTGTCTGAAAATCTCTCATGGCAACTAGCTGTTTGGAAACATTCATTATCTGAAACTTAAATATAGATAGTTTTTAGCCCAGTGTAACTCTCATTAATTAGCTGAATAGATACATACATATTATTGTGTGTTTAGATCAGATTAGAAAGACTGATGTTTGTTACGTAAAAATTTACGTGAGAATTTTTGACCCATGTACTCATATGAATTTACAGTGAACTTTAACAGTTTTCTTGTGTTGTATTCTAAAAAGATTTCCTTAGAGCATCAGAGTTTCTTTTCTTCTAGAATCACAGTTTAAATATATATTGTTTTCAAAATATCTAAGAGAAAAGGGAAATTCCAATAAAAATAACTATAATCATGATTTGCACTGCAATTTTATTTTTTATTTTAAACCCATAATTATTTCCTGAGCTTGGTAGAAGATTCTGAAAATAAAAATGCCTAGATTTGTGACCTGGAGATCAGTAAATTCAGGCAGTTTTATGGGAGCTTTGTGACATGTAAATGTGATCAAAACTTGCTTAGTGTTCCTCTGTTTTACTAAGGCTATCTGAGATACTTAATTTTCCTGAGTCAAGCCAAGCTCTGGGAATAGCTTTCTACATATAAATAATAGCTGAGAACTTTGCTAAAACTGGGAAGAATTAAAAGAAATTTTATAATTAATTCTTCATCCAGAATTTGTTAGTCTATGTAGATAAGAGGTCACTGCATCTGTTCACTGCCAGGAATACTTGAACAAGCCAAATTTCTGCAATAGTTGTAGTTTTCTGATCTGAACATGGCGTCACTGAGACCAAGAGCTTAGAAATTAAAGAAATTAATGTGACATTCATGTGACAATGAGATCTATCCATTGTACTAAAAAACATTATTTTTTTAAAAAACATAGTAAAAGGTATCGCCTTTGTGCCTCAGGGCACAGGCTCACCCTCAGCTGATGATTAGAAGGTGAGTCAGTTAAAATGCAAGGTCAGCTATAGAGACAGTTCTTGCTGCTTCCACTGAAGTGAGTAGGCCTAATTTCTGGTGGGAATAAAATGCTGAACTAGAGAGATCTCTGGTCTGATTCTTCATGGCAGCACAGGCATTTCATAAAAACTCTTTTCCCATTTAGTTCTACAATGCAATTTTAAAGGGTCACTTGTTAACTCTGTCTGCAAACACATAAGGGCACTTGAACCAGCTGAGCTCCAATTCCACCCAGAAGCAGTAAACCTTACTAGAGGCTTTTAAAATAATTAATAGTCTGAATAAGTCCATTATCATTTAAGATCTATTTTAGCTACACATATTAATATTCTGTTTTTGTAGCAAAGCTATTTAGATACTGCCATTCACTGATAATAAGTCATTTATTCCTCATTAACTGTTAGGATGGATGTAGATACTCATTATAGCAAGACAACAGACTCATTTAACTGCACACAGTACTTGATTATACACACGAACATTGACTGGAATGCAAATTTCATTCTACATAAGTCTCATCTTGATTGTTATTCTCACCATGGGATAAAGTATCTTATCTGCTGTACTTTTTTTTCCTCTTTTTTAGTATCTGTTTTAAAAGACGAGAAAGAACATAATAATGATTGGTGATAATCTCAATTTGGGTAAATACTGACACAAGAAATAAAGGTTTCCTCATGTAAACTGCTGTTGGTTTTTAAAAATGTGCCCTTGCTTGATAGTTCTCCTAAAATTAGTACTGTCTTAAAATAAATGAGATTCAGATTTTAGAAATATGAGACTTTTAACAAATACTCATTACATTGGTCATGGACACAAGCTTTTGCTTTTTCATGAAATACAGATATTCTATGTCCCAGCTACAGAAATCAAAGGCCAATCTCTCTCTGTCAAGTGGAAATAAAAGTATATTCTCTGTCATTTTTTGCTCTATAACTATATAATTTTTTCTCTGTATGTTTGCAATTTCTTTCCTTTTGCTTTTCAGTTTTATCTGTTTACATTTATTGAAAATCATTGTGTGTATATGCAGAAGAATTACAATCATCCTTCAGTTAATATTAAATACTATGTCACTTCTATGCCCAGAACATTGTACTATGCTTTTAGTAATGTAAGAAAATTACTGCTTAGAGATAAACTGAGGCTTTGTGTCATAGGTAGGTCAGGTCTACTTCTCTGTCTCATGAAAGGAACTATGACTCAGTAACACAACTGCATTTACTGTTGAAAATATAAGACAATCTTGTGGTGTTTTTCCATGGCCCTACTCAAGGTTTCCCCACTGCAAATATATGTGCATATATTCTGCAAGACATGGGTTCATTCCCAGGGGGTGTACATAGAACCTTTGCTGCATAAACAGTGAGGTTTGCCCTTTTTGCAGGCAAATAGCTTTTGCATTTAAATGCAAAATCAGCAGCTCCACCTACTCCTTATTGAAATACACAGAATAGGTAACAGAACTGTCCAAAGCAGCTTAAAAACTGGGAGGAGAACAGAGCTCAGATTTAAAGAATAGCTTCATCAAGTCAGTTGTCTCAGTTTTGATGTTCATCTGCTGGAAGGCTTCACAGAGAAATTACCAGCTGCCTAGAGCAATAGTTCTTCTTTCCCACTCTGAATGAAGAAGATTGGATTAGCCCTTGCCAACAATTAACACTTCACACGCAGAAATTCAGGTTTTTAGTGTGAGTAAAGTCCTTTTATATTTCTTTCTGTATACTAAAGAGAGCACGTTGAATCTGGCATCCCGTTGCATGCACATCCGGACAATGTGGTGTCTACATGTGGTGTGGCATGTACATGTAATGTCACATACATATACAGTTACATATGACATAACTATACTTGAAAACTGGAAAACAAGCAAACAAACGAGTTATTAAACAGTAATATATTACCTTTTCTTTGACATTTGAGATTTATTAAGATTGGACTATCTAGGTTTTAAGGACAAAAACTTCCAAAGAAATATTCTGCAAAGCAGACTTTTTCTTAGGAAGAAATCTATGTGGTAGAAATATAATTTTACACAGAAGAATAGCTCTGCTGGAAAATGTTTGACTAGCCTTATTGGAAAACTTTGCATGTGGAGGAGACAAGACATAAAGTATCTTGCAGGATTAAACTGTTCAAAGGTCTATGAAAAAAAGCTAGCGCAGAATATGTTATATATTGGCAGTAATACTGAAGTCTCTAAGGGCTCCTAATTTCTTCCAGATGAAACCATTTTTCCTGATAACATACTCTCAGAAGTAAATCTTATCAAAAATTCTTTCCATCCATGTTTGTACTTTCCATTCTCTTCCACTTCCTCTCAAGTCCTTAAAAGTTTTTATTTTAAAATGGCAATCTATATTTTGGAAATTCTCTTAGTAAGGAAAAAATGTCAAATTATCACATCTGTGAATGTAGTAAGAGACTGTGAGTACTTTAGAATCAGGAATTAGAGTGCAAGAAGCAGACAACACCATAATTTGTCATAGATTCCATGTCCTGAAGATTTTTTTATACTATGTCATGCTTCCAGAATTATGCAAACATATGTTTTATTAATTTTATTCATTTGATAATTTGGATACGGAAAAAACCCTCTAAAAGTATCTAACTTTTAAAAAAACCACAACTACTGCATAGAAGTAAACTACTAAAAAAGTAATTTAATAATTAGACCACAAAACTGAAATTCTTGTTATTACATGAATCTCCAAAAAAATAAAGGAAATTCTATATTTCATTATACTACTGAGCCATACTGAACCTCATAACAAAGCAAGTGCTATTTATAATTTTCTTTAAAGTGCACAGTTTAATTGGAAAAATGTCAAGGCTGATTCAATCAGATTGGTGGCATGATCGCTGACAACATTCTCCAAGAATTCTGATTCACATTAGAAATTGAAGACATATGTTGTGGGAGAAGATGCCTTAACAATGAAAATATTGTTGGTTCAGACAGATGGTAACTTTTTTAGTAAGGAAAATGATAGCAAGAATGTGACAACTGAATAAAAGTTAAAACCTATTAAAACTGACAAGGTCAAAGATGGGATGGGGCAAGAAGGAGGTGGATTTCAAAATAACTGTTAAAAATAATACTTTATAAGAGAAGTTTTCTCTCCATGATGATTGACTTTCTTTTTTTTTTTTCTTTCTAGATGCAGAACTGGTACAAAACTGCCAATGTTTGGAAAATATAAAAAAAAGTCCCTTAAGTTCATTCAAAGTTTAGTTCTTTTTATCTTGCAAATCAATAGTGCTTTATGTTGCTGAATTCTTTATTCAGAAATAGTCTTTCAAGGCCAGATTGTGTAGCTCGTATTCACATGAGTGAACATGTAAGTTCTTCTGCTATAGCCAATAAATTTAATTGCTTATTTATAGATTGGCAACACCTTATGGGTTTTTCCGTTCCTTTCCCTTTTCAGAGAGTGACTTTAAATCTTTGTCCATTATTTCATTTCGCTTTCCTTTTTTATTTTTTTTTTTGCTGGTAAGTGTTCTTATTTTATCTCCTAGTTAAGTTTTTGTATGTCTATACTTGATTAGGCAGAGTTAAATTTGCTGCTAGGCATTAATAGCATTTTTCAAATAATTCAGTTTGGAAAACCTAAAGAAAAATAAAAGCTTGAAATGTAAAACGTTGACATTTCAACCATTAAAGAAAGCCCACCTCTAAATGCCAGATTCCAATCAGAATTTATATATTAAACTGCTTTGGCAGTGTCATATAATCTCAATCAAAAGAAAAAAAAAATGGTACAGAAATACATAAATACTCTGACTTGTGATAAAACAATATTAACTGTACAAAAACTAGTTTAAATATATCAGTCATTTTATTTACTTTTCATCATGATAATTTTTCTCCTAATAAGAAAAAATGTCAAACATTTAGAACCATATTTTATTTATGCCCTTGTAGGCTTGAAATTACTCACCTTAAAATAACATCGAACCACCAGAAAACCTACACAAATTAAATTAAATTTAAGAGAAGCCAATTCCCCAACATTCAGGAATTCTACTATTCCAGAATAAGACAATTTTTTCTTAGAACTGTAATGCTGACCCAGCCTTCTAAACAGGTTCTTCTCTTCTTCTCATTAGTTCATTGAAGTTTATATGAGACTTTTAGTTTCTACAGTGAATACATTCCAGGATTTTTTTTCTACTGAATAGCTACCAATACTTGATGTTATCTTTATTAGATGAGTGTCATTAAAAGGACACAGAGAGAGAAAGTTGTAAGATATTTATTGTAAGGAATTGTATTTTCTGCCTAGCACTAAGCAAAAATTTCATTAAAGTTTTCTGCTGGATGACACCACTACATTACTGTTTATTGACCAAAAGCCTCTTTTAATAATTCTTATAACAGAAATAAAACACATGTACCCAGTTGTGGCAGACTCATGAGAATTTAGGACAAATCCATACAGCAGTACTGGCTATCATCTCAACTCTTGATTTACAGTTTTGCATATACAATACTTTGGAGTGCTTAAATTTGAAAGAGAGAATTATTCTTATGTATTATATTGTAAAACAATGTTATAACCCAATCCTTTTTAATAATATTGCCTCTTACCTTTTACAGGAAGGGATGAATAAGCAAATGGATTATCCAGGCTTACATGGATACCAGTATCAGAGCAGAGTAGAACTGAGAAAATCTTGAAGTCTGCTTTGCTATTCAGCACTATTCATGACAGACTCCCATTTCAAATGGTGTATTAGGGACAAGTGATCTAGCATGTAGGGGTAACCTAAATACCAAGTCATCTAAAAATATTATTTCCACTTTTATTGGTGATTATAAAAGATCAGAATATTCATCTCTCAGTCAACCATACATTAGTCAGAATTCAGCGTGAAAAATAATATCTGTATTCCCTGAAAGACAAATTAAAACTATGCAAGGAAATAACTAAGAAACAAAGAAACTTCTGAGAAATTTTTTACTGGTCTTTGGAAGTATTTATGTGAGAGACAATGACAGGCATTCATTTATATGACTTTCATGAAACTTTGGGGTTTATGGATTCTGTAGTATTATCAAATGATTGCTGAGTACAATATAGATAGGATTTCAGAATACATGATTGAACTTTCTCATAGCAAAGAAAAGGGTTTTTTCACGAGTAAAAATATTTTTATAATGTGGACAAAGCTTTCCTTTTCCTTTGTTTCTGGGATAACATCAAGCACCCATCCCTTAGGATTGATATTTTTCTTACTGAAAGCATAATTCCTTCTGATCCAATTGTGAGTTCCAACTGTATTAAGACTGAAGGCTGGAAGTCTGCTGCATTCTTCTAGAATTTTAATTAGATAAAAGTATGTGCTTAGACTTAAGCACAGACTTAAACTCTTGTTTAAGTGGGATCTATGTCAGTATCTTGGCTGTAACTCAACAAATACAGCCCAAAGCAATTAAAAAAAATAAGGGCTTTTTCAAGTAATGACTTTACCTATGATTTCACTATATATATGGACAAGCCTAATAACTGATAAGTTTAACTTAAATATAGAATCAAATGTATATGGTCTCTTAGACAACAATGTTAGATGAAGTTTTGTCATACCTGAATTCAAAAGACTCCTAGACACTTGGTGCTATTAAAGCAACTAATTCCTCTTGAAAATTTTAGAAATAGCTGGGTTTCATTTTACTCTAAATACATCAAATACATCTATGACATTTGAACTGCAAAATTTAAAATTATATGCTATCTAGAAACAAGTAAAAATATCCTTAGGAAAGTTAATTTCGTTTTTCTTCCACCCTCCAAATATGCTTGACAAAATACTTCCCTAATATCCAAATTAGATCAATTAACTTTTCAGTATTTTAAAATTATTATAGGTTTCCTATTTCTTTATCAGAAGTAAAAATAAATGTTACTTATGTGCTGGATTAAGTAAATAGATTTACTTCCTTAGGAAAGCAACATAAAGTCCACACAGAAATCAGTCACTTACTGGAATGAAACATCATAGTGAGTATTTGAACTGCAAGAGAAAGAATTCACACCTAACAGCAGGTGTCTTACAAGATGCAGAAAAAAAATCCAGCAACACAGTTTTCTTTACCTGTTCTAGTTTGTTTTTTTTCTATCTCCTTTTTTAATAAATGTTTCTTGTATTTTCATGATACTAGTTTAAAGCCCTATCTTTTATCTACCTCTCTTTGTTGCCTGTCCAGAACTTCTCAGTGTCTTCTCCAGTGCATTTCTAGCTCCTCTAAGACTTTAATTTCATAACTTTAAAGCATTCCAATCTTGCAAGTCTTCTTTAAGTTAGGGTGGCCACAGCATGTCACAAACAGTGTTCATATTTTAGCATGAACTTCCATTTCAGCTCTTCATACAATCTTTTACTTGCAAATTCAAGTTTTTTAACTTTCAGAAAATAATTAGATTTCTTTTTCAAATGAAGCTTAGCTCACTCTGCATTCTAGTCATAGAATCTTCTAGATTAATTAGAAGTTCTGTAACTAAAAGAATAAATTAACAGTTGACCCAAACAGAAAAAGCAGTGATTAGAACATAAATTATTTTATTGCTTTCAGACTGGAGAAAAAGAGTTTGATGCAAGGAGATTCTCACCATATGATTGTGGCTTAAATAAAAATCAAATTGTCTGGGAAAATTAGGATCTATCAACTATAATACTTAGTTTTGAAACCATGTTGTTAGCTGGGATGCTGGGAGACTTGAAAATAAAGTTATTAATTTTATCTGTTAATTATAAATTACTAGACAAAGAGGAGAGGTGTCTGAATTCCCAAAAAATATCCTTTGATCTACATTTGGGCTCTTAGCAGGCAAGGAAGTAAATGAAAAATTGTGTAATAACTATGCCCAGCAGGAATAATCAATTCTTTCTTCTTTAAAAGTTCTGTCATACCTACATAAATAGATTAGAAGTTATTTCACAATTTCATATAAAACCTGAAATGCAAATATGCCACATAAACACATAGGCATGCTTCAGATTGCTATCCTATCTGTTACATCTTTCATCACCTGAATGCGTTGGAGCCCTGATATCGCATGGAGATAACTGAATTCACAGGGGATAAGACATTAGGAATGCTTCTGAGAAGCATGGTGCCTCTACTAACCTTCAGGGTTCTGCACTGGCACATTAACATCAAACAGGTTGAATGCACTTGTAGAATCTCTTCTGGGACATTTCTGCTTTAATGTGATTTACAACAAGGTGCCAGCTTATGGGGTCTGAGAAGAAACGAATGTCCAAATAAAACTCTATTTTTTTTTCTTTGAGGAACCAAAAACCAACTAAATCTTACCCACAAATTTACAGCCTCTGCCTGCTAAAAATATAATTAACTAAATATGTATTAGATGGACTAAGAGAGAAAATATTTACCTATAATGTGAAAATCAATTTTTAGGTGTCTTTCCACTCTTACAGAAGCAGAAAGTTCAAAATAAGTAACTATCATGCCTTTGTGCCTCCTGATTCTTCTGAAATGGAGAAGAACAGAGTAGTCAAACATCTCAAAACTTGTTTTAAGCATTACCCAGTTGTATTTCTGAGTCAAAGGAGGGATCTGCGTCTAAGACCATAGGTCTGCAGATCAGCATTATAAGCTGCCAGATCTGTAACCCCTCTTTCCATCAGTCCTCTGTATGTTCTTATGCTTCTGTCCTTTACATACCATTCAGTAACATGGTTTGGTAACCATTTAATTCAGAAATTTTGTTTAAAATGAAAGGCAGTTTTTTGTTAGATTTTGCAGTGTAACCCCTTTCTTACTTTCCAGAACATAGGGGCAGTGAACAACTTAAGAAGATTTTTAATTTATTTCTTTCCTTTTATTATTTTTTTTAATCTTCATCCATTAGAAGAAAGGATAATATTTTACTTAAATCATAGGTAAAACTAAATAATGTAGTTAATCACCAAAAAGAGATAAAAATAAATATAACAGGAGTATTTAGGTGACACATTGAAGACCAATATACATTTATCAGTGAAAACTGACAGCATTTAATTATCTAAAGGAAATAAATAAAAACCTATATGCATACTTGTCTACTTCTCTAAAAATTTTGCGAAGAAGAAGAAAGATGAGATTTCACTTAAGATGATTTCTATCCCATATTATCTATTAATATGGCAGAGGAAATTATCTTAAAAAACATTGGTTTAGAAAATGAACAGGGGCCTTTTTTGCATTGCTTATCTTACTCTAGTTGGACTGTTTCTATGCAAATAAACTGCATGTTTACTTCAAGCTAGTTACCTAAAACTCAGTCTATATAAACTTTGTGAGCACTTCTAAAACATAAGCAGCGTAATTCATTTGGCAGCATCCTAATTAATTTGTGTTTTACCACTTTAAAAGTGGGGTTAAAATTTATTTTTAATAAGCCTTATGTTACTGAGCTATAGCTTTGCCCTCACAGTTTTTTATGACAAGCAGGATTACAGAGTAAAGGAGATAAATTAACTATCCTACACAATGAAGTGGATTCTTTGCTTCCCTTGGCTCTGTTATGCAGTTACTTGATTGTGCTTTTCAGATGCACTATTTAAATAAAAAATTCTTAAATAAGAATGGTTTTAATGCTGTACGTCACTTCTATGATAATTACAATAATATTGTTGGCACTCAGAAGTCTGTAAATATTTTTTATAGTCTACTAAAGTGTTTTGATGTGGTGTTTATTAAACGAAGGAAAACTGAAGGAGAAAATAAGATGCACTACCGTGAACTGAAAGATAATAAAGACAATACAGTGGCACTGATTCATGATATTTGTATACTTGTTCTACACTGAACTATGACTAACATTTAATCATATTACCAAAAACTTTTAATCCTCTGGTCTTTCTCCTCCTTTGCTTTCCTACAGAGAATTATAGGTGAGATAGTTATAAACTCATTGATCTCTTTAAAATTGGGCACAAGTAAATTCTATGCTGGTATTCACAACCTTCTTCATCCTTGCACTAGGTTTTTGATAGAGCAGGAGGCAAGTATATGAGTCAAATGTTCAGCCTGTAAGAAGGAAAGTATTTCATCAACAATATATTATTACAGATTGCAGATTTAGCACAACTTTCAGAGAGGCTGGAAATTTTCAGAGATAATGGCCTGGTCTACTTTGGTTAATTAACCACTATAATTTTTGACTTGGGATGTGTTATTTCAACACATTAACTACTGAAAATATATTTTTATATTTATATAAGGGTATATAAGACCAGTAGGTTTTTTGGGTTTTATTTGTTTGGTTTTGTTTTTTATAGTTCTTTCTAACCATAATGTTCTATAGGATTTTTTTTTTTAACCTGGTTTTACATATGAATACTTCTGCAGGAGAGAAAACTGAAATGTACATAGCATTTTTGGATTTGTATGCTAACAGTAAAGATCATTGTAATGTCACCTGAATTCATCACCAGAATGAGCAACAAGTATGTAATTCTTTAGTCAATAAATATTGTTTGCATTTTTTAATTATTTACTTCTGTTTCATCAATTATTATAGACCTTTAATGCTCCTATTTTCATATGCAGATCTGTGTTAAACTCTTCTAAAATAGTGGTATCATATGGTTAAGGGAAACTTTGCAAAGAAAGTTTTACATTTTCTGATAAGCTAGAACATATGTATATACATCATAAGATAATACATACCATTTACTTCCTTATAGTTTTCATTTAGCCTTGCTGACTGAGGCCAAACCCAAGAATAAATCTGCAGCAATTTCCTTAGGTTCAGTGTTTTGACATGAAGAGGTTCTGAATGATAGTCAAGATCAAAATCTGTAATTGAAAATTTATAGATATTTTTAAGATTTTTGAAAGACACATCTTATATTAGAGGCAAAATAACAGGTAAATAGTTAATGGAAATACATTTTGAAAATAAATTTGATACATTTTAGACTGACAACTCAGCAATATGAATCGATCAAGTTGAATGACAACATAAATGCTGTGCCAAGAATCCTATAATTAAGGTGATCTTTCATAGTGGTCTTGGAATTAAAGTGAAATCTGACAGCTTCTCTGTGGAGAAAATAGAAATGGAGATACATCTGACCAGACTTTAATTGTGCAGGGATGCAGTACTCTATTTTCTTAATTACTAATATATTTTTTGACGAAAATAAAAGAAACCATATAAACAGCCAGTGTAATTAGGTTGAGTAAGGTGAATATAAAGCAAAAGTCAATTCAGATTCTTTCCCTTTGATTAGCTCAGACTAATCGTGTTGCACATTCCCACAAACTACATTATCGATACTCATGCAAAGAGAATTTCCAGAAAAAATCAGCAGCTCAAAACTTAAAGAAGTAAATAAACCTGTAAAATCTCAGAAAACTGAGGGATTTAACTTGCATTGCCCTAATGAGTGTATTACAATTTCAGGGCAGTCAGTTGTAATAATGTTTACTGCTTTTATACAGGCGCTTGAAAATTACTGTTACAGAAATACGTTGAATGTAAGGCATTAAAAATTGCCACAAGAATCAAGTCTTTCAGATGTTGCAAAAGTTATCTTACCTTCTGTTTGATTCAACCGTATTGCAATATACTTTCTTGACTGACAAATAATTTGATTCTTACTATTACTTTTATTACCATAATTCTTAGAAGTCTATTAGAGGCCAGCATCTCTCTGCCGGATGTGAGCCAAGAAGACAAACCCTATCCAAAGAATTTTCAAACTAAGTAGAAGACGAGACAACAGATGGAGTGAGACAGATGGTTGGAGGATAGGAGTGGTAAAATAAAGCCCAGAGATCATATTAGGCAGTGGTTTTAGAATCTATGAGTTTACCAATTGTCAGATGCTTTGAAGATAGAATGAAAAACCAAAATTTTAATTGGGTTTCTGAGGAATTACAATGAAGATCTGAAGATATCTAGAGGGGCTTCTTGTGTGGGGAAATTAGCATTTTTAATATCTACCTACCTATCTATCTGTCTGTCTACATGTACATATATATGTTTATGCATACATAGATACCTGTCTGAAAATCTTGCAAGCAATGATAATTTAACTTGTATTTGTGCATAAGATTCCCTTCACTAACGTGAGTCAAAAGAAAAGGATAGCTGGAAGGCAATTTAGATGAGAACCTGAAAAATATGACTCAGGAAACAGCTAATTTACCAGTACAAAGACATCTTTATTTTATTGCATTTGCATAGCCAGGTTTTGGTAGTGGGGGGGCTACAGGGCTGGCTTCTGTGAGAAGCTGCCAGAAGCTTCCATCATGTCTAGCAGAGCCATTGCCAGCCGGCTCCAGGATGGACAGACCACTGATCAAGGCTGAGCCAATCAGAGAAGGTGGTAATACCTTCGTGATAATATTCTTAAGAAAAAAAAAAGTTATTGCATAGATGTAGTGTGTTGACCCTGGCTGGCCACCAGTTACCCACTAAAGCTGTTCTCTCACTGCCCTCTGCAACTGGACAGAGGAGAGAAAAATATAATGAAGGGTTAATAGGCTGAGATAAGGACTGGGAGAGATCACTCACTGATCACTGTCATGGCAAAACAGATTAGAAGTGGGAATATTAATTAAATTTATTGCTAACAGAATCAGAGCAGGAGAATGAGAAGTAAAATAAATCTTAAAAACATCTTTCCCCACCCCTCCTTCATTCCCAAGTTCTACCTTCTCCTCCACCATCAGCGCAGGGAGACAGGGAATGGAAGTTACAGTCAGTTCATCACAGGTTGTTGCCGCTTATGCTCAGAGAGAGGAGTCCTTCCCCTTCTCCTTGTGGAGACAATGCTTCACAAACTTCTCCAGTGTGAGTCCATCCCATGGGCAGCAGTTCTTCTTCACAAACTGCTGCAATGTGGGTCACTTTTCCATGGGGTGCAGTCTTTCAGGCACAGGCTGCTCCAGCATGGGCTCCTTTCTCCATGGGTCAGCAGGTCCCTGCCAGGACCCTGCTCCAGCACGGGTTTCCCACAGGGTCACAGCCTCCTTCGTGCATCCACCTGCTTTGATGTGGGTCTTCTCCATGGGCTGCAGGTGGAACTCTGCACCCCTGTTGACCTCCATGGGCAGCAGAGTCACAGCTGCATTATCATGATCTTCACTGCAGGCTGCAGGGGAACCTCAGCTCTGATGCCTGGAATACCTCCTGCCCCTCCTTCTCCACGGACCTTGGTGTCTGCAGAGTCATTCCTCTCACATATTCTCTCTCCGTTCTCTGAGCACAATTACAGATCAAGCAAATCATACCAAATATGCTGAGCCGGAAGGGACCCACAAGAATCAGTCTAACTCTTAGTCTTGCACAGGACCAGCCCCTAAAGTCTAAGAGTCTCATGCAAAACACTTCTTGAACTCTGTCAGGCTTGGTGCAGTGACCACTTCCCTGGGGAGCCTGTTCTAGTGCCCAATCACTCTCTGGGTAAAGAATCTTTTTCTAATGTCTAATCTAAACCTCCCCTGACACAGCTTCAGACCATTCCCTTATCTGTTGTATTGTGGTTTTGTGTCCAGGTTTTGGTAGCAGGAGGGCTACAGGAGTGGCTTCTGTGAGAAGCTGCCAGAAGCTTCCACTATGTCCTTCATAGCCAGTGCCAGCTGACTTCAGGACAGACCTGCTGGTGGCCAAGGCCAAGCCTGGCAGGAGTTGTAGTAATGCCTCCTTAATAACATATTTAAGGAGGAAAATATTGTTGGGCAGATGAAAACTGCAGCCAGAGAAGAGCAGAGTGAGAACATGTGAAAAACTCTGCAGACACCAAGGTGAGAGGAGAAGGAGGAGGAGGAGGAGGTGCTCCAGGCACCAGAGCTGAGATTGTCCTGAAGCCTGTAGTGAAGACCGTAGGGAAGCAGCTGTCTGCCCCCAGCCCATGGAGGTCAACAAGATTGTAGAGCAGCCCAATGCAGCCCACTGAGGAGAGCCGTGCCAGAGCAAGTGGATGGAAAAATGAAGGCTGTGACCCCATGGGAAGCCCATGCTGGCTCCTGATAGGGTCTCATGGATTTGTGGAGAGAAAAGCCCACCCTAGAGCAGGTTTCCTGGTAGGATTTGTGATCCCGTGGGGGAACCACACTGGAAAAAACCACACAGGTAAAAACCTGTGATGAACTGACTGAAACCACCATTCCTCATCTCTGTGTGCATCTGGGGAGAAAGAGATAGAGCCTGAAAGAGAGGGAAGGATGGGGAAAAGGTGTTTTTAAGATTTGTTTTACTTCTTATAATCCTGCTCTGATTTTGTTTGGTAATAAAGTCAGTTAAATTCTCAAATCAAGTCTGTTTTGTCCGTGACAGTAATCACAAAGAGAGTGATCTCTCTTTGTCTTTATCTAAACTTATGACCTTTTGTTAAGTTTTCTCTCCCCTGTTCACTTGCAGAGGGAAGTGATAGAATAGCTTTGGTTGGCACCTGGCATCCAGCCAGGTTCAACCCACCACTAATCTAAGTCTACCTTTTTATTCTGAAGATGTATTTCCTCAAGTCAGCTGGTATTTTTAATCCAAATAATATTTGTGTGAATAGCTTTGCCATGTGTATACTTTTGAACAGTAACCCAGCCAGATGAATCAGCTCTGTGATGGATCTTAAACTCTTCTGAATGAACACAGATTATTGACAAAATTTAAACTCCACATACCTCTGAGAGAAGTTTCGGGACTCTGCAGATATGAGGAACAAACAAAATTCCTGCTGCCAGTAATGCACTTTAAGCTCTGGTGAAATACTCTTGGCTCACAGATGGAAATTCTACATCATCTGATAGTGTGTCTTGACATGACCTACTATTCAGAGCGACAAGCATTCATGGGCATAATGTTTCCCTGATTCCCACACCACCTGACAAACATAATTAATCTTCTGGTGCTGAAGAGGAAACAAATATTGATTCAGATACTAAGCAAGAAGATCAAGTAATGTCAAAAAGCTGAGTTTTGCTATTCTGTTATTGAGGAAAGGAGGAAATGCATGTTTTCTACATTTTCTCTTCCAAACTGCCACCACAGGCTTGAGTTGCTTCATTTGGAACCAATATTAAGAACTGAAGCCAAGCAACCTTCAGAAATTCTGTGGCAATGTAATTGGCAAACATTTCTGGGAATGGTCAGTGAACAGCAGGGAAAAACAAGTAGGATAGTGTGGTAGGTTGACCTTAGCTGGAAGTAAGGTGCCCAGCAAGCTGTTCTTTCACTTCCCTACTCAACATGACAGGGAGGGGAGAAAATAAAATAGAAAAGAACTCATAGTTCAAGATAAAGTAATTTTAATAAGACAAAGGCAAAAGCTGTATGCAAGGAAGCTATAAATTTTCCCTTGCTGTGAAGTCAAGAAAAGCAAAATATTAATCTCTGTGTTCCATCAGCAGGCAATGTCAAGCCACTTCCTGGGAAGTAGGGCTTCAGTACACATTGTGGTGGCTTCAGAAGACAAATATTAGAATAAAAATGTCCCCCCACTCCTTCTTTCTTCCAGCTTTTAGAGCTGAGAAGACATGATATAGTATAGAATGTGATCAGTTTGGGTCAGCTGTCCTGGCTAGGTGCCCCCGTAAGGTCTTGTCTATCTTCAGCCTCCTGGTAAGGGATGAATGTTGGAGAGACAGTGCTGATGCTGTGCCAGCATTGCTCAGAAGTAGCAAAAAAACCACACTGATGCATTTTCAATACCTTTCTAGCTACTAATACAAGGAAAAATTAATCTCAGCCAGATGCAATACAGATGGAAAACAGGTCAGGAGAAAATTTTTCATTGTCAGGACGATCAAGCAGGCTATACAAAGTGCAACTTGACCCTGTTTTGAGCAGAAAATTAGAGACTAGTAAAATAAATTCTGACCAATAATAAAAGGTCTTCAGAACTAAAGACTGGATGCTTGATTAAAAAATGAGCTGCCCTCCACAAAAAAAGTCAAAATGGGTGTTACAGATTTTACAATTAGTAATTGTAAAATACTAATTACAAAAAGGCCCTCAAAAAACAAACCAAAACAAAACAGCTACAAAGCAGAATTAACATCACAGATGTAATTTTTCAGTTTGTTATTTTTTGTTGTATTCTAAATTTGTTTCTTGTGTCTTCATTTTTCTTTTTTTCTTTTTCTTTTTTTTTTTTCTTTTGACAATGCAGAAAATTGGTTTAAGTAGTCTGCATTAGATTTTTAGCTCACCACCACCACCTTTTATCCAGTTTCATTCTGAGGAAAATGGAGAAAGAAAAGAAAATCCATGTAAAATTTATAGGAACTCAGATCCCCACCTTGTTCACTATATATGTGTGAGTATCAAAGTACTAATACACAAAAAAATACATCCCTATGTAAAATTGAAATAATTTACAAAATATCTTTTTTTTTTTTTTAATTTTATTCAGATGGAAAGAAAATATCTTCAGTGATATTCCTAAATTCCAAATATTTCAGTCAGTGTTACACAAAAATAGTTGTTATTTAATACTATTTATATGATATAATTCTTTCTATATGAATGCCTCTTATTTTTGCCCAAATTAGACTATGTTTTTGAGGAAGCTAAAGATATCGATACTTGATAAAAAGACTCAAAGTACTGTAAAAGGGTATAAATTCCCTTGTTACATAATTAATGTTAAAAAATAGTCTGCTTTATATGTACATTTTTATGTTTAGTGATTGGGTGCTGCATTCTGGATCAAGTGAATAATATTTGCATAGTATATTTGCAAAAAGAAACAAAAGAATAATAGTTCATTTTTCCTTAGGCATTAATGGTATCATATCAATAACTTATGGGAATCTTAGAGGATAATACCTCTCTTTTTTTCTCAATGTTTAAACATAGATCTAGAATTACTGGTATGGTTCATGACAGCTTTCTGAAGAAAACTTGCAAATTTTGGGAAGAAACTTCCTTCGTAGGAAGTAAACCTCATATGAAGACCACTGTTTTCTTGAGTGGGAGGAATGTGTGAATGTGTGTAGGTATTTTAGGATTTTATACTGTTTTGTGGTTTTTTTTCACTATCTAGTACTTGAAAGGATTCAGAGTAACTGATCTTTTTAACAGCTAGACCATCTCTTAAAAAAAAGCTACTAAGCCAAATGTTTCATTTTTCAAAGTCTGGATTTAGGCTTTTGAAATCAGGAAGATTTGTTTCTATTTCTATTTATTCTGTTGAACTATATTCTCAGTGACAGGGATATAGCAAAGGTATTATTTTCCTCTGATGTAAAAGAACAGTATCTATACATGTCTTAATATGTTTTGAGACAAACTATAGGAGAACAAATTGATTTTCCAGTTCATTTGTTATTCTCAAGATTCCTGAAGTGATATCAAGTGAGGAAAGCTAATAGTCCTGTTTATTAAGTCAGGCTTTGTTACATTAGATTTTCTCAGGTAATTAGTGCAGTTTTACAACTAAAATGAGGGAAATAGTTCCACAAAGAATTCAAAGGGTATACTTCCTGCTAATGTAAAATAGCTCTAGAGAACCTACTATATTATGTGGATTCATTATTTTTTTAAAATCTATTTTGATGTCTGATTTTTGTTCACTTTGCTTATGCTGATTTAGGTTATTTTCCTGAGAAAATACGTTTTGGTCAATTTAACTATGAATTGATTTTTAAATACGTGGTAAAATAGTTTACAATTAGGTTTTTCATTTAAACTTTTCAAAAAAGTACTGCTACTTTTCACTTTTTCTTCCTGTTGGAAGTATGGTAACTTTGAAAAGTATTTAGTGCAGTACATTTGTGCTAGGCTTCGGAACTATGATACTTCCTGTTCATCATAAAATACCCTCTTTCATTTGTTTTTTTCCCACATGAACACTCTTCCAAATCTGCATTCTCTCTTTATGCAGTACACTGTCATCATCTTAGAAACAAATGTGGACATTTGCAATATAAATAAGAAATTAAAAAAAGCAGTAAAGGAAAACAAATTACAATGTTCTCAATAATTCTGGTTTGTCAGTCCTAATGAAGATTGGAGGAATCTACTCTCTTCCTGTATATATATATATTAAAAAAAAAATATTTAATAAGCCTGGGAATAACTGCAGTTATCTTTCAGTATTTCTATCCTGTAAACAGAACAAATGTAGCACAATATCATACAATGAGCAAAGAGAAAGTGTCTGAAACCTATGCAGCTCCTTATAAAGATTATTACAGACCACTACAAATATCTTGGTTTTTTTTTCTTTTTTATAAGGAAAATTATTGCTAGAAAGGTCATGAACAATATTGAAAATGTTAGGTTAGGTGAAATAGTAGAAAGAAGAAATACAATAGAACAAAAAGAAAAATATTTCAAACTGTTCACTTAAAGCCTATATGAAGTTTGAACTTCCTATAAATGCAGGGAACAATTTTTTTCTGAATTTTAAAAGATTAAACTCTTCTCTTTTTTTTTAAATTTCTTTAATCAGAAGGTAGTTGTTTAAGGAAAATTTATTTGATCTACATTGATCTGAGGAAGTAGGAGTGAATTTATTTTAATAATTTTTGAAGACATGGGATAAGAAATGTCAAAAGAAGTTTGGTATTCACTGAGTTGTAATTTGGGAAGAAATAAAAAAAGGAATGAGAACTACTTGATGATTGTTGGTTTTTCCTATGGGATTAAGCAGCCTTATCTCACAGTGCCTTCAGAGGCTGTTAAGAATATTCTGAATTTTTTTTAAGTACCCAGTTAATTCACTTGAAAGCATGAAAATATTCTTCCTCTATCTTTTTTTCCTACTCAAATTTTAAAAATCAAACTCAATCAGTTCTGTATTGTCATTAAAATATATTTTCACTAGTGCATAAATTTCTGGCAGAAAAGAAAGTATATAATACCAAATCCATTTCAAACATTCAAGCATTTTTAAAAGACTTATTAAAGGAAGATGGAACACAGTTTTTTGAACCTCAATGATATTTTATCAGCCATGGAAAGAAGTTGAAAAAAACTAATGTTGGTACACTTTCAAGCTTCACAGAACAAACTCTCCAGATAACACAGGATAATCAATAAAGAAGAATTTTAAACTGCATTTCCATCTTCTTGTCTAAAAATGGAACTTTTTCCAGTTGAAGTTTTCAACCTAATTGAAGTGTTATTGAAGATTTCTTTTTAAAAAGACAACTGTTATCCCTATGAAATTAAAACATTTATGAGGAACAGCTTGACGACTGAATAGTTGCTTCCTTTGTAATGTTAATTATTCTTACAAAGAAGACACAAATGGAAAATGGGCTGTATCCAGTTTCAGGCACAAAACGTAAAATAGGACATTTTTCATCAAATCTGCTAAGACTGCATATTTTCAGTACAGATCATTACCTATCTGAGGTCAGACTCCCAAAGGTGCTAAAAGATGTTAAATGTAGCCATTTTGGAACACAACTTTGCTTATACAGATTTGTACAGTTCAACCACATGGCTATCCAAATACAGTTTTGATACATTTCAACTGAATGATTAATTTTTAATACATATCTTGAAACAGAGGACTTTCAGATGTTAATTTTTATGGAAAAAAACCCACAAACAAATGTACTGTGCATTGTGTGTACTTCTCTCTGTTTGAATAGTTCTGACTATGGTTGCATCTCACCATTGCACAGGGAACTTCCTCTGGCACATAGTTATATGATGATTTAAGCATGATTTTAGCCAAAAGTCCTGAAGTCTACCACATACAAAAATGCTCTAATTTCAAGATTACTTTTTTATTTACAACACTGCTGCTGATGTAAGTCCAAAAATGAGGAATAAGATTGGAACTAATCTTGTCTTTTACATTTTTGTAAAATCTGTAGAGTCTTCACAGTTTTTACAAAATCAATATTTCTTTTTCAGTAATGTAAGAAGCATTGCATCCCCATCTAGATCTACAAACCTCTGTAATCTTCAGTATATCACTACTGGAGACATTTGACCTACTGAATTTCATATTTTTATGACCCTTTAAGAGATTATAAAGCCTCTAAAGCATAATATATAAAAGTATTAATTTTACAAATCAATGACTATGGTGTATTTGTTTATAATAGACAGTACATTAAAAGTACTTAGTACTTGATCTTCATGCCACGAAGTGTTCAATAACCTAGTATTGTATATTATTTCTAACTGAATCATCAGTAGGAGGCCCTGATCTGTCCACCGAACTGTAAAAGGACACATTTCATATTGTTTAGTTTCTCATGTCTTCCTTCCTCTCTTTGAAAGAGAATTTCCAAAGACCAGACAAGATCAATTTGTTATTAATCCATTTAGCTTTCTTGAAGTTATTTGTCTGTGGTTGTATTTTTGTTCAATATTAAGACTGAATTGTTCTTCATTTGGACTTCAAATACATATATATTTTTTTTTTAATGTAACTTTGTGAAATTTTCTTCCATCAGATCATGTGTCTTCTGTTTTCTAGTTCGGATGTAATCCCTAAATAGCAACTAAAGTCATCAAAAAGCCAAAAGGTGGAATTCTCTGAATTACTGAAAACATATTCCTCTTGTAATTATTTATCTCTAGGGTACTAGAGGTAAGATATCATTCTTCCACATTTTTTGTTCTCAAATGTAGGACTTTGTGGAGTCTTTGGATGCTTTGAATGATTCACATCTGAAACAAACTTGTTGCTGTAATTCTAGAATAAAATTTGGTAAAACTAACCAGATATTTTTATTATTCATCTAATTATTTTTAGCAATTGCATTTTTTTTTTCTCCACTTCATGTTTAGATTTTCACTTTACACTCCTTTACGTTTTTTTATGAGGTTTGGCAAGAGTGTATAGTAACTATGAGCATAAGTGAACGATTTTTTTTCTTTATTTTTAATCTGTTTAAGCTTATTTATACTGCTGGAAAATATTACATAACAGTCTTTGCTTATCCCTGTTTCTACGACATGTTTTTCTCTTATGCTATTGTGGACCATTTTAAAAGGTCTGCAGAATCTTTATCTTTTGGTCAATAGTAAATGAAAGTTTATCTACAATGCAATACAAATGTATCTGCAAATGCACAGACAAAAATAATATAAAAGCAATTCCTTTGCCAGCACGTCACTATCTCTATTTCAATTAATTTTTGCCCTCTGCACTAGGTATTAAACAAGCAAACAAACAAAATTCCAGACCTGTCAGATAATCTTGAAGAATCATCTAACACAAGCTAAAGATAAAATTTAATGCATTTCAACCATTCCTGAAAGAAAGGTGTTTAACCTGCCTTTCCAAACCCCCAAGAAAGGGGATTCCATAAATTCCATTGCAAAATATTCCAAAGTTCCATCGCATATACCATGAGAAAGATATTTCTAACCACAATTTATCTAGTTTGTCAAGATTTTCTGAACTACAGTTCATTGTGAGGACTGGTTCCTATAACTTCTTCAAAGTTTTTTTCCTAAATGTGAAAAGACTCAAGAATAATTTCATATTCTAAAAGAAATATGAAAGAAGGAAAGAAAGGTAGAAGCAAGGTACAAATTAGAATAATCTTACAGACATAGTCAGGGTGCTTATTACTTGGTACCTCCTGAAAGGGAACCTTTGCCTCATCTCCATTTAAAAAATATCTCTTCACTTTTATTCCACATAAAAATCTCAGAAACTTCATAGCATCTATCATGGAACCATACAGTTATTCTTCCCTTCAAACTCCTGAGGTAAAGAACACTGGCAGACTCAGAGGAAGGAAATGGTACTTAAAAATTGACCATGGATCTTCTATTTTCCATCTGAAAGCTTTGCTCACAAGCTTGCTCTCAGTCCTCCTCAGCTTCTTTCATCTTGAGAATCCTCATTAGTAGTAATAAAATGCACATAATTAAAGTCTAATGAAGTATCAACTGCATCCTTAAGCTTTACTTTATACTTAGAATGACTTGAAAGCTTCTTCCTAGCAAGCATTGCACTTGGAAATTGTGTTCTTCAAGCATGACAATGTTGTCATTGCAAAGATAGTTACTGATTTTCTTTCATGTTACAACTAAGAGGTTGCAGACCAGCCTTCTGTTTTCATAATATCATTCCCTCTTCCCTTTCAAAAATGTAGTTTTGGTTGTCTGTTTAAAAACACATTTGTTTATTCTACTTCTTTAGGAGTTCTTCCTTCAATATGGATTTTTTTTTTATTGATTTGTTGAGGGGTTTTTGAATATGTTTTTGTGTTGTTTTTAAAATTTCAGTTTTCAGTCTTTCCTCTTCTCTACTCAACCAAATGTCTTCAATATTTCTGAATACTCTAAGCCATGCCTCACTGAATTCACTGAAAAACTGAAATCTTGTATGCATATTTGTATTTTGTCTCTCTTACTCTGTGTTTTCCATTGTAAAGTTGTTTTCTTGAGGATGACTGTTTCCTGGATGCGAAACTCCCATCTGCTTTGTCTAGTAGCTAGCTCTTGACTTGAAGAATGTATTTGCAAACAAAGGAAATGCTGTATTGACAAATGCAAAGAGATTTGTGTCTTGGTCATAGGTTTTTCTCTGCAAGCAAAGACATTTTCTTATTTCCTCTGTATCCCATCCAGAGATCAGAATAAAATAGGTATCAAGGCAGTCAGTCTGCTATGTGTTCCATTCAAAACAGGTCTCATCCTCTCTCCTACTAATTCTTCTTTCCAAGAGTTTATCAGTTATTTTGCAATAACTTTTACAGAAGCTTTTGTCAGACAGCTCTAACACTTATTATGCATCTTGTTAGCCATTGGTACAGGGATAAGAGAGACAGTCTTTTAAATCATATGTGTTCTATTTAAGATTTTCCCAAGCACAGCAAGAGCAGCTTTTACTGGAAAAGGTTTCCAGTAAAGAAATAAAGTAGAAAAATTACTATCTTTTCTATTTAACAGGATATTTTGTGTTGACTTTTATTTTTCCCTTCCCAGTGTATTCTCTTTTTTTATCTTCTGTTGTCTAAAAACCTGATAAATAACAAGTGTTTTGAAACATTCCTGGTCCATACAGAAAGCAAACAAGCAAGTATTAATGTGAAATGGATGATAAATTTCTTTGAATATAAAGAACTGGGTAAATAAAGTATATTGCTGTATCATCATCCCCACTTGTAATTAATAATTATAATAGCTAGTACTACATAAATTTAATATATATATATATTAAATATATATATATATATATATACTCCAGGCTTCCAGACTGTTTGCAAAGAATGGAAAATTTGTAAGCATTCTGTACTAAGAAAGAATTCTTGACTAAGAAAGAACATATGAACTTGCCTTTAACTGCTGATGGGCTTCTGAAGAATGGAACAATCAGTTGTTACATTTGACTTACCAAAACTTAAAAAAAACAAACCAAACCAAATAAAACTGGAAAATTTGCACAGATATGTTCTCAATTTTTCTGTGATATATACGGTTTAAAGCTTCCTCACAAGGGGAAGAGGAAGGGCGGGCATTGATCTCTTCTCTCTGGTGACCAATGACAGAAACCAAGGGAAAGGCCTGAAGTTGTGTCAGGGGAGGTTTAGGTTGGATATTAGGAAAAGGTTCTTCACTCAAAGGGTGGTTGGGCACTGGAACAGGCTCCCCAGGGAAGTGGTCACAGCACCAAGCCTGACAGAGTTCAAGAAGTGTTTGAACAATGCTGTCAGGCACATGATGTGACTCTTGATGATGGTCCTGTGCAGGGCCAGGAGTTGGACTTCAGTGATCCTTATGGGTTCCTTTCAAGTCAGACATTCTATGATTCTATGCTTGATAAGTAACTTTCTTTTAATTTTTCTAGCTTTTGAAAGGAATCAAAGTGAAAAGTTTCCTGAAACCTCACACAAAGTAAACATCAGACTGCTCAGGGGAATTCTGCTGAAGTTCACCATGATGAAATTACATGTTTAAAATATATTTGGCTGACAGAAAGTCCTATTTTCAGTTTTTATAAGAATCATACATGCATCTTTTCATGAAACAAAAATACAAACCTTTTTTTTGCTGATACTTTTACAGTGGCATATACTTCTACTGTACAAATCTGTTAGTAAATAATCTTTCTCACTGCCAAGCAAATCTAATTTTTGATGGCTATTGTAAATCATATTAGAGATATTGATTGATAACTATTTACGAAAACAAATTTCAGAATAACATGTACTGTAGGCATCTAAAATGGCTAAGTAAACTGATTAACTAAACATTAGCAATTTTATTGCTTGATCCTCACACTGTAGGAACTATTTAATCAGTAACTTATTTGTCAATGACTTTAAAGTGTTATTAGAATATGCCTCTGAGATAAATAGCAGAAGGTTTGTTTTTATATTTGTCAGGCAACTAACTATATAATGGCATGTTTGTACGTTCTTGGTAATTAAAATTCATTTTTTTCTTCTAAAAAGAGAGTTGTATGGCATTGTTCCAAATTGTTTCAGAGTAAATGGAAAAATACTTTTAACTTCAGTAGGTTAAATCAGGTCCTTGTAGAACAAAGACAAAAAGAAAGAGGATAACATATTCAAGAGTATTATTTGAGTACCAGTAAAAACGTGTACAGCATGAATACATTTTCATATAGGTATGAATGCACTAGCAGTATAATATCTGAAACCATGCACTGACCAGCAACACCACTGTGCAAGGTTTTGCAGTAGGAAATACAGTTAAACATTTCTGAGACAATGTGTTTGAATATTTGCTTTCAAAAAATGATGCTAAAAATAATTACAGTCTGTTTTTTAAATTACTTTGGTCTGTACAATTTTTTATTCCATTACTTGTTATGTAGATTAGAGTATCACCAAATCGTTGGTCTTTATTTTCTTCCTTTTACTTTCCTTTTAAAAATCTTATTTAATTTCTTTTTCATTTGAGTAGGTTTCATGTCACATAACTTGAGCCACTTGACAGAGTTGTTAGCTTCCTCTGAGGTCAATAAAGAGATGGGTTTCCACAGGAGAAGATAAACCTCTGATAGAATGCAATGAGTTATTATCCTTTCTCCACTGATTTGAGCAAGAATATGAAAAACTGGATTAGAGAAGAGTATTAGCTGAAGTCAGATAACATGAGACAACTGTAAATATCTTGGTGAATAGATATTATCTTATGTAGCTTAAAAATATAAGCATCCCTGTTAATTACTGACACCACTACAGGTGCATGTAGCTGACCTGTAGCACAGAAAGTTCTATCATATATTCCTTCTGTGTCTGATCTTTGTTTATATATCAAACAACTGCTGCTTAGTAATGTCTTTAAAATTTCACATAGTTTTGCACTCCATCATTCCTCCACATCCATATTCTTATTTCCCCTATACACAAAAGCCTATTAGTTGTGAACTCATCTTTCTGATTTATCATTTTTCTTTATTGCTAAACATAGGAAAAATTTATTAACTCTTTGTAATATTCTTATAATTTCATCCATTTTAAACTATATACAAGGACATGTATCCTTGAAGTTAAGAAAATTGTATCAGTTAAATTTCATCGTATATGACTCTGGAATTTAAAAGTGCTTGTTCTTAAAGATATTCTTAATGCCTTAAGTTCTTTTAGTGTTCATTCTTTAGCAATGATCACTTTTAATTTGCAGGGTTTTGAGACTGAGTAAAGACAATACCTACAACTCCACTCTGAAAAATCATTTAAGGCATTAGAACCACAAAGATATTTTGATGAATTTTAAAACTGAATTGTTATGTTTGTTATAATGAGACACTAGCTGACATAAATTATGACAGCAGAATAAAAAAAAATCTGTCCATATCGCCTTCTAGAATATAATTTCTTACAATAATGTATTTATTTTATTGCACAACACTATGATCAGAAAGTTACTTAAATAGACTCTAATAACAAACTTGCATGTTAAGAAGGTTACTTTTCACTTTTAAAAGGGAACAAATTAAAGTTATGCTTCCAGACAGATTATGGTTTCACAATAAACAGAGTAAAATAGCTGAGAACCATACTGTCTAGAGAGGCACAATCTCTTTGTGCACTAAAAGGCTAAGGCAAAATGAAAATCCAGTTAGTCTGTTATACCTCCTGCATCACAATGAGGCACAGTCAATGCTGGCATTCATACAGCTAATCATGAGTTAGCCAGTGTTTTCCTGATCCCAGTTGCTAACCACCAGTATGTTGAAGGGGGTGGGTAGGACATGACACTACACAACACTCTGCAAATATTTCAGAAGGTTTCGTTTACTTTAACATGATTCATTTTCAATTTGCTACTAGTGACTGCTATGAGCCTAAGTGCTATTTTCCCTCTCCATTCCATCACAGATTCTTACTTGCTTTAGTTTGATGTCTCTAAGTGAATCAGGCAAGGCAGAGAGATTGCCTCAAAGTAATTTTGTTGATATGATGAAAAACATAATGTAGTCAATCATGAAAAAGAAATATGTACAGGCTATGTAACAAAGCACTAAGACTTAATGAATGGCAGCAGTCTTGTTGTGTTTTGCCAAAGTGAACAATTTGATGAATTCTATTTCCATTAGCTAGCATTTTTTTAATTGTAGGTAGTTCAGCTCAGTACAGTACAATTACCAGCTTTCCTTTCTTTTTGATGTAACCATGAATTCTCAATTCTTGTATGCTAGTTAGATTTTCAGAGCCAAGGGAACGCCTTTTCTCTTGATTAAACTAGTTTAAAAAGAATTTTGACTTGCTTAATTAGCTTCTCTAGAACTGGTAATAACCACACATCCTCCACTGTGAACCATGTAATTATTGTGACATTAATTCTCTCCCTGGGATACTTTATTCCTGATGTGATCATTTCTCTTTTTCGATTGTGGGCTGGTGATTTAACTTCTCCTTATTAACGAGCACCATAAGACATATTTGACTATTACTCAGGATCTTCAGTGTCCTTCCATATGATGCAAAGACTGTATCCATAAATAGTAGCAGCACGCTGGTTACTAGTGATAAAGCATTCAAATAAAATAGAAAAAAAAAATTCAGCAAATCTTTTGAAATTATTGTAATATTTTGCAACTGCTTTCAAGCATCCCTCTATCAGCTTGGCACTGGCACTCTACCAGATCCTTCTCTCCAATTTGCAAAGGGAGAACAGAGTGATGGAAAAAAATATTATTTCCTGTACTTTAACAGCCAGAAATCATATAGATTTCTTAAATAACACACAGCCCTTATAATTCCCTCTACTTTTAACTATGCTGTGCCTCTAAGGAGATCAGTGTAGTTTAGTTTTGGTGCAAGTCAAAATAGCTACAAGCCTTGATAAGCTCTTTCTTCATAGCTGAGTACTATATAGACCATTCTTCTTTCTTTTAGTCAGAAACACTACTGTTACCATGGCTGAAAGAAACTCTACAATTCTTCTACATTGCTAACTATCCCATAAAGATATTTGCAATGATGAGAGAGAAATAATTTTTAGACCTACAATATTGAATGTCAGGGTTTAACACCAGCCAGCAGTCAAGCCCCTCACAGCCACTCACTCACTGCCCCACTAGCAGAATCGGGGAGAGAATCTGAAGGGTAAAAGATAGAAAACTCCTGGGTTGAGATAAAGACAGTTTAATATGGAAAGCTGTGCACACCAGCAGAGGAAAACAAAACATTAAGTACTGCTTCCCATGGGCAGGCAGGTGTTCAGCCACTCCCAGGAGTGCAGGGCCCTGACACGTACCACTAACTTGGGAAGACAGACATCATCATTCCAAACCTCACTTCCTCCTTCTTCCCCCCAACTTCACACACTGAGAAGGATGTCATATGGTATGGAATATCCCTCTGGCTACTTTGGGTCACCTGTCTCTTCTGTGTCTCCTCCTAACCTCCCATGTACCCTCAACTTCCTTGACAGTGAGGTAGTAACGAAAACCAGAAAAGGTCTTGGTTCTTTGTAAACCCTGCTCAGCAATAATAAAAACATCTCTATATCAACCCTGTGTTCAGTACAAATCCAAAACATCGCCCTGTGAAGGAAAATAACTCTATGCCAGCTGCAATCAGCACACTGAAAAATAGACACTAATAGATTGAAAAGGCTGAATCAATTTGTATATACAGAAGGGTTTTGGATAAGATCAGTTTGAAAATTCCCTAAATGTAACTGTAAAAGGTAGAAAACAGTAAAAGGTAGCAGGAACATTGGCATTTCTGCCCTTGGCAATCTTGTACTATCTAGGTTTGAGGAATAGCTTTTTTCTGGCTTTTGAAAAGAAAGCCCATTTCCTAATTCTCTTACATTTCCTAAACAGTCAAGCTACTTATGTACTACACTGACTTACACATCTGCATGACACTTGTGTAGCTACTTTCTGGTACTTCATGATCCTGGGCATGAGTTTTTTATTTTCTTCTGTGTTGGTTTGGGTATTGTGGCTTCCTTGATTTACTTCTTAGTCTCTTTAATATTTTAGTGGACAGCCTAAAAGACAAGTTTCAAGAAACGTAGAATGAGTAAGATAGTTCTGGGGAGTTTAACCACCACCAGTCATCTCCCTTAATTAATGAATTTATTTATCAATTATTTTAGTTAATAAGTAATTATTCCTTAAATATTATTGTCATTAGCTGTTTCACATATGAAAACAGTTACATATTGTCAGAGCTCTGAGAGTGCTACCAGAGCTTGCTGGCCCTTCCCAGCCTCCCCTGGGAACTCCTCTCACTCTCACGCATGGACCCAGGAGCCAAATTTCAGCTGATACTGAGACCCTCAGTTCCTTGCCATGCAGGACTGCTGGTCTCCATCCTTGTCCCTGGAATAGACCTCAGGATCTTTCTTCAGCCCAATTCCTGTTACTTTCTCCTTTTACCAGAGGGATCCTGACACCAGCTTGTCACTTGCCTTCTCAGGACTGTCGATACGGCCCGCTACAGCACCTGGTTCTGCTCCCCACAATCAGATCCTGAGGGATGATGCCTGTCCAGGAGAGCTCTGCCAGGCCTGGGGTCACCCTTGGCTCACAGCTCCCAGTCCCTTAGGGAGCAGCTGGCCCTTGCTGCACACTGACAGATATCTGAACGTGTACTCTGAGTGACATCCAGTGTGAGTGGCTCCAGGGCACATATTTTATTTGTAAATGGTTTTTGAAAGTGCACCGTACTCTTCTCAGTGTGACAGACAGCTCTTTTCTTTAATGAAGACTTCATGTTAGACTTTGTGGTTTTTAATCTCCAGAGAGCATTATTTCAATAATCATTATTATTATTTTTATTTTTTAATAATATCAAATTTATAGATACAGTACAAGTCATGCAACAGTGTTTTTCCATGAATGACTCCAACAAATCTGAATTTACTTCAGTATTAACTGCCACTACTTCCACACTACAAATTATCAGATTTTTTTCTTTTTTTTTTTTCTTAATGTTGCTAAGACTTGTTATACAAATTTATATTGCCTGAATCTGGCTTGTTAAAATCTAATTTACAGTTCCTGCCTCAAGAGAATAAGAAGTGGTATCTGTGTGCTCCATTGTATATCCCTGAGAAACAATTCACTTTTGAACTCTGCATTTTTTCATGGTAAATTGGTTCTATGATAGAAAAATAAACACATTTGTTTTCATGAAATACTGTAGGAAAAAAAAAAGCACAATTTCTTTCTAGACAAATAAGCAATAATGGAACTAGTATCTGTATTAGAAATTGCCATTTTGTATTTATACAAGAATACATAGGGGGTTTTTTTACTTAAATCTCTCATTTTTTATCAAATCCATGCTATTAACATCCATTTATTTGAATACCATTTGATAATTAGAATCATGCAAAATAATAGTTATTTTGATATAATCACACAAAGGGGGTGGAGTGGGGTGGAGAGAGGATACACAGCAATGTAAAAAATTTCTGCTCCAAACAGAAGTTTTACGTACTTTGCTTTAATCTTTACACTCTCTATTCTAAGCACATTTTCTTTACTCAAATTGCTGTAAAAGCATTTTTTTTTCCTTTTTTTTTTTTTTTTCTTTTTGTGTGTAATGACTTCTCCAAACACAGTTACTACTCCTGAATACATTTCTGTCAAGGTTCTGTTTAGAAAAACACAAAACACATTTTATCAACTTCCCACTTCCCTTATGCCATCCGGGAAAAGTTGCCTTGACCCTTCCCTGCCACTAGTTTATCACTGGTTTTTTTAACTTAAAGAAGGAAGCACTTTCATATTCATATTTACATAGATGTAAAATATTCACATCCTTGTCCATTTATAAGGTTGTCAGTCAAAAATATCCAATTGGTTTAAAATCCAGGTAGCACAGTGCTACTGACCAGAATGGACTGCTTAGGGCTGTGAGGAAGAAAATAAAAGCTTGGCTTTTTGAGAGCCCTGAAATAGCAAACCTGAAAGATGAGTGAGACAGTTATTTTGTTGCTTGAATTATTATTTTATGTTTTAAATTATGTTCTTAAATTATAAAGTAAATAATTTTCTAAAGCAGCACCTTCCTTGCAGAAGCTTTGGTGGTTATGACTGCCTTCACTTCAGATAGGTACAGTTCAGAATCTAAGAACAAAAGAATCACATCATCCCAGAGCAAGAAACAGGTCAAAACTAGAGACCTGAGGCCCAGAGCAAAAACCATGTGAAAGACATGGAAGTTCAGAGACACAAGATGTCCATAAGTAGAGAACAGAGTCACAGTCAGTTTAGGTCTAGTATTATACCATTAAGCCAATTACTTCTTGTCACTGACGTGGATAATTACTACTATGCTGTAGCACAAGAAGGTGGTATAGCTGGGCTTCACAATTACTGGACACCTGCTTTTGTTTTATTCTTTTCTTTTGTTCTTAAATGTAAACCCAATTTTATTCCTTCAGAATAAACTAAGAAAGAGTCTGCTTAGCAAAAAAAAGAGCAGTAAAAAGTCTAGCTGGAGACCAGTGACTAGCAGTGTATCAGGGACCAACATCAGGTCCAGTCCTATTTAACATCTTAATTAATGATCTTGATGACAGGGTAGAGTATATCCTGAAAGGGAATAAAGGAAATTAGTTGCTAAGTGCAGACATTCTGAAGCCTCAGGCCACACACTGTGAACTTTATACTGGATAAACTGGGCTTTATACCTGCTTAAGTAGAAGGGATCCCCCGAGCCAATTTACACTTGGAGATAAGGGAATATGGAAGGCCACTATCCCATCAGCAGAAGCTGCAACCCCAGAGGTAAAAAGACAAATGGTCTGCCTAGAGACAGTGAAGAGAATCAGTGAAGAACAAAAAGACCCCCATCCGTAATATTATCATTGGAAGAAATTTCCACATGAGAGGTGCAAAATTTGGATTGTAGGGGTGTTATTGCCCAGGGATGTCTTTGTTCAAGGTCCTTTCCTGAAAACACTCAGCTCAAGCTGTACCTTTCAATTTTTAAATTCTTTTTTTCCTGAAAGTGGACATCTGAAATGCTGATGTGAGAAACCTAGGGCAAAGAAATGTCTTTAACATAGCCTCAGCAAGTTTACAGCTAACACCACATCGAGAGGATTGGTATACTCCAGGTAGTGAGGCCATCTAGAGGGAACTCAAGAGGCTCAAGAAATGGACTGGCAGGAACCTCAAAAGGAGAAGTGTTAAGTCCTGTGTATGGTGTGGAACACCACCAAGCAGCAACATGGGGGCTACCCAACTCAGCAGAAAAAGTCTCAGAGGTCCTGTGGAACACCAGGTTGAACACGAGCCAGAACGCTCCCTTGCTGCAAAGGTGGCTGCTGTCCTGGGCTATGTGAGGCAAAGTATTGCCAACAGTTTGAGGGAGGTGATCCTTCACCTTTATCCAGCACTAGTGAGACATCTGCATTGCTGCATTGAGTTTTGGGGCCCTGAGGCACACCAACTGGAGTTCAGCAAGGTACCACAAAGATAAGAAAAGGACTGGAGCACCTCACAGATGAGATAAAGCTGAGAGAGCTGGGACTGTTTAGCCTGGAGAAGGCTCAGGGGGAATTTTACCAATGTATATAAATACCTGAAAGGAGAATGTAAAGAGGACAGAGCCAGGCTCTTTCCATTGGTGACCAGTGACAGGACAAGGGTGCAAAGATGAAAACTTTTTTTTTTCTTGCCTTTTTGTTTTTTTTGGGTTTTTTTTTTTGTGGTGTTGTGTTTTTTGGTTTTTTTTTTTTTTTTTTTTTTTTGTTTTGTTTTGTTTTGTTTTGTTTTGTTTTGTTTTTTAATAATATGACTTGTTCTCTTAAGTCTTGGGAAGATAAAAATCTCTCAATTTGTGCAACTTTAGCTAGGGCACAACTGTTTGGCTGCAGCAAGAGTGTCGCTTTTTTCATGCCAAGTTCTATATAGTTTTGTAGTCAGGAAGTGAGGACAACCTCACTATCTCCACAAACACATTTATAGATTTGTAGTGGGATGCATAAGTCAAATCAAATTAAATGGCCACATAGAAAGCTTTGGCAAAGCTTGGAAAAGTGATTTATAAGGCAGGTTTGGTAAGGTGTGCCAGCTCTACATAACGTAGGGAAGGTTGGTAAAACAGTTAAACAGCTTTCTTACTATTAACTATATAAATTTGCATTCTGAAAAACTTATCTTCTCTTATACTGGTTAATATTTAGTATCACTTGTTATTCAGTTTATCAGCTGATAATACAGTATACTGAATTTAACCTATTTTCTAATGAACCTAAATTCAAGTGAAAAAAAATTGGTTTTCCTGAAACGTACAAAATCATTTAATTAAATGAATTTAAATACTATTTCCGTGGCTAAAAGCTATTCATAAATCTTGAACAAGTGTAGAATCAACTACAGTTGGTGGCAATTCTAAGGCTTTTTGTTTGTGGTTTATTATAATTACTTTTATCATAATTATTATTCTAATTATTATTATTATTTCCAAGTCTTTTGGCCAAAATGCTATATACATGTACAAAAACTGATTGCTTACAGTAGATTGTTCCTAACACAGTGCTGACTTACTGCTTCCATTTACATCTCTTAAATAAATGTACCAATTGCAATTATATAATTTAAATTGCAATGATTTAATCAAAAAAAATCAAATTATTGTTAGAAACTGACATGAAACTCACCCAACACAATTAAATACAACACTTTAGTTTCAGACAATACTATAAACAAGATTTCTTTAAGAAGATTGGACCAGATAAATCTGTTTGACTCTTCAGAGGAGTTTCAGCAGAAAACACTACAAGTATAGGAATTTAGCTGTTGCACATCTGCTTCTTTCTTAAGGCTTTTAAATGGATGCTTCATATACTTCTCAGTTTAGGAAGGATACTGAGGTGCTGGGGAGTGTCCAAATAAGGGCAAGAAGGCTGGTAAAGGGACTGGAGCACAAGCCCTATGAGGAGGCACTGAGGGAGCTGGGGCTGTTTAGCCTGGAGAAGAGGAGGCTCAAGGATGACCTCATCACTCTCTACAGCTACCTGAAAGGAGGTTGGAGTGAGGTGGGGGTCGGTCTCTTCTCGCAGGTAATCAGTCTCTTCTCCCATCAGCAATCAGGACAGGAGGGCACAGTCTTAAGCTCTGCCAAGGGAGGTTTAGTTTACACATTAGAAAGAAATTCTTTACACAGAGAGTGATCAGACATTGGAAGGAGCTGCCCAGGGAGGTGGTGGAGTCACCATCCTGGGGGGTATTTAAGAAGGGACTGGAGGTGGCACTTAGTGCCATGGTCTAGTTGACAGGGTAGTGTTGGGTCATGGGTTGGATTCGGTGACCTCGGAGGTCTTTTCCAACCTGATTGATTCTGTGATTCTGTGACCCCTTTTTTGAGGCTTTTGCAAGGATGATCTTCATTCAGTCACACAATTTTAAAGATTAAATTTATGTAAGAAAGATGACTGTGCATTAAATTAAAAACAGAGTGCCTTTGTAATAATTTAAAAATGTATACATCAGAGAGGGATTTGTCCCTCCCGTTTCTTAACAATGAAGAAAATGCATGAAAACTAAATAAAATTTCCTTTTTGGACTGCCTTTGTACTGGGTGGGATTATGGGGTTTTATTTAGTGATTCCTTATATCAGCCTATTATTTATTTTATGCTTCAATACTCTCCATGATACTGTTCAACAGTATTACTGCCTGGACACTACTTCCATGGCTTTCAGCAGATCAGAAGATGACAGGCATCTCTGAATAAAAAAAACCTCGGTCTCCCAGAAGGCAGTCGGGGAGCAGGTGAGAAAGTAGTGCCAAAAGTGCTCATTTTTAGCTGTCTTGCTAAATGCGTGTAAAGTATTCATGTAAGGTGCCATCTCCCCCGTAGGCGAGGAGCGGGTTTCCTAATGGAGCCTGGCAACCTCCCACATGGCTGTCCCTGGCACCTCGCCACCATCCCTGGCAGCGCTCAGTCGCGCCCGTCCCTCCTGTCCGGCGGCCTCCGCCGATGCTCCGCAGCCTCCCTCCGCCCTCCCTCGGGATCTGACTCCCAGAGTCACAGCTTCCCAGGGCCATTCCCAGCGCCAGCGGCTGACAGGGGCCTGTTGCCAGACAACGCCTCTCCAAAGCCCCCGGAATGCGGGGCCGGCCCCGCAGAGGGATCACAGCGCACCTCGGTTAAAGCCGTGCCGGTTTTCTAATGTTTTGTGGTTTTTTTCTTATATTTTTCTTTTATTTTTATTTTTACATCATGGGTATAATGTATGAGTTAGAGAGCTACTGTTATCTAAAATCAGAATAAATCATAAACAAGCAGCTGATATATAGTCATTATCACGGTGGTGTGTGCATACAAGTAGGATCTTTTTTTTTAGGCATGGTTGTCTTTAGCAAAATTAGAAAAAATGTTTTAGATAAATTACTTTCTTGAATTTTTAGATTTTTTTTTCATTGGTTGTTTTCATTTCTATATTGGATTAATTCAATAGTGAAAAGTCATTGTTTTAGCTCTGATACTGACAGCAAGACTTACTTCTTTCTTTACAGCCTTTCTTTTTGCAGATGAATTTACTGTGTTTAACCCAAGACAGCCTTTTTTTTTTTTTTTTTTTTTTTTTTTTTTTTTTTTTTTTGGTGCTAGAAACTAATGTTTTATCAAATATACTTTTCGTTGAGGAAAAAACCCAAACCCTCAGATTAGCATGTGTAGACATTTGTCACTGTGCCAGATTAGTCTGAAAGACTACCAGAGTCCAAGTGCTTTGATCACTGAAAAACCATAACCCAAACCAATTCGATACCACAAAACACTGCTCCCAAGAATGGACCCAAACACAAAAATATCACTCCCCCTCAGCAAGGTGAAAGAAGCATAAAAAGTCTATAACCATGAAAATATGAACTGTATATTATTAAATTTATGTATCCTCAGTGTATAAGCAAAGACCTAGTTTCTTATAATCAGGCATCAGGCTGTAAAACAGATATCTAAAGTTCTGTTTGCAGGGTGGTTTGGGGTGACTTTTTTTTTTTTTTTCTCACAGATAATACCAGGGGAAAAGACGGAAAGAACTACCCAGTTATATTTAAGAGTTTGAAAATTGAATAGATAATGTAAGCTTAATAACAGCACGTTATCTATACACGTGTATTATCTTTTTTTTTTTTTTCTTAAAGCTCCTTAAGTAAAAAAGCTAATAAAAATGATGACATTTATTTTGCATGTTTCTATTTAAAGTGCTTACTCACAGTAAGGACTGTCTGAAATGGCAGTAAAATATCCACAGTGAGTAGCAGTTAAGGTTTGAGATTTGTATGGAGTCAGAATTCATATTCACATTTTACAATGTCAGAATTTTATTAACAGTTTTCATAGTGGTTAGTACTGACAAAGTAGCACCCAGAAATTCAGAATGGTATTGGGAACTCAATCTATTAGGATCTGTACAAACATATAATAAAAGAGAGCCCCTGCCCCAAATTATTTGTAGTATAAATACACAAGACAGAAAATGTAGAAAATGGAGTATGATAAAATAAAAGGTAAGAGATTTAAATAATTCCCAAAGGCTACACAGCGCAAGCATTACATAGCAGAAAAGAGTCCTGGAAAACCTACTGGAGAGATTTTTATTTTTTCCAATGTACTTGAGTGAACTCCACTTGCTAAATACAGGTGTTAAAGTCAGATGAGACTCAACTTCTCATCCTGAAATGACCACCTATTCATTTTTCATCATCTTACTGTAGGTATTTCTTACAGGACATGTTATGCTTCAGAGATGTCTTTTTGTACTGTCTTTGATTTTCTGTATTATCCACTCCAGTCTGAAACAGATCGATCAATGACATTGGCCCTAAAAGTATTGATAGTTATCTATTTGTTTTTAAAGCTAAGAGTCTGTCCTCCATAGACACCCTTAATCTTTCTTTAGCTTTTGCAATCACTTTGTCTGGAGAGCTTCTCTGCTTTGAATTCTTCTGTGTCATTTATGTCCTCTTTTGAGGATTATTCCTTTCATTGCATCTTCTGGGGATTCACTCCCCATTCACTTTCTCTCATGATGTTGACTGAAATTTTTTGTCCATGTTAGAGTTTTCTGTGCCAGCAAGTCACTGTTACATTTCCTAAACTCTCACCATCTAGTCTGCCCAGTATCCTGTTTCTCTCTGCCTATGATACATCCCCATGAAACCCCGCTGCTAGTCTGTTCTTTTATCTTGAATCTTTTTTCCGAAATCATCTTCTTTGACACTTTTCTATCATCTTACACAACTAACCAGTCATCCTGTCATTCACCTCACAATCTTGTGGTTATTTTTTGCTTTCTGCTTTTCTTCCAGATCTCATTATTTCATTCTTAGTAACATTTTGAAATCCTATTTTTCACATCACTTTCACACTGTAAAATCCCAGAACATGCACTGGTCTTTCTCACATGCTGTGACCGTTTTCTCTGTTCCGACTGTACCACTCCTCCAGGCCATACTGCAACAGGCCATGAGCAACAGAGATGAATTAGTTTCTAACCAGTTTCACAGTCATTCAAGCTTTTAATCTGGTTCTGGAGGCTTTTCATTCACTCCAATTTCTTAGCATAAAAATCAAACTTACTGAGATCTATATACTTTATTTTTCTAATTTGCATAATTAAGCATGTATAACAAGTACAAAAGAAATCTGTACATTCCAGTAGAATTAGTGTTTTACCGGGAAGTTCTAGTGGGGAGTGCAGGAGACTTATATCCCAGAATATTCCTGAAGATTTTGTTACTCATGTCAGGACTGTGACCACAGTCATATTCATAGACACAGCAATCTGAGCATTGTCAAAACTCTGCACAGATTTCCAATCAAATTTTAACAGATCATTTTTTCTTTCTATTTCTTAAAAACATATCTTTATCTGATCCTGTATTTAATGCTGGCTCCATATTCTTAGATTAGAGGTCTCAATTTGATTCAACTACTTTATGTTGAAAATTATAGTTCTGAGATAATTTTAGCTAATTTTAATGTTCTGTAGAATATTATTCCAGAGTATTGACTGTCTATCTGATATATTGCTGCCTTCTTACAGAAGTTTACAGCCTCCTTCATTTTCTTTGGGTTTGAGGAACACAGATTTGTAGGTAGATGCATATACATACTTTAAATCACTATATATGGGTAATATTATACTGTATATGGATTAGGGGGAAAAAGAGGCACTTGTCAAGTGAAAGAATACATATGATGAATGATAAATAATACTGAAGACAAAGTACAGTCACACACACACAAAAAAGAAGTCAAAGAAGAGATAGACAGATCTAAAAGAAACACCCTTTTGTCTATCAATGAGTAGAAAAATATCCTAGAACAATAACCCCACATATTCTACCAGGACTGGGAAATGTTCTTATTCAAGAATAGATTTTGTATTCTAACTGTAGCAGAATTCACAGCAAGAAAGACAGCTATAGAACCATTGTTGTATATTCATATGCTGAGGTGCTGAGTTTTCTGGGAGTGGGTTTGGGGTTTTTCTCATTTGTTTGGCTGGGTTTTGATCTTTGGGTGTTTGTTTCTTTGTTTGTTTTTTCCTTAAAAAATAAAATTAAAGCACAAATATTTAATTATTAAGAACTAAATTATAATAATTCAAAATAATAAAACGGTATTACACAAACCCCAAATATGGACAGTATAGTTAAGAAACAGGTGCTTGATTTTTTTCTGGTTTTAGTGTTACACTTTTTTTTTTTTTTCCTAATAGAACACCTAGATTATGGTTTGGCTTTGATTTTTTTTTTAATAATAGTAAAGCCATTAAAACTGGGATAAACAATTGCTATACTGTAACATTTCTCATTTTGAAGGATTGTGAAATATGTTGCAAGTATAATCCAATAAAATGTAAAGTGAAGACCTCAATCATCATGAAGATAGATATATTTTAGAACCAAAAACAGATGCAGCATCCAAATGAAACTTCAGATGCAGTTAATAAGAAGAAAATAATAAAACTGATTCGAATTTGTCCAAAACACTCATGTTGACAGTACTGGTCAGTGTGTCTTAGTCATGAACAGTGTAACTGATTGGTCCAAGGGGACTAAAAAGATGGTTTTGTTTCTGGTTGTCAGCATACTATTATTGTGACAAGATTTTTCTTTCTAGCTATAATCAACTCAAGCAGCAACAGTGTCTCTGCTTCACAGCTCCAATAGCATGGTGCTGCTGTCTCCTTTCTTATGTTGCCATGGCTGTCAGTGATTCAGTAGAACTCCAGAATCAGAACTGTCACAGAAACAGAAATACAAAATCATATTGTCAAACTGCCAAAGATTTCACTGCAATGATATTTTCTTGTTAAAAACAGTCTGGGTTTAAATGCCCTAATCAATGGAACACTTTCTACTTCCTATAAGGAAACTACAGAAAAAATATTAGAGCCACTCCCCATATAAAATTTTTTATTTTAGTACAGTCCTCCTGTACTGCCTCCGAGGGAACTGTACTGATTTCTGAATCTCCAACTGGTCTTATAACTAGCTAATATTGTAAAGTTGCTGCGAGTTAACCTTAAGCACCACAGAGAGTTAACAGCGAAGCACCACAGAACTGATCACTCATTCTCCCCAACAATCCAGTGGGTTTCAGGAGAGAATAGGAAGACCAAAGCAAGAAAATTCATGGGTTGAGATACAGACGGTTTGAGAAACAAAGGAAAGATAAAACAAACAAACAAACAAACAAACTCCACCAAAACCAAAACCAACCAAACAAGAAACAGCCAAGAGGGGAAACACCCCCCTCCCCCCAGAAAACAACCAAAAACCCCCAGTCAGCTCAACTCCTCCCAGACAGTCTCTGGGTAATGGTTATTTTCCTGCCCATCCCCCCCCCCCTCCCCGAAAAAAACGGAAAAAACCTCTGCTGGTTTTCATTGCCTGGCATAATCTTATAAGGCATAGGATATTCCTTGGTGATCTTGAATCAGCTTTGTTGGTTGTATCCCAACTTCTTTCATGCCCCCAACATGCTCACTTATGAGGTAGAGTTGCAAAAAGGCCTCCATGCTATGCAAACACTGTTCAGCATTACCTAAAATGTGTTATCAACACTGGTTTAGTCACAGATGCGAAGCGCAGCACCACACTGGCTGCTGGGAAAAAAAATTATCTCCATCCCTGCCAGATCGTACAAGAGATCATCCAAAGACATAGCCCTTCATCCTACCCTGAGCTAAAGAATAATGTTAGAAATTTTGTAGCATAGGATGACAGGATAATCACCAAGTGCAGTCTTATTCAGTAAGATTTCAGATGCAATGTGATGAACTTTAGCAAATGTTAGGAAAACATGGAACTTGCTGGATATATGTTTATTCTAGGTGTTTATTGCTCTGTGGAACTCGCAGGAAATGCATCAGAGTACAGGGGAGAATGGAATCTCTATACAACTGGGGACAAAAAAAAAATTATTCATCCCTATCTCTCAGTAGAGTTCTGTAACAGCTTTAGAGCTGCTTTAAATCACAAGAGTAACACTAAGGAGATTTAATGTTGCTACTAATAACGACTGAAATCTCCAAAGAATTTCAACTTTTCTACATTTTGAAAAAGAAAGAACTTTAGGTTCCAAGAAGATATTTTAACAATACTTGCAGATGACTGTAGTCCTACTCCGAGAACACTAAGAAGCCTTAGCTGTGACACCACAAATAAGTGTAATGGGTATTACAATCAATAGTTCAATATGAAGGGCACAACTGTTTTAATTTTATAAGGTACATTACAAGTATCTTTAAGTCAGTTCAGCAGATGACAGGAGGCAGTACTCCAGTTTTAGTACCACTTCAGTGTTTATACAAGTTTCATTTATACGGTACCCTAGACATTGAATTCTGTACAAACTGAAGCTTATGTACTGAAGAAAACATCTGGGAGAACTCCAGGGTGTAAGTCTTAAGAATGTATATCTAGATTCTACAAATAGATAAAGAAAGCTGTGTCTGGCTGAGGTTAGGATATCTCAGGAAGAATACTGTGGTATAATTTGCTTATCATTAAAGAACTGGGAATCAAAAGTAGTATTAAGATGTTTGGCATCAAAGAGTAGATCTGTCCAGAATTATGACAGTTGTGATATTCATTATTGCAACACTTAATTTTTGTACTCCTGAAACAAACACAGTCTAAAATGAATGCATAATTTTCCTATTGAATGGAACATGCTAAGGCAGTGATCACTCATTAAGTCTCTAAGTTAGGCTTCTTATACATTGTCAACTGCAAGAGACAGGCTTCCCTAAAACACATTAAAGAAAACAAGAAAAAAACTTCAAAGCTCCTAATCATTCTGTGACTGAGTTAGCTCTCTGCATTGAGCGTGTCTGATTTACAATAACTTAAATTCCATAGTTAAGTGATATAAACACTCCCACTTGATCAGTTCAGATCAGGATTCACAATTAGGCTAGACTAAATTACCTAATAGGGTGTCTATAAAAGGTTGTAGCTTAAATACTGCTGCTCTTGAAATATGATACACAGAATTTTGAGCACATCTCTTAGAGAAGGACTTTTTGTCTTGACACCCTCAGCTGAAGTTAAGTACCTAATGTTTCTTCTTGCTAAAATGGGCAATAGTTTTTTCAAAGCAACAGCCTAGCTATTAAAGCACTCCCTCAAACCACAAGAGAGTTTAAAAGCAATTGTCAATACGACAGAAAATGACATGTCTTACCTGTCAGAGAAGTACCCTAATCAGCTATGTGCTGGCTGCTCTGGGGTACTTTTCTTGGTGAAGTTATACTGCTTTACAAAAAGTATTAAAAGGATTTATGGTCATATTTCTCCTACTTAAAGATGACTAGTAAGAAATAGCATCTATGCGTATCATTTAATTCTGCTCATAACATCATCATCATACTGGATCAAGCTTTATAAAAATACCATAAATAGTGTCTTAAGGAGTGCGTGGATTCTCTTTCACATGTCCTTCACTGTGGACAGCCTTTCATGTGAGTGTTTTAGAAATTATTCCACATGCAAGCTTTGCATTCCTTTTTCTGTGGTTGTATCAGCAGAACCAAGTCCAACTCCCAGGCTTTGTGATATGTGGATTAACTCATTTCACCACTGCCCTTTTCTGTGGTGCCGATGAATAGTTTTGCCTACTCATGCCAGTCAAGGCTGAGACATTCCATTTAGTTGGCAGTGACATCCCTCAGACAACAGTCCTGCACCTGCTCTGATTCTTAACTTAAAGGATGGCTCTGTCTCAGGACATTTTTTTTCATAGTGTTGCCTTAGAGAGCTGTAGTTTGAATGAAGTCATTGTTTCCATCATTAACTGCTTGAATAATTCATTACTTAGCAGAAAACATCCCTCTTTGCTCTCTGTTTGTTCCATTGTTTGTACATTTCAAAATAATTCAATGAGTAATACAGTGACTATTTTAAAAAAGAATTTGCTTACCCGAGAAAAAATTTACTTGGCACAAGGAGTAAGGAACTAAGAAAAAAGAAATTTTATCTTTTTGGTGTTTTACACACACCCTGAACTATGCACTTCAAAGTAAACTGCTATGCCTACAAATGAATGTAGTGACCAATAAAAGTGAGCAGGTTATTTAATGCATAATTATATTTGTAATTAGTATGTAATTATTTTATTAATAATAATGTTCCAACTTCTTATAAAAATAGATACAGAAATCTTCAAAGCTTGGGAAGCTGAAGACATAGATTAGTATCAAGACTAAAATTGTCACAAAGATAAACTGTTGCAACTTGCACCAGTAAACAGTCGAGAGGTAATAGAGGACATAATTCAGTGCAGCATCTGCTTCATCTGCTTCCTGTGAATCATACTATGAATCATACATTCTGGGAATCATTCTGTATCTAACCAAATATGTATGGGGTATGTCCTAAGTCCATCC
The DNA here is from genome assembly GCA_038380795.1 of Pyrocephalus nanus. Lineage (NCBI taxonomy): Eukaryota > Metazoa > Chordata > Aves > Passeriformes > Tyrannidae > Pyrocephalus > Pyrocephalus nanus. The sequence goes on from CM076261.1 coordinate 35,766,355, forward strand.
TTAAAGCATGACAAGGTTTCCATACACTAGTCTGAAGTGACCTTTACTGCTTCATGTACTTTGATTCCTTTTTATTTTAAGCATTTTTTGCTAATAGATTTAAATGATGGGAACTCAAATAGCTCAGTAATGCACTTGAAATTATGGGTAATAGGATAATTGGCAAGATCAAGCTGCTGATAAGGCATAACATAGAATACGTTACTTTATATGGTAGTAAAATATACTGACAGTCGTTAATTCCTTGGAATATGAAGCAGTTCTAAAGCGTAATCAGTTAGTATTACTTCCTAAATCATTCTACAGTCTTGTTAGCAATGGTTTGTGTAGGTTAAAAGGTACACAAGCCTCTCTAGAATAGGAAAAATCTGAAGTAAGTGATACAAGTTAAAATATTATTTCTGTGAATAACCCCAATACATAACATATTTTCTTAATGTATTATAGCAGGAGCACCTTGCTTCCCTAGACGATACCTGGCCAAAGCGAATTTTTCATATCCTTATGTTCATGCCTTACAGCACCTCACCATGGCTGTAGCAGGTACAACCATGGTCCCCTGCCCCATCCCTGCTGGTGAAATTGAGAAGGGCAGGATGCCTTGGACAAGGGAATGGGCCTCCAGCCAAAGAGAGTCAGAGAAATCTCTGGGCCATGACTACGTATCACCATGAGCCCCAACCCACCAGGTTGTAAATGGAGCTCCTGACAAAAAAAAAACATGTGGTGTTTCTTCTAGCAGTGGGTGAGTGATGGGAAACCTTCTCTGGGGACTGGGATGGCATCCAAGGAGACTTCCCAGGACTGAGTATCCTCCCACTCCTCACAGGTGAGTGACTATTTTTCTACTGGATATCCTTGACCCTTGGGTGAAGCTAACTGATTTTCTGGGTAACTCTGAGAGGCCACCCCACTGTGTGTGTGTGTGTGTGTGTGTGTGCGCGCTTGCACGCACACTTTGGGTCATCATTCCTGTCCATGTAGTAACAATATCCCTGACTGGTAACACTAAACCTGGAACATATTAAATGCTATCGGAGTGACATTTAACATTACCCCTGTCATTCATAAATTTTGGCCATTGGATTTGGTTGAGAATTAAAGTTTGGCTGAGTTTGTTATCGGCATGAAGTTGTTTTCATGTGCCTCTGGGACACCTATGCGACATCACAAATGAAGACTGAACCAGTATGGCCAAACTCGAGCATGGTTGTGTGTAAGATGTAAAGCCCATAAAGGCTATCTATTCACTTGTAAGAGGCTGATCCGCTATTCTGAGATTAAAAGTACTGATGATAAAATACAGGATTAAGATTCTGATTCTTATTGAAGTCATTAGGATTTTTAAAAATTATTTTTCAGGGTCTAGTATTTAATTAAATGAGTTTGTAAGTACATATGTGTATAAATAAATGTAAATATATTCACACAAGAGAACATGTAAGTATCTCTATGCAAGGTAATAAAGAGCATATTGTTAATACTAATATATTAGCAGTCCTTGGGCAATGAAAACTAAGCAACTATGGGAATGAGTTGAGAGAATTGGGGTCCAACACATTTTTGGAAAATTCATTTTAGTGGAGTTCTCATATTACTAATGCAAGTAAAAGTGCCAAACAGAGTTTTTAATAGACTTGCTGCATAAATTATGCTTGTTTGATATTCATAAAAGTCTCTTTCTCTTCTTATATAAGCAGGAGTATCTCCTTTCTAGATCCCTGGAGCATAAAATTACTGAAAGTGGGGGCAAAGTGAGCCAAAAATTGATGAAAAATACTTTCAAAAAGAGGTATGGTTTTAAGGCACTGGAAAATGCCATAACATGGATTTTTTTTTTTTTCATTTTACTGTTTACAAATGTTTTATATTTTTCACTTTATACCAAGCTATGAAGACTTTCCTGTATTTTCAAGTCATGTTTCCAAAGTCACCAAACTAATTTGGACTCAAGGGAATGGATGATCTAATTTGCTATACACACTTGGCACTACGCAACACATTGTTGTAGACTGTAATTTCATTTAGAGTTTGGAAAATCTGTATTATTCATGCATGACAGAGGAAATAATAGGTGCATTAAGATTTTGAAAAATCTCTTATAGCACTACTGACAAGAGAAAAGAAGGAGAAAAATTACTTCAATAAGTATTTGTAGAAGGGCAGGAATGTGTGCATTTTAATAGACATATATGTACATGTTCTAAGAACACAGCTGCGTTGGGCAGGGCACATCTCCAGGATGCAGGACTACCGCCTCCCTAAGATCGTGCTCTATGGGGAACTTGCCACTGGCTGCGGCAAGAGAGGAACCTCGAAGACGAGATTCAAGGACTGCCTGAAACAATCCCTCAGCCTTGGCCATATTGATCATCACCACTGGTCTATCCTGGCCTCCAATCGGGAGGCCTGGAGACACACCATCTATAACGCTGCTGCTGCTTTTGAGAACATGCGCAGGATCACTCTCGAGGAGAAAAGACAATGCAGAAAGAATCGCGTCTTGTCGATATCACCTGGGGAGTCTTTCTGCGGTGCCTTCTTCAACTGGACTTGTCTATCTCGCATTGGCCTTTTTAGCCATCAGCGTGCTTGGAGCAAGCGTGGGTAGAGCCCTTCCCAAATCTTCATTTGTGAAGCCTAGCCATGAGATGTACATGTACACAGTACTTCTAAAAACATGGTTCTTAGCCTAGAATGCTAAAAATTTCTAATATTTTTAAAAATACTAATTTTTCCTACAACTTTTAACAATTTGTTGTGTGTTTGGAGTGTATTGCAAAAGACATATAATTGCTTCCTAAAAAGGAATTTCTATTGCCGTGTCACAAGCTTTAAATAGCCCAATACTCAGGCCATTTAATTTTGCAAGTCTGTCCATGCTTTGTAGAATGGTTTCTCACAGCTGGGCCCCTGAGATCTATTGCATTTGAAATGAAAGATTAGTCAGAATAATAACATGCCAACACAGTGATGTTAGCAATGCTGTAAGATATGTAGTTAAACTTATAATTATGGTAACTGCTATACAGAAAAACTACAAATCCTGAGACCATTCTTAGTGACAATCCCTTTCTGTCAGTGCTCTTAAAAGCTGCTCTAGTGAGACACACTGTCACTGCTGCTGGAGGATTCTGCCCCAGCAATATGTAATCTAAATTTTAACATGCTCTTCCTACCTTTCTCAGATCACTTGCCAAACCATGGAAGCACTGCATAAAAATAGAATACTATATATGGAAGAGGAGAGACATGAGGTACTAGAAAGGGAAAATAAAGAATTAGAATAGTTTTGGCTGCCTACTGGATACAAAGAGACTCAGCCCCTTTCTTCTTTTATTGTGACTTTCTTGTTAAGGTTAGGGAGAGTTTCCTAGACATTCCATGAACATCCATCCTGGTTTTCCTTGATGTATCTACTCAAGTATGGATTTCTTTCATGCAGGAGCTATTTGATATAGCCGTTGGACCATGCCTGAACACTTTGATGCTGCTGCTTAAACCTACTCCCAGGCCCTGCAGTGAAACATCAGCTGGCACATAGCAGCAGCACTGCTAGGACATGTCAGCAGTGTTATTTTTGAGGTTTCGTACAAGGAATGGATTTTGAAAGGTATGTGATCAAAGAAACACAACCCAGCATTACTGTCAATTGTCAACAACTTGCTGCTGGTGCAGGGTCTTGAGACATGCCCAGGCTTGATTTAATCTGTCTGGGTTTCACTTTGGTAAAACCTGCTTTCTTAGGACCAGTCAAGTACAGGGTAGCCTGTTGTTCCTCATCTCGAACAAAATCAGTCTGGTTTATTGCTGCATAAAAAATATCCCTTTCTGTACCAATAGTTACTATGGCCAGGGAAAAGTCTAATTTAAAAAATAAAAAAAAAAGCTAGTGGCTGAGCATGGTCAAACTTCAGTTGGTAAATAATGAGGAAAAAAACAAACAAATACAAAAAAGGGGAAGCAGATTGTTAAGACTAAGCCTAGAGGGAATTCCATGTGGAGCCTAAGCTGAGGAACACAATGTCAAGCAGGGACTTTTGGTGTTGGTTGCGGGGGAGCTGGGACAACCTTTGGCAGAAGTTGCTTCTGAAACCCAGTCTTGCTGGACAAGCTCCAGCCATGTTGTTAGCTCTTCTAAACATGTGAGTGCTGCTAAGCAGCATTAATAATACCTTGGTTTCGTAAGTGCTACTAGTGTCCTAGTACCACCTGATCATTTGATAACAGCTCAAACTGTGGACTACCATAAGGGAAAGGCAGTAAGTGGTGTCACACCAAATTTGTTCAGTAATGATTTAACTTCTGTTGTGCCTCAAGAGAAAAATCTGAGACTGTATTTATCCTGAGTTTTAAGTCAAACATAAGTAAATTAATTTTTAATATAAAATTAGTATTGCTCTTGCTAATGAGGCACTCCTAGAAATCCACTGCATTAAATATTTTCAATCTGATTTTCTCTAAAACTCTCCTGAGAATGTGCACAGTGTATCCTTTATTCATGCAGAAATTAAGTAGAAAATAAGCATCAAGATCTTCAGCATAATAATTTGTGCAGAAAGAGAATCAGCAGAAAAACAGCTTTTAAATGAAATTTTGACACTTTTTCTTTCTGATGCACAACATTTTGGTCCCAAACCCACAGTGTGGTCCTGACATTTACACTGGGGTCTCCTCTCCTTTGGTATCAAAAAGTATCAACAAAAGGAGGGAGCGTATTCACCACAGACTGTCAGATGTCTAAGGGGGAATCCAGCATTTGGGGAAAGAAGAGCTGGGTGCGCTAGTGCTGCTTTTGCTTAGCTCATGGAGATTCACGAAGGGTGTCTCCACCCAGACTCCTGCCCAGCACCTACAGCTGACAGTTCTGCTCTGAAGCGCTGACCCTGAGCACCCTGAGCACCCCAAGGACCCACCTGGTGCCCTTCAGTTCCCCCAGGTCACACTGCAGCATGAGCAAAAAATCCCTTCCTGTGTCCTGGGAAGCCAGGTGGAAGACTGTTGCAAGTGAGGTACAAGCACCAGGTGCAATCAAGCCTGATTTGTTGAGCAAATCTGTTAACCATCAATACTATCCTGGAGCTGAAGTCTTAATAAAGTATTTTAGACCTTTTGAGTGCAAAAGTATAATCTCTGTAGCCAACATGTTAAGGAAGCTATTGCTCTTTTGCAATGGTTTCTTTGGTGTTTATTTAGACATCCAATTTAGGAAAAAAACCCTCTTCTTTGTCCTTCCTGTGCAAAAGCGTGAAAATAATGTGGAAAAGGGAATGAAACTGTCACCATATAAGGTAGTTGATGCCATTCTTTTCACAGAATCATAGAAGGTTTGGGTCGGAAGGGACCTCAATCTAATATCAACTGCCCTGCCATGGACAGAGACAACTTCCACTAGATTAGGTTGCTCAAAGCCCCTTCCAAACCAGTTTTGAATACTTTTTCTCCCTAGTTCTTCCTGATCAGCTTACATTTCTGAAGTTACCAGACATTTAATGACTATTAAAATCCAGAAAATATGAAAAGAAGATTTATGAATGCTTTTTTCCTTTGTGAGGGAAAGAAGAGGGACACTGGTCTCTGGTGACCAGTGACAGGACCCAAATGAATGGCCTGAAGTTGTGTAGGGGAGATTTAGGTTGGATATTAGAGAAACATTCTTCACCTAGAGGGTGGATGCATACTGGAACAGGTTCCCCAGGGAAGTGGTCACAGCACCAAGTCTGACAGAGTTCAAGAAGAAGTCAGTCGCATGATAACCTTGGGCACATGGTGTGACTCTTGGGGCTGGTCCTGTGCATGGCTAAGAGTTGAACTCAATGACCTTTGTGAGGCTCTTCCAGCTCAGCATATTCTGTGATTCTGCAATCCTTCTTGTCCCTGGAGTTGGATTTGCAACTTTCATTCCTTTGAAATTCCTGGGTAAGGAGACCTGGCCAGGCTGATTACCATAGTGTTATCTTAGAGTGAGAAAACGGAGCCCTCTGAAATATATAAAGTCCTGAAATAAGGTTATAGATCATAAAATAAATATAAGAAATATAAGAAAATGCTATGTAAGTATCTCTATTGGCTTGGAAACCAATTTAACAAGCATGCATTTCAACTCTTTTGTTGCAAGGGCCATATAAGTCAGGCAGATTCTCGGCTATGTGAACACCTGGACATGTGCAATGAGCAAATTGTAACGTGACACACGTCATTATACTCTTTCCACAGGGCAGAATATATTCACATTGTGAATCTCAGTCTTGAAGAGACTCAAATTTCAGCCAAAATGAGCATTGGGAAAGTAGCTTTGGCAACAATGTTTAGCAGCAGGTCCACTATGGGAAATAGCAGAGAAAATGGATTCCTTAAAGTACATGTCACTGGGGTGTTGCATCTCACTGTTATCTGGAGGAAGCATGTCTGGTGTTGTGCAAGAGGGCATTTGCTGGTATTTGCTTTCCTCTGGAGAAGCCTGTTTAATGGTAAGTCTGTAAGCTCCCCTTACATGGGAAGGTGAGGCTTCCAAGACCTGTTCTGTGAGTTCAGGCTGGGGAGACTGCTCTTGGTGCTACTGTTTTCTCTTCTTTCTTTGGGAAGTCTCATACTAGGGGCTGGAGCAGTGAAGGTAAAGTGCCTGAACTCTGGGATTCCCACACATTCTTACAGACAGACACTTGACTTTGTTGGGATACCAAAATAACCAAAATACTCCTGTCTCACTTTCTATCCCTCTGTGATAAATACCTGTATATGGGACAGGTAGTTGCAGATTATTACCGGTTTGCTGGCCACCACCTCCAAATTATTACCGGTTTGCTGGCCACGATCTCCCACTTTGGGAAGAATAAGTTCCTCCTGTGTGAAGAAATATCTACACATATACTGTATCAGTACAGTTCATGCATTTTTCTAAATCTTATATTTTCTACAACTTTAATGAGGTTTTCCTTTATTTTTTATTAATTTTTGTTATTTGATGTCTTCATAATTAATTTGTGGCCGTGCTCTCCTTTTGTTTTCTGTGATATAGGGATCCTCTGAAGTAAACATAAGGCTTAGTTTGTTTTAAAATGCAGCATTGACTCTTTCTGATTTGCTATAACAAACCTAATTCCATTTTATTCTTAGCTTTCATTATCATAGTAGGGTTTTTTAATACTACCTACGTTTAAAAATACAGTATTTTAAAACAATTTCAGCTTCTCACAATCACACTTCTGCATCATTCAGTCTACTTCAGACATTAAGAAAATAAAATTGCTAGTAGACATGTGTTTATTTTAAAGATCTACATTGTGTTCTATGAGATAAAAAGAAGAGGTCAGATCTATTTTTCTCTTTTTAATGAGAGGATTTCAAAGTTTTCTTGGGCCTTAAAGAAGTTGCTGCCTATGCCATTGAGAAGTAAAATCCTTTCTTGTTTCAGAGATGTTAGAATCCTTTTTGCAGTAGAGCAAAGCCATAAGATAGTAAAATCTTTACCATTTGAATTTCCATTAACCATAAAACAAAGATGTTTGTAGAAACAAATCAATTTCTCCTGAACACAGGATAAATTTGGGTTTTGGAGGGAATGATACTCTAAACATTCACAAAAGGAGGGATTTTTTTAAAATACATTTCTCCCTGAGCTTGGGAGGTACTTAGATTTTAGATGGTGAATGAATGCTTTAAAACAAACATCTGTGTTCTTTTGTAACCACTGTTTTATGGCACTCCCATTTTCCTTTAAATTAACTTTTTTGGCTGTATCTAATGCACAAATACTATAGAGGGGATGGGAAAGGGAAGGGAAAACAACAGGGGTGGGGAGAGGAAGGAATTTGAGTTGGCCAAAAGAATAATAAAATATGAAGAGGCAAAAGCAATTTTACAAAATTTTATTATTTGCAAGTTTTTCTAACCCAAAGATTTGCAAGACTTACAGGTTGACAGGTCTTTATAATAGGCTACAATGTGTAGCAGAGCTGGGAAGACTTGGGAAGAGTTGCTTGTAGAGCAAATCCTCAATTTATGCATCTTTTCTCCGTGTCAATGGGCTCTTCTAGTGTGAACATTATTTTACATAATAGTTATGAAACATTTTTTTCATTAAAAATGTGAAAGTGAAAACTGGAATTTATATTCTTTATGTATTGGTACTATTATGACAAGTGATTTTCTTACTTGCAGTTTTCAGTCATAAAAATTAATCCAATTAGAAGCCTGACACAGGAGTTTGGAATTTAGATGCTCTTTTACACCTAGAAGTTTATTTTGTTACATAAATCTGCCATGTACTGATTGATTTCATTGGGAGCACTGTCATTGATTTTAATAGATTTGAAATCAAAGACTCACTGTTTTCTGTGAATTCTGACTTTTATCACATCATAGCGCAATTGCTTTATCAGTTTACCAAAATTTTCTAATGAGTATTTTTTCCTTTTGCAGTTTCAAGTCTTGTTCCATGGTCTAAGGTTCATTTTGGTGTATTTTTGTTTTATAAAAATCTGATAACTTACTTATTTGTTTTTGGGATACGAAAGCTAACAAAATTTTATGTCTTGCTCTGTTTTCATGTTGCAAATACAGCAAAGTAGCTAATGCTATAAATTCCAAATTAAACCACAGTAACAAAATAAAAAAAAAAATCAGAGGAAGATAAGATCAATATCTTTGAAGTTTTGAAACTTTTTATTTCATGCCATATGCATTAACTTTTACATATATATTTGCTGCAACCTGAAGATAAACAGTTTTAATGTCTTTAATGGCTTAGATTTTCTAAGCTAAATTTGTCTATTTAAAGCTATTTGTTGAGATAATTTTAATTAAATGTTTCTTAACTGTTGATTACTTATGTTTTTAAAGACGTGTCATGGTAAAAAGGTTGAATGCCCAACGTAAAATAGAACATTACTGATTTTTCAAATGAATCCTTAAGCTTCAATATGCACTTTTGGTATGCCAGGATGAAAAATTACTCATGACAGTATAGATTCCTCAATAACAAAACTTTAAAAAATCTAGTTAGAACATTCAGCTTTGAATTTTCTTTAATTAGTTACCTTGTTTGCTAAGGAGAAGTATAAACTTCTATCTAGTCTCAGTGTGTGATGTAAAGAATGTAAATGCATTTTGTAGGTACACAGTGTTGTGGTTTATATGTTGTATTGTTGTGATTGATCTTGGCTGTTCAGTGATTGTTGGTTAATTACATATCATTAGTAAATCAATAGATGACTTTGATTCTTATTTGTTTTAAACCACATGAACAGAGCAGCGTTTTCCCTGAAGCACCCCAGGATCCACAAATGTTGAATTACGGTAGCTGCCTCTTCCATTTAGTACATTTTAATAGATCCATTGTGCATGAATTTGTTTTGAATTTTTTAAACTTCATCTACTTCTACTATTTCCTGCAGCAACCAGTTTCTAATCCAAAGATATCCACTGCTTTAAGAAAAACTTATCTGGTTTAAAATAATTTCTTAGTAGTTTTATTGAGATTTGGTAATAGTTTGGCTCTCTCTTTTTCCATTGCTCTCATGGTTTCATCAGCCTCAGTCTCCCATCAGCCTTCTCATTCACAGATTGAAAAACCTGAACCTTTTCAGTGTCTCCCTATGAGGCAACTGCTTTGTCCTTTTCAAGGTTTTAATTGCCCTTCTGTACCATCTCCAGCTCTACTCACTGTGTTTCATTACATACATGCCCAAAATTCAGGTGTGAATAAACTAAAAGTTTCATTTGAAAGGTACACTTCATGCTGCAATTTATGCAGTAAATCAGTAGACATGCTGGGCACTGGAACAGGCTCCTCAGGACAGTGGTCACAGCATCAAGCCTGACAGAGTTCAAGAAGCATTTGGATGATACTCTCAGGCACATGATCTGACTCTTGGGGATGGTCCAGTGCAGGGCTAGAAGTTCTGTGATCCTTGTAGGTCCCTTCCATCTCAGCATATTCTGTGATTCTGTGACATGGAAAATGTTTTTCATTTTTCTGTGGAAGCAGTTGTTATTTTGCTTGAGTTAATAAACACTTAGAGAATACCTAGGAGAGAAAAAGAGGCTTTGAGGTAAAAAAAAGGCTCTAACAGCTAGCTATGAATAGAAATGGAGAAGCATGAAGAATGATAAAAGTCCTAGTCACAGCTTTTTAGTGTTCATAGCTGATTGGATACCTGACCCTAATTTCCTACATTTTTTGTAACTATGATGTTTATTTTAGAAGTTATAAATAGAAAAGTGCATTTCTATTAAAATAATTGAGTTACACAAAATTTCCAGAAGTCTAGCTAGCAACAAATATCTTTGGTGAACATGATTTTTAAATTCAGGATTATAGCATATGTCCTGTACTCCAACCTATTTTTCTACCATCTTGAAGGTGCAACTCTGTGTATGAGTGAGTTGGCTAATTAAATAACTTCAAGCAAAGAGTATGCATGAAGCAACGAGTAGCAACTAAGATGGATCTCTAGTGTGATACAAATGCTTAAAGGAAATATTTCAGCTTCAAGAATCATGATAAAAAATGTAAAAAAGCTCCTTTAAATAAGAAGTCTGGATTGAAAGGCATTTTTGCACGAATGCAAAATTTATCCAGCCTGAGAAGAGCAATCCAAATTACTGGAAGGTGTTTATTTTCATCTTTGTAGTTTCCTTTAGAAGTGGTAATACTGGATGAGCAACAGTATCAAAATCAGGGACGAAAACAGTGCATTTCCTTTATCAGTGAACAACAAAGAGAACAAACAAGAACAATCAGCCCTGCTTTGGACTGGACTCTGACTGAGAGAATTTTGAGATGTTTACTGCTAAGAGTTCCATCTGGAGATTGCCTCTGTAGTAGACCCTGCAATTACCTGATTACTGGGTGGTAATTCCAAACACAATTCTCCATGTAGGACTTCTTTTATTTGGGTTTCTGTCGAGGTTTCACCCCAGCTGACAACCAAACACCACACAGACACTTAATCCCTCCCTCACCAGCAGGATTGGGAAGAGAATTGTAAGGTAAAAGCTGGAAAACTCGTGGGTTGATATAAAGACAGTTTAATATGGAAAGTAAAAGCCATGCACGCAAGTAAAGCAAAACAAAGAACTGATTCACCACTTCCCATCACATGTAATGGTTACTTGTGAAGACAAAGGCCAGCACTCCAAATGTCCCCCCCTTCCTCATCCTTCTCCCCCCCACTCTTTATTTACTGAGCATGATGTCACATGGTCTGAAATATCCCTTTGGTCAGCTTGGCTGTGTCTCGTCCCAGCCTCCCATGCACCCCTAACTCCCTTGCCAGCATGACAGTATGAAAAGCAGAAAAGGCCTTGACTCTGTGTAAGCACTGCTCAGCAATAACAAAAGCATCTCTGTATTATCAACCCTATGTTTAGCACAAACCTAAAACATAGCCCCACACTAGCTACTGTGAAGAAAATTATCCCAGCTGAAATCAGCACAGTAGCCTATGGCATATGTAACATGAATAACTATCTTCTGTTATAAGATGAATAATAGGATTCCTAGTTTTTTTGTGCACTCATAATACACAAAGAAAATATTAAGGTTCATAGGCTTCAATAAGGTTATAGGTTTCAACTCCACATCTATTTGTGCTTTGAAAAGCTGTGGAGTTTTTTCTTGTCTTTTGTCTTATTTACATATTTGTTTATTTGTTTATGGAAACAATCAAGACTGTTCAGCTGTATAGGAAAGTTTAAAGATAAGAGGGGTATATTCTGCATGCTAAAAGTTGCTGTGGCATTGAACTGAGTAGATGAAGGATGATTTCTGTAGCAATTTATTATAAGACCTTGCCATCTCCATTTTGGCAGGTTGTCAGAAGTGGTTAGATGACATCACAAGCTCAAACTCAATTACAGAAGGAAAGATGCAAAAAAGCAATTCTCTTTCCTTGGCCAATGCTGTTCACCTTCAGTGGTGTCATGAGCCCCCGGTGGGGGGTGAGATGTCTGTTAAAAAAGTCTCATCAGGCTGAACAAAGACACTAGACACGCGTCAGGAACGCTTGTGGGTTATTGTACAATTGTCTTAGCTCCAGCAGCCAGCACTGTACTTAGTCTCAAAAGTACTGACTAACAACCCCTTAGTTATTATAACATACTTCATCAAGCCCCTAATCATAGAATCATAGAATCAGCTGGGTTGGAAAGGATCTCTGAGATCATCAAGTCCAACCCTTGATCCAACACTGCCATGGTTACTAGACCATGGCACTAAGTGCCACATCCAATCTCATCTTAAAAACCTCCTCACAACCAACCTCACTACAGAGTATGGGGTAGAATATCACAGTCACACTTTGAACAGCCAAAGCAAAAGAGGAAAAAAATAAAGGTGGAAAAGGGAAAAAATGAAGAAAGAACATCACCAGTACCTAGATCTGACGATAGTGCTCCATGCAGATGGTTTGATGCTGTGGTACTGCAACAAAAAGCAAGAGAGCAAAAACAGAGTGTGCAGGACCAAACTCCTTCCTTTTATAGTTAAGCTGGTAAAATAATTTTTTGCACCATTTTGTTCTTACATACACAGCCAGTCTCAGGGCAGAAAAGGAAGTTGGCTCAGCACAGCACTGCCTCAGTTCTGCAGGACCCTCTCTTACAATCACAACTTTCCTGTCACAACAGTCAGAATGTCTGACACAAAACATGCTTATGCCTGCTCCTACACAACAAGCATTCTTTCTCTCACCCTTACCATAGAAGCATCACAGCCCTTCTACTCCTCGTCATCTTAACACTGCTTTTCTGTGGCAGAAGTTGTTTCTCTTTTTGTAATTCTCTGAAGACGTGTCACTAACCCTGCGAAAAGGTTGTCATTTGGAAAATCTTTGAAGATATCATTCTACAGTATCTGAGACAGCAGGCATGGGTTCTTTTGGGCTTTGTTATAAAAGATAGAGAATCTGAAATAATATTTAAGATTGAGTTAAATACTATGTTAAAAAGAAACATGCAAAACAACTGAATACAAAACCAAAAAGAAACCCAAAACAAAACAACCAAAAAAAAAAACAAACAAAAAAAACACCACAAAACACACACATCAAAAAACCTCACCAAAATACCCCTTCTAATGAATCAAATACTTTTCAGGCCACAGCTGTCAAACTATTGATTTTTTTTTTTTTTTCTTTTTTCATATCTAGTGCATTTACCTACTTAAATCCAGGATTAATTAAATATTGGGATATATTTTACTGTTTGGGACACATTGCTGGTCTAAATTTTATAAAGGATTTGAGCTCAATTAAGTATAGAATAGTTGACATCTGATAATGCCTTTAAAATTCCTGAGCTTATTTAGGTTTTACTGTTGGCAGCCTGACTTATAATGACTGCCAAAAGAAAATCTTAGGATCTTCTAAAATTGAGTACCTTGTTTGAGAAAGTTCAGCATATGTTAGCCTTAGAAACCTAATGAGGTTAAAAAGGAATAACAAGAATAATATTGAATTATCTGGGTTCCTTTCATTAAACAGACTGATTTTATGCTAATGACTTAGAAGTAATCTTTTCTTATGTGCAGCTATACTTTTAATTTAAACTTTAGTTAATATGATTGCAAAATACGCGAGTATATTAAAATGGATGTACTGGAAAACACTAAATCAATTCTGTTTCTTTTCTTTCCCCCCCCAAAAAAGGTGTCATTTTACTTATTCTATCAGGTTGATTATTTGGTTTAATTGATTTATTGATTTAAATTTTGTTGGATATCATCTGCAGAGCAATAAGTCGACAGCTTGAAAGATTTCTCTAGTACATTTTTGTCACTAAATATTCCTAAACACTTCCTGGTTTATTAAATATTAATGGTTATTATTCCCTTCATCAAGCTCTGTTTTTATGAAAATGTCCTGTGAAAATATGTGTACTTTAGCTAAAAAATATTTTGCACTTTCACAATGATTACAGTGATATCTCTTGCAATGACATCAAAACTGCTTTACAAATATGAGTTAAAGTTTACAAAACCTTTATAGAACAGCTATGAATTGTTATACATGTCTTCAAAGTGAATACTCTGAAGGACAAAAATGGTAAGTGATTTTTCTAAGTTCAAACAGGATATCAATACAATGACAAATTCTCACCCTACCCTAATTAGTGGATCACAGCCCGTGAGTCCTCTTTAAGAGTACAAAATGCAATTCCATTCTGAAAAGTGACTCCATAAAAACAAGGGCCATATTTATGAATCATTGCTTCTATGAATATTCCTGAAAAAATACTGCTGCATTAAGAATTAATTTTCTGGCACAGCAAAGAGTTTGTGCTAAGCTGCCTCTAAAATGAAGGAAAATGACCCTTTCTTCACAATTAATACGGTTTGCAATGCTTTTTGTAAAGAGGACCATCTAAGTGTGACCATGTAATTCAAGTCCAGGCACTTACTCCTGAGCAGAACTTTCAAGAAATTTTTCTAGGTTAACTGAAATATACTATATCAAATTCAAGAGAAGATAAAATTTAATATTTAAAATCTGTAAAAAAAAAAATAAAATATGTCTTCCTAAAGCCAAATATTAACTATTCTGGTTATTAAAGCAAATAGCCAATGTGCCCTTCACAGGAGCTCATCTGTCAAATTCCTTAAAATTTAATTGTTCCGTAAGTCTTTACAAGTTCAGTCCAATTGCCAGAGGAAATGTATCTGTGCTAAGTGTTGCGTGTTTCTGAAGAGATGGGCTAATTTGATCCCTGTGAGACTTTCAAGGAGGACACTTCAGAAAGGAGGCAGTTTACTAGCTGCTAAATTTTTATTGCTATATGAGAGGAAAGACAGACATTTTACTGTTAGCCCACCTGTTGACTCCTGCTGCATTATGTAGGTATTTTATGAATGTGTCTTGGTTTATACTGTCAATGTATCTTCCTTTGCAGAAATACGGAATGCAAGGCCTAAAACTATCCTCATTTGGAGCAGAGGAATTTGCCAGAAGAATGGTCTTCCATGAACCTGGAGTCTGGCTAAGTTGTAGGAGAGTCTTTGAAATCTCATTAAGAAAAAAAATCCTTTTCATTATGAAAACTATATGCACAAAATGGCATCTCTTTGAAACCATTAGCACTTACAAATCTCTTTTAAAAATCAAAATCACTATCCCAGACAGAATATTTACCTTAAAATATAATATAGCTAGAGACCCTGTGAAATCGAATACAGTTCCTCTTATTCATTACCAATATTATGTCAGTATGTGAAACTGTAAGCTCATGTCTGGAAAGTGATAATTAGTTCCTTATTATTATATATTTTCTTATCAGTGATTATCCATGCTTCCCTTTAACATTTTTTTCTTGGTTTGATTGGCAATGGAAATATGATAGCAGATAAATATTTCTTTATTTACACAAATACACTAGATGAATACAGTGCTTGAGTATATTTAGTCATGCTAGAAAACCTCTCAATTTTTCTTATAAAGGATAATGTCTTTTGCTTGTTATTCCCATTTTACATTATTTCCTGGCTCTCATCTACCTATGATTAACCATTGAAAATACAGCAGCATCTCCTGTATGCAGTAAAAGATCAATTAAAACTTTTTTAAAATGTGCTCATAAACAATTTAAAATCAGTGAAAACAGTGTTCTGTATATATGTGAAAAAAGCTCCATAGTAACGTGGACAACTCTCAAAAACTTAAAAGAAAAATGAAACTGCAATTCATTAAAAAAAAAAAAAAGAAAAAAAAAAAAAAGAACAAAGAAAGTTATCTATCCTACCATGAAATAGGATGCTTATTTCTGCACTGAGTAATATGCCACATGTTGTGATTTAGAAGTGGTAGTCCCCAATTCAGTGCCCCCATCAAGATTCTCCAGACCATGCCCCATTCTCTCCCTCCCCCCCTTTTCCCTTCTCCTCCTCCCCATGGCAGGATAGAGAGGAGAACTGGAGGCACAAAAGGCAAAGATCATGGGTAAAGTACAATTTACTGGAAAGAACAATTAAATAAGACAGTGAACAGTAACAACAACAATACTAATAACAGATGATACAAAAAAGAAACCATTCACACAGAAAGCCCCCACCAACAAACAATAGATGAACTCTTCCTCCACTGCATTTTTTTAACCAGGTTGGAACCCCTTCTTCTTGGAAGAGAGTCCCTTTCCAGCCCCCTGGCAATGATGTGAGGTAGTACAGAATAACCCACACGTCCTGGCCATCACCCCTTCCTAGCTCCTGCAAAAATGAACCCTGTCCTGCTCAGAACCAGGACACCACTATGTCCCTATGTATAGACACTTCATAGATACACTTTTAACAGACCTGATTAAAGAACTGGGTTGAAGTAAAAAGATGAGTTGTAACATGGAAAATTCTAATTAGAAATATTGAAGAACTTTTCCACTCTGAAGGTGGTCAAATGCTAGAGCAGGGAGCCAGAGAGTTTGTGGAGTCTCCATGCATGGAGTTACCGAGATCTGACTGTACTGAGCCCTGAGAAACTTGCTGTAGTTGGCCCAGTTTTAAGGAAGTGCTTGGGCCGATAGACCTCCAGAGGTCCTTTCCAACCTCTCAATTCTGTTGTTTTGTGATTCTGTTTACAAATGTGGACATACTTACACTTAATAGGTAGTTAGTGTTTAGGGCATGTGTGTCCTTAGGCTACTTTATACTTTCTTAAAAAAATTAGGCTGGACAATTTTTGCTATGCTTAATTCTGTGGGACTATGATCCAAAATGAAGAGAGCTAAATGTTACAAAAAATACCCACGTCTTTTTACTGAAATCCAAAGAAACTTACAACTACTGTCTTATAAGACACATGGCAATAACGATGTAAAGTCATTCCTCTACCTTGAATTGTATGTGTTTTAATAATATAAAAGGAACAGGAGGGAATTAGAATAAAACATGATAATGAAGTTTTCCTTGTGTTAGCAATAATGAATGCATTTGTTCTTGTTATCAGTATGTACTTGGAACAAGATGTGTCTACCTGATAGATAAAACACTGTGGTTTCTTTTCAGGAGCTAACTTTGCCTGATAATTAAAATATAATATCAGCACTAATGGAAGTGTTTAAAAACTCTAGTTTTGATATTTAAACTGAAAGTTTGGGCCTTTATACTGTGCATCACTTGCCTACCTAGAATCTTACAAAATGGAAAAATAAAATAGAGGGAGGGGGAAGGGCTTCTTTGGAGCTTACTAAGGAGAAGAACTTGAAGAGGGGTAGATTGGTATGGATCACACCGAAAACATGATCACACCATGATTTTCTAAAGTTTAAGTGGACCTCTGAGTAATTGCCTAAAACTTGGGGTCTATCCTAGTAAACTCTTCTCCATTTTCTGGTTTCAGTTTTGCCATTTGATAGATTATTTGAGCAGACTCAAGAGCTAGAATTCTCTCTGAGAAACATTGTCCTGATCATCTCTGGTGGTAGCTGGAAAGGGCAGACGAATTCAATAAAGAAAAGTAACGAGTAATTTCTTACAATCTTGAGAGGTCAGAAAGGTGGTATTACAATCGTCTACCTTTCACCTCAGGATAATACAATGACCAAGTAGCAGTGTATTCTGCTAGCTTTGCAGAGGAGAAACATGAAATGATGGTAACAGAATGTACCAATTATCATAAACAGTCTCTTATGGTTTTCTTTGTTTTTGCAAGGGGTCACATACTGATAATACCTGAACAGTATTTATGTGCTCCTAAAAAAACCATCTGGGGGCAGAGAGTATATATTTATGATTCTTTCCATACATTTTTTGCACTTAATGAGAGATTTCTCAGTGCCTGCCCAGTTTTTAAACCTGTATGAAATAGATATGAACAGAGGGAAAACTACAGCACATAAAGAACTGCAGCATTACTTATGTTAAAATATGGTAAGATTTGAGTTCCTCTGAGCTTCATTCCCATTACACTCCAATTTTTGAAATGCCTTATATTTTTAGGTTATAAATAATATTTCTTATTAGTTAACAAACAATTCTATATAATGTCTAATTAGCTCCCTTTCTTCTGGCATTTGGTGACTATCCTTGCATATCAGAAGAGTCACAGTATGACTAAGCCACATTTTAGAACGCCAATTCCACTTAAGTGCACATTTAAAACAAAAAAAGAAAAGGTAGACTAAATTCATACTTGGACTAGGGCATAATTCTCTTGTGAAGAGAACATTTTGCTTTACAGAAATAACAGTAAAAATAATTGGATGTTGGAGAGCTGAGGAACATTCATATGAATATATTACAAGAAATATTTGTCAAGTGAACTTTAACATTTACTTCCTACTTTCTAAGACAGAAGCATGAAATGAGTTATCTTCAATGCATCACAAGTGTGTCTATTTTTTGTCAGACTGATATCTCTTGAATTCAACTTATCCTTTTCTCAAAGTCCAAGTACAAAACAGGATGTATCAGATGGCCTTCAGATAAAGATAAGATAATCTCACACTGCAGGATATAGAAAGGAAGTTTAACTATTTCACATATTACATTTTTTTTTTATTCTTGACCAGAATAGGATTTTCCATTTTTTACACATTGATTTTATAGATGGTGTATGAATAGCTTCTTTTAATGTTATTTTCTGTAAGTTGCAGCCTACATTTTAAAAAATGAGAAGTGATTTGAGACTCTTTTGTTTCTGGAAGCCTATTTCTGAGGTATCTCTGAAAAACCTGATTTTTAAAAGTGGATTTATGATTTGCCTACTAATAATCAGAATGTTTCTAAGAGTGTCTGAAAGAACAGGATAGTTCCAGGTCAGTTTTTAAAATTGCAAAGATGAAGTAGTTAGGAACAGTCAACCCTCACTCATTCTCTCAAAGATGAGATAGTTTCCTGGCACTATAAACATAAAAATGAGAAATCCTTGTTACATTAGAAATAACGCAAAAACAAGTAGGAGAAGTGGCTGAAGGGCAGAAGGGAAAATCTGTACATAAAAAATATTAATTATGAAGTGTTCTATTGTTTTCAAGAAGCACATAAAGTAATTCTGCAATGGCTTATTTTAATCCATCTCATCAATGAAAAAATATTATATACTCATTGTAAAATGTAAAATTTGCATCACATCCATCTTTCCTTTTCATGTTGGTGCCCACCAATATGATATTTGGATACTTTCTCAAACATAAGTATACACTGGAAGACTCCTCTTCTTGACAACACACTGGGTGAGAATCATGCTTACTCTAAATTTACGCCAGTTCTTTTGAGCATGGGGAAGGGTCACCATATGGAGCATCACTCTGGTCACAAAAAATGGAAAAGCAAAGGTCTTGCACTACTCAACTTAGGTGATTTCTTTTTTTGTGTGTAAATGCACAACAGTACATATTTCTAGGTACTTCAATGCGATGCATTTTAAAAAGCATAAGCAACCCAAGAAATCCTGAAGAATTGCTTGGCTATATTGTGGCACCCTATGTACAAAATGTTGCCACAAAAATATGATTTTTTTTTTCTGAAAATCATCAAATCATAAACTGATTCAGCTTGAAATATATCTTTAAAGGTCATCTAGTCCAACTCTCTGCAATGAGTTGGGACATCTTCAATTAGATCAGGTTGCTCAGAACCCTGTCCAACATGACTTGGAATGTTTCCAGGGATGGGACATCAACTGCCTCTCTGGGTGTTTCATCACTCTCAATTAAAAAAACTTATTTCTTATATGTAATCTAAATTGATCATATTTCAGTTCAAACCCATTAATCCTTGCCCTATTGCAACAGACCCTGCTAAAAAGTTCGTCCCCAGCTTTCTCATAGGTCCCCTTTTAAGCACTAAAAGTCTGCAATAAGGCTTCCCCAGAATCTTCTCCAGGCTGAACAACCCCAACTTTCTCAGGTTTTCCTTACAGCAGAATCACCTCCCTGCATCTGCTGGTCCCACTTCTTTTGATTCAGCACAGGATATGATTGGCTTTCTGGACTGCAAGTGCACATTGCTGGCTCACATCCAGTTTTTCATTCATCAGTAGCCCCAAGTACTTCTACTCAGGAAAATCTTGAAGTGGAGGTTAAAGCAACATTATTTGTCTGGAACACTCACAGTTTTAGTGAGAGCAGCTTCTGGCCCAAGAAAGAAATAAAGAAAATGTAATTTAGTTTCTCAGTGCTATCTGAATAGGCCTGTCAGAATATGACAGTGTCTACTAGGGATTAATAAGTATAAATTGCTTATCCAAACAGAGCAAATTGTGAGAAGGCTTTTAAAAATTACTGTAAAGATTTTTACATTTCAGAGGAAATCAGTTGATGCTATGACCGTAGAGTACATCAAGGGATCTGAGAGGTAAAATGACAGGTAGAACAACCAAGTAATTCTGAACAGGGACAAGGTATTTGGTTGTTCTAATTTCACATTAAATTACCACTAGTTTTTTGTGAATGCTATATGCCAAACTGATATGAAATGCAGGAGAGGTGGGGGGGGGGGGGGGAAAAATAAACTGAGAAATGTGAGTATATCTGCCCCAGGAACTAGGCATATTTAAAGTCAGTTATGCTACCAAGATTCACTTCACCTGAACATATGGTCAGGTTAATTAATAGTAAGGTTAGTAATTTTCTTCCCTAAAAAGAAAACAAATATGCTCAATGATTCTGCAGGAAATTTCTTAATTTAATTATAAAGGAGGATGACAAAAAAACCACATCTCTTTTACTCCTGACACAGGAGCACGATGGCCTTGTTTTGATCTTGCTTCGAGAAACAGAAGGCTCTGGATTGAAAAGTTTTTGCTGAGCTGCTGCCCTGAACCAGAGATTGAGAGTGCCCTGAGTAAATGTTGTTTTCCTGTGGCTGAACAATGCTAGTCACTGCAACAATAACTGGGGCAAGTTGCAGTTAACTGTGTGTGTACATGAGCATAAGCTTTTCCTGACATTGTCTCATTTTGGTCTACTTAGAAAATTGAACTAAGTAGTGTCACATTTTTAATGTTTTTTTTTCCATCTCATGACAACTTCTTGTATTAATAGGCATTTTGTAGATTTCGAATTAAGAGCATAGAACAGCTCCAGCAGTGGGGGTGGAAGCTTCCAATATACTTTTCCTTTCTTCTTAAATTTCACTCTTTATTGTTGATCTGCTGGACTATTTGACCCTGATGTGTTTGTGGGGGTATTTTTGACTTTATAAAGTCAAACCTTGAAAATACTGGTTTTAGAGTATGGACATAGCACTATATAACCAGTCAGAAAAACATGTTTGCCATGTTTCCATTCCTGCTGAATGTTAAGAGCATCATACAAAGTGATAAACATAGTTTCCAATTAATTTAATGAAATCAAGAACACTGAATAGCCTGAGAAAGCTCACAATAAAACATTTTATTGCTAAATGTGTTATTTGCTACTTACTGTTTTCGTGACATATCTGTGACATAACTATATACTAAACAAATGGTTGACAATGCAACTTATATTAAAAGACAAGTTCAGAATATGAAGTTATGGCACAAGATAGGTGTAATGGATGCCAAAAGTAGTTTGCAGAAATGTAGATTCTGTGCTCAGGAAATAGTGACATTTATATTTACTACTGACTTTCTAAAAGGTAGAGTGTAATAAAGGCACACATGGCAGACATTTGGTGCAGTGAAGATCCGTCATCCTTTGGATGCTGCATATTCCCCCCAAATTCTGGATTTTCCTATGAATATGCCACATGCAGAATAAGAATATCCACTGTGTTGCAATAAGAATATCCACTGTGTTGCTTCTATCCTGATTGTATTTTCCTCTCATTTGTTTTAGGAATTTTTCAGTGCCCCAAACCCAAAAACATCTCAAGATTTTATAATCATTAAACATTACACTACATAATTTGCATTTCTCTTAGCTTTCTTATCCTTTAGGGTATATTTCCAGTAAAATTTTGAAGCTTTTTTCCAAGGTTTGAAGAATTACAAACAAAATTTTTCATGTGCAAGCAGAGATTTTCATGTGGGCTTTGAATTTTTGCCTCAGGATCTTCCAGATAAACAGCAGCTATCATGAGACTTATGTTTAAAATCTTAACAACTGACATACTTGGACTTCTAAGGACATGTCCACAGCATACAGGATACTAGACAGGATAACTCTGAATCTGGCAGGCATTGTGTTAGTTCTGGAACCACAGATAATATAATTGATGACAGTTTTGCACTTGTCTGACTTGCTGTCAGCACACCTACTGATTCTGAGACTAGAAATCCTACTCCTCCAAGCTACATCTGCTCAAATCTCTCTGTGCACAGTCACATACAGGCAAACCTAGTCATGAATAAATTAAGCACTAAACTATAATTTATTACCATAGAATAGATATCTTAAAAAAAAAAATATACTCCTAACATGGTAAGAAGTTATTACTTAACCTTCCACTTCCTATCTCTGGTCTTTTCATCTTGAAGACCTGGAAACATATCTTCAAAAGAGATTTTTACCCCTTATGACATTTTTTTTTTTTTAAGAAGACAAGCAATTGGCTTTGGTGGAAAGATTTCTATTGCCTGGTGAATTGCCTCTTGGATTTTGATGTATGAAAAAAAAAGAGCAATTGACGCTATTTTTAAGAACTGTAAAAATACAAGGATACTCAGTTTTCAACTATTGGGCTTCCTATTAGTTCAAGGAAGGTTAAGTGATAAAGATTTTTCCCTAGTAAACTAAAACCTTGCAAAACTTTTTTTGTTTTTAATTAATTTTTTCTGGTACTATTTAATGTAATGTTAATCTTCGGAATCTTTATCAACCACTTGGATACAGGACTTAAAGTAAGTTTGCCAACGACACTAAATTGAGAGGAGCTATTAACTCTCTTGAAGGCAGAGAGGCCGCGCAGAAAGACCTCAACTAATTAGAGAGATGGTCAATCACCAGCCATATAACAAGGCCAAGTGCCAGATTCTGCACCTGGGATGGGGCAACCCTGTATGTTTGTACAGATTAGGGAAAGAGAGGCTGGAAAGCAGTGCCGCAGAAAGGGACTTGGGGGTACTAAACAATAAGACACTGAATATGAGTCAGCAGTGCCCTGGTAGCCAGGAGGGCCAACTGTGTCCTGAGGGGCACCAGGCAAAGCATCACCAGCTGGTGGAGGGAGGGTATTGTCCTGCTCTGCTCTGCAAGGGGGTGGCCTCACCTTGAATATTGTGTGCAGTTTTGGGCACCGCAATATAAGAATGATATAAAGTTATTAGAAAGCATCCAAAGGAGGGCAATGAAGACTGTGAAGGACCTTGAGGACAAGCTACGTGAGGAGTGGCTGAGATCACTTGGTCTGTACAGCCTGGAGAAGAGGAGACTGAGGGGAGACCTCACTGCTATCTTCAACAAAAGGAAGTGGAGGGCCAAGTACTGATCTCTTCACTCATGACCAATGACAGGACTTGAGGAAATGGCATGAAGCTGAGTCAGAGAAGGCTTAGGTTGGGTATCAGGAAAATGTTTTTAACCCAGAGGGTGTTTGGGCACTTGATCAGACTCCTCAGGGAAGTGGGCACAGCACCAAACCTGACAGTTTAAGAAGCATTTGGATGACACTCTCAGGCACATGGTGTGATTCTCAGGGTGTTCTGTGCAGGGTCGGGAGTTGAAGTTGATGATTCTGGTGGGTCCCTTACAACTCAGCATATTCTAGGATTCTACGACAAGTACTTTAAGTAAGTCTGGTATTATAATATTATAGTACTCCTGCTAAATTAAGATGTTTACATTATCAATGTTTTTTATGCAAAACATAATACTTAGGAATAATCATGTCCTTAATGACTAGTCATGTAATAAAAAGAAAAGTTTCAGATAATCATGAACTGGTTTAAACTAATGACATACTGAAAATAAGGAAATAGGAATTCGGATTATTTTATTATTTTAGCTTTGGAACCTCCAGATCACCAAGGCATATGGGACTTGGGGGTGTTAGTTTTTTGCCTAAAACACGTAGCTTAGAATACTGTCTCTGCAGTGTTTTGCAAAAAACCAAACAAGCAAAGAAACAATAACAAGCACTACAGGCTTGTTCTGTCTGTAACCCACATTGAAATGTGCTTTCATGTAAAGTAATTACCAAAGGAGAAAATGTAAGCTAATAAATGGAAATAAAAGGCAAGCTTAACACTGTACCTTGGGCATGAGTACCCATGATGTCCATACAGTGCATCAGGAACTCTATTGTACAGATTCCAGCTAATTCTGTGTAGACACAGATCAAGCTAAATTCTACTTGCCAAATAAAATGAAAGTAATACTGAATTTTTTTTTATCATTTTATTTTTGTGATGTTGTACTTAGAATGAAAATTTTAAATCTCATGTTTGATTTGTAAGAAAGACTAGTATTACCAGCTATATGTGATACTGTGTTTCTGTAATAGAAAAAGGAATATGAATATTGCACCATTATAGGATATTATGTTATTTGAGCACTTGAATTGTCTTTTGTTCATAGCATTTTTAATAAATGTGGATTTTGTGAGGTTAAAATATGCATTAACTAAATAAGTTGAAATTCCCATAATATTTCAGATTTAAATTATCTCAATCTGCACACATTTTTTATGGATTTTCCACCAAAGTTACAATTACTGATGTAAAAAAACCTAATCAGGACTGATTGGTAGTCTCTACGATGTAACACCTGACTGTCTCTTCTGATGTACTTTCTCCAAATTGCATCTTTCTGATAATGAGCCACTGTAATGATGTCTTCCACAAACATGAGGACAAAGGTAAGAGATTATCAAGGTTAGAGGCCTAAAAATACTGGAAATGTATCTTTCTTAATGAAAAGTTGCCATGCTGCTTAGATATCCTGACTCGGAAAATTGAAAGGTCATCTTCTCGAATTATCTTAACATTAAATAGAACTTTTGCTTTGTTTTTAATTTTTCCTGAGAATAGGATATAGCATAGGGTCTTCTGGCTTATATTTTAGGTAGAGCTATTGAATTTCCTAAAAGATTAGTAATGATCTTTTTTGCAGTTCAATGTCTGTAAGTCAATTTCAATTAATTTGAAATTTAGTTCAAATTGATTCCTTTCAGGAGTCAATTGGAAATAATAAAACAGAGTAGCAAAAGTAAATATAGGTATGTAGATATGTAGATGATATTATACTCGTGGGGAACCTTATATTGAATTTCCTTAATGCACTTGAAAACATTAATACCACTTCTAATATTAGTGCTATTTACCTATTATGTAAATAAAGTGAGGCAGAATTATTTTGTTATCATCACTGTCAGCTCTATTAGAATATTAATATGTTTGTTCCACCAACTTAATATGATTGATCATGAACTACAGAAAGAATGAAAGTCATAAAAAAGTTTGAGTGGAATGAACTTTATAGGAGAGGACCTTGGGAGATAAAGCCTGAGGAGGTTTGTATGTTCTTTTGATGATATCAGTGATGTAGAAGAATTTCAGGACCTTACCTCGTGCAAAATTGTATGTGATCTTCCCCTTTTGATCATAAATATTAACTCATTTTCTTCCTAAAGAGCTTAGGGGCGGGGGACCATTCATGTTTGAAAAATTCATCATGATGGAGAATTTAGCAAAAAAATATCGACAGTGTTTTCAAGTTCCTCTTAAAGGTTGGCTGGTTTTGTTTTGTTATGTGCCAAACAACAAGAATAAAAAGGCTGTTTAATTTGGATATAGCTTTGAAAGTATGAATATTTTATTTTATCCTTGATTTAACTGTTCTGTACATTAAGGTGCTTCTTACACAAATGACCCAGACACTGATCTGCTATCCTACACCTCTTAGATATCTGATAAAAACATGCATTAAGTTTAATTATCTCATGAATATAAAGTGACAAGAAATGATTCTTCATAAAGACAGCCAAAGGGAACATAGTCATTTTGACTCATCCAGATCTGAGATGAAATACAAGAAAAAAAAAATCTATCTTGTTTCTGCATAGGCTTTAAAATTCTGAAACACAGAGAAAATGTATTCTCTTCTTCTTGGTTGCACTATCCCAGTTCTTATTATGGAGAGATTGCACACAGTCCTTTCAAATTTTGGATTAAAACAAATACTAAAGTGTATGTTCAGAATGTCCTTTTGCAGATTTAGCTAACCTGCCACAAAAAAGTGTCAGGCTTTCCCTGCATCTGAGAAAAAAAAAAAGAGTTCAAAGCTGAAGATTTAGAAGATTTAAACAACTACAGAGGACTTGCTCCCATAGAATTTGCTTGAATCTTCTTATATGTTGGAGAGATAGCTTTCCAGAGTATTAAAATAGGTTTTTAATTTGAAGCCAATACTAACTTCATTGATTTGATTTTGTATTTGTGTTTACTATATTCACTTTTCTCATGTACTTCCTATTTTTTTGCAAGATGGAAATACAGATTGCTGGTCTATAATAAAAATTGCATAGCTGTCTTCAGTGTCTTCTGCTAAATATGCACATTTTGTAAGATTTCCTTACAAGTGAAAATGCAGTTTATTATTTTTCACCGTGAGCTACATCTTTCCTTTTTATAACATTTAATTTATAAAATAGATAGGCACATGATATATGGATACTGACTTGAAGTTACCATCATTAAGAACACTTTTCAATCCTTGGATAAGTCACAAGAGGACACCTGTATGTGTTCAACCCTTCTACATTTCACAACCAAGTCAGAGTATTTCTGATCCTAGTGTTCACAATCAAGGTGCATTTCAAATCTTTGGTGTCCTTTATGAGCTGTGTTCAAGCTGTTTTGGATTAGTAGCTAACTTACAGTATTCACTTACCCTATTGGATACAATATATTATTTTCTCTGTCATCATGTAAGCTTTGCGGGGAAAGCCTTTGAACCTGATAAATTAATAATGGGACAAGGCTTTTTTTCCTCTTGGACCTTCATTTAAATGGTCCTGTCAGCAGTGTTGTGGTTAAAATTCTCTCACTGAGGGCCTTTGCATAACCTATGCATTTACCCACTCTTTTGAGACTGTAAAGAAGTACTGAGTCATAATAATGCATGGTGGTTGTCTCAGCTAGAGCATACATTTCCTTTGTCTGCTACTGAAAAATATGTTCCATCCTAGTTTACTTTGATATTTAACAGACAGCGTTAAAGAATACCTCCTTCTCAGCCAGATTAAATGATCAAAGAACTACATTTTTGCTGTATTTTTATGTCTCTGATTCCAGGCCACCAAGCTTGCTTTTCTCCCATGGGGTCAAGACCAACATAGATCATGAATAGATAAGTTCTTACCAATAAAACTTCTGAGGACTGATGAAAAAGAGATAGAGATTCATCTTGCATTGACATTTTGGGAAGCATAATTATGAATCTGGAGAATCAAATTGTGTCTCAGAATGTGTCAAAAAAAGTAAGAATGAGAGACATTGTAGAAATAGGAGGGAAATCTAAGGGCTTTAAGGTGATCGTTGCTTTTGGTGTAGTAGATTCAGAGTTGGTATAAAAGGTGCAGCAAAGCCACCCTCAATAAAAATGTTGTGTTAATTTTCACCTTAAAAGATTATCTTTCATAATAGTATGCATTTTAATTATTTTGGCTATAAATATGATTTTCTGTCTTTTTTTCAGACTTATTCTTGCATGATTTTTTCAATAGCTATAACCAAATTTTTCATTGTAATCTTTTCCTGATTTTGATTTTTACAAATTTTTTCATCATTCAGTATTATTTGAACAAAGTTTTGTACATATTCCAGACATTCTTTTTACTAGTTTATTTAGGGAGCATTTTACTTTGATTTAAAAAATTTTTTTCTATTCTTTATCTCTTTTTTTTCACATCTTAAACTAAAAGCCTCCGATAGAAGACTCCATAGAGCTTTTGAATTTGCAAAATTTTATTTGCTATAAAAATTTCTATGAAGATAAGCTGTTGCTGCTTTCAGCTTTTCCTTTTGCCTCCTATCCATTGAATTTCCCAGTCATGCTTTATTTCTCGAGCAATTGGCTTTCAGCAGTCCCAGCAATGGACTAAGTTTAATGGTAAGTTCTGATCTCATACTGAAACAATTTGAATTTAGACATATCTTTCCATGTACTTATCTATGTCTAGACTCATTTTTTTTCCTGCAATTTTTCTCTGGATAGTTATTTAATCTATTTTCAGAAGATTATTTACTCTCAGTTACAAAGACTAAAATAATTTGACTTGCATCCCAATTGAATGTTGGTGCTAATGTCTGTCTCCTGACTCAAAAACTACTGTGACCTTACAAAATCATAGAATGTTAAGGGTTGTCAGGGACCTTAAAGATCACTTAGTCCCAACCCCCCTGCCATGGGCAAGGACACCTTCCACTAGACCATTGCAAAGAGCTCCATCCAGCCTGACCTTAAGGACTGCCAGGGTTGCGGCATCTACAAAATCCCTGGACAATCTGTTCCAGTGTCTCACCACCCCTCACAGTAAAGAATTTCTACCTAATAGCTAACCTAAATTTCCCATCTTTCAGTTTGTAGCCATTGCTCCTTGTCCTATCACTACAGTTCCTGACAAAGAGTCCCTCTCCACCTTCTCTGTAGGCCCCCATGCAACCTTCTTTTTTCAGGCGGAACAGCCCCAACTCCAGTCCTCTTATCAGCTTTCTGGTCCTCCTCTGGGCTCTCTCCAGCAGTATTATTTCCTTATGTTAGGGGCACCAAAACTGCACATAGTACCCCAGGTGGGGTCTCACAAGAGGAGAGGGGGAGAATCACCTCCTTCGAACTGCTGGCCATGCTCCTTTTGGTGCAGCCTAGGATTCAATGTGGCTTTCGAGGATGTAAGTCCCATTGCTGACTTATGCTGAGTTTGTCATCAACCATCACACACAAGTCTTTCTCCACAGTGTGCTCTCAGTCACTTCTCCAACCTGTAGTTGTACCTGGGATTGCCCCTACCCAGGTGTAGGACCTTGTGCTTCACTTCGACAGACTTCATTAGTTTTGCATCAGCCGACCTCTCAAGCTTGTCAAGGTACCTCTGGGTGGCATTCCTTCAGTCTAGCGTGTTGACTGGAACACACAGTTTGGTGGTGTTAACAAACTTCCTGAGGGTTTGCTCGATCCCACTGTCTGTGTCACCAACAAAGGTGTTGAATAGACCTTGATCCTTAATTTTCTAAACTGCTACCATCTCACTGAGGCCACTTCAGAAATATTTCTTATTTTAGAAACAAGGCAGTGCTGCAATCACATGTTCTTTCTTCAAGAAATTTTCAATGCACTTATCAATTTGAGCCAAATTCAATGGGAATAAAAGGTCATGAAGATAATTAAATTCCATCAAGTTTCATGAGATCAGCAATTACCAGTTTTGTGTGGCCAGCTGTTAGGTCTATCAGCACGCACACGCTTGCTGGCTAGCAGCAGCACACACAGACACAGCATATGCTGGCATCTGGGGCAGCTGTGGAGTAAGCTTCTGGAGAGGAACAGAAAGATTTACAAGGGTGAGAGTGATAAATACATAGAAATGTGATTGTAAGATGGTTAAAAACATGGTGGGCACATAATATTGCAGAACTATTGCCCTGCAACATATTGTGCTATGAAGTCAGTCTAGGCAAACATCCTTTGGAGAATATATATTCTGCTTATCTAAAATGGTTAAACTGAGACAGAAAAATAATTGATTTACTAGAAGTGGGGGTTTGTTCTTTGTTTGCTTTATGACTTTATTTTATTACTTTCTAAAATAATTAGTTGTCTTATAGGAAATAGCTGCAGTAATTTTATGTTACTAGATCCATCAGAAAAATCTCTGAATTATTCCCTGACTGTGTCAATGAAATCTTTACTGTAAAATGACTATTGTTTTTGTCCATCAAATCTTTCTTCATAGATGAAGTTGGAAAATTATCTGGCCCCTTTATTCTTGATAATTATATATAAGCAGATTCAGATTCTTATTATTTTGCAATTGTTAACTGAAGACTAGATACAAACATATGGCAGGCTAGAAGTCATTTGATGTGTTCACTTTGAAGATGTCTTCAACTGTTTGAAGCTCATTATTCACAGTCTGTGGCAGACCCCTACCATTTCACGTTCTCAGCTGCTCTCTGATTGAGTGACTCTAGCTTTAGCAGGAAAGAACATTTTAAGCTCATACATCACATCAATATTCATATGCAAACTCAGGTATTTCCCTAAGGAGTTGATATATCAAAACTTCTGGTTTGATCAAAAACCTATTTTCTTCAATGTTCATGGACAAAAGTACATAAAAATTCTCCAGACCACTTGTACTATTATAGCTATAATAGGTCTAGATCTGAAATAGGAAGAAAAAAATCAAGGAACTACAATATCTTTTATTGTTAATAAATTACAACTATTCGGTTTTATCCTGACTATTCAAATGAGCTTGTTTCCTCTTTAATCCTGTGCATTATTTCAAGCAATGCAGTCTAGACTATGTCACTCACAGTTGAAAAAAAGGTTGTTTAGAGAGTACAGGACAGGCAGTTAGACTGTAATCACTCTGAATATAAAAGATCTGAGGACAGCTGCTGTGGTCTTACGAGGAAGACGTTAGTTGCATGGGGTTCATGTTTGCAACAAGTTGAAATTATTGGTTTTCCTTCCATAAGTTTATTTTACAAGCAGCTACTGGGTTATATAGAAAGGTGTTGTAGCAGCTGAAATATATAAAACAAACACACATTTAAAACTTCTGGAAACTCCATAAATTATTTATCCAGACAAAATACTTTTGTAGTTGATCATTTCTAAAGAATTGTTGTAATAAATACGTTCTATTGGTCTCATACCTAGGGCTCATGAGTTCCAATTTAGAGAGAAGGCATAAATCTTTGCTTTACATTATGTTCAATCCAAAAATTGAAATATTCTCAGAATGCTGTGAGATGCCTGTCCTGCAAATAAATAAGGTTTATATAAAATTAACTTAGATATGAATGCAAAGATACTAATGTATTGTGTGAAGAGCATGCACTAGAGACTCAGTACAAAGATTGATTTTTCATCCAAATTGATTGTTAAAGTGAGATAAGTAGATCTTTTATATAAGAAAAATTTTCCAGAAATACATAAAACAGAGACCTGAGTGCAGTTTGTAACAGTAATAATTGTCTTGATATTTAATGGTGGTAAGAGTAAACTTTTTGTTTTGCCAATGCTGATGATTCTTAACTTTGCCTTGGTATATCCAAATCACCCCTTAATCTTTAAGTTCAAGCAAAAATACCAGTGTCTTTGTAAGGCATTGCTTTAGCAGTAAAGAAAATATTGTTTTGTTTACAGAGTCATATTTTTATAGATTTGGAAAGTTGTAAGACCTTGGCCCCAGAGCAATAAGATCAACCACAAGTTTTACTTTTAAAGACATACAAGACTCAAAAAATTCACCCACTGAATGTTTTGAATAATCTTCATTCTTTAATACCTTGAGAGAGGTAAAGAGAAGACACAGCACATGCTTTCTCAGGAGATACTTTACTGCTAATAAGGAAAAAACCAAGAGATCTTGGCAAAAGCTTAAAAGGGTAACATACAACTAAAATGGAGCATTCCAGAAAGCATTGACTTAGCACATGCTAACCCACACAACCTAACAAAATACAACCCACAGGTTTTAAGTTACTCAAAGTATTAAGAAAGTAGTGAAGAAGAATAAAGATAGAGAAGAAGGAGAAAGATAGAGAGATACATAAGAGAAAAAATATCTATCACCAGCCATGTGGAAGTCCAGCTTTCATGAGGCATGTGGCAGGTCCCAAGAGCAAAATGAAGACCATGTGCTACAGTTTTTATGTGGTCTGGCACCCTGTGGCCACCTCTCCCAGATGGGACTGCCAGCCCACTGGCCACTCTTGTGACTCCAGGCCAGAGTGAGAGGTGATGTAGCCCATCAGAAGCTGGTTAGGAGTTCCAGGGGGGCATAGTGTGGGCAGGCTCCCAGGCTGCCTTTTTACTGACAGCTACTCTGGGGCTGCCCCATGAAGATGCAGGTGTTGCCATGTGGGGTATGGCCTGACCTCACCTCACCGAGATTTGACCCGACGCTCCTTCCAGAGACACACACATACACACACTTGAGTTGGTTCTGACCAAATAACATAATAATCCAATGTCTCACAGGGGTGTATGACAAAGCTATGTAATTTATCAGTGGTTGTAGGAAAATATATGAAGTAGTCAAGTTCAGAGGGTAAAAGTCTTTGTGAATCTTACTTAACTATTTCTTTCAAAAGATCTCTCTTTGGTGTTTGAGAAGGTCAATACCCTTCACATCCTTTGGTTGTGAAGTCAAGTAAGTATTATTATCATACAGTTTTCTTTTATGAAAAATTGTGGTTTACAAGTGATGCAAATAGAAAAAAAATTGAATGTATTCAATAAAAGTACTATGAGTCAATATTTAGACAGCTTGCCTTTGCTTTAGTTTTGGACTAAACTAAATTTGGTTTGGCTAAATCTAGCAGAATCAACTGAAAAAAACCAAACAAACAACATTACCTAAAAACTACCAGTTTGCACAGGTGCAAATGGGTTTGATCATATATTAAGTTACTGACAACCAAGGGCACAACTCCAAACTGCAAAATCAGATGCTCAGCTTTTTTCTCTGTGTGAAAGAGAAGAAAAAGAAAATGATAGAAAACCCACGAACCATGGGAGGATTCTGTGGTTTTATGGTATGGAATTTAAAACAATCATAAAATTTGAGAAATTAGAGATGGTTGCAAATATATGCAGGCCAGTGTTTCTTTAAAATAAATAAATCCCTAATTTATCTATACAGTTTATCTACAACAGAGGCTCCTAAACCTTTTCTTAGTATTATTTTTGGGTTTCTCCCTATTTACTACAATTCCAGCAAGTGAAATTCCCTCCAGCAAAATTCCTTTCTGTTCTCATCCCTCCCATTTCTTGATCTCTGGTGGCTCTTGAGTCTATTATGACACTCTATGAAACAAGCTTGTCAATTCACATTCTTTCATCTTCTATTTTAATTAAATTCACTTGTTTTGTTAGTGGTACCATAAAAGTGTCTGCTGCAGTTTATTAAAATCTTGCATT